>CM052118.1:8410091-8573036 GCA_028454245.1 Halictus quadricinctus | reverse complement strand
AAAAAAGGCATAGCGTAACATAGCGTGACAGTCAAGGCCAAATGCCTGCCGGCCCCCTTAAGTGGACCTTCGAAATGTTTAGTGAAACTATAGAAGCGCAATCATTCGATGAAATTGTGTTTAACGTTATATTCATATTTAATATTCATCTCTGTCAGTGACATAGTCAAATTTCATCTAAATCCACAAATAGTTATTAGTAGACTACGGATCGTTATGCAAAATCAAAATTTTCCACCTGAATTGCGACAAACTGAAGTGAAATAGAAATTTATTCTGTTTCTTAATATGTTAGTTGTTGAAAATAATGTAACAGCATTTGAAAATTTTTCTAATGTTTTTACTATTTTAAAATAAGCCTACCCATTTTTGTCATATATTTGAGTGGAGTCAAACACATGACTGAAATTCGACATTCCAGGACCTAGTTGAACACCTTGCGTGGTGGAAAATGGAAGCTTGATTCGCTTATGTAATTTTCAGTCTTGATCGGATGTTCTAATAACGTACATTTCTGATGCGTTCAGGACAAGCGATCCAGGACCTGTTGGTGGTGCACCTGGCAGGTGAGGCGAGCAAGTTGGTCGTGTTTGCCGACTCTGAAATTCGCGCTGTTCCTCTTCACCATTGCGACGCGCCGGCAGCGTCCACATGTGCAGCTTGCGTGGCTCTTCAGGATCCTCATTGCGCCTGGGACGCGACGAAGAATCTCTGCGTGGCCGTTGCGACGAAACTCCACGACAGCGACGCCGACAAAACCCTGTTCCAGGACATTACGAACGGGAAACACAAAGGCTGCGGCTACGAGCTAGGTAACTATCCCTAACGCAAACTTCTCTAACTCGATTCTTTGTATAATCAATTGATTCCCATCGAAACTATGAAACGTTGTACGACGCACACTTGTCGCTCGCTTGGATTCTCTTCTTTCGTTCTCCAAACTCTGATGCAACGTTCTCCCGAAACAAATACCATTTTTCCAAAGACTTACTGTGATTATATTCAGTCGGTTCGAAAGTTTCAGTTTCAGCGGATGCTACTGAAAGAATATAACAATTCTACATGCAGATCGCGCGGGTTATTTTGTCCCATATAACCAACTCCCGTAGCGGATTAAAACAAGTTTCGACGCTATATGAATACGCTATTCGCAGCGCGAGGAAGTTATTCAAACACATTCTGATACCCATCGCAGAAAATTCGAATCAGCAAGATACCTTACCGCTCAAAAATATTTTGTCGTTTAATTCTTTTCTGAACAAAAGTCGACATTTTTTAGAATTTAAGTTAACACATATTTTTTTATGAAAATGGAGAACCGGCGGTCATAAAGTTTACGGTGTTCTAAACTATGATTGCCCCAAGTAATAAAATATTTTTGAAAGGTAGAGTATTTCTGCATTTCAATTGTATTAATACTTAAAATTCAGCGACGCTTTATAAAATATATGCCATAAATGTGTGAAGATCTAATTATTATTATTAGGAAGACACCAGTAGATGGGTATTAAAATTTAGGATTCAGTTTTAAAGGCTATTAGACGTAACAACGTATGAGGATTAAATAGCTCATCGAACTCCTGAATCTTAGATGCAACATCCTCAGAGCCCATATTTCCGCTCGTTAGAACAGTTCGTAACCGGAGGACTCGAAATTTTCCTTCGACGACGACAACCTGTATTCCGGAACGTCACGAGTTTCCCGTGGAACAGTTCGTACAGCTTTAGTTAACTCTGTCCCGATCTAAGAAATTGCGTGTCTTGACGCAAGTCGGGTTACAGTAATCCGAACAAGAAGTTCGCGAAGGATTTGGAATCAAACTCACAAAATTCATTACTATTATCCTCGCTACCATTATTGGAAATAAAACATTTTATCCATTTCAACGCATTATCTGCAGGCCATTTTTGACAATTTCAATCGAGCAATTTGACAGAATTGCCGTAATTACTAGTAAAGTAGGGAACACCCCATTACTCTCGAGGTACCAATTACTGTGTCTATATTAATTATACTTATTTTTAAAAGGAGAGAGATATGACATATATAATTTTAATGAAAAAAATTTAATATTATGCTTTAAAAATAAGTTCAATTAATATAGGCACAGTAATTGGGTCCCTTGTCCTACACAAATGTTTGTCTGTTTGTTTTCAGTTGTTATATTTTCCTATAAATAAATCTCAAACATCATTACCTAAATATCCAGAGATATACTAAATATAAAATATCCAGAACTTCTTTGTTTCATATATTTTAAAGGCAGGTGTAGCATATTGTTTTTTATAACCTCACAACCAAGTTTGAAATTGAGGCTTTTTTTTAGATTTCAATTGTTGTAATTTCCATTCTAGGAAGGATTTAATTAGTTCCTCGTTATCAAATGATTAACTGCTTTAACTCGCATCATTTTTGCATTGAACGGCCCTCAGAAGCATTGGCTCAATAGAGTTGCTGGTCACAATCTAAAGAGGATATAAGAGTATTGTTATTATTCTTATTACAACGAAGTTTGCATTGGTAATTGTGATAATCGGCTTTGCCTTTACGACGTGCATACCCGCCATGTAACAGATGGATTACGTTTCTGATATCGATCGAAATCTAATGGTTTAGTCGTCTCTTGTACGTATACAAAAGGAATAACATTTTTTCGTTTGACTCCTCGTTTTCGAGAAAATCGAGTTTAAAGATCCGTCGGGATCTGTTCTGTTTTTGAAAATATGAAAAAACTTTATTTACTAAAGTCAATACGTTTTTAAAGTAAAATTTAGATTGATTACGTTGCAATTTTAAATCGTTGTATAAACTTTTGTAAAGATGATACTGCTTACTCTTGTTAATACGAAATATCTGGTTTAAGGTAAAAACAAGAGAACTTGGGAACTTTGTACTTTCTTGAGGTAACGACTCTGTAAAGAAGTTTGATCATTTTGTAGAGAAGCGGTTTTCAAAAAGAAAAAGATACTTCACGAACATGGGTATTTTAAGTACTTCACTACTACCACAAAAGTTTTATAATTACTATGACACGGGCTTAATACTACGAATTTTGAAGAATGGCAGTCCATTTATCGCAGTTAATTATATAATAAGCTTGAATCGTCTGAAACTAACACCTGTTAACTTCACCTTAAGCTCGAAATTAAATCCGTTACTTATTGCACAGTAAACTTTCTCTGGAATTCGATATAATTAAACTGCAGGAATTCTGGTTGGCTCGCGAATTACACGAGAAATTTTAGATCTCCGAATTAGACAAAAAAAAATAATTTCCAGGATAGATAATATACATTAAACTGAATAAAAAGTTTTGACTATTAGTCAATATAATTCATAGCATTCAACATGCATTCGTAGCATACCTAGTTACATAGACCAAATTAAAAAAGACGTAGAAGAATCAATGCATTTTTATCTTCTTTATCTAAGAATTTTTCTATTTTCTTTTTTTCGCATTCGAAAAAAAGAATTACAAATTGATGACGTAATTCGAATATTTTTTTAAGTGCTTTTTGCCCATCACCGGTCTTAGCACCTTTTCTGTTCAATTTATTGCGCTCCCTCTGCGATGCAGAGGTGATAAATATTTTTTGTAAAGATTTATTTGATGCAAGAACGTGAGGAACACGAGAAGAAGATAGCCCGGCTTCTTTGGAGTGTATTAATTTCGAAGATGGCGGTACTTGCCGCCGCTCCGCTACGAACTTGCATTTTTACACGATCCAAGGTGCGAAGAGATCTTATAAACTTCAGCATATTCATATTTCATAGGGGTTATCAGCCGCCATCAATTTTCCGGTGTAATCAAATTCGCATCGGGCACTCGCTCGTCGAGCAAGTCTGAGGGAACGCAACGTGTACGCCATATCGGTGCATCAGAACCGTTTATAAACGCATTTCCCTCGACCACAAGACCATAACGGCTACTTAGCCGCTCCGCGAACCATTTCGATCTTGCTTTTCACACTTTGTTGTTTCTTTTTTACATTGAATATCAACTTCTTACAAGCTCCGCTTAATGAATCAGACGGGAGAGAATTGTATTGTTGCTTTGTCGGGAAAGCGGGCAGCCATTTTTAAAATCTCGAGATCTCCCGGATTTTTCCACGATAAAATGTGAACTTGCAGCATTCAGCTGCCCAAGAAGTTTCCTGCACAATAACTCGTTGCCAAAGACATAGAAGCTAATTCCACTTTACGCGTATCAAGTCTTTCAGAAAGATTTAACGAGCGTCTTTTGTGCGAGTTAGATGCCATCTTTTTGTATTTTTCGCGGGAAATATAAACGCGAGTGAGTGCACATCGACCATATAATACTGAACGTATTGACAAGGTTTGACTATTTACTGTAAATATTTTTCAAATACGTTTTGCAGATTTATGTCACTTATATACATGTCGTCGGAATACATAAATTCCTAATATTAAAGCTTGGATTTTTGCCATTTTCTCGTCAAAATCTACAGGATTATATAAAAGAAAAGTTAAAAATTTCTGGGTCGCCAAGGTGAAGTTTAACCAAATTTTACTCTTTTGTAATCAATATTTAAGCCTTGAAATAAGTGTAAATTTTCTTTTCTCGTTTGTGATACTTTTCAGGGTAAGAAGCGGGCCGCTGCGAATGGCCTGGGTTTGTAAATGCGAATTTGCATAAACATCCGCAATTTAGTTATCGAGCGTCGATACTGGTTGTACTCTCGGTGCCATCCCCGGCGAATAGTTCATTGTCAGCACCGCGTATTGTGCCATCAGCGATTCACTTTTTTCGATTAGGCAAGCTTGAGGGCTATGTATACCCGATAGCCGACTATCAGACCAATGTAAATGTATCCTGGAATCGATTTATGACATTCGACACAGTGCACGACATCGTCACGGTTCGCACAACGTGCTACGGGGTTAGGAGGAGAAGGTGGGGAGGGGGTGAGATAAATTGGAATTTATGTATCGGTTTATGTCATCTGATACGCTACCAACCGGGCGTTACTTCGACGTACACGAGCGTATCGGCAAAAGTCGTAGCTGAGATCAGACGACGATCGGTCTTCCAAGGAGCGACGCCAAAAGCGGTTGTCGCTGAGAATCGATTCCCAACCCCGATCGAACCCGAAGTGTGCCGGAACTTAGGGGATGCTGCTGGTACTTACGGCTGCTTCATTTGCGGTCGCCGGCGAAAGTCTGACCGACTTTCGACGAAACTTCTTCGTGTGCTTAATCGCGGGGACGCTTGCTACGATAGAAATAAAAGTGTCGAGTAGAAAACGTTCCGATTTCGAACGATACGGGATAATAATGTTCCAAACTAACTCGATCTGGGACACCGATCCGAAAAATCCCAAAAGGATTTTTGGTGACTCGAACAATTTTTTTATCGTACAAATATCATTCCCTACCTTATCGGTCACTCACAGCGGAGCCCCTCCCACTGTACTCGTAACGTTTAGTTAAGTTTATTTCAAAAATTTTAAGTTTTTACTATATCTGGGTAATTTTACTACATTTTCTTAAGTATATAGTAAGTTTATTATACCTTCATCGGGAAGTTTAAGGAAGCAATCCGACTGAATATTTTGTATATTTATCTACGATTAGATTGTTGCGTATGGAATGTTCTAATTACGCTGCAGATTTTATGCAGTTATGACAAAAATTAGTAGGCGCAATTTAAAACAGTGACAAGATATATATTATTTTCGCTACGTTAAAATTATTAGTGGAGAATATTCATATATGTTTAGCTCCTGTGTCTTGCAATTGATGCACATACTTTGATCAATAAGTTTATTTAGAAGAAAAGTTGTGTTCGTTTAACGGTTAAATGCCGGACATTTATGCAACAATCTAATCATTCGAAAGGAATGGAAACGTTCGTTTGATGGAAAATTGAGAATTAGCAAGAAACGTATCGACGGTGTATCGAGGGTTTTTTGTAGCGCCTAGATTGACGATGTTGGCGACCGATGAACCTACTTGCTTCATCTTAGAACGCCGGTCACTTTCGCCGTCCGGAAGTCTAGGCAAAGTGCAAACGAGAACTGTATGAGCGGAAGTCGCGCTTTCATTTGTAACCACAAATGGAACAACCGCAAGCAGCACTACCCTGCACGCTTCGCCACTTCGTTCGCTTGACCGCTAATGGAACGGATTTTTTTGTAATCGCCCCAGAAACGACCGCAAATGGCGCGACACACAGTTTTCGCCAGTTCCACCCAGCCGTGGGTCACCGATGAATCACACAATAGCGCACCGCTACGAAACGCCACCGAATTTTCCAAGCAAATTCTAACTTCGGTTAATAAAGTTTTTCATATTTTCAAAATCGGCGGAGTTAATCATGTATACGCAGGAATCCAAGTCCCTTAGAGTTCCAAGGAAATTCTATCTTGAGAACAGAGAAGAATGAGATCGCGAATTCGCCTACTGTCTCATGATTAGACTGTGGATCTTTATACAAAATAACAATTTTCTACTTCAATTCTGAGAAAAATAAATTTAATAAGTCGATCATTCTATGTACTGATTAGATTGCGGATTTTATGGAATTATGACAAAAAATGAATAAGCGAAATCTTATAAAATCTTGGGATTAACTTACAACCACGGACGTGCGGTCTTAAGAAAATGCAAAATCATTTGTTTTATCCGGCTCCACAAATGTATGCACCGAGTAACTATTGTACCTTCTCTCGTATGTACATTTTACTTTAATTTAACGAGACGTAATATCAGAGTATAATTATGATATTTTTACGTAGTAGAAAAAATTTCAGTCACAACAAAGAAAGTTTGTTTAAAGTAATAAATTGTTACATTAATGTAGCGGCCTCTGAGGATTTTCTGTTTGGTAGACTAATTGAAAACAACCAGAAGCATATCAATATAATTTGGAATAGTAGCACATTTCAACAAACTTTCTACATACATTTTTTCATTCGGAAACACAGTTTTTATAATGAAAAAGTTTGATATCTATAATGTTTTAAACAATGTTGGATGAACGTCAAATATTTGGCACTAATAGTTGGATAAATATTTTCCTTTCAAAACAAATAAGAAAATTGCATTGTTCAAAAAGAATGGAAGGCAAATTTAATGTGTAAAAGTGTTGAATTACCTTACAGCGATTTTATATATGCGATTTCTAGAAGTAATTCTTGTTAGTATAGAAGCAGCGTATACCTGCTACCGCACATCATCGGAATGCAAACACGTGGTCAGCAGCCCTAGTTACATTCTAAGTAACAGTACGAAGGTGGAATAAGTATCCGTATATTCGAAGGCTTAGTATGCACAGCGAATTTATATCGCGTACACAGTCCTAATGGAAGAAAGTAAATTAATTGCAAATTCTTTCGGTGATTATTACTGCAGTGCAGGAGAAAAGTTGAAATATGGTGCATCTCGTAATAGAAGCTGGTATTTATCTAGGAAAAGTGGGTTTAATTAAATTTTGTTAATATAATTTGTACACTTGCTCCCACAGTTTGCGACCTCGTTAACGTGTTGCAAACTCACATGTTATACCTACGTAAATGTAGCCTCAACTTATTTAACATTGTGCAATACAATACTCGCGAAGGAAACTTTTGTTTGGTAATAGCTACTAACGTTATTAAATTGAATTTATGCAACTCCTCCCCGTCCTTTACAATGTCTAATAACAGTTGCTGACGGTTATACTCCATTGAACTTATAGAACGTGTCGAGATATTATGAAAAAGTATTGATAAAATTATTTCAATAATATGAAAATGGTAATGGAACGATAACAATGTCAAAGAATTTTAGTTTATTCCTATAAATGAAAAGTACATGTTTCAAAAATAGAAATACATTATCACGTTTTACCAATATTTAGTAAACTACAGCTGCGTTATATCTGAATGGTAAAAATTAGTTTTTCTTAGCTTTTGGGGGACATTCCTTGCATTAAAAATCATTCCTATACCCATAAACCCTTATAGGTTTTCGTCCAAGATTCAATTCTCTCTTCAACCAGAAGATAAAAATTAACCCTTGGCAGTAAAGAAACTCAAGGTGACCTTTACATTATATACTGCCAGACAGTTCAGAAGTAATTTAGACGGCGTAGTTAGCCGTGTTTGATTAGAAAACTGTCGATCGGATGCAATCGGAAATATTGTAACTTTAATCTCACCCTGTGATGCACCGCGGGGCCGATTATACGTGGCAGGGTGCTTCGAAAGCAAGTTTGACCTACTCCTCTTTTATTGGCCGCATGAATTATCCACGAGGCGAAATTGCATGAACGACCGGTCTCAGTGAAACTTGCCGCGCTTACGCAGCTATCACGTAAGAAAGTTGCCTCTTAAGGTACTCAGCGTTATTACACATAACTTTCGGTGTGCTGCGCGTAAGAAGCTACCCCGGGATGCACTGTCGCGGCGCATCAAGATGAAAGTCGATTGACGAGCGACGATGTAACGAGGGCACTTATTGCTAACTGGCTCCCGGTCATTATTAAATCTCCGCAAAACGGATTAACCGACGTGGATCCGTATCGCGCGGCCGCAAATTAATTTTAATCGACCGTAACAACGTTCCGACGCTCTCGACTACTTAATTATTCGACAAGAAAAGACATTGCCGCAACTGTCATCCGTACGGAAGACACGATTTCTGGTGAGACCCTATAGGATGTTCAACGGTCAATTATACCCGTATTCTTTCGCCGTGATCATACTTCATTGACCCCTTTATTATTCTATTTCTGTCGCTGCAACATCGTAGGCCTAAATTATGGTAGGTGGAACTGACGCCAGTTCAAGACCCTAAAACTCTTAACCCTTCGTGTGCTATGCCGGAGTCGTTCGTGACCCGTCTCTCAAATCTGTAGCCGAGAATTTTTAAACTAAAATTATTTCCATAAATAACAAATTATTGGAGTACATCTCACACAGGTGTACGTTTAAAAAGTTGATAAACTATGTTTAAGCTAACGCGAAATCAGCGATCGCGTGAAGCAACTTCTCTTGAAGCTGAATTAATTAATCAGAAAAAAATAATAGTGTTTTTATGATCAAGCATTCGAATGGTAAAAATTTCATTCATTATCAAATTAGTAGAAAGAAAATTTCCGAGGACCCGTAGCCTGAAAAATATGTAAATAATAATATAGCTGGAATAGAAAATCTGAAACCACGATTGTATTCATTGAAACGAACATAAATGGTTAGCGGGTTCTCGAAATTTTCGGGTACCCGTCCCGACCCGATATTTCGTGTTCTCGCACACAGCTAGTTGTTCGCGGTACTTGAACGATAATAAATTAGCCTGTTCGTGGTTCGTAGCCGTCAAAATTAATAAATGAATGACCGACAACATCCCAAAAAACGATAGGGCGGACTACGTAAATAACCTGAAACATTTGATTAGCAGTTTATGTAAAAACGGGCTGATTTCGTGCCCGAGATCAGTTTGCACGCGGGAAACGTACACGATTTGTCCACAATTCTCCGGTCGAATGCAAGAACGCTTATCACTCGGGACACATATAATTTTCTTCGAGCGTGGACGTGCCTCGATAAACTCGCCTGCAGAATAATTTCTAACTGTACAGAACTTATTCCGGTGTGCGCCTTATCATGCGCGCAGGTTCGCCAACTAACAAGCATTAGTTGCACGGAAACGGTACGACGTACGGTTCTCCGATTTTTCCGCGAGCTCGTTCGAGAGATCTCGCCGAACCCGCCGCGTATTCGGATTCCCCGTTTCCGAGTATTTCCCCGTGAAACGGATACTCCACGAAATATACGAAAAGCGCTTTAAACATGGTAAATTATTAGGATGTTGCATAGGAAATCCCGTTTTCTTACGCACGTTCCCGGAATATCTTCTCCGTAGTTCCTTACGATTCTCCGGAGAATCGACTAGTGTGGCAGCGATTATATCTTCGAGATGCACCGTAGAAATCTCTGTTTCGTTTGTGCTTTTCTATTTTCGAAAAGAATATTTTCTGCGCGATTCCAGTCGAGAATTCCACCTTTACAGTGCGATTTCGCGCAGATTTATCTGCGATTGAATACTTCAATTGACACGCACTGTTACCGTTAGGTTGCTGCCAGTAATGGTTGCTGAAATGTCCGATTGTTTAACCGATTATTTTCGACAGTATCATGAATTTTAGTTAGAATTTTTGTCTCAGTGTCGTCACGTTTCAACACCACTTTCTACTCGATTAATACGGGAGTACTGTTTTTATTATTTCGTTAGCTACATTTGTTCATTTGACGCTTCGTTCTCGAGTTTGTAAATTCAGCGTGCTGTTTGATAGAGGTCGGCTGATGCGTCTGATCATGGCCCACCGATTCTACTTCGTGCATATGCTAATCCCAAACCACGCGAACCCGACCGATCTTTAACAATGCTCGCTAAAATAAAAATATGAATAATGGTATTCAGTTAAATAATATGTACAGACGTTTTAGCTAATGATCGTTTGGACCTGGGTCGTCCCCCGTTAAGCCAGCAAAAATTATAATTATCACAACTGCTTTTGTCACCGCAAAGAGTTAAAATCGTTTTTCTCGAAAACGAGGCGTCAAACAAAAACCTTTTATTCTGTCTTTCCGACTCGATTTTGCGTGAGACATCCTGCATAAATAAATTACAGTATTATCTAATAACACGGTGATATTAACTGGACATTCTTAGATTAAAAATAAAATCTATTAACTGGTCGAAACTACTTCTATTATGTATACGGTTTGTTTATTGCTGGTATAACGTGCTTGAAAACCAGAATAATTGCCATTGGCCGGAGCCGATAGTTAAAACGTACGTTTTGAAATGGATACCGGATTCGCGAACCCTATCTGAATCTGAAGGCAGTGATCTACGTTCGCTAGCCCGCCAGTGAAATCAGTAAAACCTCATTACATATCGCTTCCGATGGTCTCCCTTGGTGCATTGACTGCGACGGTTACATTGCAATTTGTTGCAAACCGCTTTGCCCTTTCACCATCGTCTATGCTAACGCTCCTTATAGTATATACTACAGCATGATATCGCACGGCTAACGGCCTCTTCCTGCCCACTTTGTGTGTGCCTACGTACGTCTGTACGCGTGACATTTTACGCGGCACACCATTCAAGCCGGAGTGTGTCGTGCTCCCCCGGTAGCACATGCCATTAGGATTACGCGAGATCCTTTTAGACCGGCTTTTTAATGGCTCGGTCGAAACGGTCGTATTTAACACCGCGGAATTCCTCGTTTCTCTCTGTAACTAACTGACTAATCAACTACAAGCACATTGACACATTCACGTCCACTACTGGCTACTAAACTTTATCCAACAGAGTGCGTAACTTTTCTGTATTCGATTAATGCTTGTAACCCCGACACTCCGCGGTTTACAGAGGACGCACGGAACATTCATTATTTCCCTGTACACTGATAACGCTCAACATTATTTACCCCATAATACACGATCGGATTAACACTTCCGACGACAGTTCGCCAAATATTTAGGATGAGTGACCCAAATACTGTGGGGATACCAACTGTATCTGTGTTAATTAGACTTCTTTTTAAAACACGATGAATATTAAAAAAGAGATACTGTCTTAGATATGTCCCAAATATCTAGCCGATAAAAGTCCCAGAACTATCCCCACTGCCGCGGGGTATACCCCGTGAGGGGCCGCTAAGCTCGAGTGACCTTGGTCGCTGAGGAGTGTAAACACAATAGGGTTATCAATGAATAGTATCTTCTAGCCGATATATGTCTCTGAATAGACCCGTGTTGTGGACATATATCGATTAAAAACTGGACTACATTTTTTCTCCCACAGTAATTGGGTCCCTTACCCTAGTCAAGTGGAAGAAATATCATTTATCCGGAGATCAATATTATTTATTAATTTCAAATAAGAAACAGATATATTCCGTCATATTCGATGGTTTAAAAAGGTACTAACTCGGCGTAGTTGTACCTAACTTGTTTGCTAAAAATAAAACAATATTAACACGATCAAAATGTGTGAATTTGCAAGCCATTTTCCATTTTGATTCTGAATTTTCGGATCGGATATTTATTTCCTTTTGTTAGGAGATTAAGCGTTGTAATCTCTTGCAATTCTTCTTTTAACCCTACATAACTAAATCACAAATATAATTGAGCTCTTTTTATTTAACAATGAAAAAATGTGATACTCTTGGACCAGATTCGTGAACGGGTTCGATAATGATTTAAGGAATTAATATTATATCGACTAGGTATATGTTCAACGACAATGCTACAAGTTTCCGAAGGGACACTATTATACATCCGACAGAAATGCGATTCTTCCACAGTGCACCTGCTAATCTCATACATCAGGTTCTCAGAGGTCGCGCAACCGGGTTTAATCGGCGTTTGCGCGGCTTCTGCGAGCGCGTATTTTTCAGTCGCATGTTATCAAGCCCAGCGCGATCAGCTCTCGTACAATATGTGTAATCATGATTTACGTTCTCGCGCGTCCATTGTCTTGCCTTTTAACCCGATTGTCCACCATCTGTGTCTCCCCCATCATCAAATTGGTGAAATGTTGCTTCAGAGATGGCGAAGCCCGTGCAACCAGCGGTTCCGCCCGAAATCGGGCGCGGCGAGCAGCCCGTTGAACGGGAAAATGAAATCGTCATCGAGCTGGATCCACAAACTCAGTACGGTCGTACGCAGCCACGAGCTAACGAGCCTCAAGGTAATCATTTGCGCAATATCCAGGTGGTCCACCATCCAACACCTTACCAAACGATGCATTACTTTTCTTCATGTTTTTCTTTTGGGTTTTTCCTTGTTCATTAGTCTCGACCTCGACCATTCATCCATAATATATCACACTCTCGCCACGCACACACATAAGATCACTGCACACTAACGCATACACATAAACATACACACTCACACACTCACACGAAGTCCTTTTTACCCGAAGGTTGCGCTGGTTTTTACAATCGCATACGCAATGTGTGTTCTAACTTTAAGGCACCATCCCCTTTGTGTGTTATTAAATAGTTGCACTGCCATTTTTTTTTTTGTTTTCGTGTTCCCACGATCTAGTCTCGCTAAAAAAATCGTTCCAATTGGGGGATATGGACCTAGAGGAACCTTGTGCACATGGTTACGCGAATGGGATGGCCATTCAGCGGTAAAAACTCAAACCATGAAACTGTACGCTTCGAGAGGATCACGCCGATTTGCATTTATCTCTGCGATCCTTTGCGAACAGCATGGTCTCGATCGATTTCTCCACGCCGAAGATCGCCGATCCCACGTTAAGCCCGGTACACACTTGAATACAATGTTCCCGAACAAGGTAGCGGAACAGATTGCCAGAAAGATGGGTATACCCCGCGGTAGTGGGGACAATTCCGCGACGTTTATCATCCAGGTCTTGGCGACATATATAGAGAAGTCACAATCTTGTTACGGATAATTTTGCGGCAAGTTTCTTTTACAAATGTCCACCGATCTAGAGGTGTAGATTCACCCCTAGGACGGATGACCATTACTTTATATACACCCTATGATACACCATATGATGTTCCCCTTGATACCATATAACATCTGTAGAAATCATTTTTCTGTTCGACGCATAATTTAGAAGTTATTCGAGGCGATCAAGTTAGGCGTCTCACCCCGTGTAATCACGATCGAATTAAAAGCACGCAGAATTTTTCAATTTTCATCTTTGCCACGGTTACTTACCACGAACAAGCCCAACCGAATTTGTTAATTAATTTTGCTCTTGCCTCTGTTAAAATCCCCTGAAGTGCTTCCGCGTAGTTCGTAAACAGCATACAAACAGTTGCGGTACCATGTTGTGAAACATTGTTCCCAAGTACGTACTAAGCTTAACGATGGACGCGATGGAATTTAAAGGAAGGGACGTAAAAATCAGAGACTGAATTGCGCTCGAACGATTTTCACGTGAACATTATACAATTATACAAAACCACCATATAAACGTATTTATACCAAGTACATGTTCTCGTATACCAAGAAACAAACGAAAAGGTAAAACGAAGTTTCAGCGAACGCGACGATAGAATGATTCGCGTTTATAAAGGGGTGCATAAAGTCTGATCGCGGAAGATTAAATCGACGAGATCGATTCCTGGATGATCGGTCTCCGGTGGAAAACAATGTTCCGCCGCGTTGCGACGATACACACAGTTCTGTTCCGCTATAAGACGGCGACGTTTGTTTCGCAACAAGAAAATCTCTACCCCCACTACTTCTTTAGTTAAGTACCAAAACTAGAGGGTTTCCCAACGGAAAATTACGACCACTTTGTAACATGCCGCTGCATTCGAGCGTCTCGCAGGTTCTCCATGTTCGCTCTCGATCCGCTCGAGAAGAAAATGAAGCCGCAATACGACGAAAGCCGTCCCGCGTCATCGTCTTATATCGAAACAAAACTGTAATCGTTGAACAACCGTGACCGGAGAGTCTCGCCAGGCTACACTAGCACGCCTCCACACCCGATCTTCGTTTCCCGAATCCCTGGATATGTTGGTACCCGCCGCAAAAATTCCTATCCGCAAGAAGCAATAAGTCGTCGTACCGTGTCTCCTTCCTTACTGATTCAAGTTTCATTGCAGACGTGATTGCGACGCCGGTGGTTTACTCCGCCCAGACTCTGACCGGTGCTCTGATAGGGACCTGCTTCTTCTCGCTGGTAGCGGGTTTCGCTTCCGGTTTCTGGTTCTCTCAGAGGCTGCGTGGCGCACCGTACCCGGAGCCGTCGGAGCAACGGCAACAGCTGAACAGATTGACCGAGAGCTCCGAGTCGCCGGGCTTCAACAACAAGTCGATCAACCTGGTGCTGAACGTGCCGCCGAAGAACCCGAACGGGAAGAACGCGAACTCCTCGGCGGAGAACAAACCGGTGCAGAAGGTGAAGAAGACGTACATATGATATAGAAGACGACACAGGGCCGTCTGAGGCTTGCCGCAGGACCCGACGGGTTCCGGCTCTTCTTCTTTCTCCTCTTCCTCGGATCTGGCGGAGTCGGACGGTCGCAACGACGAGGACGACGGCAACGACGACGACGACGACGACGACGATGCCCTCGCCGCTGCCATCGAGAACGGCGACGAGAGCCATCTCGCGAGGATCAACACCGGCCACGTGCTCGATCAACCGATCGGACACGACGAAGACACATACGAGACCGTAACCGGCGATCAAAGGTCCATGGAGTTTCTCGCCTTGGCCAGGGACACGCCGTACGATTCCCGGTCCGTGTCGAAGGCCGTCGATTACAGAAGACGATACGACGACTTCCACGGGTGCGAGTACTCCGAGACGGCGTTAACCGAACCGGCGAACGAGCTCCACGACTGCAGCAGCAGCAGCGCCAACAGCCTCGACGATCTCTGCCGAGGTAATCGGCCGATCTACGCCGATTTCAATCATGCCGAGACGTCGAGCACGCACGACCATTATATGGTGCCGACGCGGGACCCCCGGGAGCTGAACGAGAGGATCCTATCGCTGTTCAATCCGCAATTCCTGCCGAATTTCAACGATATGATCATGTACGTGGCGAGCCAGTGCGACGGTAGGCGGAGCCCGCCGCCCAGGTCGCGATCGATGGCCGAGGGCGAAGACCGGTTCTTCAGGAGTTCCAGCTACCGGAAGAAACGCGTCGGCGCCGGCTCGATGTTCTTCCGGCGTGGCTTGATGTACGAAGCGGCGCACAAGTGACATCGGGTGTTCTCTCTCGGATCGAGGGGTAGGACTCGCGGTTGGCTGGACGGGCCGAAGAAACGCGAGACACCTTGAGAACACTGTTGCCCCGCGAATCTCGATCAACGGGCAAGATACTGAAAGGTCTCTCGCGCGACTTTAACCAGAGGAATTTCACCTCGCAACGATCACCATTCTTGTTATAATTGTCCGTTCGAGAGATCGCGAAGGGGTATACCATCGTGGACGAGAGTAAGAGAGAAAGGTAGAGAGACAAGTGGACTCGCATCCGACAAAGACCAAAACGACGCGCAAGCAAACCCGACGTCGCGTCGAATCGTCGCCCGGATATCTCGTATATGCGACGTGTCCCGGGAACTAGTTTCGTTTTCGTCGTCGTTCGTCGTTGAGAACGACGGGACGCGACGCGACGCGAGTCGCTAATGCTGCCGCGTGCTTCCGGTGCCGTGTGTCGTGTCGTCGGTGAACTGACCCGCGAGCAGAGACACACGCGAACGTTTCGAATTATTTTTTTAACGTGCTCTTCAGCAATGCTAGCTCTATATCCGACGTATTTCCGCGCAGGCATCGCGCGGCAAACGCTCGAGGACTCTCCGGGCCTGATTTTCACCGGGAACTCGATCGTTTTTCCTCTTTTTTTTTCTCCTTTTTTTTCTCGAGTTCTTCCTATTCCGTTTCTCACCAGTACGGCAATGGAGAGGAGATCACAATCCGGAGGAAACCGAAAAGGCAAGCGTACAAGCAACAACGACGATGGGACAAAGGATCGACTCGTAGCTGTGTATTGTGATACGATCATGAAGAGAGAGATTGTGTTCGTAGCAGTGGCCTGCTTAGGTGCTTAGGACCGCGGTGATTCAAGGACGAACGAGGAGCGTCTCGACTCGAGGACTTTGTTTCTCAAATTATATTTTTGCGGAGGACGAGCGCCACCACCTCCTCCTCCTCCTCCTCCTCCTCCCCCCAATCCCTGGATCAAGGATCTTCGAAAGCGGGGGAGATTAATTATGCGAGTTGCTTGCACGAACGATTTTATTGGTCGTCCAGGACCGAGCTTCGAGGATGACGAAAGATTACCAACGGACGTTCGACGAGAGTTTGAGAAACGTTGGCCCGCTTAGAGACGCTTCGGGCGTTCGGGAGCGAGACGAGGCGTGCCTTCCGTATATTAATTGTTGGCAAATATCTGATCTATAACAGAAACGGGAGAGAATGCGGCCGGTATAGATTCGGGCAAGTGCCTCATTTAATGCGTGTTCCGTTTAAGAATATTCGATTAGGAATGAACGATGCTAAACGGCGAGTGATGGAGAAAGAAAGCAACAGAGAGAGAGAGAGAGAGAGAGAGAAAGGAAGTGAGAAAGAGGGAGTAATGAAAGACGTAAGTCGAGTATTGTTTGTGCACTTATTGCCGTGCTGTGAGTATTGGTAAATAGCAAGAGAGAATTGTGGTGCCGAAGCACGTACGGTTAATTAGTAATGAACCGTTATCGCGTTACGGTGTCTTCGAGGAGTATGTATTTTTGGCTGGGACGTGTTGAATCGATATAATACCTGTTTGCCGGTCGACCGACCGTGGTGTAGAGGTTTTTTAAATATGTAAATGATCGTTGCGTGGCAAATGAGTCGCTCGACTGCGATTATCAATGATTGTTCGAACGGGAACGAAACAAAATGAAACATTTTCGAATTTCAGCGTGCGCGTGATGCGAAAATCCAATATTCTAGGACATAATAGAAGAAAAAACACACATGCCTTAAAAATTTGTTCAAGTTTTAATGATTGTATGTATGTACATATATATAGTTGAATTTGATTATTTTCTACGCTGCGAGGCGTGCAACATGTGCTAATAGAAACTCTCCCGGCCAACGGAAATATATTGCAACGGCCCGAGAGATTGATTACGTTCGCGAGTTTAATTAATCCCGGGAGCCGCGCGACAAAGTCTTGATAAATGCATTCATGCGATTCATTTCACGGTATTCCTTTAAAGCTCGTACTGCATATTATCCGACACCGTAGCGAAAACTTGGTAGCGTGTAGCCGGGGAGAGAGGACGCTCCTCGACAAAGTATCCTCGAAGAAGCTCGGTCGAGGAGACGCGCGACGAGACGGTCTTAGCGTGTTTGTTTAGACGCCTTTGACAATGGCGTGAATCGGTCTTGCTAGCGTATAATAGCGACTGCTGGTCGTATTTCCTTTACAGCTTAACCGCGGATAGAGTGCCTGCGAGAAACAGCGGCCAACGTTTGTCCCAGATAACAGAGAAGATGAAAAGAGGACAAGAGAAACGGAGAATGCAACACCGAGCGAAACGACGCTGATGCTCAGGAGGCCGAGTCACTCGATACTCCGACGCCATTCTATTAATCGCGTACCGTTCTCCGAAGCTGCTTGGCCTCTTAAATTTCGTCGACAGGTTTCTTTGTTCGTACCGGTGACGACGATGGCATGGACACACGAACGATTCCATAACGATCATTCTCGGCAAAACGCGAGGCAAATTCGGCTTTCGTTTCGCAAAAACTGAATTTATACCGTTCTGTTTGGACCGTGGACTTTATGCAAACGATCATTAACACCTGTATCTCAAGCGTGTTTTAATACCGAGGTGTTATCGCGAAAATAGAAAAACGATAGTTCGAGGTCCGCGTGATCCAGTAATTTTAATTACTTAGTATCTAGTTAGCTGAAAAGTATTAGATAACACTCAGTTATTGTAATTTAACCGAACGGTATTCGTTGCGCCGATGTAATCATTCGTGTTGTCCGTACAAACGTCCATTATTTCTAACACGGTGAAAGAAAGTACCCATTTGCGAAATTACCCGTTTGCACGAAATTTCTGTACCAGCGTCAAGGGAGATGTCGCGATGGCGATCGATCAAACTCCTGTCGAGAGAATGAAACGAAGATCAAGGAAATTAGCTTTCATTCTTGCGAATATTAGAGAAAGACGTTGCGAATCGTTAAATCGTTCGAGAACGCTGTGTCTTTCATTGTTTTTTTTTTTTTTTTTTTTGTACGTAGGACAGGTTTATTGATCTCTTTTCATCGATCCCTGGCATCGTCGCGGACAGACGTGTCCGGTCGCTCGTTAACCAACACTGCCGCCCTAATTCTAACGTATATCCGAACGGAGAACAGTAAGACAAGTTTTAAATAAAAATCCATCGATCTCCACTGATTGTCATTGAGCGGCCAGACAAAGAGAAAGACTAAGGAACGAGTTATACTTGAGGTCGGAACATGTATTGGTGAAATAGTTTGGTACGAAAATGGAGCTGATACGCGTTCGTAGAGGCCATTTCGAAGGGGCACAGTCGTCGAGAGAAACGAGAGAGAACTGGGAGAAAGATCTGCGCGCTGGAAGAAAGAAGAAAATCGTGTAAATAAGTAGAAATTGTTTTTTATCGTTGAAAGGAAAAAAGACAAAATGAATCATTTGAACGAGATCGAGAAATTCATTCGTTACGCTACTCGTCACGCGGACAGAAGTGGTACGCAATTAATGTTTCTGTATATATATACATATACATATATATGTATGTTTAGTGGGTGTATGTGTGTATGTATATATATATATATTTACGTATGTACATGTACACATACTGTATTGTCATTATTGCATATACATATATACATAACACGCATACACAAAATACATATATATATATATTTTTTTTTTAATCCGCGTAGATGAATATACTCTGCAAAAGAGAAAGAGAAAACGCGTTAAATAAGATAAAGAGAGAGGCAGCTAATTACACTTTTTCAGCGATCTTTGTGAAAGCTCGCGATCATTTTTAATTAAAACAAAAAGATAATGATAACAAACGACGAACAAATTTCGCCGACCGCCCGGTCTCATTACACTCCCGACAATGACAGCGAACTGTCGGGTACTCGGCAAATATTTTACAAATACCGATGTTTATATTATACAGAGAACAAAAAAAAGAAACAGAGAAAAAAATGAAAAAGATGCATCCAACTTAGGTACCTTGAGTCGAGATGAGAAAATTATATGATAAATATAAATATATATATATATATATATAAATATAAATATTATCGGCAAATTGTTATATGCTATATGATAATTTCTAAATTAGACGAACGGAGAGGTCGCGTATGGATGTACATGTATGTATACAGACTGCGTTTTACTAGAGTAATCATAATTAAGTACGATCTAAGAATAATGTACATAATAATCCGTTTGAAACTGACTTCGTCGTCGCAGTCGCGGTTTAAGAATCGAGAAACGAAAAACGTGAGGGGGGAGTACAATGGGAACTTTTCGGATCACGTCTCTTTTTTCATTCGATCGGAAACACCTGCACGCCACCACTACGAGCACGTGAATTTTTATCGTTCATAGTACATATTCGGTTTTGAATCGAGACGCTTTAGGGATTAAGGTTCTTCGCGAGCAAGCAGGATCAGGATTCAAAGGAACGGGAATTCCGTCGAGCAAGGATGTGTGCGAGGAATCCGGAGGAGTGTTCAAAATTCGGCGGTCGGTTCGACGGGTAACCAAATAAATTCTCGACGCGACGATTTAATATATCGATATGTTATCGCAAATGGAGTGCGAACGGGAACAAGAAAATTTTCGTTAGCGACATATTTTTTTGGAAGATGAGACCTTTTATAGAAAATTGTACGGGTACTTAGAAATTTGCTTCGGTTACACGTAAACGTGAACTGCATCTGCTCTAAACGGTCAAACGTTTTCTCTCCTGGTGAAGGAATAAAATTCCAATAATCGATCACAGAGATTGAGGGAGAAAAGTAACGTCTTCGACCTTAAAATCGTAATTTACATCAGAATATCTTGATAAATGAAAGAGGGAAGCCGGTTCATGAAACGCGACCTTTTGTTAATTACTTACGGTTGCTTTCTCGCGTAATCGTCTCTTTTAATAGTCTTCTCAACGAAGCTAAGGGATTTCTTCGTTATCAATATTTCGTATCGTTTATTATCTTTTCATATTCTGTTTGGTGATTCTCATTTTGACAGATCACGAAAGCGTAGAAGCATTGAGTGTACGAATTACGCCTGATTAAACTAATTGGCAATTTTAATTATTTGACAAAAGCATCATAACATAAGGCATTGAGAAGCCTTAATTGAATAAATTTATGTACATATACATATGATTATAGCAATACTTGTTGCTTTCGTTTTAATAATGTTTTGGTTATATCTTTTCACGCTCGACAATAGATGTTGTCTCCGCCGGCGGAGCCTGGGTCTATTTTTACCCAAAATGTGAAAATCGTTATTCAGTCACTGAGTTTCCAGCGATCTAATTAAAAATTATGGAATAATCGCCGATGGATAATGGGTTAACTATTTTTTTTTTTTGTGGCTGAACGAATATAGAGTTTGTAACAATTTCTTCAGTTCAGTCTGCCATAATTTATTTACGGTACCTGGGAAACGTGTTCGCGACCACAAGAATTCCGGCGTAGCTCCGAAAAATCGCGGAAACATTCTAGTGACCTCGTTCGCGGAACAGCCGCTTACGGCGAATCTTCCGCGATCTTCTACCGAACCGACGCAAATCTTTTTTTATTGCAAATTCGTGACGTCGAGGGGGTCCTTCGGATCGATCGTAACCGTCGAGGAACTTTTACGGAATTTCGCGATACCGCGTCGTAACGGCCGGGGTATTCAAACGATTCGAATAAATTGGAAGTATCCGAGCTATTCCGGCCGCGGTATCGCTTCCGCGCGGGAACCGGAAGTTCTCGGAAGGCCTCCGCGGCCGCACGTTATTTCGATTTGAAAGTCGAATCGCGAACATCGATGACCCCGAAGCGTACCTACCTCCGCGATGCTCTCTCGCACACGTACACACATGTAGACCGCTCGATGCCGGAATAGACGCGTCGCGGCGTTAGCGGTAGACTATAAACGTAATAGCGATCGCATTAATTAGGTAAAGTAAATGCAACATTCCAGTAAATGCCGGGATTGCCAGCCTGCTCGGCAAATAGCCTGCACGGGGAAACTCGTGACAATTGATCGACGTGTTCTCCCGTGCACACGTTCCCGTTGCTGACACTCGCTTCGCTAATGAGAAACGGAAACAACGAGGTCTCCGTCGTCGTCGTCGTCGTCGTCGTCGCCGCGACGACGACGCTGAGAAACGAGAGCGAACGGGAATCGTGCGTCGCGTATACGTTCTTGCGAATAAATTGTAATCGAAACCAATAAGTTGTAAAACCGTACAAGTCCTGTAAGTATCTCTCTCTACCATTGTGTATCGTTTCTGTAAGATCCCTTTATTTTACCTCTTCTCTTTTCTTTTCTTTTTTTTTTATTTCCAATCGATAATAGCGATACTCTTTTTCTCCGAACGTTTATGTAACGATTTGCTAATGAATTCGAATAAACCAGAAATAATGTAAGGAATTTTTTGATTTTCGTATCCCCGTAAGATTTTCCTCGAAATCGAGCGATTCATTTTTCACTTTGATCTTTCAGATGAATCTTAAAATCTTTTCTTTTTTTTTTTGTAATACGTCGAAACGTGGACTTGTGTCGTTTTATGACAGATCGCGATGTCGGTGAAATACAGGCAACGATGTAATGTCGTTCGAAGCGGTTGGGATTAACTGCTAATCGCAGGCTAATTACATTTACATTACTATTAATTGGTGCGAACTTCAGCAGGCCGATCGCTCCGCAATTTACTTTCTACAATCCCTGAATGCCTATTGTATTATCGCCGGCATGGCGGTTATCCGGTTCGACTGTCATTAGCGATAACAGAGAGCTGAAATGTTCCCGGTACTTGTAACAGCAACGTAAGGAGGGAATTATCATTCGCGGATAATTACGAGCGATAAAAAAAAACTGGGTCTCGTTTCTTATCCATTATCGAACAACGTGACCGCTATACTATATCCGTACGGACTACTGCCGTAAACGTTTAGCAAAGTGATTAACACTTGTTGACATTACACGTCATACGTGCGTAGACTTTGATTCGTTGCGACACGAATGAAAAGAACGGTGCTCGATAGGTGAACCATCTGTACTAGGAACAGCTGCTTCGTCAACTATTACTCATAGTTCGTGCACGCTTCTAGATCAATCGAACGCAATAACGTCGGATCAACGAGTCAATTAATTCTACGGACGACGTTCGAACCGTTTATCCTTGTTTCTCACTTCACTTCCGCGAAATATTTGTTGCACGCGTATCGAGAGCATTTCACCGAAAATTCTTTCGAACAAGAAGAACGCACACGAAACAGAGAATTTATCGGATAACTTCGTTTCGTTCGAATAGGGAAAAAATTGTTGTCGTTTAGAGATTTGCCTTGAGAATTCATGGAAAGAGAGACGATGTTTGTTAAGTTTTATTAGTTCGAAATCTTGACAGTCGATCATGCGAGAATTATTGCAAGATCAACAGACGAAGTTTAACCCTTAAAAGATATTAACGAACGCGATAACAAAACGTTACCTCGAGCTAAACTTTTATTTTTACGTTTATAAGAAAACACGTCAGAAAACTGAACTGTTTGACGATTATCGCTATTGATAGTCGGATCGAGTCTCGAAAAAATTTGTATTATATTAGTCATTACATTTTGTGATAATGTTGAAAGAAAAGGTTTGCAAACGTTGAAATTTTGTCCATGATAGCCTTTTATATATTAAAGTTCGTTTTGGATTGCTCGGCGGAGAAACTTGGAAACCTTCGTGGTGCGCATTCGCTAGATAAATAATTGTTATCTCGTCGCTTGAACGGTAAATGAAAATCATACAAAAATTCACAATAAGATAAGCTTAACTATTAATCGAAAGTAGAAGATAATTTGAAGTCCGTCAAACATTTTCAAGATTTTCGATACTGTGTAACGTTGACTATGAACTGCGTCGAGCTGAAACGACGGATTAATTTTAAATATAGCGAAGAACTGTATCAAACGATTATAACACTTACGATTTAAAGGAAAAAAAGAAGAAAAAGAACAAAATATCGATTTTTAAATGATGTAAGCATCGGTGAAGCGATGAAGTGTACTATATGCGGCGAAGCGGAGGATGGCAGTCCAGGTGCGCATATTTGCTGTGCCAATGCAATGCGTTTTCTGTACATATTACCGTAGCCCTAATTAATATTAGTTAGACAGTAGCTGGAATCGTGTTGACGTAGGCAATGACATACACACCGGTAGAAGTAATCGATAAAAAACACACGGAAAAGCGACGCGAACGTTTTTCAGCCATGCGACGTATGAAAATCGTTCCTCGCGAGACTTGCCGCCATTGTGATTTTCATCGAGTGGTCGAGAACCACACGCTGGTAACGATGTTGATATTATTTAAGCCAGAGCCGGCGGAGAATTATCATGTCAGTTTTGTTGAGAGAGTGAGAGAGAGATAGAGAGAGAAAGAGAGTGTGTGTGAGAGAGTGAACTATCGTTTCCGAGCACAGTTAACAAGGCTGGAGAAAGCCTGAACCGGAAGTCGAACGAATCGATCCTTTTCTCCCGACGTTTGATCGAAGCTCGCCTCCTACCGTTTTGTGAAAGAAACTCGATCTTGCGTTAGGAATCATTTTCACGATTGTAATTTCTGTGGCTAGGGTCGACGCGACAATTAACGCGCAAATTAAGTCGACGCAACGGTAGCATGGAATTACATGGCACACCGTACCCGGGAGAAAAAGCGACCTACCCTTAATCCTTTATTTGACAGACAACAGCGGATTTTCTACGGAATTTTCTGGAGAATCTTGTAACGTTGCTTGCGAGCGCTCTATTGTATAGTAAGATTAGGCAGCCAGAGATGTATAATGCTTTTTGTACACGTGACACACAAGAGGAATCATCAAATAAAGGATTAACATGTAGATTGTACGTGCGAGGATTGTACGCGCGTGCAACGGCACACGGAGTTCCAATTTGTACAATAATACTCATACTTCGGGCGGTACGTAATGGTAACGGTTGAACCTTTTTCTTTCATTTATATATATATATATATATAAATATAGACACATACACACAAGCGTGCATACATATATACAGTAGCGCACAATTAGGCGTCCGCAGTTGGGACCGAACGCGGACACTTAAGTAGGGAAATGGCTTCTGCGAATTCAACTGAAGCAAGGACAGGGATCGTGCGCGAGCGAAGTTATGTCAACACCGAAGCAACATCGAGCGACTTTTCGCCGTTTATTGTTGCCTTTTTCTTCTTCTTTTGTTTCGTAAAAGCGGCGACCTTTTCCAGATACATGCAACATCCACCAAAAGTTGCTCGTTGTTACTTGAGTGTGGACATAGCTTGAATGTGATGAGGGATAACGGCGGACATTTAACTGTGCTTCTGTTGTACGTATGTATACAAGAAAAAAGGGATACTATCTAATCGGTTACGTATTGCGAATAGTATTATTTACGGATATATCGACGCTACTAATTCGGCTAGTTCCGTTCTTATAAGTTTATCCCCTGGTTTGCGACATATATTGCCTTCTTACCGTAACGCTGACCCATAACTGTCCGCGTATCATGGCGACCAACAGCTGACGTTTTACTCTAAGTTACACAAGACTTGTACGATATAAGTAATTAAATTAGGTGTTACAGGTATTATTGGTACTGGTACGATAAGAGACTCGCCAACTCCAAAGTCATGAAAGATACTCATCGTTAAAGTGAACCCGCGATTTTTATTCTTGCTGTTAAAGTACATATGTGCATATGTACGCACGCCCATGGCGATTTTCTTTCTTTCTTTTCTTTTTCTTTCATTCGACAGCTGCGAGTAACGAGACCGAAGTTCACGGGAGGGAAACTGCCAAAGACGGGCCATAAATCGTTCAATCTGTTTACATTTACAAGCGAGATCAACGATCAATTTTTGTACACACCGTCATAGCCGACGAAGAAACGAAACGAAACGAAGCGAACAACCGTCTTCGACTCGTTCGCCCAAAATCCGAAAGAAAAATGGGAACCGGAGGGAATAGAAAACGTCCGAGCAGATATGGGTTCGCAAAACAACACTCGTACCGATTAGTTTCCACCGAGGCGGAAGTGCTGGAACCTAAATCGTCTCACACTTCGCACAAGACTGAGGAGCTTGTATATAATATATATTTAGCGCAGTAAATACATTTGATATGAACGAGAATTATCGATTTATCAGAGAAGATTCGGTTCATTACCACGACACAATAATCGTACTAAAGAGCAGTCGTAATTTGTATATACGAATCAAGGCCCTACCGCGATATACATACAAACATACATACATTCATACATACTACGTACATGAATACATACGTGCATATGTTACTACCGTTGTCACGGCGACTCCGTTTGTGTAAATCGTTCGAACTGTTTTCTAACGTAAGGAATCGTAACGCGCCGCGCCGCTCCGTGAACCATTCTCGCCGTGTTCGCGAGAAAGAACAAACAAACAGAGACAAGCATAGAAAAAGGGAAAAAAAAGTCCTCCTCTATTTTCCAGCAGTCCAGCAAGTCGAGGAGAACCCATACGCGTTCGAGTGCAAATGTAAAACACGGCCGATTCAGTGGACCAAAACGATTTGCCGCCTAAATTCTTATTTCTTACGTTGCTCCCAGTGTCGCCAGACGAGGGGAGGGAACACGAATCGAGGGGAAAAAGTTACCCTCCCTCTGCCGGTACCGGAGTATGCACGACAGTGACGAAACGCGTCACGTGACCGGGATGCGTGGAGGAATAACACGGTAGAAGGGGAAATTAGAGTGGGGGCGTAAGGTCTTGATCTGGCGACGCTGGTTGCTCCCCTTAGCGTCCGATAGAGCCGATTAAGATTGCTAGAAAAGTGGGTAATCTATTCGCGGCTATAATCAACGAGAGGCACTAGATAAACCGTACCATCCTTCGAATTCGATTGCTACATTGATCCGCGCACCGTTAATCCTCCTATCACCTAAGAAGAACAAAAGAAAGAAAAGAAAATTAGTATGGAAAAAATAATACACATCGTTATATCTCGAAGACGTTATATTTCGCGAAGACGTATCTTTTTCACTGTAAGACTTATCCTCCGACATTAAGTCGTTGTCTCGAGGGTGAGGCGTGTCTTGCTCACGATGCAACGCTGTTGTACCAAATACGGAACGCCATCGCGACACACCGTTTCAAAAACAGAAAAGAAAACAAACAAATGGAAAAATAATAGGGGAAACAGATTCTCGCCGATGGCTCCTATAACCGAGCGTCCGTGATGTCCAATCTAAACGGTAGTAAACAAATTAATGCGAATTATACCGCAAGGGATCCGCTTCTGAGTTACATTTACATCTACAATCCAGATATCCATACGATAACGTTAAATAGATTAAGATGAATGTCACAAGTAATGTAAACTGAGAATAATAAGATGAAATAAACGAGACGATGATTCAAATATAACAACAGTATATTTTCTGGCGTATTATCATTACATGATTACATATGTTTTCGCAGCTTTTTTCATTTCCATTTGGCGACCTAAATTTCGTGGCTCGACGCATACAAAATATCGTTCTCGATCAGTCTTCAGCTTCGGTACACGTTTTCACAAATTTTCTATGGAAATATTCAAATATCCGCAGAGCTGGTTTCATTATTTGGTTCACCATCGGCCTTTTTATCATTAGACTGTGGATCTTTATGCAAAATAAAAATTGTCCAATTGTAAAAGTTAAAAAGTCGAGAATTATATAACTCTATACTTCAATTTTTCGAATGTTTCGACTTTCGTCATAAATGCATGAAATCCGCAGTCTATTTACTATAGAGAAATTTGTGCAAAGCGAATATTGCTTAAAGAACAATGAAACCGTTTATAAATTTGTTTGAAGAAAGAATATTTGATTTGCGCAAACCTAATATATTTTTCGAACACAATTTTGAGTACATAGTATCTTATTCAATATTTCTACTGTAAAGAAATATTAAACAGAAAATTCTTGAAAATATTAACACATTATCTACCGGATTCTTGAAAGGCCTATTAATAGACTCCCGGTAGATAAAATGTTACGCGAAAAATCGGAATGTGTTAACATTAGTTGTCGCTACTTGTTGCTTAACTGTTGTACACGTAGTTACATTTGTGATTTAATACTGTTCTAAAATTCAACAATTGCCGCGAAATGCTTATCCCATTAAATACATATATAACTATTTTTATCACTAAAACTACCGTATTGATCGAAATGACATAATTCAATTTTAAATTTAAATTATTGCATAAAATCACAAAAACGCTTCTCCGCGAAATTTTGTCTGTTTGGTGCTCTTAGTGTTATTGCCTTTCCAACTGCTTTGACTTGAATGTACAAAGCGTTAATAAATAATTGATAGACTTTTAACTTTTTACACCCAGGTATGTACCTACACAACCATCTATGACAATATGATTTGGGTGACTAATTCGTTTTGCACATTCTAAAGATGTCCAAGGTGAACGTCGTTGATGACTCAACAATTATCCAGTCAGTGATTTAACTACTCATTCATTACAATCGAATAAGTCAAAGTCATTTAACAAATTGCTCTACTGTAAAAATTGTATTGCATATAATTGGTCGTGATTATCGTTACCTCATACAAGAATAAGATAGTAACAATCTAACATCCACAAACTAAACTACACATTGCATATTTCAACTGTTTAATTCCTGGAAGACGAACTTGACAAAACCTCGATAAATGTTCGCCGTCTGTCCTGAATGGAACGCATTTAACGAGGCCCTATCATAAAACTAGCATATACATAATTTCTGGTCCAAAAGTGTTCACAAACTTGTTCACAGATTGCAATCTCACTGGTGCAAAAAGAACACCATCTGTTAGAAACGCATCAGAACATTTGCAATGACCTAATATTCGTATTTTAATGATAATCTCCACAGCGGTACAATTACATAATTTTTACGTCATACAAAAACGGCTAACAAATGAAATTCCGTTTTGTATGACGCAATGATCTACAAAGTCACGCAACGATAAATAATAATTTCAACAGTTTTTGAGTAATCAGTAACACAGCTCAGCAATACCCAGCGAGAAACTACTGTTGCATAATTTATGCTTGAAGAAAGTCGGGGAAAAAACAGTGTATTCGGAGCGCTTCGATACGTCTAGAAGATTCTTTCCGTCGCTAATATAATTGATAACGATGCAACGCGTAATCGCGGGTTCTAATGACAGTACAACGAAAGCGCCTAGTATTGCTATGTAGGTTCGTCGACACGCGCCCAACAATGGGCAAAAAGCATTTCAAAAAATATTCGAATGACAAATACATCATCAACTTATAATTTATTTTGAATTTTTTTTTTTGTTTTTCTTCTCACTCGTTACTTTTTCATGGCAAGAGCGACTGTTACAAAAAAACTTGTAACTCAGAACTCGTACATACCCTGCAAAACCCCGTTAATTACAATATCTGGAAGACTAGACGATGAGTTCGATTGTGCGTACGTATCACAATGAAAAGTTAATACTGGATGATGGCCAAGTGTGTTTGGATGATCGTACTGAGTATTCTCCGGGACCTTGTACGTGCTGCATAAAAAACAAAACGAGATTAATTACACATGAAAATATGCAATTTTATTAGAAGGGAAATAACACTTCGTGTTTCTCAGCCTGTCTCGTGGCTTCAGTAGTTCAAACATTTGTCAATGTAATAAAATGTATGAAACTAAATCGGTGCCCGTACGGGCAGACGGTGAACAGTTCTGTGTGATGCGTTCTACATTCTTTGAATCACTCTGCGACTCCGCATCGTGATATCATAGAAATGCAGCGTGTGTGTAGAGACGATATTACACAAACGCGTACCTCTTATATGACGCGGTGGCAGTCCGACTTTCTATACCCAGAAAATTGAGAACCTGTTGCTTCGTGGCTGAAAGACGCAACATTTTATGGGTGTACAGCTCCAAAGCAGCTCGTCTTTGCTCGAGCACCTTCGGCTGGCAATTTCTTACTCTCTTCGGTGGAAACGGAGCAACCTCCGCGTTTTCTTTTTTCAGCTGCAAATAAAAATCGACATAAGAGCATCTCACTTTACATCGTATAAAGCGATACGTTGATATTTGATTGTCAAAAATAAAATACAAACTGAAATGTGTACATATAACTCACGCGAATATTCTTACATTCTTTGAAGGGCCCGGTCTTCGTAGATTCGCGATAAGGTAGAGTGACTATATTACCGTCAAAAAATGGTTTTACGTGCCTCAAGTTTTCGTTCTTATATAAAAATAATTTGTCGATGGTAAAGGCCTCGTTCAAAAGAGGAAGGTTCGATCTAGTACGCGCTGGTCAGGAACTGCCGAGATTATGCAGATATTTGGTAATATAAGCGTTAGAAGTAGGCCAACAATTGACGATGTGCATGCCGTTTTTTCACAAATTTTTAAATATTCAATATTTAGGTAAAAAAGTTTTGAAACCTTCAGTACTTTCTCCGCAATTCCGACCAATGGCAATTATTTAAAATTTTCTTTTTCACGTCATATAGCAAATAAATTGCTGTAACTTCTCAAAAAATCCAAGTCGTTTGGTCCACTTCGAAAGAAGTAGTCTAGATAAATCTGATGCAACTTACAAAAATTTGAAACATAATCGTGAATTCGATGCAGCTCGAAGAATTAATAGCCACGTAATGTAAATCCGCCAGTAAATTTTTTTGCTCACTTCGGATAACAGCGAGTGATACGAACGCGCTTTGAAAGACTAAAAAATACTGACTGCACATGATTTTGTCATGAGTCAACTACCGGAGAACACCAGCTACATCAATCACGTATCATTATGACAAGGATGAAACGCGCTATTGATACGACTAATCGTGGTACATACACGAAATAATGTGAGTGTAATCTGTGCAACGTAAACGGCTGATGCGATGTATCCACACATAATAATTTGTCTAATTATCCCATCAAATCTGTTTGAATGTTTACCAACTGTACCCGATATACGTATGTGGTCCTGGAGCTGTTTGCAAACATTTTCGATTAGTTTAACTTCTCTGGACAAAACGGTAAAGTGAAACGAATTTTTTTTCTATTATTATAACTTAAATACTTACTTATTATTATTTTTAATGTTTTCCTAGAGGCGCATGAAACAATCTTCGAGAATTTTTTGTTCAAGTTGATCTAAGGTATTAGGACAGATTAATGTTATCAGGGATATGAAGAAGTAGAGTATGGTATGGATGGAAGAATGAGTGGCATGAGATAAAAGCTGTAAACCAAGTCCGATTTTCCAACCGCGAGGTCGAAATTAAATAAAATAAAATAAAAAATAAAAATACGGGTCCATAAAGGGGACACTTGGGATTATATCCTAATTTTTTTTTAATTTCTCAATTTTCCCCTGCTATGTAAACATTTGTGAAAGAATTGTGAAAGAAAAACAGTTTTTTCCGCTGACATAATTTTGATTAGATACTCTTATGTTTTCATTATTAAACTTCTAAAAACTCATTTTCATCAGCTTCTTAGTTCAGACGTTATAATTTACGTCTTCCTTCCTCTTCAAATGAGCCTTTTACCAGCGACAAAATATTCTTATATAAGGACGAAAACTTGAGGCACGTAAACCCATTTTTTGACGGTAATGTAGTCACTCTACCTTATCGCGAATCTACGAAGACCGGGCCCTTGATCGACAAAAAGCACAAGTGTTAAAATCTCGTCTCAAAATCAGTTAAATACAATTCACAATACAACAGGTGTACGCCACGTGTGTTATGTCACGCATGCGTATTTTTCAATAAATCGTAGTACACGTATCCTTGTGTGTACACTAATCTCTCGTTTATTCATGAGAATGAAAGTTGAATGGGAGAATACGTATAGTGTTGTATGTACATAGTTCCGTGCATTGATACAAATTACAGAAAAAGACGGATGTATTTCTATCTCGTGTTTTCTTCTTCTGCGACGCATGCCTCGTAACAATGATTCTATGAATATTTTTAGTTTCATATTCGTCAGTGGATGAAATAAATATGTCTAGATTTTCGTCCCTATGGCTTTATTGCAATATATAATTTACTCTAAAATAGACGGAATTAGTTGTGAGACGCGAGAAACTTGAATACGTACATTCGGAGAATCCTAATTTTAGAATTTTCAATAACAAAGAATGTGTCCAAAGAAGCGCAGAAATAAGTAGCATACCGTGCGATGTAGCGCGCTGAATTCACTGTATCGTCTCTCGACGAAATATCGGGTACCGCTTTTCGTCTCCAATACTTCGATGCAGTAAACATAATAGGGCTTGCCGTGTGACACTTCAGCCAAACGGTATCCGCTGATGAAAACTTGATACATTGCATCGCTAGCTATTTTCTAAAGTCTTGAAACAACCGTAATAAACTGCTATCACCACACCAAAGTGAAACTTCACGAAAAACACAGCGCTCTACTTTCAATCTTTACTGGCGCCTGTCAGCGCCTGTCACGCAGCCAGGAATCTATGTATTTATTGTACGACTGTATTGTCAACTGCACCACTACAGAAAATCAGATGTAGAAAATAGTAGTACCAACTAGTTAACTGTACATCGCCCTACATCGACAATCGGAACTGTTGCGTGGCCTTCTAGGGAATTACATTTTAGTAGATTCGAAATCGTAGAATGGTATCCGTGCTAAAAAAAAAACACGGACCAATTCGAGTGCAGGTACAGCGGAAAGATTTCGGCCCAGCCAATGCCAACACCACACTCAGCAGGACCGTGCTCTGATTGGTCCGTGATTTTGGTTAATAAGTTCTTAACAAAGCCAGAGAGAACATTTCCGCAAAGGAAAAAGTTACTTCGTTACTTCAAATGGTCTTAGGAGTCACCCCCTTCAAGGAAGTACAACATTTTTGGAACACCCTGTATACCATGTTTTCATTAAAGAAAATCATTAATATGTAATATTCTTTCCAAAATGCTACACAATTATTGAGAGTTAACATAAGCAGTTAGGAAAAGAAAATATAAATATTGTTTAGTTTATAATTTGCAATAAATGTATATGATTAATTATAATGTTTATTGAATAAATTGTATTTTATTATTGTATCAAGTTATAAATACTTAATTTCATTATTAAAGATTATGAATAAGTAAATAAGAGATGCATAGTAAAAATGTCAAACTTCCCGCGCATTACCCGGTTAGTAGTAATACATACCGCATGAAGGTATTAGTATCGTATTAACAAAAAAATGTATTGAGTTGTACGACTCTGATTTATTTTAATAGGTTTCAGTCGCGATCTCTAAATCAACAAACTTCAGATGACAACATTACAAAGATTGCAATGTATGCTAACCTATACGGAATGTGACTTCAGTTTATAACATTTGTCAACAGTATAATTCGCAATGTATTCAATATGCAAAAGCACTCATCCTGCTACAGGAGTAGAACATGCAATAACATGTTATTTTTTCAATCGTTTGGAAAAATGTCTTGTAGTAGCAGGCGCAAATATCATCAGAGTATTTCGTTTAATACCGGACGTTGATATAACAAAAAAAGAAAAATACACAGGTACAGTCATCTATTTTATTTACTTATAATTCGTAATTCGGTCCGCTTTGTTATGTACTTTAAGAATATGAAAGTTATGTGAAAACATTTTCATTTAACATTAACACGTTCACGTCAGCATGTACCAGCGGTGATACAAGCATGGCTCTTCTCATCGAGCGCCGTCGTAAACATGTTAAAGAATAATGTTAATAGGTCAGTACTCATAAAATCAATGTTTTCTTTTCTTAGAATCACGACCTCCAAAAATGAAATTAGAATGTTTAGCACAATATACACTACATGGAAATGTAATGTCAATGCAAGCTGTTGCTCTTGTTGGATCACAAAGGGATTCTTTACTATTAAGTTTTCGTGATGCAAAATTATCAGTCGTAGAATATGATCAAGATATACATGATCTGAGGACAGTATCTTTACACTATTTTGAAGAAGAAGAAATACGAGTAATTATATTCAATTTTGATATATTTTTAGATACTTACAATGTTTCTATGGAAGACAGTCTTATGTATTTTTTCAGGATGGATGGACAAATCATCATCATATTCCTATTGTTAGAGTAGATCCTGAAGGACGATGTGCTGTAATGTTAATATATGGCAGAAAACTAGTTGTATTACCTTTTAAAAAAGATCCAAGTCTAGATGATGGAGATTTATTAGATAATACAAAAGCCTTATCTAACAAAACTCCTATACTATCATCCTACATGATAGTATTAAAAAGTTTAGAGGAAAAAATGGACAACGTAATAGATTTACAGTTTTTACATGGTTATTATGAACCTACATTATTAATATTGTACGAACCAGTAAGGACATTCTCAGGGTAAGCTTCAAATTTTCATTTGAAAATTTAATAAAGTAATAAGAATATTAATTTGACATAATTATAGGCGTATTGCAGTCAGACAAGATACTTGTGCTATGGTTGCAATATCATTAAATATTCAACAAAGAGTGCATCCCATAATTTGGTCTGTATCAAATTTACCATTTGATTGCTATCAAGCAGTACCAGTAAAGAAACCACTTGGCGGAACATTAATTATGGCTGTCAATTCTCTCATTTATCTAAATCAAAGTATACCACCATATGGAGTATCTTTAAATAATCTAGCAGAAACTAGTACAAATTTTCCATTAAGTTAGTATTAATTTAATATTCCACCTAGCTACATTTCGTACACATTTCACAACATATTTAAATTTGCTAATGTTCTGTATAATTATAGAACCTCAAGAAGGGGTGAAAATTAGTTTAGAAGGCTCTCAAGTTGCATTTATTTCTTCAGACCGATTAGTAATTTCATTGAAGAGTGGAGAATTATATGTATTGTCTTTATTTGCTGATAGTATGCGTTCTGTAAGAGGTTTCCACTTTGACAAAGCTGCAGCAAGTGTTTTAACTTCGTGTGTGAGTACAATGAAAACAGATATAAGTTTCTGTATGCAGGTTGTACATGTATAATTACTTGTAGGTGTGTATGTGTGAAGATAATTATCTGTTTCTGGGATCACGTCTGGGTAATTCACTTCTATTAAGGTTTATTGAAAAGGAATCAGAAAATTTACAGAACACATACGAAAATGAAATAATAATTGAAGACAATGAAACAGAGGAAACTCCAGCGAAGAAAGTGAAACAAGACTTTATAGGTGATTGGATGGCATCTGATGTATTAGATATAAAAGATCCAGAAGAGTTGGAAGTGTATGGAAGCGAAACGCATACATCCATTCAAATTACATCATACATATTTGAGGTATACATATATAAAAATATATTAAAAAAAAATATTGAGCAAGCTTCTTATGCTATTCAATAAATTGATTAGGTGTGCGATAGTTTATTAAATATTGGACCATGTGGCAATATATCTATGGGTGAACCAGCTTTTTTATCAGAAGAATTTTCACATAGTCAAGATCCCGATGTTGAACTTGTGACAACCTCTGGCTATGGTAAAAATGGTGCCTTGTGTGTACTTCAACGTTCTATTCGACCTCAGGTGATTTTGTTATTAAAATGTGAAATTAATAAAATCTGTCAAATTACACAAAATTCTTGCATTTATTTAATAAAGATATTTGATTATAAAATAGGTTGTAACTACATTTGAATTACCAGGCTGCGAAGATATGTGGACAGTCATCGGTGCACTAAATAACGATGAACAAGTAAGACCAGAAGCAGAAGGTTCACATGCTTTTTTGATTCTAAGTCAAGAAGACTCAACAATGGTACTGAAACCAATATATTTTTACTTTTTACCGTTCTTTCGTTTTTAATTGCAAATACATATAATATAATGTTATTTCCAGATATTACAAACTGGTCAAGAAATTAATGAAGTAGATCAAAGTGGATTCAGTACGCAAGGGAGTACAGTATTTGCTGGTAATCTTGGTGCTAATAGATATATAGTCCAAGTTACTCAAATGGGTGTACGACTTTTACAAGGAATTGAGCAGGTTCATATTAATATTGATAAAATAAATAAGTATTTGCATGTATACTTATAGAAAATGTTGGATACAGCTATACATATCATAATTATAGATCCAACACATGCCTATAGATCTTGGGTGTCCAATTGTACATGCAAGTTGTGCAGATCCTTATGTAACATTACTGTCTGAAGATGGACAAGTTATGTTATTGACACTCAGAGAAGGACGGGGGACTGCGAAATTACACGCTCAGGCAGCGAATCTTCTATTCGTATGTTAATAATGTTGTGCCATTTCGTATTTTATCGTTATACTATATGTAATTAAATTTTTCGCCATTTATCTTTTAGCGTCCTCAAATAGAAGCACTATGTGCTTACAGAGATGTCAGTGGAATATTCACAACACAATTACCTGAAAATGTAGAAGACGAAGTACCTGAAGAAGAACATAATGTAGAAGAACCACCTATAGTTGGTAATATTGACAATGAAGACGATTTACTTTATGGTGATGCACCAGCTTTTCAAATGCCTGTACCTACGCATACTAAAGTAGCTGATGGATCATCAAAAAAAGCCCCTTGGTAGTTCTTTCAATAATATTTTTAATTTTTGGTAGGTCTATCCAGGGCTTGAAAACTGTTATAATATCGGTTTCGATTCTTAAAACAGTTATGAAGGGCCTTTATTTCGAAGAACCGTAGTTCCAGCTAATATCAGTTTCGGTTACAGTTCTCATTTGGGTTCTTGTAACGCTTATAGTACGATTATAGAGTCAACTACGAAAAATTTGATGCGAGAATCGATTCTATGACCGTAAGAGTCGAAAAAATAACTGTTTTAATCAAAACCTCTCTATCAGAGCAGTTTTAAACAATTATGTTCGGAACCGTTTCAAACCCTGATCCTATCTTTATTCTTCTATACAAAGTATTGATAAAGTTTTTTTTTATAGGTGGCAAAAGCATTTACAGGAAATAAAACCAACGTACTGGTTATTAGTATATAGAGATAGTGGAACACTAGAAATTTATTCCCTTCCTGATTTACGTTTGTCCTACCTCATTCGTAATTTTGGATACGGACAATATGTATTACACGACAGTATGGAGTCTACAACGCTACAAACAGCTCCTATTAACGAAATTCCTAATCCTGAAATGCAGGTACTGTAAATCAACTAAACCATGGAAGTATACAAACACTTTTGTATAAAAATGTTCTACTGCAGGTGCGAGAAATTTTAATGGTGGCATTGGGTCATCATGGAAATAGACCAATGCTTTTAGTGAGACTCGATTCAGAACTTCAAGTATATCAAACATATAGATATCCAAAGGGACACTTAAAATTAAGATTTAAAAAATTGGATCATGGTATACTATCAGGACACATCAAGTAAAAACACTGTATTTTTTAAGTTATTGCTTTCTGTTAAATTGATTTATTATAAATTTCAAGAATAATTTCTATTTTTCAGATCAGCCCCGAAAGACGAAGAAATGCCTATGATGAACGAGACTCGACATTGTATGATGCGTTATTTTAGTAATATTGCTGGATACAATGGTGTATTTATTTGTAGTGATTATCCACATTGGATATTCCTCACAGGACGCGGTGAATTGCGCAATCATCCAATGGGTATCGATGGTCCTGTTACATCGTTCGCACCGTTCAATAATGTAAATTGCCCGCAAGGCTTTCTTTATTTCAATAGAAAGGTATGTTCCATTTTTATCCGTTATTATCGTTACTGGCATAGTTATTTTGTCTATGTTGTACATTATGCAATTATATTAACATTTTTTGGCTTATAGGAAGAGTTAAGAATATGCGTTTTACCAACTCATTTATCATACGATGCTCCATGGCCTGTTCGTAAAGTACCATTGCGATGTACACCACATTTTGTTACATATCATCTTGAAAGTAAAACTTATTGCGTTATAACTAGTATAGCCGAACCACTAAAAAGCTATTATAGATTTAATGGCGAAGACAAGGTACTAAAACTGGACTATATATGTAGTGTATTTTTTGTAGTATATTCTCAAAAAGTAATCTTACATTTGTATTGTCATTTTTTCTTATTTCTTAAGGAATTTACGGAGGAAGATAGATCAGAAAGATTCATTTACCCTTCACAAGAACAATTTTCAATAGTATTATTCTCACCAGTTTCGTGGGAAACTATTCCCAACACTAAAATTGAACTAGATCAGTGGGAGCACGTCACTTGTCTAAAAAATGTATCTTTGGCGTATGAAGGTACACGATCTGGCTTAAAGGGTTACATAGTATTAGGAACAAATTATAACTATGGTGAAGATATTACAAGCAGAGGAAGGGTAAAATCATCATTAAAAGAGTTAATCGTTGGTATGAAATTGTTTTAATTATGAAAATTTGTTTATAGATACTCATATTTGACATAATTGAAGTTGTTCCCGAACCTGGTCAACCATTAACAAAAAATCGATTTAAACAAATTTATGCAAAAGAACAGAAAGGTCCAATAACTGCCATTACTCAAGTCTCGGGTTTTCTAGTCTCAGCAGTTGGACAAAAAATATATATCTGGCAGCTAAAAGACAATGACCTCGTTGGAGTTGCATTTATAGATACACAGATTTACATTCATCAAATGCTAAGCATAAAAAGTTTAATTTTAATAGCCGATGTTTATAAGTCAATTAGTTTATTAAGATTCCAAGAAGAGTATCGAACATTATCCCTTGTTAGTAGAGTAAGTAGACATCTATTTACAGTTTTTACATTTATACTGTAAAGAAATGACTAAATATATGTATATCGTTTAAGGACTTTAGACCAGCAGAAGTATACACCATTGAATATTTAATTGATAACAATAACTTAGGATTTCTTGTGGCGGATGGTGAAAGTAACGTAGCCTTATTCATGTATCAACCAGAATCAAGAGAAAGCTTGGGTGGTCAGAAATTGATCAGAAAAGCTGATTTTCACTTAGGTCAAAAGATAAATACGTTCTTTCGAATTAAATGTAGAGTTTCAGATCTTGCAAATGATAAGAAACAATTCTCAGGGGCAGATAAAAGACACGTCACTATGTATGGTACGTTGAAATTAAGAAATTAAGAAGAGTAAATCAAAATATTAAAAAATTAAAATAAAATTACATTATTCCCATTTCGTTATAGCATCTCTTGATGGAAGTCTTGGTTATATTTTGCCTGTGCCAGAAAAAACGTATCGAAGATTACTTATGTTACAAAATGTTTTGGTGTCACATATTTGTCATATTGCTGGTTTAAATCCCAAAGCATATCGGTAATCATTTTATTAAAATTAATTGTATATTACAAATAGGAGATTATTATCGTTACAAATAACGAATTTTCTTTCTTTCAGTACTTACACAAGTTTTATCCGCACTCAAGGAAATCCTGCGAGGGGCATCATTGATGGGGATTTAGTTTGGCGTTACCTCTTCTTACCCAACAACGAAAAAATAGATGTAGCCAAAAAGATAGGAACACGTGTACAGGAAATAATAGAAGATCTTACAGAAATAGATCGACAAACCGCACACTTTTAATAATATTGCGTTTTTCCATTTTATATGAATAAAACTTTTTTAAAATATTTCCAATTATTTAGTAAATACAGATGTATTTTTACATTCTTACGTTTTAGATTGAATTTATTAATTATGATAATAACGATTTCTATTATTTCCCTAGTGTGTAAAAATTCTCAAGTGTGAATATAAACCAATCTGAACAATGTAAATATACTAATGTTAATTAGAATGAATTTCGTGTGAAACAAAAACTATTGTCGACTTCTGAAAAAGCTAAATTTGACAGTAATTTCCTTTCGTATATATAGATGTATGTTTAAATTGATATTGAACAACTTTCATCGAATTAGTTAAGTAAATATAATTTAAAATTGACTTCGCATCATGATGGGCTCATCATCAAGAGTTCAGTCTTTTGTATCATTAAACTTATCTGAAGGTCGAACCCAGGCTTCAAGACGATCAACGAGACGTATTACTCAACGTAGTATGTATTAATAAATTATGTACATGCATAAAACATTACTAATTATGAATGCTACACTTGAAATACACATGCAGTTGTGTTATTGTAAAAAAAGAAATAAATTTTATATATACATATCTGAACGTATATTTTCTGATATTGATCAAACAATTACCAACCACATATAGCAGTTCAGGTAACATAGGTAATTGCTAAAGTTTTATCAAAGTGTATGTATAAGAAAAAAGTGAATCAGTAAGTAAAATATGTACAGGTATTTGTAAGGATATCTAATATGATCTAGTTAGGGCAATTAACTTAGGGTATAGATTTATACGATAATATATTACAATACAACGTATAAATAGCAGTAGTTCAAATTTTACTTTAATATTTTAGGTTTACAAACTTATATATATTTAAAATTTTGATATGCAGTGTCTGTAGTAGAACCAACATTACTAGAGAAAAGGCTTTCTGAAGCATTTGATGTATTTGATACTTCAAAAATTGGTGAAATAGATGTTAGAGACTTAGGAACTATTATTAGAGCATTGGGATGTGTTATCACTGAAACTGAATTGCAAGAAATACAAGTTGAATTGGAAGATGTAGAAAATAATTCTGTGCCGCTAAATAGATTTGTAGAATACATGAACAAAGCCATTAATGAACGCAAGTTAGTTATATACGAATTTTATCTTTATTCTGCTTATATGTACGTATATCTTATTTACACTTGAATTTAAATGTTATATTTAGATTTAAACCAGCTGAACCAGAGGACTTGTTGAAAGCATTTCAATTGTTGGATCCTGACAATCGTGGCTACATAATGCATGATGTTTTAGAAAAAGCAATTATGGAAATTGGAGAACCATTTTCACAACAAGAAGTAGCCGACATGATGGTTATTGCATGTGACCCAGAAACAAAAAAGATTAACTACGAACATTATATTAATTTATTAATTGTATGTATGAAATTTTTCTGTGGAAGACACAATTTTTCGAATACAAAACGATTTTTATTAAAACTATCATAAATGATACAAAGAACATTTCTAAATGCCATTTATAGGTAAAAATACCTACTGAAAAAAATGTATATTCGATTGTTGATGACATGGATGCAGCTAAATTAGCAGCTGCTCCTAAGAAACGTAGATTAGAAGACCTTCTTACCGGTTTTAAAGTAACTTAATTTATCTAAAAGATCTCATTTAAAACCTTACTTAACGGGAAATTTTTGTGTAACAGCTATGAAACTAAAAAGTGATTTTTAGCATTTTCTTGGCATTTCGAATTAATGTATGCAATCAAATCGATTTTTCAACCTGTTACACGAGAATTCCCCTTTAAAATAATAGCATTCGATACATGAATCACATTGAATAATAAAATTTTTTAATATTACAATGTGTAGAAAATATATTTAAAATATTTATCATATTTTCTCTTTAAATATATAATATACAAATATATTGGTATAAAAAATATTGAATTAACACTTTTTCATATTGCATATCAACATTATCTTGTTATATACATATAAAAATCTTTTAAGTCTTATAGTTTTGAAAAGACTGGAGGTTCGGATTTCATAGCTTGTGCCATAGCTGCATTTGCAAAGTCTTCACTTTGAAGCATAGTTTGATTATGCAGTGCCTATGAAATTAGTTAAGAAATAATATATTTATATTTGTGATAATTACAATTGTATTGTTTTAGGTGGAATGATAATATAGAAGCTTACAATATGATCTAAACCCTCTTGAACAGAATGGTCCCTTGAGTAAACCAAACTTAACTTGGAACCTTGCACTGCAACTGGACTTTGACTTGCTATTTTATCTGCAAGTTCCATTGTTCCTTTTAGTAAGCTGAAAAAAGCATAAAATATAGCAAGACTTATACATTATACATTAATACGTGTTATACATTAATTACATGTGTTGAAAAAAAGTTTTACCTTTCTTGAGTTTCAAATAAGCAACTAACGAAGCCATGTTGTAAGGCTTCAGAAGCTGTAAATTTCCTTGCAGTATATACGAGTTCTCTAACCAAACTATCGGAACCTATAATTTTGGGAAATCTTTGCAATGTTCCCACATCTGCAGCCATACCTATAGCAACTTCCTTAATTTGAAACCATGCACCTGAAGAGCAGTAGCGAATATCAGCTGCAGATACCATGTCTACGCCAGCACCAATACATGGTCCATGTATAGCTGCAATTACAGGCTTTGGACACTAAAAGATTGTAAAGATAAACAATATTATGAAAATATGAAATAAAAATTAATATCGAACTTAAAAAAATTTGTAAATGTTAAAGATGTAGTAAAAAACCTTCTCTATTGCATTAAAGCTATCTTGATAGTCTTTTATCTTTAATTGCATTATTTTACATTTGCGTGCAATATCTTGTTGTTCTGCTAATTTTGGCGCAAAATTCACCATGTCTTGAAGATCAATTCCTATAAAGTTAATTGTAAAGTGATTTAAAGATAATATTAAACAATAACTGTATATAACAGAACAGTTATTATACCTGCAGTGAATACTTTATCATCACCCGAAAGTATAATAACTCTGCATTCTGGATCTATTGCTAACTCGTTGAAACACATTTTAAATTCTCTGGGAAATCATAAAATTAATAATAATTTTAAATACAGTAATCAAAATATTAATACATACCTCCACATAACATCATTCATAGCATTGAGTTTTTTAGGTCTATTCAATTGCACCATATAAATAAATTGCTTTGGCACAAATATTTTCAATGTTTTGAATTTTTCACGACCGTGTTCACTACTGTAATTCATTTTGCAATAATGTTGTACTCCTAAAATAAAATAATTCTCATTGACCACTAGCACATATAATATATATAATTTGCAAATCACTTTTCAATTACATAAACTAATGTATTATTTAATACTAATAAATGCAAAAAGTTCGTACGTGTTTTTAAAGCATTATTGCTTGCAAACAAATGACGTTTAACGATGTGCAACATCATTTTCGAAACAATTTGCCAAACAATATGGAAGTAATGACTATTGCATATTTCTTATCAATACAGGATATTTGTATGTATTTGTATATCCTACATAAATATTTAAAAATGAAATGTTCTTTACTTTCCGGAGGACAATGAAGTGAGTCGACAATATTATAGTTTCATTCATTTAATTTCACGGTAAAATGTACATTTACATGTAATTTTATAGAAGTACATTATTTAATAATAATCACTATTTATTACTACGTATACGCATATTTTAATAAATAATCAATTTTTTAATGAATTGATGTAGGGACATAAATATTATTTAAGTTCCAATGCAGACCAAGTTTGTATAGGAATAGACCAATCACTACCTAGATATTAGCACTCTCATTTCATCTCTGCACATACACTCATATGTCTTCTTCATCAATTTTTGATTTTGCCCGCCGAGAATGTTTCGTCCAATTGAAACGTTGTACTCATTCTCACGTTTCTTATTCGTTCTCACAAAGTACGTACTGATTGTCATTGGTTGAATTTAAAAGGCGGTTTCAACAGCACGTTTTCTAATTTCACCAATCTACGTGACGCATTCTCAGGATTGTATATAGTATATACGCCGAAAAATTCAAAATATGAAGCCAACCGTTTGTTACGAATCGTGAACATAATGGAAAATAAGTTCTCCTGAACTGTACATGTGCCTGCTTTGTGTCGAATATGTAATAAGTGTTAATTGATTAGTTTGGAAGTGATAATTGTAATCATATTGTCAAAGGTACGTGTGAATATAAAGAAAACTATTAAACAGTTAAATATTAATATTAGTTTTTATTTCTACTTACAACGGAACCTCGGTGACGGATACACTTCGATTTTGAAGAAACTTTGCACAGGTGTTCATTTGCGATTTATAGACCCAAAGGTACGATATAACTTTTACTTCAACTATTTTTTATATTTTTGATATTTCGATATTTTATTTTTCAATTTGTAAGCACTTACGTAGATGGAAGGGTCGATTTCTCCTTTAAAGTAAGAAACTGGTACGAACGAGATATGGCTAAATTCTTAGATAGGTCTAATAAACATAAAAAAGTTTCATAAAAATCGGTATGTATCACTCACCAGGTTTTTCTTGTTAAAAATAATTTTTATTTTTGAAAAACGAGATGTCAAATCATATTTTACAATTAATTGCAAATTTCTAAAATTGAAAAGTACAGACAAATGCGAAATTTTGTTCGTATCAGAGTTTAGTATTAATTAATTAAAATTCTTAATTTGATCGACTGATTTTATATATTTACAATGCAAAAGAATTGTCAGAAATTGTAATTAATTCAATCGATTAACGAAACTTGTTGTTAATTATTGATTATAAATAAATGATTAAAAATATTAATCATTAAACATTAACTGTCTGTCTCTCTAATATTTTCTTAATTATTATAGATGGACGATACACTGGATCCCATTAGGGCATCCTGTAATTTAAATTCACAAGATGAGATGTCATATTTATTTGGAAGAGACCCAAGTATCTTAGCTTATGGACAAAGACCATGTATTTCAAAAGACACAAAAAAGAATTTGATGTCTGTTTATGAGATTGAGGAAAGTAACTTTGTAGAAGAGAGTGGTTGTACAAACTCAGAATCACAGAGATTCCAAACTATTAAAGTTTACTTAAGAATGAAACCTTTTCCAAAAAAAGTCAAACTGACACAGGAGCAACAGGAGGCGTATCATATACAAAATTCTACTACTTTGCTTACCAAATTACCTTGTCTGGATAGCAATACTAGCTGTTATAAAAGATCTAATAGTTCTGATATTGTACGTAGAAAATTTACATTTACTCATACATTCCCACCAGAGACTACTCAACTAGAACTATTTGAACAAGCTGTTAAACAGCACATGATAGATTTTTTAGATGGTCAGAATTCAACTATTATGACTTACGGTAAAGATATAAGATATTTTATAAATATTGTTTTTACTCGATGTAATGATATACAAGTGCTATAACTATTTTATAGGTACAACTAATTCAGGAAAATCGTACACTCTACAAGGCACCATTACATCTCCTGGTATTATACCAAGATGTTTAGAATTTGTTTTCTCAAATATTAGCCCAAAATCAACTCCTTCTTACAAACCAGTGAATCATTGCAATGTTGTTTGTTTGGGCCCTCTTGAACGTGCCCAAGAGTTAGAAATGAAAACTAAATTACTAACATTTGCTTCGATGGATAAACATCAATATATTAACGCTTATAAGGAAATGCAAAAATTACTACAAGAGGAATCACCGATCAGACCTAGTCAATGTATTGATGTGCATTACTCAGTTTGGGTGTCTTTCGCAGAAATTTATAACGAAGTTGTGTACGATCTTTTGTCAAATGAGAATCAAAAAAAAAGAACTCCCCTTAAATTAATTACCGATACACAGGGGACAGCATTTATCAAAGGTCTCAAAACTGTTTGTGTCAATTCTGGTTCTGAAGCTTACCAGGTTTTAATGGCTGGACAGTATAATTTAAAAGTAGCTGCAACAGCTTTAAATGCAAGAAGTTCTAGGTCACATTGTATATTTACAATCAAATTGTTGAAGTATTATATTGAGAATGAACCGAATACTGTTGAAGTCAGCACGTATGTAATATAATATTTATACGTTTCGTTTTTAATACAATATTTATGCCAAGACTAATTTCGTTGCATATAATTGTTCTTACAAAATTACAGATTTGCTTTCTGCGATTTGGCTGGTTCAGAACGTTTGAAAAAAACGTTAAACATTGGGGATAGATTAAAAGAAGCACAGAATATTAATACAAGTCTTTTGGTATTAGGACGTTGTTTAAAAACGATTCATGATGGCCAATTATCTAAGCAAAAAATAGAACATGTAGGTCCATTTAGAGAATCAAAACTAACAAGGCTTTTTCAAAAAGCGCTTTCTGGTAAAGAACATGTTGCTTTGATAGTGAATATCAATCCTTTACCAAATTTGTATATAGAAACACAGAATGTTTTAAATTTTTCTGCCATTGCAAAGAAAATCGTTCTTGAGCAGAAACAGACACAGAAGGAACATAGAAAGAAGTCGAGATTTTCTCAAATAGTTACGGAAAGCATCAAAACTGTAACTGATTGGGATGCCACGGAATTGGAAAGTGGAGGTATTGTACAAATGAAGTTGTTCAAGTTATTTAGGTATTTCCGGGATTGTCTCGCGTGCAATTCAAAGAACGGAATTCGCCGTTGCAGTCGACATTGATCGTCGCAAATAAGAGATAAAAAAACGAGCAAGCAACGACGCCCGAAAAGGTCGCGAGCACGTTTACAGTTTTTTCCCCTGTTTGAAATCGCACGACGAGGTCACCCAATAGTCCAAAAATAAAATCGTCAAAATAATACCGACAAACGTTTACTGAGCGTCGATTTATATTGATATATTTTTATGTACTTTGACAGATTGGCATACCACTGGTGAAAACCATATGTCTAATTATATACAAGTTGAAGATTATCATGAAATACTTTCAGAAAATAAAAGATTGAAAGATGAAATTAAATTACTGAAAAGTACTGCATTAAGTCGGGATCTAGAAATACGTGAAGAAATGGCAGATACTTATAAGACTATGATGAAAGACTTTGAAACTGAATGGAAGTATGTTAATAGCTATAATGATTCCTTCTGAAAATATAATTTACCTTCCCAGCTCTAATAAGCCACTATTTTAATTATTGTATTTTAAAATGTTTGCCATTCATTGTGATGTAGGAATCATATACATGATGTGGAGGAACAACATGAAGATATGCTTCAATGGTCGGTGAAACAGATTGAAGACTTCTATAAACAAAAAATGCAGCAACATACCTGTCATAAAAGAAGACGTTCATCTATTATGGAAGAAAATGTTGATGATAGAAAAAACGTTGATGAATTGGAGATAAAAAACTCGCATTTAGAATCGAAGCTTGTGCTGCTCAAAAGTAGCATGAAAGAAATCAAAGAGTCCAATCAGGCTTTAACAGTTGAAAAAAATAAACTAACTTTCGAGCTGGACTTAACAAAAAAGGAATTAAGCAATATGAAAGATTTATTGCATGCAGCTCAAAAAGACGTTTGCACAGATAAAGAGACAACGTGTTATGTGGAAGAATTAAAATCTCAATTATTAGCTAGACAAGAACAAGTGAAGGTATTTAAAATTATTTATAATTATTTAATGTTATTTATAACAGTAGAATTCTATATGCGTATTCTTTTCCTGTATTATAATGATGTTATTTCAGAAATTAAAATTATTCTTAAATGAAGCAAAGGAAGAATACATTTCTGTCACTACGAAGGAAAGGGAGAAAGACTATATCATTAAAGAGCAAGAAGAAGAATTATTAGAAAAACAGGAGATAATAGATGATTTGGAAGGTGATCTTGCAAATGTAAATATTTGTTTAACAAAGAAAACGAAGGAAGTGGACTCGCTAGAAGAAAAATTAGAAAATGAAAATAAGCAATTGCTGGATTATAAATGCAAAATGCAAGATATGGCGGAACAAATAAATACATTAGAAAATGAGAAATTGAAACTTTTAGCTGAAGTCCAAGTACTGGAAAACCCAGCTTCGATTAAGAAGTCCACAGAAGACTCAGAATGTAAAACTGATGTATGTGAAATATATTTTAACTTATCACAACATACAAATAATCTTATAAATTGTAACATACATTTCTAATTTTTATGTAATAGATTTTGGAACGATCTTATGATTCCCCAAAAGATGACAAATATCAAGAAATCGCAATTAAAAAAGAAGTTTGTATTGATCACGAAGTAAAATCGTTAGATAAGTCAACTGAAATCGATAACAATCATTTAACCATAGGTAGGTATAAGATTGTGATACAAAGGTTACTGTACAATTAATTATTACTTGAAATGGAATTTTAGATGTTGATCCTCAAATGAAGGAAAAAATAACATGGATAGAGTCTGAGAATTCAGTTCTGAAAGGGAAATTAACTCAAAGTATGACCACGATACAGAGTTTGAAAGAAGAACTGGATTTAGCTAAAGTCAAATTAAAGGATATATCTGATCAAATAAACAATTTGCAAATTAATGGAGCGCAGACTGAAGCTGAAAGCAAGGGACCCGTTCATCGGAAAATTGAAGCAGAAACAGCAGAAATAGGATGTCAAGTGAATGTTGAGTCCAACGAAAAACAAAAAGAGGAATCTGAACAAGAAGAAACCAATGAAAATGAGTTTCACAATAAGAGCAGTCAGACTATTGAAAGTACTACGAATGAAGAAAGTACTCAAACAAGCTTCAATGGTGAATCTGATGAATCTGCTCTTATTTTGAATGAATTATCCAAACTAACAGTAAAATATGATGATCTAAAGGCTCAGTATAAGGAAAAATGTCAAGTATGTAGAATTGTAGTAACGTATACATGTCAATTTTTTAACAGATTTCTAATAAAATCACTACTTTAAGATGTTGGACGATTTAGAGCAAGGAGCATCAATTTTGAGGCAAAAACTAGAAAATCTTTCAGAAGAAAGTAATACAAATAAGATTCTCGTGGAAGAATATAAACAATCAATTACGGAGTACGAGCAACATCTTAATGAAGCTAAAACGGAAATTTCACGTGTTAAGGATGATTATAATCAGTGTACGGAAGTATGTAGTTTTTCATAGTCTTGATACAGTAAATTTGAATAGTTTTAACTTCTGTAAAATTTATTTTATAATTACAGAAATTAAATGCTTTACAAGCCGAGTTTGATAAGCACGTTTCGGAAGTAAGTGTACATACTAATATAAAAACATTTATACATTTTTATTTAATAATTACATTTACAGTGTAAAAATGAACATACGAAAACAATAAATCAACTGACGAAAGACCTTAATATGGCTAAAGAAAAAAGTGATATTAAGACAAAGGTATTTGGATAAAGTACACTAACGATAAACGATAATGAATTATTAAATCTTAGACGAAAAGCTGTAGATATTTAATAATAAGTAATATAAATTTCTTGAAACATGCTACCTTATAAGGCCTCATCTTGTTTTTTTTTTCTTAGTGCTTGGATGTGCATGCTGCAAAAATCATGGAATTGGAGCACAATCTCGATGCCGTAATGGAACTTCAGCAACAAATTGAGGAATTAAACAAAAATTTAGAAATATGCCAAGACGAGAAAGAACATCTGCAAAAGTTGCTAGATGAAAACAATGATAAACTTTTGGAATTTGAAGATCGTTTGGAAAGTGCAAAGGATATAGAACAGGAGAAAGATAACGAAATAATGTCTCTTCAACGAGGTCAGATATTTATATTTGTTGTTGAATAAATTATTGTAAATGGTAGTTCTGTAGTAGAAAGAAATAAAAATTCGTCATGATTCCAGAAATGAAGTTTATGATTCAACGAAACAATGGAGATGACAGAAGTGACAATATGATCCAAAGAAACGATTCAGATGACAGAAGAGACAATATAGTTCGAAGAAACGATGCAGATGACAAAAGTGACAATATGGTTGAAAGAAACGATGCAGATGACAGAAGTGACAAGCTCATGGAAGCAGAGATGAAGAATACGATCAGAGAATTGACAGAGATAAAAGAGAAACTTTCTCAGAAAGAAGAATACGTTGAAAATTTAAAAACACGCATTAAAACCTGCGAACAGAATGCCAAGATTATAGAGCTCCTTCAACAGAGCTCCCAAGAGAGGCAGGCAGAAAATGATAGGTTACGAAACGTGAATCAGGAACTGAAGAATAGTTTGATTGAGATGGAGCGGGAAATGGAAGCGTTTATGAAGAACAGAGACGAGATGGTTACAAAGTATGAGACGCTCGTAAAGAATCAACAAGAGGAATTGGAGAAACAAAAACGAGTGGTATTTCCTTACTAAATTGTTTAATGAAGTTAATGGCTTACTAATGCGTTCTATTTCATCATTCTTCTTTCTCAGGCAACAACCAGTCAGTCCAAAAAAGGTTATTGTGAAAATACTTCTGAAGATGAAGCGATATCAAAAGAACGTAGAACAAGGCGTCCGCCAAGAAAATATTCGCCTACACCAGATGATGCGTCAGTAATTGAGCTTCCGACTTCAGAAACCAAGTATGAACATTAACATTATATACGTAATTTATACAAAGTCCGACAGGAACGTTCCTTTATTTATCTGCAGGGACCTTCTCATCTATTTTATAAACATACAGTCATTGGCATTAATATTTAGTCATACTTCAAAAGACCTTAATTTTACTTAATTTTAGACGAAGTGCTAAACGTGCTGTGTTGCCACCTCCCTCTGAGACTCTTTCAGAGAGAAGAAAGAACACTCGTAGAAAAAAATTATATGTGGCAGATGAATCTCTTCAAGACATTCTTCCACTCGAGGTAATATGTGGTTTCTATGTATAATTGTAGCACGCTTGATCAATCCATAAATTATTGTTTTGAATTCTTCCAGAATACGACAACAAGCACGCCGTCAGAATCGAAAACTCGCACTTTAAGATCCAGACGAAGATGATGGACTGTAAATGAAACTGTTACTGATTCTGCAATGTTACATTTTTTAATTTCTCGTCCTTCTTATGATAATGTGTGCCTCATAGTATTGCAAGACGCTCGAAGACACCGGAACTCTCGCAATATTGCGTGGACCGCAAAACCGAAAGTACTGATTGCCAAAATGTCGCAAGATGTGCAGTGATTCAGTCCACGGCTTATAAAGCCGAGTTCGAATCTTTTTCGTTTATACGATTGTCTGGGGATCTTCTGGGTGTTATTCTATGGAGGACAAAGTATCGATGAGTTCATTACCTTCCTTCACCAAAAAATTGTCATTACAATGGATCAGCCAGATTAAGAATAAAGTACAAAACAGATCACCATCAGACACAAAGAAAAGGAATAATTACAGTGTCAATGATTGTGGCGTTTAAAAAAAATACGTTGTACAGAAAGACGTGCATTCTGTGATATTTTATGACGCAAAACTTCGTACTTTATTATCTGTAATTTAAGGCATGCATTAAGATGAATATATGAACCAGTATTTTTGTATCTTTTAATCATTGTCCATATTAAAATGCATAATATCAATTTTTTACCTAATATGATTTTTACGGTAATAGACTCCTACTTCATAAATGTGTAAAAAAAATGGGGGTATGAATTAAAAAAAAAAACATGACCTTCATAACTCGCAAAGGTCACGAAAAAAAAAATTTTACATGCACACTATAGCAGATTTAAAACCGTGCAAATTTGTCTTATTAAGCTGTTTTGTAACTGCAACCAGTTACGAAATATTTGCTCGAACACTTATGGACGGACACTGCGATTACCGCGAAAATTTTGGAAAATTATAAGTTGACAGGGACTGTACATGTTCATGGCTTTTGCTCCATGTTCATGCTTATGAAACCTTGTAAGATATACATATGTAGATTATATATATATATATATATGTATAGTATGACAAAAACATCGTGCGATGTGCTATAGCATTGTGTCGTAACTGCTACTCGTTTTCATAATTTCGCGCCATTCTCTCAAGCCGATGGCGCGCTGAGTTGGGAGCATTAGAAAAAGAAATCAGTGAAAGAGGGGCGCCTGCCGCCTGCCTGCTGTCTGCACCAAAGTTGAAAGGAAGTGTCTATCACTTATGTATACAGAATGTTTGATTTTCATTAACAAGGATAAATTGATGAGTTATCGGTAACGCTAAGCGTGACATGAAAATGGTATGGGGCTCTAATTAATCCTACGAGTATGTGACGGAAAAACACATTGGGTAATTGATCTACATCTGTACCTCGTCTGTGGTTTACGAAAAACACCAGAGCTTTCAACACTGTGTATTCAGTACCCCTAGGAGAGCCACTTTGCAACCAACTTCACGCACTCTCGCGTTCTTTAATAAGACCGAGTGGCAAAGTGCTACCAAGAACAAAATGTTGTCACGATTAGTTTTTCGGAATGGTAAGTTAGAATTTAATGTGACCGTAACACAAAATTTATTATTCACAAAACGTGTACGCTAATAGCCGTAAAATTTTCAAGGATATATTGTAACTGTCATTGTCAACGTTATGTCGGTTACTTTACTTCCATTATGTAATAATATGTTACTTTTGTGATATTTTGTTCTAAAAATTTATGCCACACTCATAGATCGTGAGAGTTTTGCGCGTGTAATTTATTTTACTTTTAAATAAAATAAAAATTTTGGAAATTATTAACTATAGATAGTCACCGATAAAGATTAAACATAATTATCTTTTCGCTGGTTACAACATAATACATATTATGCTCAGTTTGAGTAATTCATGTTGGTTTCTATTATATTTTAAAGCTGAAGCACTTTCTGTGGCTGTTCGAGGAATTCAAACTTCAGCTCCAGCGTTATGCGATATACCACGTCAAAAACGACCTATAAATCCAGCTCCAGTTAGACATGGTTTTATTCCAGAAGAATGGTTCACATTTTTCTACCCTAAAACTGGTGTATCAGGTAGTTTAATTATTTTTTGCTTATGCTTTTATTAGATGAAATTTTTAAACTTCAATAAGTAGAAAACTATTTAATATAAGAATATTTAGTTTCTGACAAATATGTGAATTTTTAAATAATAATTTATGATTTTTGTTTAGGTCCATATATATTTCTAACTAGTGTTTCAACATATATATTATCCAAGGAGATATATATTCTGGATCACGAATTTTATAATGCAATCTCCCTATTTTCAATCATCATTTATGTCTCCAAAAAATTTGGTCCTAAGATAGGACAATATTTGGACAAACAATGTGAAGAATATATAGAAACATTCAAGATGGGAAGACAAAATGAATTGCAGGCTGCGGAGGATGCGATTAAGGATCTTGAAAAAGAAAAGTGGCGTACGGAAGCACAATCTTTAGTGTTTGATGCTCGAAAACAAAACATTGCTATGGCATTGGAAGCTATTTACAGAGAGCGCTTCATGAAACTTTATGTTGAGGTAACAAGCTGATATAGCTTATAAAAAGTATTAATTATAATAATCTTAAAAATATGAAGTATAAAAATCTTAAGAAAATATCAAATTATTGAAAATGAGTCAGGCATAATTCTGTTTTACATGAATTATCATTAGATGAAATTTTCTAACTTATATGTTTACAATATTCATATTATTTATAGGTTAAAAAACGACTTGATTACAATGCTCAGATAGATATAGTGGAACGCAGAATTGCTCAGAAACATATGGTACAATGGATTCTTAGCAATGTGTTAAAGGCTATTACACCAGAACAAGAAAAAGCTAATTTACAACAATGTATCAAGGATCTTGAGAGTCTTGCTGCAAAAGCGTAAAAACTATTAAACAAGACAAAATAGAAATAATATTATTATAATTGAATTAGTTCATTGTAAAAAAAAAATTAGAATACTGTATAATTTACATTGTACTCAGAAACATTGGATATTCATTAACATGAAATGGTTCTTTATATACATTATATATTATGTAACCATAATACTTCGAGAAAAATAAATGCCATTTAAAGATGTCATGAATTTAAATATCCCAGTTATTATTTTTTCCAATCTAATCATTACAGTAATACTAGTTTTATGTATTAATTATATTATTACACTTGCACTGCATTAGTCTTCAGTGTATGAAATATGAATAAATTTATATGTAACTAGTGCTTTGTAAAGCACATAAATAGTGTAGTTCAAATATATAATTATAACATTCAAATATATGTATTGAATTTTGTAACTATATACTGATTTTATATAAAATACATATGTATGCATAATTTGAAGTTCAAAATTATAACATCAAATACAATTTGTTTAAACTGTGATTTCGATCATTAAAAGAATTTCCTATATCTTTGCTCGTAACAAAAATTTTAAGAAATACACTGACTTTAATATAGTCATCTAAAATCGAAATTGTATTGTGAATATTTGACTACTCAGTTATTGACTTCAAGTCATTTACTTTATATTTACAAAGAACTTTAAAAGAAGTTTGACAAAAAATCCGTAAGTCAAAAATTAGAAATTATATAGTAACTCATGTACGATCAAATCCTTTATCCTGTAACTTAATCTCACTAATAATCGTTCACGTCGTAAGTCGTAATGTTACATTAGTACATATACACGTGTAGTATAATACATATATTTAGTATAGTATATGCGTACTTAATTGTCTATATGTATATGTACATATATACAATATACATACATATCCAATACGTGTTTAAAAAGTATCAATAATCACATATATTCCTTATTTTAAAATGTTGTAATAAGAAAAACGTTTATGTTGCAACAATATCGGTGAAAATTCGATCAGATAAATAATAATAATAATTTTCGTATATAAAACTTATTTATATACTATTTTAGGTTAAGTTACTGTGATTGAGGATACATGAATTTTGCGACTGTCAAACGTCATTATATTTGTAACAAGTGTTTGTCTTAATATTTCACGAAGATGGCCTGGTTGTCAGGTCTCGCAGATAAGGCAGAAAATCTGTTAAATAAAATAGATAAAAATACCGCAGCAGTTTTAAATAAAGATAAATATGAAGTATCACAGTCTCAACTGACAGAAGTTACATGGACTCCACCTGAGTTATGGTAAACGGAAAATTATTAAATATTCATTATTTGTATGCATTTAATACAAAAATTAATGTAATGTTGCTTAAAGTACAGATGTAAACACTCTATGTCTTTTAAAAAGTAATTAGAATAGAAAAATGATACTTGTTTTAACCCTTGTTATTAAGTTTTGAAGTAGTATAACTTAGAATATGTGTTATTTAAACAACCACAAAACATTTAGGATAAGGATAAGAGTAATGAGAAGGAATGTTATACTTTAAAACACAAAGAATTAAAATATCTATATTGGTCATTAACATTGCAATACTAAAACATATTTTGAAACGTATTTCAGTTTTAATACACAGGAAGGAACAATTTTGAAGTCTCCCTCGGAATCACCAAAGCAATTTCCTCATGTTCGTTCAATACCAAGTCTTTCTTCGTTAGCCACAAATTCTATTGGACCTAAAGATGAGGAGCTTGTTACTTTTCTAAATACAGTAGATTCAAGCCCAACGAAAACTGTGGCAGAAGTATCAGTGTCACCACCAACACCTTCGTCCCTTATGGTGGAACATCCTACTGATACTACAGATTCAGTGTCAGAATTATCCATTCGTAGTGGTCACTCAAGTCCTAGCCTTATGCATACATCTGTAGATGTTCCGGATGATTCCAATCACAATGATGTAAATACAAGGAATGAAAGCTTTTATAAAAATGATGTAATATATGAACTAAATAATGGTGCAGTACCAGAACAAATCTCAGGAATTATGTTAAGTCATGGTATTAAAAATTTTTGCATTCAGGAGGTATTTCTGTCTGATGGGTCAAGAAAGTTGTATATTTTTTCCACTTTCTTAAAGTTTCTGATTTCGAAAATGTATTTGCAATATGCTATGGTGAAATTCTTGAAACAATTATGATGTGGTGTAAATGGTTAGCAGATGACTAACATTTTCCTGGATCGAAAACAAATCATTTTCGCGATCAAAATTTCATTACAATCGTTTCTGTTCAATATGCATATATTCTATTCAATAGCATATTGGTCATTTTTTATTTTTTAGGATGATTGAGCCAATAGCCACACTAATAAGAATAACTCGACTCACTTTGATTTCATAATTTTGTATGGTTATATAATTGTGTGTGCAAATGCTATATTTGTACTTGACAAAATTAATTTTATTTAAAAAAGTATGTATTCGATTTTATACAAATATAAAAGTATATATTTGTATGCGTAACACCAAATAAATTCCAAAAATCACGTTTAAAATAGATATTCAAACAGCAATACTTCCTCAATTGATTTGTGTGAATTTAATAGCTTTCAAAGTTTGTAACTTTCTTTATTTTAGAGCATAATATTCTTGAGAGTCAATATGATATTACATCACAATCCGAATATGAATACGAATCTAAGACAGGAATGGAGCATGTAAGTAAACCAAATTTGTCTAATGACAAGCATATAAGAAAATATTTAAAAGAGGTAGAAAAAAACTTGGAAGAAAAAAACGAACTACTTGGAAAACAGGAGGCAGACCATCAAAAAGAAATGATTGTGTTAAATGAAAAGTTACAATCTTTGTACACAGAAAGAGTGCAGTTATTTAAGCAAATAGCAGAACTGCAATCTGCTTTAGAAAGAAGTAGATTAGAATTAAATTCCACTAGATCTGATTTAGAACAGCACAAAGCTAGAGCTTTAAAAACATTGCAAGAAAAAGAGAAATTAATAGCAGAATTAAGAAGTAATGAATCTATAGGTGTGGATGATACAATGTTTATGGAACTAAATCAACTAAGGTGAATGTATTAATATACATATAAAAAGTAAATGCTGCATTAATTGTTTTTTTTTAACTATGCTGTATTAAATCATAGACAAGAGCGTGATACACTTAGAGAAGAAAATCAACAAGTTTCTGAGCAACTGAGAATAGTTCGAGAAGAATTGATGAATGCTGATGTCAAATTGGAAAAAACCCGACAAAAAATTGCTGAAGCAAATATACAAACTCAAGAGATTCTCGCCACGGAAAGACGTCGACGGTTAGATGCAGAAGAAGATGCAAGATTACATTCAGAGGTACATTAATATACATATAATATATATATATATAATATATTATTTATTCCTAATTTAATTGATCTTAATGATGATGCAGGAAATAAGAACTTTAAAAGATGACTTAATCAGACAACGTAATGGCTACTCTTCTCAGTTGCAAAAAAGTGAATCTGAAATTGCTAAATTAAAATTGCAATTTTCTGCGACATCGACGCCAAATAGTGAGATAGAATCAAGACTGGCATCTCTTACCCAAACGTTGGTTTCAAAGCAGCAAGCATTGGAAAGTTTAACGACTGAAAGAAATGCTTTAAGATTACAGCTGGAAAAGATTGAAGTATGTTAATATTCATATACATATCATTTCATAAGTAGTATTAGTACTGATAAATATGCATTGTACATTTATTACTTCAGCACGAATTTAGAAATAGCCGACGTAACATTTCTTACAATACAAACGATATAGATGATACAAAAGCTCAAGTACCCACATTTTTAATGGAGACTCCGTTTGACACTGGCGTTACTAGAAGAGTAAAACGAGCTTATTCTTCTTTAGATGCAATTAGCATTCGTACGGGAGTATTTTTAAGAAGATATCCTCTTGCAAGAATTCTAGTATTAATTTATATGGTAAGTGTTGATCAATTTATTATCACATTTATTATAATTTTAAGATAATCTAATTAATCTGTCGAGAAAATATAACGAATTTAATTCATGATGGGCAACTATGTTGAAATAAGAAGAAAACAAATTAAAAATTAACGAAGAATAATAAATGGGTTCCCTACTTTCAATGCATGGGAGGTTTACGAAATAGTCTATGCAACTATCTGGAGAAAAACTACATTTTTAACATAGACCATGACACAACTTCATCCAATGTCATGCTTACCAACAACCGTTGCTTACTTACATATATCTGATAATGCTACATATAGACCATGAACGTAAATACTCCATACAGTAACGCACTGATAAGTACGTTATCATTTCGAAGCGTAATAATTAAATGTTTTAACACGATCTTGAATGAGCTTGTACAATCGTCTATGAAATCATCATGGATAATATTATTATCAAACTATAGGGCAAAAATACGTATGTAGAAATAAACCTTCACAGAGATTTCAGAAATAAAAGAATATGTATGGTCAATCGATATTCTTGTATTTCTTTCCGTTTTAGAGATAACTTAATTGAATTGAATCGATGATTCTTATCGTGACTCTATAAGAATCAACCTGTATACGTTCAAAGGATCGATAACTATTAACGGAAATTCAATTTATATTTTCTTACAAATTTTTTCAGGCATTACTACAATTTTGGGTGTTGGTAGTCCTTCTATCACAATCACCAGAAGCACATTAGCATTTGAAACTTACAATACAATACAAGAAAATATAGTTTAATAAAAATGTTTCAATATATATATATGAAATTTTTGTAAATATAATATTGCAATGACGTGCATACACTACTGTTATATAATTGTTAATTTTTTAAAAAGCCTCTTTAAACAATTAAGCGGTGTATCATATGTAGAATATTAAAAAGTTTTTAGATGTGTAAGCTAATATTTTTAAATACAATCGCACACTGTATTTTTAAAAATAACATTTGCAGGATCTGAATCATTTTGATTATTGACAGTAAAAAATTTAGTATGAATACATGAACTGTATTTATGATTAGTAATAGATAAAATATTTTCATTTATTTAAATTCTCATTTATTTTTGCAATATACAGAAAAATATATAGCATAATAATACTATACTGGTGATGAACATAATGTACGTAGTAAAATTTATTCTACGGGAAATAAATAAATGAATACATTATTGCATTGCAGTTTCCCTGCATTAAATATTTAAACAGATAAACACTGTTTATTCTTAATTTAATGACATTAGCGGCATTTACATACTATGTCAGAATTTGGCAACAGCTGTAAATAATTAATAAAGATACTGTAATGAGTAAGAGTATTTAAAAAAATAATAAATAAATGTTATAAATATTTTCAATAAATTAATACAGATTAGGAAATTCAACAAAATGCTAGGGATTTAGAAAATGTCGAAAGAATAATTACCAGAAACTTATAGAAATCAAGATTATTTTAACACATACATAGTGATTCAAATTTATATTTTTATAACATGTTTCTTAAGCCAAATAATTAACAGTGTACTAAAGTATACTGTATTATGCGTTACTTTATAATTTACTATGATTGTGTAGTGTTGCATTCTTACTACCATTGTTTTAATATTATATTAATAAAGGAATTGATTCTGGTACAGTAAGGGTTAGAAACTAAATGTTGTTTTATGAATATATTCTGGTCAATTTGTCTTATGCTCATGTTGTTACATGTAATTATTTAAGTAATGCTTACTTAAGCAGTGTTAAATTCCAACTCTTGATATTGCTCTAGTAACTAGGACATATGTGTACGCTCTTTAGGCACAAGTTTTATTCATTAGATCACTGAAAGACGAGTAATATTTTTTTCAACTGTAGTATAGTTTAAATATTACAGGTAAAGGTAATGGACTTGAAAGGCATCAATTTATTTTCTGGTAATTAAATTCATAGTCTGCATTAAAATAAGTATAAGTTGATACATTACTTTCAAATGAAATATGTATATTATTCTATTCTTGGATTCTTGTAAAATATATTGATGTCTGTAAAGAAAGTTTATTGTAAGATGTTAAAACGTTGTACACAATTCTTGAAAAAGTTTAATTAGTACTAAATGTGTTTTATTCCACAATAATTCAATTTTAAAGAATTCAATAAGTTTTTCTTTATTAATGTGCACATTTAGAAGATTCGGAGAATAGAATATCTTAATTGCTAGCAAATAGTCTTTTTATTTTTATTGTGTCAGTAATACCACTAATTTTTAGTGGAAAAAGATGAAACATTGGTGATATTGGTATATGTTAAATCAGGCGGACTTGATGTACTGTATGTATATATTACATTATATATGTATACTTTAATTTGTCATTTGTAAACTATATTTCTGAAACACTATGATTATCGCACAATCACAAATTACATTAGGGATGCAGGATTAACATTGCTTCTAGGTTTGGTAATTATAGGTGAATATGTATGTCAATGTACATATCACTCATGATCATTAATAAATGACACAATTTTTGAATTGAAAAATGCGTATACTAAACCTTTTTCAAAGTTGTACTAACTTTTATGCTCTATAAGTACAGCATTTACCAAGCATTACCATTTTTTTTACTTAAATGGTTAAATCAAAATTATTGAATATATTGATTGTATATTAGTATCTACAGATTGCAATGAATGTTTGCAAGCGAGTATTATATACAATTTGTTTCAATTGTACTACTGAATTGATATAGTTTAATATTTAAACCTTAAAAATCAAAATGATTTTGGACTTTATTAAATTTCATGTCTTCTATCCATACTATTTATAAATAAATTAAAAATAAAGTTATGTACAATGGTCTTGTAAATATATTTTCGACCAAACGAGACAGGAAATAAAATTACAACACTTGCATATACAAAATTTCACAGCCATGAATTTATAGGGCACTTCCCTTAAAAATGCTTATGAGTAAAAAATTTTAAATGAAAAATTTGTATGCGTAACAAAATCAAGATAATAATGTTTAATCCTTTCGTAGTGCTCTGTTTCCAATGAAGTCTATAATAAAAATATTAATATTAATATTTCACCAATTAGTCTGAATAATTCTATTTTTCACAATATATATTACAAGTTCCATTGTTCTAATGAAATGATATTTGTTCTATTCTTCTAACTAACTATTTCACTGGATGTGTGTATAAGTTCCTTGAATTTAGAAACTATTATTTAATATGTTCTATATTATATATCGTTTGAACATAGCAAACTATGCCAATGAAAATAAAATACTACTAATGACAATCTTATGAACTACAGTTGTAAATTGGTTTTTTAGAAAAAGTAGCATCAATTTTTAATGAAATCGACGAATATTTTCCAATAAACGTTATTCATTATTTTGTTCAATTTTTTCTTGAACTTCTATTTTTCCTTCATTAAGGTTTTCGTACAACAAGCAATTTTTTAGATTTCTTATTGAAAATGAATCTTTTTATGTAAAAACGTACCGACTATTAAGTAGTATAGTAAATATAAATAATTAAATGTGGTCGGTAAATGGATAAATATTACAAATAAAAGTACAGAATACTCAAAGAAAAATGTTTCTTATTATGATGTCTTTCTATCTTTCATTAAAATATTTCTACATATATATAAATCACATTTTAATTTAGTCCTTTCACTTTGTGAGCAACTGATCTGTATAGGTTCTTACTTGTTCGAATCTTTTCAGTTTGAACTCAGTCTAGTGACAACCAATATAAAGTAAAGGAAGTTATAAGACAGTGATGATAACGATTGTGTACTCTTACTTTTATAATTAGTTTTAGTCTTCTTCAAATTTGAAAGATGAAGTGCATTAAGATCACAATAGGTGCATTCTAGTTTCATTCCTAGAATCTAATTTGCACAGTCAAGAAGGGATTGTATCGTTGTTCAATATCCAATGGACACACAAGTAAAAGACAGTACTAACTATTATCATTGGTCCTAATAATATGCAACAATTTCTATATATTAATACAAAATTGATACTGAAATGTGTTATTTCCTTAACAGTTACTTTATTTCAAGCAATTCTAAGCAATTTCTAAGCAATGGACTTCTAATTAATCTATTACAGCAATAAAACCTACATAACAGATTAAAAATTATACCTTCTGATTTGTCATGAGAAGAGTTACTTACAAGTATAATAGTAATTGTTGCATTAAGTCCAATAAGAATCAATGTTATCTAGATTGTAACTTTTCTTCAAATTACAGGCAGTGGGCGAGATGTAATGAACTTGTAAATTATTTTAAGTGACAAAGCCCTAAATACACTAGCATTGCAGAAATTTCGACGGTGAAAGCTATGATACTTTTCTAGAGTTTTGGGCAGTATCTAAATAGAAATTCAACTTGGAAATCGGTTTCTCTCAAGTAGCATACTATACGTATTCCTGAGTTCTACTTATTTTCACTATGAGATCCCCTTTGTCGTTATACATATATGTAAACGCGTTTTTCAAAGGGCTAATTTGGCAAAATTCGGTACATCTTATTTGCCGAGTATATGAAAAAATTCTTTTTTTTTTTTAAAGATGACCTTATCATATTAACAAATTAAAAATGATATTACTCGGTTTGTCAGAATGAGAATTTTCATTGATATAATTGAAATCATTGCAATAGTACTCTTATGTCCAACATCTAAGAGTTCATGTGTTCAACGTTGAAACTGCTCTTCGGTATCATTCCGGAATTACCTTTCGCGTACATACGGGAATCTGATTTGCTATTCGTCTTTTTCGGACGTCGAAAATTCATCCGAGGATTCTTCGTCCCGTTCACTACAACTGCAACTAGATGTGATGTCATCTAAGGAAACGTATGTAGAGCCTGGACTTGATGGAAGAGACGATGGTCTGGAATATGTTCTCTCCGTTGTCGATGAAACGTCTTCGTTTTTGGAATTCGGAGCGTCTAATCTGTGTTGCGCGCATTTGTTCTCGGGATTGTTCAGCACCGAATGGATGAAGTCGCGTGTTTCCGCGCTGAGTGCGTTTACTCTCTCTTGAAGAATATTGTTCCTCCTGACCAAAGCCATTGTTCGTACGACGATGTCCAAAAGACCTGTGGTATCATAAGAACAAATTGTGATTACTCAAAGCTAGGGTAAGGAACCACATTACTGTGGGGGTACCAATTACTGTGTCTATATTAATTATATTTATTTTTAAAGCATAATGAATATTTAAAAAAGAGATATATAACATATATATTTAAAAAAAAAAACGGTCTCGAAAACCATAATACAGTGTTTACTCAATACTTGTCCACAACACAGGTCTAGTGATTCTTTGATCCACGCCGAACGTAGAAGAAGGCAGCGTTGCTCTTCTTCTCCGCGGCAGTAGGGATAGTTCTGCGACTTTTAGCGGCTAGGCGTTTGGGACATATATAGAGCAAACACTATACCACCTTGAATAAATTTTTTCCAAAATTGAGGATGGCGGAGTAAAACGAGAGGATTTGTGATAGCGAGTGTCCTAATTCAATGACCAGGGAGTGTGGTTCCGCTAATTAACAATTGCCACGGAAACCGCACCTTTCCGCCGAGCGAGGAACACCTTCCAATGTTCCTCCACGTCCGCCGGAACTCGAGCAGAAACGTTCGGCGGGGAAGAGCTGACGATCGTCGGGGTGCAGGAGTCATTGGGACATTCTGGTTCCCAAATTGAACTCTCCAGCGGCGTTAAACGCAATTCCCCGGAGCTTGTTCCTATTCTCCTCAATTCCAGTCTCTGATGTTTCCCAATTGCTCCTGTCGAAGAAACTCTTTGCCGTCTACGCGAACACGGAATCGTCGGTCTTCTCACCGGAAGCTCCGATAGACAAATGGTCGGGGCCATTTTACAGTGAAGATCTACAAGTAAAACAAAATAGATTAAGTACGATCATTACGGGTTTGTAACGATAACGAAGGATATCCATTTTTATGCAATTTTCTTGTACATATTACAGATACTATTTTATTAACCCTTTAACTATTTTATTTCATTTTGAAAGTGTGTGTCCGCGCGCATAATTATTTTTACGCGTTCATAGAGTATTATTCGATAAAAGCAGAATACCCTTATCTGTGAAAAACGCTTAAAATCGTTCAACTTTAAACACGAAAAACTCTTAAACCAGTGAATTCCTAGCATTAAAACTTGAATTTTTGGCATTTTCTCGTCAAGATGTATAGGATTATAAAAGAAAAGTTAAAAATTTCTGGGTTGTCAAGGTGAAGTTAAGCCTTTAGGGGAGACCGGGTATGGTTGTATCATGAATATTAGTTGACTATCGATTTGCAGCACGTTTGACATCTGCTTTTCAAAATAATCGGAAGATTGGACGAATAAGTGAAGAATATTTTTTGTTGTAAGATCATAGACATGTATTTTAGATTTTTCGAAACATTCTATAAGATATATTGCACTAGTTTTCATATTCTGAATACAAAACGCGAATTGTCTTTAATAATTCATAACTTAGAAGCTATGAATAATAGATAGTACCAACAAATGATAGCATTCAAGAGCATTTGCATAAGATAAATTGTTCACACTTTAGTTTCTCGAACACGAGATTCTCTCACGGAAGAATTCTAACGTAAAATGTTTATCAATTTCTGATTGTAGATCAGAATCTTTTCAACAGTACCGCGAAGATATAATCTATTAATTCGATTGTTTTTCTTGTTATCGGGCCAATAGTATAGATACCATGATATCGGTCACCGAAGCGTCATTCAAAACAGAAATTTATTCATTGATGACTCGGAATCCATCGATTGCAGTAATTGTTTCGTCGGCGATTTACAACGACACCGGTCATCTGCATAATTTGATGAGCAGTGTACAATCGATAACCTAAATATGCAAAGTTGCTGTATGCTTTGCCATGCAAACGAGTCCGGGAAAATAATATTATCGATGATTAGGTGACTTTTTAAACGAACCAATCTCGAAGTACAGTGGCGGACAAAAGAAAGTTTAAATAGTATTGTATGCGGTATCTAGGGTAATGGAACCAATTACAGTGGGGGGAGCCAATTACTGTGCCTATATCATTAATACTTATTTTTAAAGCATAATGAACCTTGTTCGTGGGTACCTTGTCCTACCACAATCAAAATATCTACTTGTTACATTTGTATGTACATCAAGGGGACACGTTAATCATACAATAATAAATTGACGAGAGTTACAAATTTTTTAAATTTATCGAAATGGAATTTAGTCGTAACAAAAATAATAAAAATATGTAGTTTCTATAAAGCGAAATGAGTTTCTAGGTGCTTCCTCAGTTAACATATTTATTGATATCAGTAACGATAAAGAGTAGAAAATGGCGTGTCTACTGTGAAAAGAATAATGGATTTAGCTGCTGTTTGTTTGGAAATCACATCAATTAAGTGAAAATGTTAACAGAAACAGTTGTTGAGGTTCTCCTTGTTTACTCACGAATACACACTCCTAAGTGTTAACAGTACAACGTATACTTTGGAAGATAAAGTACCGTTACGTAAATCTTCTCATTTCAACAATCCGAGCAAATAAACTTGGTTCAACCGGGTTTATATACGATGGATATATCCAAAGATCTGTAATTCAAACTAGTAATTGTTGTTTGTAGTATTTAAAATATGCTATTTCACATTATGAACAGTGGCAAAATTAATCAACTTGTAGAGTAGATTTTCTAGCGTTCTAAATCAGGATTAAATCGGCATAGAATTTTCGTTTATATTTCCTACTTTTTAAAAGCACATTCATTGAATTACGATATATGTTTCATAAAGAAAACAAAAAATATAACGTTTTGCTACAGTGCCATAATGTTCGATTAGTATTAAAGAATTCCAGAGAACCGTATATAAAGCATGCTGTTAAAATAACTGCCATGCATCAAGCAGTCAGTCGACTGCAGGAACAGACACGTGTCTCTCTTGGTCAAGGTGTGAAATACTGGCTCGTGGCGATATTATTAGATATTTACAAGTGAAAGTCTCGTCTCCGTGATCGTCGTTTATAAATAATTCCTTCGTGGCACGGTAAAACGATGCTTCCGCACTAATAAACGGATGAGCACGACCTATTTTCGCTCTTGGAAATGTGTCTCGTAAGCACATTCACTTTTGCGACCATCATTTGTATTCATTTATGATTGTGATTACACTACGTGGAAATTTTCTAATAAATTTTCGAAAAAATTCTAACATATTCTAATTAGGAATTTTAATGGTCGGCAAAATGGCGGCATTTTGAGCTCAAGCTACCGATTTTTTTAATTCGATTTTTCAAAACAGAAAAACGCGTCCAAAAATTCAATTACAGCACTTATGCTTAAAGATAATGCAAAAAAGAAAAATTGATTTTCGGAAATGAAAAACCGAAATGCCCCTTTAACACTAGGTTTACGGGACCCGTCAAAATGACGGGTTCTAATATTTTTAATTTACAATTGTTGAGTCTCTAAAGATACATCTATGAGAAATTATTCAACAAATTTATTTCTTTGGGTATGTTATTTGAAAAATTTGGGCAGTATATTCTTGTTTATTTTATAACGTAATGTAAAATAGTCACTTTTAGTGCTCCGTAAACCTAGTGTTAATGAAGTAGGTTTCATGCTGATCAAATAGAGGGAACTGTAACAGCGAAAACGGAAGAATATTGATTCGTCGGTGGGGTCGATGGGGCGATTACTTCTTGAACTTTCGCGTGACCGAGGAGACAGGACACCGGAGCATCTGGTGAAACAACGAGAAGACAGGGGCAGCATGCAGCCTATGTCTTCGGCTATGAATTACACGTGTGCACCCTCGGTACCGGTCTGCGACGCGATCGATGCAGGCGATGACCTGATTACTATGGACGTTGGTGCACGTGTCTGCACCGAAGGAAGGCGATAGAGAACCTCGACACGACTTCTCTCGTCTCCCCTCGACTGGTTGCCTCAGTTGCCCGCTCGCCCGGCCGGTTTGACCTCGGATTTTGTCGCACCACGTGTGCCCGTGAAATAACACGTTGATATTTAAACGCCGCAAGGCAATGAGCAATGAAATGTTAGGAGAAAATTAAGGAAATGCAAGAGACAAGGTTAGCGAAGAAACGCTTCGGAGAAAAGAACCTTCTTGAGAGACAATTTCAACAATATAGTCATTCAAAGTCATAAACGTAAAACAGGATAAAAAATATAAATTCACTATGAATGCTTACGTAATGGGATATTTTCAGCTTCGTCAATAAAATCAAATTGAGTCAATTCACAATGGAAACACAAAGTACTTAAATCCAAAATAATCTGCAACAACAGATGCTTAAAATGATGACCAGCCACAGTAGAATATCAACAGAATGTTATCCGATGATGTATAAATAGTAACACTTCCACTGGCTCGAAGAATTAATCAACAATAAAATTAATAATAAAGATAGAATTTCACGTTCTAGAACATTCTCGATTAGATATAATACAGTCTCCGAAAAAAAGGTAATGTTTACAATTTAGATTATTCTTAACAAAATTTTAATCATTTTTTCTCAAGATTGTTAGTATTTTTGCGGAATAGAGTCTATACATGTCTACTTATTGCAAGTTATAGCAGTTAAAACTCGTTCAAATGTATCGTTTTACATGTAGATAATTATCACGTTGAAAATATAATGTTGATCGGTAGTGGCGATACATAATTTCAAAGGTGTGCCCCTTTAATTGCTTCCGATGTAATATGTAGCAGTACAAGCTCAAAAATTACACGACTTCTTATGCCTCCCGGAGCGATGGATTGCTTACGGTAAACATCTGCTTTTAACTTTCCCCGAAGGAAAAAATTAATTGTGCAAGCAAATTTATACTGGCTACGAATTCACGTTACATCGAAATGTTTTAAACATTTGTAGACAGTATTACCATCTATAGCGAGTGAGTGGAAGAAGGAAAGCTTAAACTAGAATTGTAGTGATTAGGTTTATGCAAACCAAGCCCAATTGCTTGGTTCTTATTCTTATAAAATAATTCAAAATTGTTACTTTTAGTGCTCCGTAAACCTAGTGTTAAATTTATGTTTTTTTTTTTGTAGGAATAAGTCTGTTATTTATCCGTGCAGTTTTTCGCATTTAATGGAAGCCTGTAATGCCTGCGGCACGGGACAATAGCAAGCTAACGGTAATTTTGACCCGCGACAAACATGTCGCGATAATTCACAAGGGGAGCAGCCGTGATATATCGTAGGTGTCAGATGTGCGTCGGTATATTCGCAGCCGATCAAAGCGGTGGCTGAACAATGCAGACATCTATCAGGAATAGCTTCCCAAAGAACGGCGACGAAAACTAAACGAGGGAGTGTTCCGTGGAATCGCAGAGGGGCTGCATTGGAGAGGAAAGCGAGGGAATTGGGTGGCCTTGAGTAAGGGCGCACGTGCCGTATACGCGTATACATTTCGTTCATCCACGCTGCACCGTCTGCCGTCTGCCAACCGTCTTCTTTTATTTTTCGATTAAACTATACCGCGGTCCATAATTATAACTCTATCGAGGTCTTAAAAATTTTTTAATTTCGGGAGGATAATTCGGAAAAACCAAGTGCATGATAAATAACGAACTGCACGTACAACAAATATTGTCATCTCATAATGATTATTTGGTTAACGATTTCAGTTACTTTGTTCTATCATCTGCCATGTTAATTTATTGCGTGCTTATACTAAATAAATTTTTCATGAAATCACAGTTTTAAAAAATTGCTGTTTGTGATCCTTTTCGATCAACTTATAACTCGTAAAAATTTACGATTCTCTCTGCTAAGATGAAAGGAAAGTAAATAACTGCCGTGATTTCTCTTCGCCGCGTTTGATAGAGTATTAAGATATTTTTAAATTTTTGTGCTACAACCGTGTTAAAATCGTGGATATAGTACAAGGGTTGTATAAAGAACTTCAATTTAAAACAACGATTTGTTTCAATGAATTTGTCAGATAAAATCATTTCGATATTCTCTGTTTCTCTGACGCAAATATTTTTATTTTGACGTGCAGAATGATGGACCGAGGAACGTTCGCGATAAATATCAATTTCCTCGACCGAAGTCTAACGGAGGGTAGCGGTAGCCTTCGCTCGGACTTCGGTTCTCGTGTGATTGGAATCAGAGCCAATGCACACGGGACAACGACACGAGTGAGCTGCTGCTTCTGCAAAGCAGACAAATTTCACCGATACGTGTATGTGCCAGACGTACAGTTCAATGAAACGGTTATTGTCGGCTATTCACGGCCTTCTCAGATTGCTATAATACACGTGGAATGCAACTTTCGTGTGAACGATCGCGATCTTTCGTTTCATTGTCGGCGAACCGCGACGTTGACATTGCCGTGAAAAAAACCGTCGGTTAAAAATAACATTATCGCGACAATGTTTGCGTGAGAGAATGACCGTAGGCAGTACGTATCGGAAACAATAGTCTATTTTAAACGACATCCAATAAGATTTTGATCGCTGAAATAGAAGTTGATTTTCTTAATATGGTTAGCAGGTTGAAAATAATAAAACAGTATTTTTAAGTTCTTTTAATGTTTTCATAACTGTTTTCAATAACACGTGCTCATTTTTCTCGTAAATGCATAAAACCCGCTGTCTAATAATAACTCGAGTTACTTGAACTTTAGGAAAATGGTATCAAGTCATTTGCAAAGGTCTTATAAACACAATGTTCCACGTGTCGAACCACTTTGAGAAAAAGCATTTTATTATTCCACTCAGGCCTGCAGCGACTGTCGATAGCAGAGGCGCATAAGAATGACAGAATTTACCACGTGGCAGCATTATCGATTATTTATTGCCGTGCCACGAGCTGTTCGAAATCTTGCACGAGGTACGTTTGACATTTATCATCCTCGGAACGATCGTGTTACAACGATACGTAATCTGTCGGCAGAATTTAAATTATATGCTTCGATATTGGTACTTTAGAATTTCGAGATGTTAAACGTTAAGAATAATGTGTAGAGTAAGGGACCCAATTACCGTGCCTATAGTAATTATACTTATTTTTAAAGCATAATGAATATTTAAAAAAGGGATATATTAACTGATTTTGATAAAAAAAATTAATATCTCTTTTTTAATATTCATTATTCTGTAAAAATAAGTGTAATTAATATAGGTACAGTAATTGGGACCTGTACCCTATTACCGATGAAAATTGATAATAATGTAAACAGATTAATTAGTGCGGCGTTATTATTCTCGATTCGATTAAAACACGAATGTAAACTAACGAATCATCTTTATCAAATGGTTTTTTTTTTCATCAAAGGTTTTTCTTCAAACATTTGTATCCTCCGAATTGTGATGCTCGTAACAAATGAACGAAATTGTAATTATTTGAAACTATGTTTTTTTTAATAACACTGTCCTTTTTCCAATAACTTGAGACATAATTAGGATTTCTGATATCTATAAATCATAAATAAAGTGTGTAATCTATATGGCTTACGTTAGATTGAAAAAAATGGGCCACGTGTGTAAACTCGGTTCATTTATCTACATCGTTTAGCAACGTGCTTGTATCGTCGCCTTTGATCTCGCCGCGGCAAAAAAGAAAATTGGCAGCTCAAACGAAGAACAAAAAGGAAATAATAATGATTAGTTATCTGTTACCAAATTAATTTGTACGAATATTCCAATTTTGTAATACTACATTTCAGTCGTGTAATATGAACGTACAAATTATGATAAGCTAATGGGAAACAAATGGCTCGCAATTATATTTTTTCCATAAACTTTTCTGTAATTTTTAGAACTTTTCAATGGATCGGGTATTATTCAACGAGTCAATGTTTTCACGGAAAGATAAAACGATTTAACTGGAACGACAGCCTTTTGCGCCCTCATAATACATTGTACTATGGGTATAGATAAAGAGAGGATTTAGGAAGTACGGCGCAAATAGCCGCACACACGTGTTGTTCGAAAATTATCATTAGGCGTCCATTAGAAGACTGTATAGGCCATTGGTGCAAACATGACTAACGGTTACGTCATTAGTAGGACGAAATAGAATTCAAGTGCAAATAGCACCTACGCAATCAAAGATTCGAATAATTATCGAGAAAATGACATTCCTACAAACTTGCTAATATTGCATAATATGGTTTATTCAATGGTTGTTAACCACATTTAAAATATATACAGTTTCATCAGTAGATACCGAAAATAAGGTCCGAATTTGTTCTTCATTTTTGTTCTATAAAACAATAAAAAAGAAAGAACAAATCGGAAATTTAGTGTTTAAATACTTTTTGGTTCCACTGTATATCTAGAACTCCACGTGAAATTTAGTAATCCATCCAGATAGCGTTTCAGCCGTAACTCTATCTTGATCGTAAACAGTCATTCGATCTTTCTCCTGTACTTTACCAAATGTTTGTCACTCACACTGAACACAGCAGAAGTTCATTTGCACCAGCACCGATGAACATGAGTCCAAAATCTGACCGTCTACGAGTTGTAAAATAATTTTATTTTTGTCTTTTATAGACATTGATAATATATAAGTTGGAATAACATCCACCAACTCGCAGAGTAATTGTATTAAAATTTAATTTCTTTCATTAGGTACCTATACCTAAGGTATTCGGTACCTATATATTTGGGGTGTCCCAAAAATGTTGCAATTTGTTTGAAAGTGCAATTTGTTATTAATAGCTCCTTAACAAAGCCGACATACTGCAGAACGACATTTATCCAGTAGAGATTGTATTTGGCTACATTTCCAACTGAACTTTTACATTCCGTGATACCTTATTGCTGCGCGGAGTTCATGGACACGAAAGGAACAGACGAAGAAATGATTCGAATGAAAAAAATGGCAAATTGCAGGTCATTGCACATTCAGTGATTTTTGTGCGATCGGAAACGGAGTGGCCACGTGTAGCCGTACCTCCACCACCTCTGTTCGCCTTGGTGGCCCGCCAATGCGCACCTATTGTTCCCCACCACGCGGGCCGATCGCATCTCACGCTACACACGCCCTTCGCGGCAGAAGGATGGGATATTCCCCGTGGATACACGTGGCCACCGCTGCCGGGTTCGATGACCTCTCGGAGCTGTGCGTCCTCACGCAGCACGCAGTGCTTTTCGGTGATGTACCGGTGGGGCATGCGTACGATGTCCCCTTGTTCTTCTCCTTCTCCTCCACCTCCTCCTCCATCCTTCACCCTCCTTCTGCTGTCCCCCTTACCGCACCCAATCCCAATCCAAATCCCAATGCTGAAGGTACCGACCCTGCCGTCTGGCAACGTTTCCATCGAGTAGCGATGGCTACTCCACACCTCTTGGCTTCGTGTGCTCGAACAAATCGTTCTTGAGATGAGAGTTTCGCTCGTTCCGCGATTAACCTCTCCGAGGACAAATTTTTAAAGAACAGAGACGACTCCAGTTTCTCATTATTACAACCTACAGGTTATTAATATTCAAAATACGATAACCTTTTTAATATTGGACCATGCGACTTCGATTTTCTTTGTTTTTTTTTTTCTTTTGAGAAGTTAGAACAATTAATTTACTTGATGACGTGAAAAAAATTTTGAAAAATTAGGATTAGTCGGAATTACAAAGAAAATGCTAGAAGTTGTGCACAACTCTTTTATGTGAGCCTATATGTATTGAAAAATGTTAAAAATAGTAGAAATCTGTATCCACTGTACATATTCTAAAAATTTCATATTTGGAACTCAGTGCCAGAGCCAAACCTTGCAGTCTGCAATCAACGATCTCATTCTCTTCCCGTCTGTCCCCTTTCTCCATCCGTCCGCTTACTCTGGTCCTATCGTCGTAACTATTTTTGCACGCAGTTTCCTCCGTCCTTTTTGAACCTTACTTTTGATTCTCGATGGGGGAACAATCGCGGAAAAAAGGAAGGATCACCGGGTGCATAATGTGCGCTTTGATCGTGGCGAGCGTTTAAAAGACCCTTTGAAGATGCGAAATTACAAAATTCATCCGATTTAATTCACTCATTCGATGAATATAAATACCTGACTGTGATCAAGATTTGATTCCTTAAATGGCTGAAAGTTAAATTTGATCTACTGGGTGTCCTAGACTTTTCTCACTGAACATTCACTGCATGTTGTACAAGTAACAAAAGGTCGATAATTGTTTACAGAAATTATTCTGAATAAGTTTAAGACAGTAAAAATAATATTAGAAGAGTATAAAAATGTTGTTATATTATTTTGAACCTATAAAACATGTTAAACAAAAATTAATTTCTATTTCACTCCAGTTTGCTGCAATTTAGGTAGAAAATTCTTATTTTGCATAAAGATCCGGCGATGAAAAACGGTAAGTAAAACGCTTGTTTTAACCGAAATTCGTAAATTGATTCCTCGTTGATTTCCTTTCGTTAAAGGATTGCTTCACGAAACTTTATACGCATATAAAGTGAACCCATCTCTTCCAAAGATGTTATCATCTCTCATAAGAGTCTTTGCAGTCCCTCTTGTATTAAGTAATTACTTGAATGAATGCCTATATCAGTACTTAAGGAAACTTGAAGCTCTTAGCAAAAAGTATCGTCGTAAGAACCACGTTAACCCTTTCAGATTTACATTACTCTTCGTTTTACAGAAATGGAAACCAAGACCAATACTTCGAAACTTCGAAAAATCGAAAATAGACCGAAAACTTCATTTTTTCCATTTCTTAATTTAGTCCAAACGCATTTTTTACTATCTTATCCGACTGTAAGCTTCTAATTTATGTATCTTCTACCTACTTATTTTGCAATTTTAACAGTTCATACATATGGATATGAAAAATACAGCTAAGATACTTACAATTAGAAGACTCGTAAAACCGTGCATATCGATTCGTTCATTAATGCAGACGAAAATATAATGCAGAGAAATTAAAAATTTTGTCACCAAACGCCAAACATTGCAAGATTAATACAGCATGGGAGTATTCAAAGGAGAGACAACAACATTAATTTTTGTTCCTTTTTTACCTATTCTCCAGTATAAATAGTAGTAACAAACAATTATTAATTTGAAAAAAGAACGTCTGTGTAAAGAATATATTCGAGATAATCTGATTCTGTTAAGAGCAATATCGAAAAATCAACACGGTGTTGATATCTCTACATTATACCGTAACATGAATGAAAGGGACAGTATTGCAATCTGCATGTGCGCCAGCACGCAGATAAGAATTTCGCTATTCGATGACGCAAACGAAACACGTGCCCGAGCATGTGGAAGTTCCCACTTTTATTATCTTTTACTTGTCACTTTATTGCAACGTCTTGATGCAATACTTGTGAAATTAAAAATCATCGCTTAAGTGTTTAAGCAGATATATACATTTAAGTAAATAAAGAAGATTGCCTCCGTCGTTTACTTTGAACGAAGAATTTTGTTGAAAAATTCAGCGTAGTTTACAAATTTATAAAAAACATATTTCTATATTTTAATATATAAATGTAATTAAAAGTAATGTAATTAAAATTACATAAAATGTAATTAAATTTCAATTACATTTAATCGTTTCATTCATTTATTCTTTTATTCAAAAAGAGATTTACAGAGATATCACTGGTAAACGCTATTGTATGTAATGGTAAAATCAAATTAAGAATGGTGCACAACATCAATGACTATACCAAAAATATTATTAAATGTAATCCTACTTTTAAGATTTTTAAGTCGATGTAACCCCTAAAACTAGAACTACCATACAGAAAAATGACTGATGTGCATTGCCTTGCAGATGTCCAAAAAAATTAATAATAATTAAAAAATTTTGATTCAAAAGAATGTAATAATAATAAAATAATAAATTTGTAATCCGCGTGTTTGGCTCATCCAGTGGATTAAGTTTTAAACGAAAAAAAAACACTCCGCGAAGGGTCTCCTTATTTCGTATACTGCGCCTTAAAAGTGTGTTGAGCTTTCAGATGAGATTGTATACAACTTCGGCCGTCGTGATTCACCATAAAGTTGACGTTAAAACTTCGTAGAACTTATATTTATGTGTCATTATATGATCCATAAAATAGAACTTACGAGTTCTCTGGAAATGTTACTTTTACGATCACTTGTTTCTAGAACGTTCGTCTTAAACTTTCCGTGTAGAACAAAAATAAACAAATACCTACAGGAGGTATACTTACTTCCTAGAACCGCATTTTAAAGTTTCGAAATAATCTTGAAATAATTCTGAAGCTCCTTATTGTTCTTTCTTTTAATGTGTATTTACTTATAAGTTACTTTACAGAAATATGTCTACTGACACATTCATACTATTTCTTAATTTTCTTTGCCCCTCACGGGGTATACCCCTCGGCTGTTTTGGGACTTTTATCGGCTAGGAATTTTGGACATAGAGAGAAAACACTGTAATTACTTTACAAAAATAAGAAGAATGTGTCTATCTATACATATTTCGCCCTTTTTATTACAAACTCGAAAAAAATAAATTTATTTAATAATTCTCCATGAATGTGTCTTTATAATTTCAAAAATCATAAATTAGAGATATTAGAACCCGTGTCATTTTGACGGGTCCCGTGTTAATATACCGCATCTGTTGCTTCCGAAAATGTACTTTTTTTTTGCCAGTGGTCAGAACGTGAGCTGTTCCCGCGTGTCCCGACGGCCGCGAAATCCAGTCGAGAATACTAATTTTCGCCGCGAATACCAGGAATTAGCTTAATCACGGTGACCGGTCCGAAAATGAAACGTGATCAAATTTCCGGCAACAAGGAGGTACACGTGATATCCGGATACGAAGACTCTGGGTGGTTACATGCTTAAAGCACTTAACGAAATTAAAGCGAGAAGAACGTGCCGGGTTTTGCGTGTGATATCTGGCGGAGAGCGGTTACGTTCGACTCACGTTGGTCACAATTGCGATCACACGGCGTGTTGTCACGTGGATCTGCACGGTTGCGTATTGCACCCAACATCACGCAAAAAGAAAAGGGTCGTGAAAGAACGCGCAACGGGAGGGGAGGTAGGAGGGCTACAGAGTATTGTCTAGATTTCTCGACTTCCGTTAATCCGTGTAAATACAACGATTTTACATTAATTTAGAAAATGACCCAGTTCTGGGATCTTCATATTATTAGAATGCTAATGTCATTTCGTGTTCTAATGCGTGCTCCGCCATTTTCATCGCCAAATCTAGCGTTTATTTCCAAGAAAGTGAGGAATACGAGACGATGAGGAATGAGAATGAGAATTTTCTAGCTAAAAAGATATCGAAAAATGCTGGAAAGGATCGATTCAAACTGTGTCGCAATTTTGAAAAAATATTACGTTGGCCAAATGTATATTTATAGTTGAATTTATATTTTTATTGTCTTCAATACACTGTTACGGTAGTGAAAATAGCATAGATTACCCTGAGAAATCTTGTAAAAAGAAAAAACCGTAGACAAAGAAATTTTTCTATCATTCGATGAGTCATAATTCAACTTCAGCCTGATAAGTTCTTCTCCAGTTTTTATGCATCTACAAATGTAATTCTAATTCTAAGCAATTTTGCAATACAGCAATTTAGTATGCTTCGATTACGTAGGTTGAATGTTTTTAATCTACGGGTGCTGTACGTTACATTAAAATGTATGTAGTAGATACAAATTAAAATAATGGTCGAGTAAAAATACAAAAATCGTGCACGTGCATGAAACGTTGGAACAATAACAAATGGAACTAAACTCGTTATCAGAATTTGTTTCCAAGGTAGATGACTCACACGCCAAGGTGATTTTTTCTGAATGCTACAATAAAGTTGATTAACATCTGCTATAGTTGTTTTCGTTCAAGCTGATTAAAGCACATCCGATTTACCTTCTGATGCAACAGTTACGCGATGTGCGCATAGTTTATAATACACATGTATGTATACATACACATATATCTCTCGATTGAGTGATTCAACGTCACATGATTCATTACAACAGTGATAAGTACGAATTGTTGATGACGTTCATGCATGCTTTTACAATTTAAAAACGTCACAGGAAAATGGTAAGCATATTTTAAAGGAAAATTGGTATAATTACATATACAGGGTGTCCCAAAAATGTTGTACTTCCTTGAAAGAGGCGATTCTTAAAGTCCTTTGAAGTAACGTTTATCAAATATTTGTGTTACTTGTATACGTAGGTACTATGATTCCTGGTGCATCATTGTGCTTTAAAAATATGTATAATTAAATCTAGGCACAATAATTGGTATCCCCACAATAATTGGGTCCTTTGCTATATATGTTATTAAAACATATCCTAGAGTAGTGTATAAAAACAACTTTCAGTTGCAACGTGGAAATAAAATCATGTGAATCTGAACGTGTGCTATCTTTTCGTCTCGGAGTGTAAGCGATTGTGTATTGTAGCAAGTTTTTCGATTCAAACCGCGGTGTGGTTCGATCGCCTCGCCAGACTATTAGAAAGAGATAGGCGTATACGGCGGATTGAAAATCTCGTTGACCTTCCCACGAGTACCTATTCCAGCCCTCGTTGACTTCCACGTGTAAATGTCGTCCACGTGCGATCACGTATATTGGCACACATTTTACAAGTCAAGACTAAAATAAGTGCTTAGGTGAAATCAAGCGTGGGCTTCACCTTTCAGGACGTTCGGGAGTTCGATCGGATCGATGTATGTAAAACGCACGTTAAGTTTGGAACAGAGGTCGTGTATGCAGTTTACTGATCCATTCAGCAATTACCGAAGTTAATTGTTGATAAAGGTCGGGGCTTTAACATTTCTTTAAATGTTTCTGAAACGAACCGCAAACCTAAAGGCATGCTGACGATACATTGAACGAAATACTAGACGAAGATCATTTATTTATAAACACAATTGCGCCAAATGTGTATTTTTTCAAATATTTTGTTGTAATTACCAAAATTAGAATACGTTGCAGAAATAAATAATTGGATGGCTAATTGAAAAGCAATTTTCAATTTGAGAAGATTGTAACATTCTAAACTTAATCGTTAAAAATCATTATTATCGTAGTTATGTTATTATGATTATTATTATTATTTTTTTGTAATTGTTATGTTATACTAAAATATATATGATAGTTTCGATGGCAATGTGTCAAGGCCTAGTCGCACTTAACCATGTAGACATATGTACTGCAAAAAATTATTACTTAACATGTCGTAACACACTGATAAACGACTACAATATTAAGAAACATTATTCGCAATAAGAAACTGACGTAAATGGATCACATGTGTTCAAATCGAAAAGAATGTGCTGCCAGTATGTGAATTCCGGGTCTATTTAAAAATTGCATTAATTTTGCAACAAAATGTAAATATGATTCCAATATTATGTTCAGATAATAAAAAAGCACGTGTCGCATCTGTGTTTCCGTCTCGTATTACAAATGGCAATAGATCATACAACATGATTCGTTTTTACAACTTAATCTTATTAAAGCACTATAATTGAATTTATTCCTTGCAATTATTCAACAAAAGGCTATGAAAACTGAGATATGTTATATGTACAAGTGACCCAAGTAATTATGTAAACAATATTCTTAAGTTGTGTTTGAAAATGAAGCTATTGACTAAATTCAATTATTGAGTAGAGAACGACTTCGTCGAAACAAGAAATATTCAGTTAACGATTCAACAATTACATAAATTGTATCGTAAATACAAGTAGCATTTGAACTTCGTGTCGGAATATTACTTACCGGCTTACAGGCTCACAGATACTGTACGAATAACCGCAGGACTCTCAAAATAAATGCTCGCAGGCGCACCGCTATCTTCTGTGTCTGTATCTGTTGTCAATCACTTTAACGGACGTTAAAAAGTCGGTTAATCGTAGAAACGTGCAACTTCGCAACGAACTGTTCGAACTTCGTCGTTGATCGAATCTCGACAGTTAAAAAAGTCGGTATCAGGGAAACTTTAGAAATGTCACTGGACGCGTGTGAACGCACGTGAATTGAGAAACCGATTGTACGGTGTTCCGTGAAAATGTCTTTTATCAGTGGAAGTGCACGTTCCGAAGCATGCCAGTACAGAAAACGATGTAGCGAAGCGAACGACGGCGATACTGGTTCAGTCACGACCACTGTTCATTGTGATGATTTCGAAGGATGATCCAAATCCGCCGGCGTCTGTACATCAACTAACGGCGATCGAGTGCCGCCATGTTATCCCCCCTCGTGGTTGCGCGCAACACGGTCACGCGTGCGTAGATGCACGGCTCTCGTGCACGCGCGCCGAGCTTCGATATGTATTACGACAATCTCGATAACAAAAGCCGCGGCACGTGCATCCCCACCTCAAATGGGATGTTGTAAAAGATTCCGCGGGAAAGCGAGGCGGAACATGCTTTGTGGAACTTCTTTCTTGCCCCTTCTCGCCCGATTCCGGGAGACGTGTCAAAACGCTACAGGGTGTTCAACAAAATGTCGAGCGCGTTCATGAAATACACTCCGCGACGATACTATGAGACACTATACAGGGTGCCCGAAAAATGTTACATTTCCTTGAGAATTGTGATAGCTAAGGTCATTTGAAATAACTTGTTCCTTTACGAAAATGTTCTCCGCGGTTTCGTTAAGGAATTATTAACGAAAAACATGGACCAATCAGAGCACGGCTACAGCGGACGAACCAGCGAACGCGACGAAGGTGCGCACTGCATGAAAAAGAGGTTGGTGGGAGAAGCAGGCGTTTGAGGGGCCCCTTCCATGCTTCTATTATGCTTTAAAAATAAGTATATTTAATATAGGCAAAGTAATTGGTACTACCACAGTACTTGGGTTCCTTACCCTAGTTATTCAAATTCGCAATTCAAATTAAAAGAAATTCATCTGATTTCTCTCTTGTAAATGAAAATTATCCATAAGATTGTTGAGTTTATCTTATCTTGTTCTTTAGAAGGAGATATCTGACATACATATGTACATACATTATCGGTCATAATAGTAGTTCATCTAACTATTATACAACTACTTCACACTGATAAATTTTGGTGTTATGTAGGAGTGCAGTTGCTATTGTGATAATTAATGTATGTATCTCAAATCTCTAGTTCAAAAAACACATTATAGATACACCGACAGACACAATATATAGTCGTCCACTAGTCGTCATTGTATATATAGTATCCACCTAGTCGTCATTGTAACCTGTTCTGAAATGTGATATTTATTTTTCAAAACAAAATGGACATATTTTGACCGTTATTTTGGCCTTTTTATTTATAAAACTACACCTTTGCTTAATCAAAAACTTATTATTTATAAACATTCTGATGAACTATAAAGAAGTTAAATATAATAAATATTGAACTTTATATGTGAGTAAAAACATTCCTCGATCATTTTTTGTAGTCTATAGAAAATCGACACAAAATAATTCTATACGAAATAAAGTTTACGAATATGTAGAGCTAAAACAATCAGGTTAAAAGATAACAGAAGAGGTAGAAACTTGTACACTTCCAGCATATAGCAGCAATCGTTCTCGGTTGATCCCACAAATCGCTATAAATGCCACTGGATGATTTCTAAATCAGATGCGAAAACTATGTCAAAGCCAACAGAGGAATAAAGTTTCACCGCAGACACGTGGTGTCGGTTACAGACGTCATAGCGATATCATCGAAGAGATTTACTGATTTCAGTGACGCACATAAACCGCCGCGCTCATGCCACATAGATCCGGTGCGGTGCAGGTTTTCTTTCGAAATGTAAGTCAGTGATCAGCTGTCGGCACGTTTCCCTGTTATTTCCGAGCTGATCACCGTTTATACACCTGACTCTGCCGGGTAGGCCACCTGTCTTTTAAAAGAAACGTGAACACTGTTTACGGTGTTCTGATGGTCATTATTAAACTGCGAATTTTTATGCAAAATAAAAATTATCTGCGTCAATTACTAGCAACAGGGGTTTGATAAAAATACATTTCTTGTCTTAATAATTTTAATAAGTTGAGGATAACATAACATTCGTTATTTCTTCTAAGGTTTTCACTGTTTTGTGTATTGTTTAGTCACTTCTGTCATACATAAATGCGATTATAAAATAACGATTTTTAAATAATTTGATCAACTTGTAATCTGTGAGGCTTTTTCGGTTTCTATTCAATTCAGTCTTTCTAAATTATTCCTCAACGAATTTGCATGGATATATTGCTCGATTAATTAGTATGCCTCGAGAATCATTTTCCCCGGTAGTTATCACGGAATATCAAGACAGTTCAAATGCATTCAGAGTCTTCCACGAAGGCAAAAAAAGAGAATCGTATATTGATTTTGAGCTACGTGCAGAAAAGCAAACCAGAAACGATAAAGAAACATTGGCGTTACAACCGCGATGGAGAAGAGAGGAGGTCAGAGGAAGAGAAGGGGAAGGAAGTCACACGTGTAGTCAGGTTCCCCACTCCTGGCTAATTTCTTGGTTGAAAGGAGCGTCCTTCACCAATCCTCCCAACCCTTCTGGTCCTCCGACCTTTTTCGACCGTCACAATGTGCCCCCCCCCCCCCTCCCCCCAACAAAGATCACGATGACCTGCAACCAATCAGGGTCGTTTGCAACATCTCCACGTGGCGCATAATCGGTGCACACACACACACGCATATTCAGCGTGTGCAGAAACTGGTAAAGTTGCTAAGTCCATGCATTGTATAATCGTTTAAAACGAGAACGTTCAATTAGGTTTATTTTAGGATTCCTTTACGAATCGTTAGATACGCATGTAAGTCACATAGAAAATTGAAATAATTATTGACGTCAGGTCAAATTGCGTATAGATCTTTGTTAATTCGTTTTATGTAACCAGATCTTGCCAAAGGAAAATATTTCTATAGGAAATCGTGGATCGATCTATATTACAAATTTTATAAATATAATGTGGAGGTTAATACAATATGAAATGCCAATTTAACTCTGACATATATGTATATTTAAATTTAGATTCTGAAAACTATCACATTCTCCAGTCCATGTTTTAAATCTAATTTTAATGAATCCAATTCCAGAGATAGTCTAAATAATATACATATATATTACTGTACTAGAAAAATGTTCCTGAAGTTAAAAACTCTAAAATTATAGAATGTTCTCTTATTGTTTAATAATACTGCTCAAACTTCAGCAAGGCCTATAAAAACAGACTTATTCAAACATTTGTCACATTGCGATTCATTCTTAGACGTAGCTAACTGTTTATCTTTCTTTAAGGTGTTTGAACACAGAATATTAAGTGTCCAGGTGCCCAGTTAGCCAAATGCCCACTCGACCAAATCGAGAGGAATGTGTGCTGCACACATTGCGAGCAAAAGACATATGTATTTGGTACCAAACCCTGCTCGAAGCAGAATTTGGTCCTCATTTGGTATGATTTTGACACCAAAATTTGTCGCCAAATTCCTAGTCAAATGCGGAGGCAGATGGTTTTCCCTCTCATCGTTTATTCCGATTTTTCCCGATATTTACTTTCAGAACAAGGTTACGTCCGTTCTTATTGCGACGGACCTGCCCTCTATAACGAAGGCTGGTCGAAGCCAAAGTTTGGCTCGAATTTGGCATGGCAGACTTTGTCCTGGAATACCGATGGTAATGCGGAGGCAGATGGATGGCAATTCCGAGTCAAATTTTGGTGGCAGATTCAAAGCATTTTGCTTACTGGGGAGTATGTTGGTTTTAAATGTGTACACGTGATCTTTTCCACTCAAAAGATGATGTGGTTCTGTTCCATGCTGAAAAGTAGACATGGTTCTGTTCCATGCTAAAAAGTAGACATGGTTCTGTTCCATGCTAAAAAAGTGATGGCACAAAAGTGGAAACGCACAAAAAAATGAGCGCAATTTTTCAATTGCCAATGATTTTGTTACAAAGAAAAGATCTCGGCTAGCAGACGTAACGCTAAATGCTTTATGTTTTTTAAAAAACCATTTAAATCACAAAAATTTTTTCTTAATAGAAAAGGTAAATATTACGTTTAGTGAACCAAGCTCCAATGACCTTGACCTTGACATATATTGTTAAGGAGGTAATTTTGAATAACTTTTCTTGATACATGTACCCATCCCTCGGTCTTAGTTCCCAAAATAATCGCAAAAAACTGTTGGTTAGTGGGTGAATTTTCCGGAACCAAAAAGGAAAAGATTTCATTAGCATTTATTAGTTTGCATCAATTTACATTATAACCCATGTAAAATTTCTAACAAATATTAATAACATCCAAAAGTTTGAAAAATAAAAAACTATAATGTTTAATAAGTTACAATAGTTTGAATACGTTCGTATACGTTTAGCAAAAAGTTTTCTTAGATTGAATATATTTTTGTACTTTTTTCAATGTTTCCACCATTAATTGTTTGGAAATGGAGGTATGGGTCAATGAAATAAATGCACCTTAATAGAGCCGGTAATTGTGATTTCATTAATTTGTATTTTATACTATCGTGAACCTTGCACAAAAGGCCCTCTTTTGTCAGAAGACAGTCCTAGACTGAACGGCGGACATGTAAGACCTATGTCACAGCCAGAAGCGACATTTACTCTTTTTTAAAATCACACAAAATAGTTTGTATCTTTCTGTCATCAACCACCTTTGTTCCACTCTCCGTCCTTTTTTTTTAAATCTCTGTTGTACAAACAGGTCTTCAAGTCCGTCCGTCCACGTGTCAGAATTTTGACACATTTTAAATTTCAACGGGTATAACTATTCTTATTTGCGAAACGTTTTACTTTGGCTGCGAAAACAACCTCACTTATTAACCAGATCGAAATAATCGTATTTGAAGATACAAATCTTAAAAATCACCGCGTAAAAACGATTGGAACCATTGACAACCTATAAGAAATTATAACCTCCTGGACTACTTGAAAATTCATGTGCCTTCAAGTATGTATTTTTTCTTTTGCAGGTTCCATAACCAATTACACACGTTACCATCATCAAATGATGGTTACGATTATTTTCGCTGATCATAATTTCAACATTCTTTTAGCATTTAAAAAAGTTTTTTCAGAGTTTGTCTAAATTTGACTTTTAAAAATCCTAAATACTCCCTTTCCTAAATACTCTGAAACCTACTGTTTCAATGAATCTTTAATCGTCGAACATCGGATTATAACATCTGTTATAGTTATAGTTATATTACCCCACAGTAATTGGGTCCCTTACCCTATTTCGAGTCATTTAATCCTGTAAAAGAAACTTTGTATCGCATAGCATGTATCTGGTGTCCTATTTATATTTATAGAATTAGAGTATTTTCAAGTTTTGCTATCTTCATCTAACTGGAAGATTCGCACATTCGTCGTCGCGTTACCTTGAAGAGATTTGCGGCTAGATTACAGGAAATTTGATATGGATGTAGACTCAAACGATAATAACACTGAAATCGACATATCCGAAACGAACACACAGCGTTTGATAGCCGAGAGCGGTGGACGATGTATGAGTACGCAAGCGATGCAATCGCTCTATGACTTTCGACAGAATAATCTTCTTTGCGATGCAGTTCTAAGACTAGAAGATGGAGGCGTTTTCCCTATACACAGAGCGATTTTGTCAGCATGTAGCCCCTACTTCAGGTTTTCACACTTTGCATAATATCAAGTCCGTGGCTCATTTAGTAATTTTATAACGGCTTAACAAGAAAAATTTACCGATTCTGAACTATTCAATTTTTGTTTTCTAATGATACAGTAAAGGCTAGATCTAAGCCGGATCGTCGGATCCATGCTCCGATATAGGTCGTGTAGAGCTACTATTTTTTTGTGATTTCACCCACCGCGCCGAACGTAGGAAAGGACAACACGTGTAAACATGGCACCGCGCGGACGAAGACGCACTACATACCGTCAACCATTAAATACAGTTCAAATTATATCGCGTTTAGTGTCATTTTAATAAACAAATTCCACAAATATTTTGGTAAAAGTCCCATAAAAAAATAATGGAAAATAAAGAAGTATTGTAATTGGATTAGTAGTGGTTCACACCGATATACCCGACCCGGTATCGAATTAGGCGACATGTTTATACTACTCGGCGATTGGGGTAGTCCGAGCTTCGCGGCCTCTCGCGTGGTGTATGCCCCCAATGGAGGTGGTAGGCGAACTGACTAACAATCGTACAGTTCCGTCCGGCTTAGATCAACTTTTAGATCTAAAATTTTCGAAATCTCATCACTAGAAGACTTTATCTTTATAGGACTTTATTCACAACTACCTTACATTTCCGTGAAAAGACTGATGTTCTCCTGCCTGGTGTAACTAGTAATATGATGAATCTTCTTTTGGAATATGCGTATCTACGATCAATCAATGTGAATAAGGAGAATGTATGTCAGTTATTGGTCACTGCCGATTATTTGAACATTCTGGGCGTTCTCGATCTCTGCAGCGAGTTCCTTAAACAGAATCTAGCGCCGGAGAACTGTATCTCCGTCATGAGATTCGCTCGGGAACATTTTTGTAAAGGATTGGAGAACAGCGCGTACCGTTATGTTATGAGACACTTTGTACAGGTGATTGGCATTTTTCCGTTTTTTTTTTTTTCGTGTAATATGACACCTGGCCCAGTATTTAAGTTTTCATTGCACGAGATGAAGCAAACGCATAGAATGACAGTTTTTTTCGACTCAGGTAGCTCAGCGAAGTGAGGAAATCCTCAATTTACCAATCGAAGAATTAACAACGCTGATAGGCGCTGATGAGTTGAATGTGAAAAATGAAGACACTGTATGGGAGCTGGTATTGAAGTGGATCGATCACGATCCACAATCTCGAAAGGGTTACATAGCAGATCTGATGAAGAATATTCGCCTTGGTTTATTGGATACCCAATTCTTTCATGAGAACGTGAAAGATCACCCTTACGTTACCGGAAATGTCGCTTGTCGGCCCATCATCATCGAGACATTAAAATTTATATACGAACTTGAGATCATTACGCAGAAAGATAGGGAAGTGCCTACACCGAAAATCGCGAGGCCACGGGTGCCTCACGAGATATTATTTGCCATAGGTGGATGGAGCGGCAGGACGGCTACAAATTTTATAGAGACATATGACACCAGGGCCGATCGATGGGTCAAGGTGCACATATGTAGAGAATTCACTGTATTTCTATTTATTAGTTGCAAGAAATCCATAATTTATTGTTTCCATGAATATTTCGAAAGGTGGAAGAGGTAGATCCAAGCGGGCCACGATCGTACCATGGAACAGCAGCAGTTGGTTTCAATATTTATGTGGTCGGTGGCTTCGACGGGACCAATTATTTTAATAGTTGTCGTTGTTTCAACGCTGTCACTAAAGTGTGGAGAGAAGTCGCTCCGATGAACGCCAGAAGGTTTACTATGTGTACACTGCCGTTCATAAGTATTCGGACCCTTAGAATTTGTTATCGTATAAACGACAAATTTTTTCAATACCTTTCCTTGAATTTCTGTCCAATTTATTTCTAACTGTCTCCACAGCTATTTTTTCTGCGATCAGAGGAAACACTAAAACAAGAGATAAAGTAATTTGAACTGGAATTTTTGAAATTACCTTCATATATCTGTAAATACGTATAAGCGTCCGGATACTTTTCAAGGGTAGTACGTACATACCAGAACTTATAACAACAAGTCAGCCATTATACTAATAGGGATTCTACCCTAATTTTAGATGTTACGTTGGCGTTGCTGTTCACAATGATCTCATTTATGCGATGGGAGGATATGACGGATATTATCGTCAAAATACCGCAGAAAGATACAATTATAAGACTAATCAATGGTCTTTAATAGCACCCATGAAGTGTCATAGATCAGATGCGAGTGCAACTACATTAAACGGTATGTCCTGGTTTCCTTGTCCACTTCCCTTTCTGTCAATTGTAATCAGATTGAAGCATCGTTTTTTAAAAAACACTTAACTAATTTATGTTGACGTATATGTTTCAATTAGAAATAAAAAATTTCTTAAATTCTTGAAACTCTAAAACTCTAAATCAGGCCTGGGCAACCGCTTGCTCAGGAGCTGCCGACGTGCATCTGATCGATCTGATCAACATTTCTCTCTTGTGAATATAAGTCCGTTCACACTACTATAATACACTTGTCATTCTTGTGTTGTCGTGTAGATAAAATTTACATTACTGGTGGCTTTAACGGTAACGAATGTCTAAATTCTGCCGAAATGTACGACCCAGAATGCAATCAATGGACCCTCATAGCTACAATGAGATCGCGCAGGAGCGGAGTTTCATGTATTGCTTATCATAACTGCGTATACGCGATCGGTAACAGTTTAAATTTATCTAATAAACCAGGGAGTTCTAACTTGTTCTCCTCCCCAAGGACCCCACCATTAGTCAAACCTCTTCCCGTTACTATGTACAGCCGCTACTATGTCTGAGTTAGGGTGGCGGCAGTAGGGGCACGGGATCAGGGACCAGGGACAAGTTGTACGCCAGGGATGAACATTTTTGTCTCAATCGAGACAAGACGGGTTGGTGGGAGAAGCAGGCGTTTGAGGGGCCCCTACCGTGCCCATCACTGTTCTCCGCACTATGTACTACATAACGATGAAGTCTAAGAATGGGAGAGATACCTAAGTGAGGAACGAGCCGCGTGTGGCTCGCGAATCACACGCTAGAACTCCCTGTATTAAACGAATGACCAAGTGATCAATATTTATCAACTAAATTTCACATATACTTTAACGGGTATTTCCCGCAGGAGGTTTTAACGGAATATCTAGAATGTCCAGTGGAGAGAAATATAATCCCGCTACGAAGACCTGGAGCCCGATTCCGGATATGTATCACGCGCGCAGTAATTTTGGAATCGAAGTGATTGACGACATGATTTTCTCAATAGGAGGATACAACAGTGTTACCACCATCTATCATGTCGAATGTTACGATGAAAAGACGAATGAATGGTAAAATTTCGTTCTTAAGCTTTCGATCGCTAGAGCCAGTTTAACTTATGTATTATGGTGCGTGCACTACCGGTATTTTTACCAGGCTTTCAACTTTGTGTCCATTGATACGAATATGAATCTGATAACTATTAGGATCGCTTTTCATGCTCGTTATATTTACCTCTTTCTGTCTTCGGGTTCCATCATTTAATCGCCTTGTGCCTGGGCTTCTTCTCGTTTTTTGTAGATAGGCTTTCTCTGCGTTCATCCGTCGTTTCCAGCTTCTCTTTTCTGGGCATGTTCCCCATGGTACACATGCACGCGTACAGGTTGTTCGACTCAATGTACCTCGCCGATCGAATTGTATGCGCCAAATCTTCATTAGGAATTCTCAATATCATCGTGTCGACGATTTTTTCATCCGAAAAGTTCAGCTTCAGTTGTCAGATCCGGTACATCTTCTGGAAGCAGTAATCTTCTAATGCAGGCCCAGACAACTTCTTCTCCGCTGTCGCTTGACGACTCCCACTACCAGTGTACCGGTTCCCCTACTATCAAATATTTCACATTGTCCTTATCGTACTTTGCCTCGCATGACCACATGATTGCGAATATATGCGTGTACATCTATACTTCACAGGAGTTTGGTGGGGAGCCAATGTCAATGTCAATGTCGCCAGATGAGCGGAGGGCACACAAATCGAAGGGAAAAAGTTACCCTCTCTCTGCCAGTACCGGGTTAGTCACGTGACATTGTGACATAGGCACGACAGAGACGGAACGCGTCACGTGACCGAGCCGCGAAGGAAGCGTGGGGAATAGCGCGGTAGAAGGGGTAATTAGAGTGGGGGAACAAGTCTTGATCTGGCGATTCTGCCGCAAGTTTGATGCGAAAAGGAACACCCAGTGGATATCTCCAATCAAAATTTGTGTTACATTAGATTTGTGTTGACTAGTTGCAGTAACCAGTCCATCGTTCAATTATATGTATATTTTCTGCAGGTACGAAGCAACGGACATGAACATATATCGTTCTGCAGTTTCAGCCTGCGTAATTGTCGGACTACCAAACGTAAATGATTACATTCACAAGCACCGTGAACGCCTAATGGAAGAAAAGCGACAGAAATTGCTGGCGTTAGAAGTACCCCGCGGTCAGCAGCAACATCAACAGGATCAGGCGCAACAAAATCGTGAGAATTTATTAGCCGATGAAATTATACCAGCACCGCCACCTATGCCACGAAATAATAACTCAAACAACGAAAATCAATAAAATTAATAAAAAACTGGATAAATAATTATGGAGAAATAATGTTAACAGTGGAAAGCTTCGCAATTCGGCGGCAACTAAAACAAAAAAAAAAAACAACGAAGGCTCAGAGCAACTGATCAATCCAAGCGCAATGAAGTCTTCGAAAAGTTGGAACATCTAGTCTGTCATCTAATTTTCAATTTACGGAAAATACTTGCTGAGAAAATGTTTTATTGAGTAATCGAGAGGAAACCAATTTTCGAGGAAGGAAAGTGATGTTTAAATAACTACAAGTATTTGTACAGTTTCAATGCAACTATGGTTGCCGCACGATTCAAGACCAGCAATTGTAAATTATAAAAACAGGGAAGCGTGACGACAACGACAGGTCCTTGAATAACTGAAAACATTTCTTCATGCCGATCAAACGTGATAGAAATAATACTTTGCAATATACATATAATATACGACCAAACACATACATAGCAACCCGTCCTTTAGAAAATAATTTCGGATTTATAATTTACTCAAATTTGTTAAACGGACCATGTTTTTCTTTTTTGTATGAGACATGTTTATATTGACAGTTTATGTGACACAATTTTGTACGATCTTTATTGGATTTATGGCTTTACATATATGAACGAATTTTGAACACTGCTTACAATAAAAGGAAAAAAAAACGAAATTACATTTTTTTCAAGACGTAGGAGATGACGTTCGATGATATGGCAAGATTTTCTTCGTGTCGTGATAGTCGAATGACAGACTTCAAAGATCGTGAGCTGAGTGTCGTTTCTTCTTGTACCTCTTCTTTGCCTCTATGTGTCGATATTTACGTACGCATGTGCACTGTGCACTGGAAATTAGTTACAATTGTTACCACACCAGTAAACGCCAGAGCTTCGCAACTGTCAGAATCGTCTGCTCCATCATCTTCGATTTCGCTTTTCTTGGCATACAGACGCTATCACTCACCCTCCAGTTACACCCTCCATTTCCATTTTTTATAAGTGTTACAGTTTAATATTTAGTTTGTTTTATATCACTGGTATTATTTAAAATTTTCATTTATCATGCCAAAGAAAGGTGGATTTATTTGTGCTTACCGCCCTTGTCCAAATAGTACCGGCCATGGAGTATCTCATTTTTGTTTTCCAATGGATCCGATTAGGTAGGTTCACACAATATTTTTAAACATACAATGTTATTCTGTATAATAATTGAAGATACTTCCCCATTTAACTCACGTTGAATAAGGAGTAAAGGGAATAAAACAGAACCTGTTTATTTTTTTTTTTTTCGATAGTATTCCACTTGCTAAAGAATTCAAATCATCAGGAAGAATTATTTTTTTAGAGCTAAAGAGTGGATAATAGCTTGCGACAGGAGAGATTTAGAGAAATATTCTACAGAGCATGTGTCAAAGCACTATAGGTTGTGTGAACAGCATTTCGAAGATAAGTATTTAATGAGGGGCAAAATAAGGAAAAACTTAACAAGTAACGCAGTACCAACAATTTTTTTATGCGAAGAACAAACAGAGGTCCACAAAGGAACAATTGGACAAGAATTAATCATTTCAAGTAAGTTGTTATACTTTATAATTTCATAATATTTTCTTTTTTGTGTAATTATTATTGTCAATTAAGAGTTTGCATTAGAATTTTATTGATTTATATTAATTTGTTTTAGGGACACCACAAATGCCTAGTGTCCCCAGTACTTATACCAGGAGTATTTTCAACATGCCAGGTAATTGTGCTATATAAAGTATCCATGTAAATTTTAATAATATCCAATATTTTTTTCAACAATTAAATAGCTAATTTCAAATATTTAACATTGTAACAATAAATATTGCAACATTCATTCTTTTAATACATTTTTTATGTGTATAAAAATCAGAAAATGATTTTTCTTTTTTTGAAAACTTCAGCATTCAAAAACTTATTTATATTTATTAGAAGAAATGTAACTTTTTCATGAATGGAATTTCTTTATACGTGATTGAACAATTACAAACATAAATTCTTAATTATAGTTCCTATTGCGAAGACTGAAAGTCTTAACAATGTTACTTCAACATCGACGCAAACATCATGCCGTTTGACTGGAATCACTTTGAGGAAGCGAAAATTGGAAGACTTTTTTCGTATGTGTGATAAATATTTAAGTAAACCACTTTCGAACATTGTTAAAGTTCAAGCAATGTTAAAAGACAAGCAAGCCACTGGAAGAAGGTATTCCGCAGAGTATAAACAATTTGCTATGGCCTTGTATTTTTTAAGTCCACGAGCATATTCTTTTATGAATAAATTATTGTATCTTCCATCCAAGCGAACATTAGAATTAATGGCATCAAAACTAGTCTTAAAACCTGGACTGGAAAATACGTCTCTTTTTAAGGCTTTAGAAACTAAAGCTAAATTTATGTCTGACTTAGATAAGCATTGTGTCTTATGTATAGATGAAATGCCATTAAAAGCAAATTTATTTTATTGCACTAAACGTGATGAAGTTATTGGCTTCCATTGCACAAACATAAAAAGGACACTCTTAGCTCATAATGTTAATGTTTTCATGATAAGAGGTATAAATTCTGATTGGAAGCAGCCAATTACTTATTTTTTTGTACATTCTCAACTTTCAGCTGTGGAATTGCGAAGTAATGTACATAAATGTATAACTCTCTTACATCGGGCAGGATTATATGTACATGCTCTCATTACTAACATGGGTACTAACTTCACACAATTAGCAAATCTTTTAGGAATAACGTCTGAGAATCAGAAGTTTACAGTAGATAGTAGAAACATTTTTTACATATTTGATACTTGCGACTTAATTAAAGCTACAAGAAATAATTTATTAGAAAATGTTTTATCTTATAATGAGAAAAAAAACGTCATGGTCATTTATTGGAGAGTTCTATCAACAGGATAAAAAACAGTTTTATAGATGTGCACCAAAACTTACAGATGCTCACATTAACCCTTCTAGTTTTGATAAAATAAAATTAAAGTTAGCAACTCAAGTTTTAAGTCATACTGTAGCAACTGGTATGAATACATACATGAGTTTAGATGCACTTTCAGGAGATGCTTCTTTTACTATAGAAGTTATATATAAATTCAATAAACTGTTTGATGTTTTAAATTCCAAAAAAAAGAACAATAGTTGTGCATTTAAAAACGTTTTTGAGGGTCTCGATTATCAACTAGAGTTTTTAAATGAAATGCTCACTTTCCTATCAGACTTACGTATCTTAGTCCCCGGAGGTCACGATTTAACTTTATTTTCGAAATTTAGAAGTTGCTGGATCATTACTATTAAAGCAATTTGTCAGCTTTGGACAGTGTTAAAAGCAGCAAATTTTAAATCGCTTAAAACTAGATACATTAATCAAGACTGTCTCAAAGACTTTTTTGAATCTATTCGAGAGAGGTGTAGCTGCATAAACCCTACACCTATTCAATTTGCAAAAACTTTTAAAATATTATTTTGTCAAAGTTATTTGTGTACAGATGGGATAGACTTTAAAGATGACTTCAACGGAATTTTTACTACTATCAGTACCTGTTCTAATGTTATGTCTCTTCATGTACCGGAATTGTCGGAAAATATAGCAGCAATAGATTTACCAGATAAAGATTATAGGTATCTAAATTTTAGCGAGCAGAATGCTTTCAGTTACATTTGTGGATATTTGTTGAAGAAAGCTTTAAACATTCATAAATGCGACATTTGTATTCTATTTTTAAAAGAATGCGAAGAACTAGATATCAATAATTTGTTAATTTATTTTAAAACGCATGACAGTAATGAGAGCGTTTATAAAGACTTAAGAGTTCCTAGCAAACAATTTGTACATTTTTTGTATACCTTAGAACAGATTTTCATGAAAATTTATGAAGAAGTTATTATTGAGCAAGGCATTTCCCATAATTATTTACAAAAAATGATACAGATTCCGTTATATCATCCTTGTTCAAATTTTTCACAGTTGTATTTAGTTAAATTATTTATTAGACTAAGGATATTTTATTCTTTGAAATATGTGAACAAAGATTCTAGAATAAATAAAAGTAACTACAAGAAATACCGAAAGATTAAAATAATATCATATATATAACGATGGTGAGACAAATTTTTAACACTTCTTACTATTGCAATGTGTGCTCATAATTTATAATATACGTATATGCTTATTATTTAATGTAATATATGTTTGTAATATACAAAATATATTATTGTATATGTTTGGAACATAGTATGTACATATAGAATGTAATATAATATGTTGGATGTATTTTTGGATTGTGACTTCCAGGTGTAAGTGGTGTTTTTTTTAGAAATAAAATAAAAAAACATGCGATTTACTCCCGCAAATCACAATTACCAACAACATATAGTTGTATATAATTCATCTAAAAATAGACAATACTGTAATATATGTAATAAAACATCATTTATTTACTATTTTCATATAACACGATGAGAGGATTCGTTCTTAAATAAAATTCTGTTGACAAAATTGTGTATGTTTCTTAAAATTATCTATAATTCAGCATTCAATATTTAGCCGGCATGCAAAATATAGCATTATGAAACTTGAAACTTGAAAATCACAGAATGGCAATAAGCCACAACCATTTTAATATACATTTTTCATACTTTAATGATTAGATGTGTAAAAGATTAATTCTTTATGTACATATATTTATACAGGCACATAGAATACATAATTATAAAAATACACTTTTCACAATTTGGAATTGGAAATTCACTTCTTCGAGGAATTGTAGAAACGTTTAGAGTAAATTGGTTCTTTTGAATGTCCTCCAATCGGCGTGTTTATTATTCTTGTAGGTAGATAATTTTTGCAAGACAGAGAAATGTCTTTTAAAACTGATGTTGAATTTTTAGGTATTGGTGTTGTAAATAAATTTGATGTATCACTTATATTAGATACTGAAGTTTTCTGTTCCTTTTGTTTTGCTTTGCATTTCCAACTAAGATTTGGTGTAAATTCAACTTCTAAAGTTTCTGCTGCTTTTTCGAAAGTCTCTTGCTTAGATGTATCGGTACTAGTTGAACTTTGTCTATAAAATCGTCAATATTATGTGTAATTAGTTATGTGTAATTATTTGCATAGCAATTACTATGCTTCGTGTTTTCATAATTATATTTTCATTACATACGCAATTAATAATATTAATACTTACTGGTTTGATGGATTGTCCTTGTCATATCGGTAACCATATTTCTCTAAAATGAGTTCTATATTGTCACACTGTTCTTTCAGTAACTCGTATTCATTCCTGATTTCTTGAAGAATATGTTCTGTAGATACATCTATATACTTATCTACTTCCAGTGTTGTTGTCTCTACTCCTTCCTAATATAATAATATTATATAATGAATAACAATATAATAATAAAAATTTTATTATTATTTCAAATAATTGATTACACTTGTTTCATACTTGTGTACTTTGTATACTGTTCCATAATGCTTCAATATGAACATTTGTTTCTTCACTAGTATCTTCTCTAGAAGATAACTTTGTAAAGTGTCCGATAAATATGTCAGGCTTATCCCATATACTACTTAAATGTTCGATGCCTGTATCGAGATGGCGAGCTTGAAGCGTGAGCTTCTTAAAATTATTTAACTCCATTACAAAGTGTTACTTTTTCGTTAAATTTGATTTCTCGTTTAGCCCTTTAAACGGTTTTCAAATAGCAGGTTAGCCAATACAACGATTAGAAATAAGTGGCTTGGAAGGAATACGTTTCTGATTGGCTATTAGGCACATATAATTTCGTTATTGATCGAAGTTACAATGTCAACGAATTAAATTATGAACAAACAGAATTTCCTTCTCCAATTGTAAATACCAAAATATTTGGCAGACCAAAAAAAAAAGAAATGAGGTAAAAGGTTAGACATAAGAGAAAGATTTATACTAATTTTATAACATAATCGTTCTTTATTTATGGTAATAATTACTTTTTATTACAAATTATTTATTAATACATTGCAAAAATATAATTCGCGGGTTGCATTTCTAGGGTTCGTGTGCCGAAATTGGACCGCGGGCCGCACTTTATGATACATGCACGACAGAGACGAAACGCGTCACGTGACTGGGCCATGGCGGAAGCGTGGGGGAATAGCGTAGTAGAAGGGGAAGGTAGAGTGAGGAGACGAGTCCTGACCAACTTGGACCAACTCTAACCCTAATAGAACACAATAGTCACAATATATACTCCAGTAAGCTCTAATATGTAATTGTGGTATCAATGAATTTGATTTTGCAAACTGTATTTAGGTCATAAACGTTAATTTCTTTTTCTAGTATTAATTTATTATATGTTGATAATTGTGGGTGTGTATATAATATAATTAAAAAACTGGCACCTTGAAACAATAATATTTGAAATTTATATCAGTTTATATACATGGTGAAATTACAATCTGGAAATCATTCTCACCAAGTATTAAGATCTACTCGACGGATAGATTTTATCAATCTACATTAGTAAATAATGATAAAATCCCAAGAATCTCACGATTTCGATCTAGCCCGTGAGTTGTATCGTCAGGAGAATTGTTTCGGATTAACAGAAAATGCACTCATACCAAGAAATGTAAATGCTTCTCTTTAAATAAATATGTACTTTGATATGTTGCAACAATTCAATGCTATCATAATATTGTATTATTTCATATTAAATACTCGATAATATATACTTATTTTCAATTATAAAATGAATTGTTTTCAGGAAGATGATAAGAATTATAAACCACGAACATTGATTGATCAAACTTTAGAATTAATTGATCCAACTCCTAATATTTACACATTGTTTATGCAATTCAATGAACACTTCTTCTGGAATGTCTTATTGCCTGTAGAAGTTAAATGGAGTAGTAGAATGACAAGGTCTGAAACGTTTATAAGCTGATATTTCTTTACTTAATCTTTAATGTAAACATGGTTTAATTTTAATTTGTAAATAATTCTAATAATTTTATTCATTTGTATGTGTAACTAATTTTATTATTTATTTGTGAACTATAGTTCTGCTGGAGTATGTTCGTTTCATCCAAGAAGTAGACAATGTGTAATTTCACTCAGTGCTCCATTGTTAAAATTAAGACCAAGAAAAGATCTTGTGGAAACTCTTTTGGTAAACTTTTATTACTATAATCACATAACTTTTTGTTAATATGATTATTACTCAGATTATTTACTAGAAGTAAATTAACATCTTAGTAGTTGTTTAAAAGTGTTCTTAATTTTATATATACATAGTTTTGACAATGTTTATTATTTATATTGTAGCATGAAATGATTCATGGGTATTTATTTCTTACAAACAATAATCGTGATAGAGATGGACATGGACCAGAGTTTTGTAAGCATATGAATAGAATTAATAATGCAGCTGGAACAAAAATAACCGTACGTATTCAATACAAATAAACAACTAACTAAATATTTTGAGAGTAACACGCAGAAAATTTTCTTACAGATATATCATAGTTTCCACAATGAAGTTAAACTCTATCAACAACATTGGTGGAGATGCAATGGTCCTTGTCAGGAAAGGGCCCCATATTTTGGAACGGTACGTAAGGCCATAAATCGAGCACCTGGTCCATTTGAGCATTGGTGGAAGAAACACCAACAGACTTGCAATGGCCAGTTCGTTAAAATAAAAGAGCCAGAGAACTTTAAAGCAAGAGGACCTAAAAATAAAGACATACTAAAATCGATTCCAAAAAGTAATAGTTCACCAAACAATATGCTTAACTGGCTTACAAGTCCTACTTTCAGTAGTACTACATCACCAGTTACATCTACTCGAAAAAATGTCGAACCAACCTCAAATACTCAGAATCCTCCAAATGGATTGAAAAAACTTGGAAATAGCGCAAATAATGTTCATGGTTGGGGTGTAAAAGGCCCATCTGGTAAAAATGAATTACAAGGGTCAATTGTACCATCAAAATTTTCAGCAACTCCTAAGACAAATAAAATACATTCAAATACTCAAAATTCAGTAGGTGGATTAAAGAAACTTGGAAATAATACAAACAATGTTCATGGGTGGGGTATAGGGGGACCAAATAGTTCATATAGTTCACCAAAAACAACTTTAGTTTCTAGTACACCTAAATTTTCTTCTTCTGGGACTATTGGTGGTTCTAATACAGGAAGAAGTAATTTGTTAGACAAATTTAGTAACAGTAACAAATATCCTAAATCACGTGCGAATGTGAACACTAAGACACCGGATAAAACAATCAATACATTTGTCAATGGAAAGCCAGAAAAATCGGTTAATAATCCTTCATTTAAAGAAATAAAGCTTGTAGAGTGTCCAGTGTGTAGTAACTTTATATCGAACGGTGAAATAGATAAACATGTAGAATTGTGTTTAATAACAACAGACAAACAACCAACTTGTAAAGCTAGTAACACTAAAATGCAAACGAAAGAAGGGAACTCTTCATTATCACAGAAAAGGAAAATTGATACGGATACGCCTTCGAATAAACAACCTAAGCTAGACAAGTCAAGAATAACAAATTGTCCTGTGTGTAATCAAAGTTTTGCCCTTAATGACATCAATGAACATCTTGATAAATGTCTTTCAGAAACAAATGTAAATGATAAAAATGCAACTAAAAGTGATAATGTTATTTGTATAAATAGCTCGTCTGACGATGATTTATCTGCCTCGCTTATTGAGGAATCGGACACTTACTCTGTTCCAAAATCTCAGATAAACAAGGTAACCGAAACTAATGCTTTCAAATGTTTAGTTTGTAATGTATTTATTCCTCCTGAGACGTCTTTAAACGATCACTTAGAAGATTGTATTGGAAGCTTATTTAATGACGATTCAACAGAATTAATAGATTGTGATAACAAGGAAACGTCGGACACAGTTTCGGAAATATCATTTGACCAAACTGATAAATACCCCTGTCCTGTTTGCATGGAATTAATATTAGAGTCTTCTATGAATCAACATTTGGATGTATGTCTCACAAACACGTAATTGTAATAACATCTTTATTTTACATTTTGTTCAATAAATTATGTTAATTTTTAATACCCACTTTCCCACAGAGGCCCGTCATGGATTACGGTTAAATATTATAATATAATGATATTTCTGTATTGTGATTGCGTATTACCATATTCTTATTATATATTTATTAAATAAACTATTCTATTTAGATATTTAATGTAGTTTTATTTTTAGTTTTGTATGAAACATTAGTATCAAACTATAAAATCCCATATACAGATAGGTATATTGTATTTATTAGGAATAAATGCTACTTTTTAAATAGAAATGTTACAGTATACCTTGATTGTGTTGTTGTTGAAAATGTATAATGGAAGTTTATTAAAATTAAATAATTTTCATACAATGTTGTTTTAATCCTATTATGTGCTCGTTATAAATAAAACGTGTTATAATTTTTCGTATAAATTATTGATATTAGAAGATTGTGATGTGCATATACCGCAACTAAATTCTAGTAAATATGTTGGGAAAAACAAGAGAATTTGCTCTTGAGTCCAATGCAGATATAAATACAGATTAGGAACTATCATGTGAATGGTATTCTTATCCAATCTTACTCTGAAACATAATAACAATGTAGTGAAACATAGTTCCTCTAAAATACACTAGTATTATAGGTATTATACTTAAAAGAATCATGATAACTGCTGTAACATTAGCTATTTCATTATCTTGAAAATATTGTAATTATTCCTTACTTTTTGGAACCCAAAGTGTGGAACATATAGCTTTGCGGTAATGGAATGTATATTGTGTTATTATACAGAGTTCCACCAATTTCATTTGGTATAATTCGTACAGTGTCTATTTCATCATAGACATTGACATTAACACCATATAGATCATTGCGTGATGTTATTGCATACTTTGGATTTTCATCATAACATTGACCGAGTAACAAAACTTCATGTTTGTTTTGAAATGAATAATTCACATCGTAAATTGATCTTATAGTTTCTGGTGTTACAATGCATGTGCCTAAATTTGGAAGTGATTAAGTCAGTCAGGTAAAGTACTGTAATCAAATAGAATCAATTCTGCAGATACGAATAAGTAACTATTTCTCTGTGAAGGTTTCAACTGAAGAAATACTAACTTACCAAAAAATGCTTTCATGAACGACCAGTCCATGTATTTGTGAATTCTAGTTCTTGTTAAGAAAGTATCAATGAAATTGTAGTTATATTCAATAGCTACTTTATCATTGTTGAGTGATAATTCCCCAATTTCTGAGTTCTTCGGAAATTTAGCAGTGACGTTAAACTCTTTGGACATGGAATCCGAACTACTGTTTCCACCAATTAAATCGTAAAATGCGCGGAATCGCCAAGCCAATTTCATTATGTTTTCTGGCATCTAATTGTATATAATTATTATTATAGTTTGGTTAAATAAATAAAGTTGTAAACTTACATTTTCATGTTGCGCAATAATTTGATATTTTCGCAAAGTAGATAATTCTCTTGAAGCTTCATAACATGCATCAGAGAATGGTGTGAACTCTTTTCCCTTAAATTGTTCACGACACTCTTTATATGGCCATTTTTCTTCTTTAGCTTCGCGTAGTTGATCCTCTGTGACTTCACCAAGTAAATTCAGCGTTACCGAAGATCCAGTACATTTACCTTTTGCTGTATCAGCAAGTCCCCAAACAGCATTTAATACTACTTTAGCAGGTTCACTTGGTTCAATAGTAACGAAATTCCAATCCCAAGGTATCTCTTTTTCTGCTTCTAAACAGAACTGATACACAACACATATACTTTTACTTGTACTATACACAATTTACCTTAAAAACTTTCTGCCCTGGTACAATTTTAGTTGCTTTGATTTTCATTACATCGGAAACCCAACTTGTAATTTCATACAATACAGCTAAATTCCATTGTTGAAGAATTTGCGATGATTCGACACTCCGACGTGTCAAGGACAGCATATGATGATTCGGACCTTTAATATATTCAAATCTCACCTGACAGAAAGTTGTTCAATATAAAATTTATATCTTGGGTCTATAAAATATATAAATAATAAATAAAATACTAACTTGAGTTCGTTGCGTATCGATTGTACTAATGTAAGCTGCCAAACCACAATTACCTTTCGGTGGAACATATGTGTAGTAATCTAAGAAATGAAGTGCTGTTAAAGCAAACTGCAGGAATGGCCACATACTAAAATATTACGAATTAACATATAATTAATAATACATATGACTTATTCATTGTAATATAATAAAGTGTATTAAATTTGACATACGGATAATTAGCTTGATGTGAAGAAAATACGTCACGAATTAATTTCTCTCGCGATATTGAAGTTTCACAGTCAAATAATTTTACACATACTTGGCTCCCCAACTCTGCTAATTCAATTTGAAACAACGGTACTTCCTGTGAAAAAATAATAGGTGTAGCATGACAAATTATCAATAGAAAATGTAATATACTTACTTCTGGTTTATACGTTGGTGACTTTTTAACTATATATAATTGGCTGCAATCGGGACAAATTTTCAGTAACTTTGAGTTAACATTTGCTCCTCTTATACTGGTAGCCGTCCTAACATGAACTGTAAGGCCCATTTTAAGATGTTCTAGGGTAATAATTAGAAGAAAAGATTATGTTTTTCCTATAGAATATTAGAAATCCTATTTTAAAATCCAAGTAAATCAATATGCGATCACTACCTCCTGGAGTATTGTATGAAATAAAAGGGCGATCTTCGAAGCCAAGCGTAATATTGACTGGCACATATGCATGGATAGAATGAGCTCTTTCTGCACTATGCCATACATCAATTAAAGGATTATAATTTTCAATTATTTCTGATCTATGAATAGATGTACTGAAAATAATAAATTAATACGATAGAATATTTAAGAAACATATATTTTATATTTTATATATATATTACTCACCGTAATATGACATGATTATTACGACCGTTTGCGTCGTGTGTAAAGTTTCCTCTCATTGAAAACAAGGATGTAGCGGTTACTGCAAGTCTAACATTTACCCCTAAATCTGTGACTTGCACTGATTCTATTGTTACTGGTACATTAATACGTTGTTGATTAATATGAAATTCTACATTTTGATATATGTGATACATTTTGCTGGGTAAAGATGACAAATCTAAAAGTATAATAATACAACAAATACATAAAAAAGTAAATGTATGTATGTAAATTTTTAGCAGAAAATGTCTATAAACTTACATTTAAATCCTGATACAATATTTGTTTCATTTAAATGAAGGCATAGAACTGTTTTCTCTTGAATACGAGCAATTACTTCTAAATGTACAGGACCGCTTTCCTTCTGATTTATTTTGAACTGTTTTAATATATCCTTCACTTGTGATGGACCATCAAGATATGTTGATAATGATTGAAAAAGACCTTCACCTTTTATATACAACTGCATATATGTAATTAAAAAAAAATCCACACACGACAGTATGATCCTTTTAAATTTAAAACATTATTACTTACAGATAAATGATTTATATTAAGTGCACTGCCGTAAGTATTGAGGGTCACGTATAATACTTCAGGTATGTTGGTCAAAGGATTACCAATGACAATACCATTTATCATTGCACCAAATTTTCTGTATGTATCTTGATAATCAAATAAATAATTACCGGTAATTAAATACTGATCTTTTTGTGATCGGTGAAGTACTCTCGTAAATTGTGCAGCGATTTCACCTCTGTAATTATTATCGTGAAAAAATTACTAGATATAAAACTACTAATATTAGATTGTCCCAAAAGTTCTTCTCATATAATAATATGCAAGCTCAATGTTGTTAAGCGACATGAGCACGTAGAATAGAGTGGTCAATTGTTTGTTAAAGTTTTTTTGTTTCTTAAGCCTGCTTAAACGCACCATTTGCTTACCTAAAAAACTGTTTATGTTCTGATTTCACATAGCACACTTTAGTTAAAAACAAAACGAATTTCTGGGACCACCTAATATAATAAATCTAGTAATTCTACATCTACATACATATGAACAAAACAAGGATACGTTGTTCGCTCCATAGATTTTAAAGTAGTATAAAAATAATTGTACAAATGTGGATTGGGTTCGATTTGCATATACCAATATAATGATATCAATCTGCTTGGTGTAGGGGTTGAAACAATTAACAATGTTAATGCTGCTACTCTCATTTCTAAATGTTCAGTTCCATTTATTAATATTGGCCAATACACTCGATAAATCTGTAAATGAGGAAGTAAAATATTCAATACTTACTTACTCACATATATGAAAGAAAAAAAATGTAAGGAAAAAAAAGGGGGAAAATGCGTATAAATGTAAGGAAAATACTCACAACATCAGGTCTTAACGAAGCTGTTGGAAGGGACGCCCAGGCGGCGAGAACTCGAAAGTGTCTTGATTCTGCATTATTACCGCTCGCAATAGGTTCTAGAAATTCAACTACTCTTCCTAATTGTATATTAGCTAATCCCTCCAACCAGGTCATTTTTTTCTCGTATTCCTGTGCCTCTATGAATTATTTATTAAAATAATAAAGAAGAATGCACGAAATATTGAAAATTTACGTCTTAACAAATTATTTAGTTATTGCCGATTTTATACCTGTAAACTTGTCCAAATAAAGACGCACATAGTCATCTAATATTTCATATGGACAAAATAATAAACATGTTTTATAAATCAATGTTCCATATGCGAGAATTGCAGTATTCTGAACTTCAACAGAAATCTTTTCCGGCAGTTTCAGAAGTGTTTGAAGATTCAATAATAATTGGACATCAGGTTTTCGAATATGAAATGGTAATTGAGTAAGAAGTTGGATTGCAGACATGTCCGATACTTTTGTATCTTGGATTAATTCCATGATAAATAGAGCAGCTTCTTTTGTTCCAACTTGTGGAAGAGCTTCAAGGAACATATTCCTACAATATTATAAATATGAACAAATGAAATAATGTATCGAGCAAGAGATATTAAAACCTCAGAAATAATGCTAATGCATACCGGATTGTTTCTTCTTTGTAACTTGTCCCTGAGATTTTAGTGTAGGCAGTGCGTAAATCAACAACATTCAACATTTGAAGATAATAAAGTAACACTGAAATTGTAGTGTTATGTAAATTATCAGTTTCTGTATCCAAACCCGGATTTTCGAGTCTCTGACTCAATCGATCTAATAAAGTCCCAATCTACAATGTACATTAATTACTGTTACACAGTATAAGAATATGCATATATTACTTATAATAATCGAGCACAATAATTTTGGGTATTGAATTAAATGAAACTTACAGATTTAAAAATAGTAATTTTATCAGGAGTACCTCTACCCTGAGTAAGATCAAGTTCTGGAAGTTCATGTTGTAGAACCGTGAAGTATAAGTCTTGAATGGCTATTTTATTTACTGTATCTTTTATTGAAATTAACTTGAAAATTTGTCTACAAAACAAAAAATAAATGTTATAACACAGGTTTAGATACGTGGGCTGGGCGATTGAAAAAGTAAAGAAAAATAGAATTTTAATGTTACTTGAATAGTTCTTTTGGAGTAAAAAATTGTAAATAACCTTGTGAAATGAAACTGAGCTTCTCCAAAACTTTGAAAAGGTTGAACGTATATGCCTCCAGACGCATTAATAAATAAAATTTCGTTTATAGTCCCATTTACCTTAACTTTGTACAACCTTTCACTGGATTTTAATATTGGATTCTAAGATTGTATAAAATCTGTTTTAATCCATTATTTTATAAAATGATATTTAGCTTTTGTATGTCAATGAATGTATATGTACATACTTGATTACCATTAGGACATAGCATTTTAGGAACATTAGACCAGGTGCGATGAGGATGACCAATACATGTTCGAGGGTCTACAAATTTTCTTATTACCCATTCATTTTTTTCTTGAGAATTAGTAATACATTCGATGTCACATTGACCATAATGATTTTTCTAAAATATAAATAGTTATAATAACATTATCAATGAAAATTACATTTTCTTTTTATAATACTTTCTCCTGCTTTAAAGTCTATTTATATTAACTGTAAATTACAAAATTACTTTAAGATCTCTTAGGCAAGAAAATTGAATTCTATTAGTCAAAGTTTAAAGACTAAGTCTGGAAAGTTTTACAAAATAGTTAGAAGAACATTTTCCGCGCAATAACGTGTATATTAATATAATAATTAATATATGTTATTACATATACATAATTCTGTTATATTATTATTAAAACGAATTAAAGATTAATCTTTTTTAGATTTTTACAATTACAATGTGCCAAACTGATCGACAAACTAAGTCCTAAGTGATCAAAAATTTTCTACCAGCAGTGTAGATATAATACTTACCTCAGTGGAATGAAAAGCTGTATTTTTCTCTAAATTAAGAAGATCTAATTGAAAAATTCCAGCTATACTCCTTTTTATATTTATGGACCAGGGGGAGCTAGCTTCTGTACTGAAATTTTCAATAAGACCATTCCCATATGTAATTTGAAATGGTTTCAGAAGTTCTGCTACATCATCAGTAATATCTTGATCATTTTCTTTTTCTTGCGTATTACCATTCCAAACAGCCATCTTCAATGATTCCAACTAATTAAAAAAATTAATACATATTACGAAATATTATTTTAATAGAATTAACAATTATACCATAATTGCATATTACTTGAAACAATGTATCACAAATAAGAAATATAACTTTTCATTTTACATTTTTGGATAATAGCCTTATAACTATACCTGCATAGTAGCTATATTTTGTTCTGCTTGAATTACAAATTTTCCATGAAATCCCCATGAAGATGATGCTTGATTTGGCAGTAAAACACCAGAACTTGATAATGCTGTATAAGAATAGGTATACTCTTTTCCTGATTGAAACAAAGTGTATACAACATTGTTGTTGTACAATAAAAGGAGAACAAATATAGCTCCCCCCAATTTATGTATTAGTACTTGCAGCATATCATTGCTATCTGTAAGAGAATTTTTTTTAATTAATAATATGAGGATAGAATATTCTTTTATTATTCACACTAAGCTTACTGTCTCATTACTTTTATTCATCCAAACTATATTATTCACAACAGAATAATTTTATAAATTCATGGTTTTATAATAGGGATCAAATATTCGTGCATAACATATAATAATATTATTAATAAAATTACATTAGAAATTTTAAATCGTTTTTATGTACAACTCGTAAATATTTATTTTTCGTAATATCAAATATTATGTTGAAATAATGATACATTTTTAATATAACGTGTCGTTAATGTATCAGTATGTAAGATGTATTAATTATATATACGTGCAGCGTAATTAAATGTTTCTTTTTAGTTATGAATAAAAATGTTTAATCTGTACCTGTAAACCTCATGGTCTGCAGTAGTAGCTCAACAAAAGTGAACTGAGATCATAAGAGTCAAGAGATGACCCTTACCGTCTCTATCTCTGTGACCCATGAACATACTTCTTCATTTGTGTAAGTAAAACTTATCTTCTCTCTAAATTATCTTCAATCGTATAAATTAGCCTATTACGTTTTCTCTGTATATTTTTATGTAATGTATGAACCATAAGTGAGATTCTTCTTTTAATATTATAAAAGTTTTATTATATAAAAAAAGTTTTGTTTATAAAGTTTAATAACATGATCTTACTCATAATAAAGAAAATATTAAAAAAGAAGCACTAAATAGGTTTAAAGTGTATCCTATAATTGAAATTCAAAGAAAGTATGGCATGCTTTAACACTTTAAATTTCCTACATTCTTAAATACTACAAAATTTGCTGTATGATTACCATATATCGAATGATTTAGTAGAAATAAATATCATTGTCCATGCAACTATGAACACTACTTACAAATAAAATTTGACTTGTATATTAGTTGTACAATACAAAGACAATACTACATTTGAAGAAAGACAATTCTTTAGACATAAGTGGCAATGTAATGGAATCAAATTTATTACAAAATTATTCAATTTATTTTTCCCAGATATAAATAGGAACGCTAAACAGTCTGATATTTACATGTTTATTTTCCTATATTTTCTTTCTTATTTACAACTGTTGGAAAGTGTACTATTATCAGAATCTTACCTAATTTATTTCTATACAAAATTACATTTATATATATATATATTACACAATTAATTGTGCTACAATTCGCCATGTACAAGATCCTTTCAGGTGCGTACAAAACTATAGATAGGCGTATTGATGAATATCGTAAAATAAAAGTATCATAAATTTATCAAGAAATGCGTATATGATTAATAAATTACAAAGGCTTGATTATTTTCAGGATCGACTTCGAGTATTCCCAGGCTTCACTGTAAATGTGAATAGTTAGTTTACACTATGATATATTCTACTTATTAATTTTGTTTTTAGAACTGTAAACAGTAAATAAATGATTGATGATTGAAATTGAGAAATTAAACTTGGCGTATGTAATCTATTATATATGATGTGTCAATATTTTGTTTACTATTTTCTTAAAATTGTGTAAAATATAAAGTAGAATTAATAAAACTTTGGATTAATAAATTATACTTACTTATGCGCTGGATTGGCTTGATCCAATTGTTCACTAAGCTGTTGAATAAGCGTAGCGAACATTCTCAGGTGTTCTATTGTTTCACCTTGCAACCATGCGCGAGGCAATGTACTCATTACCTGTTATAAGAACGAAATACTATTATTAATTCATTCATATCGATACTTGCTCTAATAAATGCAAAAATGAGTACTAACAAGAATAACAATAATAATACTGAGTAATTCAAAATAAAATCGTATTTAATTAGAGTTTGGAAATTAAAGTAATAATAACTTACCATATTTGCCTTAAATAAAGCATCAGTTGGAATAGAAACTCTTAAACCCGCCAAAAGATATCTATTTAACAACGAACCAAGCGCCAAATTTTTTAATTGTGTGTCGCCGAGAAGTCCTTGCCAACTCAATAAATTCCTCAAAAGTTTAACAGCCATTGAAAATTGTCTTTGAAAAAATTGATGTTTAGTATCCAAAACTCTGAAAAGGAAATTCATTATTAACATTTGTGAATTATTATTCGTGTTTTTGAAAGAGAATACAATGTATACTCACTGTTTCGGAAAAATTGGTATAAAAACATCATTCTCAACTGCTGCTTTAATTTTTTCTAATATGGCATTAAATAATGTTTCTAATTGTTTACTTGTGTCGTTTAAATTAGGATAGTCTCTAATAAGACGATTTACTGTGCCTACGAGTCGTAATGTTTGCGACGTAGACATAGGATCCCATATTTTTTCAACTATAGCTAAAGAGAAATCAATAAATTATTTCTACACTGGTTCACTAATTACACGAGAAAAATTGGTAACAAAAAATAATACTCGAATTATATGTATACTGATATACTGAAATATACTGATCATAATAATCTTACATGTTAATTTAGGTAAGACAATTTTTTCCACTGTTGATGGTACTAATCTAACATCTGGATCCCTTTTAAGCGATTCTTCAGTTTCTTTATTATCTAGTGCATATAACAACAATGTATTGTACCACTTTGTTCTTTCTATATCAGCGCTTTCCTAAAAGAAATATATGAAATTATTTATTAGCAATTTCAATATAATATAATATATGAAACTTCTAAAAACAAATACCATAATTGGATTCCATGTGAGCAACTGCAATCTAATAATAGGAGATATGATTTTAGGTATACATAAAGAAACGTAAGCCTCCATGTAAGCATCTCTATCTGTTTCTCTCCAAGATTCCAACTTCGATAGTATTCCTCTTAAAGTACAGTACTCATCCATTACATCAAGGAAAATGTCTTTGCTTTCATTATCGATTTCATCTAAATTGAAAATATAAAATAAATGTTATATGAAAATACATCGAAATAAGTGCGAATTTGAAAGAATTTAAGATGCTCTGCTGATTTATTTCGTTTGAATAAACTTTATGGGATTTAAAAAAAATATACTACAACCTTTCGTTTGCTTAAAAGCAAGATTTTGCTGTTCTGTAACTTCATCATCACTAGACATTCCATCAATATGTTTCGGCAATGTAGGAGCTAATTCTCTAGCTCTTCTTCGACGAGCTCTTCTTCCTTCTCTTTCCGTTGCTCGACGAATACGAGCTTCAACCTCTGGTCCCCTTCGTACAGGCTGGCCTCCTAAAATTTGTAAAGTAGTTTGTGTTAAAAGTGAATCGTCAACTAAAAGTATATTTCCTGTGGATAAAATCATAATACGATCTTCATTATTGTATTGGTAATTTTAATGTATTAGACATTTGCTGAAAATTATTAAGTACAAATATACTAAAATAACTGACTTGCAGCTGTTGTAATTTCTTCTGCTTGATCTCTTGTGTCTTGCCGCCTTCTCTCCATTAGTTCAGTCGCGCGTTCACTATAAAGATCTAACCAACGTTGCTCCAATCCAACAACCAGAGGCAGCTAACAAAAAAGTTATATATTAACATTCACACAGTGTATTAATTCAATGACTTTGGGAATTATTTTTATTCCAGAAAATGACTTTTATAATTTTCTATAACTAATGAAATATATAATTTTTTGTATATAAGTGATTTATAAGTAGTAACATTTGCTAGAATTCAATATGTAATTCCACAGTCATTGGATATCTGTTGCTTATGGTCAAGTTGAAAATCAATATCAATTTACTTACCACTCATATTGATTTTTTCAATTTTTAATAAATACTTAAAAGTAATTTTTATTCTATTACAAACAATTTTTTCATACAGAGAAGATATAGACCCCCGGCAATGTAACAATACACGATCAATTTTTTCAAATATTTTGATATTTGACATACATTTTTCTTTATTATAATCAAAACACGTGTAACAGAAACATATTAAAAATTAGTCATAATTGTAGAAACGTAACAGTATCTTTTACAACATTTGAAATAAAGTGATTAACAATTTAAAAACCGGGTTTTACATTTGATTCATTATTTGCATCTAATATCACATAAATTGACATTATACAAAAATGATTATACCAATTTGATATCACAACAAAAGAGTCATTTATCTGTTATCCAAAATATAGTATAGCAAAAGGTAATAAAAGATAATTCTATTAAAACAAAATTGAAATGACATCAAAGAAAAATGCATTGTTTCTAATGTGGCTGGATGATTTACGCAGCCAACAAATTGCATGGAAAACCCCAGTGCACATAAAAAAACGTGACAGCGTATAAACCCACCTTCTCATCAAGACACTCTACCAAGTCAGTGACATACCCACGCAACTCTTGGTAATATCTGAAGCGCTGTGCAAGCTGCGGTGCGCGAATTTCGCCATCGTCCAGTTCTTTCATAGTTTGTCCTAATTCTTGTTCTAAACGGTCCTGATCTAATTGGTGACGTCGATGTACTTCTTTTAAACTGTCCAATCTACAAATTATATTTTTCATTCCCGATTTTTCAAGTCGTAATAATTAAGACATACATTAAAAATAGAAATAAATAAAAGTGTACTGTCAATGACAGATATTTGATTCTGAATAATTTACCACCTTGCACGTATCTTATTGACAACCTCCTGAGGGGTAACTGGTACTATTTTTGTTGGATCTGGTGGCTGAATTGTTGGCGGAGGTGGTGGAGCTGGCATCATTACCATTTCTAAAGGTACCCCACTTCCCATTATCTGGTTCACATTCATACCCAGTGAGAACTGCTGCTGCATCATGGAATCCTGTTGTACCGCTGCAATCTAAAATTTTTTCACAATAAAATGCAACAGAAAAATAATCATTCAATCGAATGAAACAATATATGTTACCTGTGCGCCTGTTACACCTTTCCTTATTTGCTGAGCTTCCCATTCTTCTTCCTCATTTTCATGTTCGCTTTCATCGTCCGAAACTGCAGAAAAAAGATATACAATATATATTTATATATAAATCTAAACGGTTAAGGGTCCAAAGCGAAATGTAACTGGACCAAGTGATAAAAAAGTTAAAAAAGCACCAATGCCGATTGTCTTTTCAACTGATAAAGTAATATTTCCATATATCACAAGGTATTACCAGTAATTCTTAATGCCAGTGATCACTTTGCATTCTACTACATGTAAAAATCTATAGAAATATTCTGTATGTCGTAAATATAGAAAATTGATGGTAGAAAGTGTTATTATTTTACGGGAACATGCAGAAACTCACGTTTTATTGGTGTTTGTGATGCAAGAAATGCTTCTCTTCTCTTTTCTTTATCCCGAGCTTCAGTATTAACAGTCATATCAATTCGATCTTGAGAATCATCGTCATCACTCCTGTCATGATCTTCTTCTCTAATAAGTCTTGACTTCCCCTTATCATCGCTGTAAAAATTAAATTATCCAACTTAATTTTTATTTGTGTTTCAGTAACCAGTAAGCGATTCTTATAAATTTTGATGTGTTGAACGCAAATCAAAAAGTCATTTTTCTCCATAGCACAGTTTTTGAGAAACTTTATATCAAATAGTTCTTAAACATATCACAGCGTTCTTAAATGCTACACATAAAAAATTTTTGTCATAAATGCATAAAATCGGCTATCTAATTATTACCTTTGCTCTTCTATGGGAATGTAATCAGTCCCCAGCTCTCTTGCCTTTTGTCTACACTTCCTTGCTGCATGAATCATTGCCGCATCAGGTATACAACCACCTACAAATTAGTATACAATTAGTATTGTATTTTTTATAATTTGTTTAGCAATTTGAACACTTACTATAAAAATAAATGGAAGAAATAGACTACATACTTTCAAGAAGAATTTTCATTGTGTCAGCTTTATCTGTATTTCTTCTAAATTTATGACTACGTGGTTCATCGTCCTCTTCATCCGACGTATAGTCATCTTTTCCAACTGCCAACGCAGCTCGTCCATTTAAGATTAAAGGTCCTGTATTTTTTATTTTAACCTAACAAAAATTAATATAAATCATTAAATGCAAATGATAATGATTACATTAATATTACATTATATTAAAAATAATATTTCATGCACAAATTTTTAAAATATTTTTGTGTTAATAAAATAAAAAATTACTAAATATTTAAGTAAAAATGTATAAAAATCTCTTATAACAAGATTTAACTTGCAATACATAAAACATAATGTATATAATTTAATATAGATAAAATATTAATCATCGATTTGTCATTCTTTACCTACTATATGAACAGCGTCATATTTATAATCAATAAATTATCCAAACTTTATTTTAGAAATGCAACAATTTTAAAAAATCAATTTTATGAGGAAGGTATACTTGACAGTCCAGATGGATAATGAAAAAAGCAAATCCTGATTTAAATATTATATAAGTGATATAAGTTGAAGAAATTCTAATACTAATAAAACATCATAGAGATGGCTTACTACTAGATCATCTGTCTTTATTTCTAAATCTTTTTCCTGTTTAATGGACATGTTCGCTTGCTCAGAGTCCACTTGCATTTTCTCTTCACCTTTCTTTTTTCTCCTCTCGTGATCAAGCTGTTTCATCAATTTTTTGCTCCGTGATGATTTCTTCACTTTAAAGACTTCACCATCATCCGCTGTAAAATGTATTATCAATATATTGATAAGTAAAGCATAGTTTTTATGGAAAGATCCTAATAAAAACCGTACACTGTCATACTGAAATTAAAATTTGATTGCCTAAGTAAGCATAATCTAAGCCAGGCCTGCTCAACAACAACTCGCGGAACAAATGTGGCTGTTTCTCCTCTTTGCCTGCTTAACGAGTCAGCCCCTACCATGTCCACTCAAACTTTTCCTTCGGTGTGAAACCCATGCCCGCTGCACTGACAGATTACTCACCATTACTACGTATTCATGTACATGTACATGCTGAAGGAAAAGTTGGGATGGACATGGTGGGGACTGATTCCCCGAGCAGGCGAAGAGAAGAAGTAGCCACATTTGTTCCACGAGCCATTGTTAAGCAGGCCTGATCTAGGCAATAGTCCATTATTGTATATCATATAAAAAAGCTAAGATCTTATAATCTATAATGATAACATTTTTTAATTCAAAATGAAACTTTTACTACATAGTGTACGAGTTCCGCACACTAATATCTTATTCAATATGAAAATTTATTCAAACTAATATCTGAATTCAATTGTGAGAATATTTCAAGAAATAATTTTTAGAATAAAATTTCCAAAGAAATATACAGACTGTTTAGTTCTTATAATTCGAAAACAGAGTTATGAAAGATTTTTACGGCTATGTACACATGTGTGTGTGAGTGTACATATATCTAGAATTCACCTTCTTCCAGCTCCTCTCCAAAACTAAGGAGCGTCTGCTTCGGCTTATCCTTCTTCTTTGTTTTAGATTTGACTGGTTGTGCATCTTCAACTTCCATCCTGTTTTCATTATCTTCGTCATCGTCGTTGAAATGTCGACGACGGATATTCCTTTTCGGTTTATTGAATAATGACATTGTCCCTAACATGAACCAATCCGTTTTTAAATTTCACCCATACACTTCTCCGATATTATTTCTTCAACTATTAGTGATCGAAATATACAGACTTCATTAACACTTGAAAAGATAAATAGGTAAATTTTTTGAAATACCGTGCTTCGTATCGCCACACGATGTATTTTCAACTCATAAATACACGATGGAGACGAGAAAAACGCGACACTTTAATGAAATTGTAATATGGATTATCCGTTGGATAAGCATCTTTGTAGAAGTGACTTTGACTATGTATTTCAAAATTTATAGTAGTCACCAATAGAGGGCTACAACCAATAGCAAATGTAGCCAAATACTGCTGTTGCCTGATATACACATACTATACCTATGCCGGGTCTACAGAGAGGAATGAGTCTATAAGTATATATGGTCTAAGGCAACACTCCTTCCTGCACCTTCCTGTCATCTTGACTCAATGATTGGTGAATTGAACAAAATTGAATATCGAATCACATTGTCTCATGTATTCATAATGTGTGTAAATATGTATATATAATGCTAGAAATTAAATTAATATTATTAATTGTAATTTTATATATTTAAAATGTTACTTGCAGATAACTAGAAAGGATAAAATATGAAGGATTGTGCTTGTTCCATTGTAATCAAAGGTTACCATACCAATATTGCTGTGAAGGTCTATAGGTAACAAGATAAAACATTATAAATGTACTAATTGAACATTGAAAAAATATATTTAAGTAAATGTGTTTCATTCATAATTATTTAAAAATGTTTATGTATATTATTTATTTTTACAGCAATCGCATATTATTAATAGTAACACAGTTTAAGAAGTTTGGGTCATTGGTATCAGTAACTAGAGGACCTATAATACATCAGTTGACTAATAGTGTATTTTCCACAAAGTAAGTAATGAATATTTTATAATATATGATATACCTTATATTGTAATTTATAATATATCTTATGTAACATACAATGTAAATGTACATTGCAGAGTTTTATTTGGGAAGGACGATATTGAAGTTGTAGCAGCAGCTCGATTCATAGCAGAACAAATTAATGCAGATAAACCGTTATTAGTATCGATATCTTTAAAAAATTATGATTCAGATACAATAAAAGCTATTACTACAGCTATAAATAAAATAAAATCGTGGTAATGTTATAAAATTATATAATTATGAGTTTAATTTTTGGTCAATTGGTTATTGGCCCACCTGGGAGTGGGAAAACTACCTATTGTTATGCTATGTCAAAGTTTTTGGAGAACCTGGGTAGAAAAGTTGCTATAATCAACATCGGTAAAAATAAGTATACACATTATTAACATACATATATAACATGAAAAGAAGTTTCTATTGCTGTTGCTTTTGTTTGTAGATCCAGCGAATGAAAACATGGGATACAAACCAGTAGTAGACATATCTGAATTAATAAAACATGAAGACGTAATGTCGCATTATGGCCTTGGACCAAATGGTGCCTTGGTTTACTGTATGGAATTCTTAGAAGCGAATGTGAAATGGTTAATTACAAAAGTGTTAGACTTAAAGGAATATTATATCATTATTGATTGCCCAGGACAAGTACATATATTTATACACAGTGTATACACAGTGTTACATTTAAACACGGGTTGTAAGGAATTAAAAAACTACCAAAAAGAATTCCATTAAAAGTCGTTTGGTTTACAGGGGCACCAGTCCTTTATATCAAACAACATTTGCAAGAACTTTTTTTTATAGCTTCAATCCTTTAGATATTCCAACATTCGTGTTTAATTATAACACCCTCTATAGTAAATGTTACAATATTTATTTCATATAGGGTCGTTTAAAATTTAATTCCCACGATTTTTTATGCACTTATAATTTGACAAATGTTTCGAACAACAGTTAATTAGTTTTTAACAATCTACAAATTTCAATGCTAAGAATTAAATTTTAAAATACCCTATTTCTATAATATAGTAAATGTTATAACATGTACTCTAAAAATTCTAGTATATATTTTAAATTATATTCGTTAATATCGATATTCACAATAGGTGGAATTATATACACATCATAATTCGATCAGTGCAATTGCTAACAAATTAGGACAAAATTTAGTCAGGCTTTGCAGCGTTCATTTGATAGACTCTCACCATTGCAGCGATCCTGGTAATTATTTAATGTATTTGTTATACGTTTATTATTATTATTATACGTACAAAAATAATGCTCGCTAACAATATTTTGATTTATAGGTAAATATTTATCTTCTTTAATCCTTTGTACTACAACCATGTTAAAACTAGGATTACCTCATGTTAACATTATGACAAAGTTTGATGAAATGAAAAAATTTAGTCATTGCTTAGATTTTAACATAGATTTTTATACTGAAGTGCTTAATTTAAAATATTTATTGGATAAACTGGATGAAAACCCATTTACATCAAAGTAATTTTTTTTATTATACTTTTTGTACTTTTAGTTTTACTATTTTTGATAAATGAAAAACACTAAATTTTTCTAGATACAAAAAATTGAATGCAGCCTTCGTGTCATTAATAGAAGATTACAGTCTTGTTAGTTTTATACCATTGGATGTCTCTAATCAAGCATTGTTACTGCAAGTAAAAAATGCAGTAGACAAAGCTAATGGTTATATCTTTGGTGGAAATGAGCCTCAAGATGTTCAAACTTTACTTGCATGCGCTGTTGGAGCAGTCAACGAAAGTGACAGGATGTCAACAATAGATTCGTATTTTGAATAAAGTCTTGTTTTGTAAAAAAAATTCTACAAGCGATATTATTTATTCTCATGTTCACATGCTGAAATGCTCAGAATGACACTGATAGCTCAACCTGAACTTTGAGATAAAGAAAGTTGTAAACTAAAGTATCAGCATTAGTTAATTTTGAGGTGCTTGCTTTGGCGTTTTCAGCTTCCGAGCTCATTTTCAATGTATAGCACATGGCACATTTTTGACAGCTTTAGAACTGTCTTGAATCTTGAATGTGTTAACCCTTAACGGATGTCAGCACTTCGTACATAACTTGCAGCTACATTACTATTTTATTCCCACCGATTTATGTCACCTACGTGACATACGTCCCATGCGAAAAAAGTTAAATTCAGAAACAATACAGTTGATTTTGTAGTTTAAATAATTTATTGAACTGTTGATTAGTCATTTTGACTCACAAATATTTGCGCCAAATCATCGTAGTCATATGTTCTTTTCAAAAATATATCTTCCAACTTTAATCCTGAGATAGTCTGAAATGTCACAAGGCTCATTTAACATATTCAAATTGAAAATTAAATATATTATATATTGCACTACTGGAGACCTATCCATGTTGTTTCCTATGTAGGCAAATATGTATATTGAAAATCTAGGCTTTATAAAGTAATACTCACTACAATACCACTATGTAAGGCAATTAAACATAAAGGAATATCGATTGACACTCCAGGCTTTAGTGTTCCAATTTTTGTAGTAGATATGCCACACCATGCTATAGAGTTACTAGAATCCAAACAAAGCATTAAATCCATACTTCTTTCTCTAAAAAGATATATTATATCATTTTTAAAATCTGAATATTACTTTAAACAAATTTTTAAACACAACTGAGACACATACGATGTATTTATTATACGACAATTGAATGTAAGTGATTGTTCAAGGTAAACTTTCAAAGGAATGTCTCTTATAGTAACTCGCAGATCACCATATTCAGGTGCCTAAAAAAATAAAGTATTAATAAAATTGTACTAAATCGCATTGATTGTAAATAAAATAATATATAATAAATAATATGACAAACCATCCTTTGCAACTGACTTGTTTGTAGCCTTCCTCTTTCTCCTAAGTTACTTCTCCAAACAATATCTAATTTTCCAATGTTTGTTGCATTGTGCATCATTTTTGGATCTCTTAACAAAGTTAATTGGGGTTTTAAACAATACAAGTACTGCCTACTGCAATCAGTATCTAACACATTAACTGATCCATAAATAGATTCTCCCTTCTCATTTGTATTCAGAGTTGACACTGAAGATATAAAATATGTGTAATTTTATCTACTAATAGTACACAGAAAACTTACCACTAAATAAATGAGACGATTCAAGTGAAACTTTTTCTAAACATATTGGACCAGCTGTGAGATTCTGTATTTGTGCTTCAAGATATACTTCATCTGACTTTAAGAAAATAACTTTGTTAATTTTTTTATATCGATCAATTATTATAGAGATGTAAATATTACAATTGGCAAAAATTGTTGTTATATCAAATTTGTAATCGCAAAGATGTTACCTCTGCGTTATAAAACTTTGTTTTCACATCTAATGGTTTCACCACTTGAAGTTTATAATATTTTCTAAACGACTGTGGACTAGCACCTAATGTTATAGGTGTATAAGTCACTTCACATACTAGTCTGAAATATATTTATATAGACTATATTGATTTACATTTAAGTATTTCCAATAAATTATTAACTTTACATCCTTACATGTGTGTGCCTATTTCTTTCACTTCGTGGTGTATTACTTCATCAACTGTAGCGTCAGGTGGTAAATTTTTTGTTTCTCCGCTGTTACCAGAAAGAGGAATAGTTTGAGTACTTGTTTGTAAATCTGCCTATAGTATAAAACATTGTTAAAAATAATTCATTAGTTTTAATAATATGTTGTAGTACCTAATACATAAGTTAAAATATCAATTATTGTAGTTAAAACAATAAGTCACATACTTACTTTAACGCTAACATTTTCTACAAATTGACCACTACCATTATGTACACAAAGATAGCTTGAAAACATTTCACCTAAATAAATATTCCTGGAAAAATGTTTATACATAATTTTAATTAAATTATTGCATACTTTCATATCAAAGAATAGTATTATTCATATTATCAAACATTGATAATAGAATGTAAATGCATATAATAACTATGACTTTGTAATATTATGTTTTGTAGTTGTTCAATTACAATTACAGTGGAACTCCGTTTATCCAGCTCAAACGGGACTGGACCCGTTAACAATATAAATTCGTTAATAACATAAATAACATATTTATACGTATACTTGTTATATGCATACTTTTATAACAATATCAGTAGTATGAAGCAAAATACATATATATACAGTATAAGTTTAATTTAATTAGGATATTCTCAAGAAGTCTGTGAGTTCCTTTTGTGTCGGATTTGACTGATGCTTATGTGCTGCACGGTTCTTAGACCCTTTACCATCATGAGTCCAATTGCTTTTAAGATTCAGTGTCATAGACTCAGAATATTAATTAATTAGCGGAAAAAAAGACACAGATTATGTTTCAACGTGACGATCCGAATAAACACAGTTCTACTGTATTAACATAAACTACATAATACAATTTATAATATAATTATTGTAAAACCATATATATACCCAAAACTTTGTGGTAAAACCATAAATTGTCCTATAGTAAGAGTTTCCATTCCTTGTAAAGCAGTACAATCATTTTTAAGTTCATTATTTAATGTATTGCCAGGAAGATCTGCTGAGTCACAAGTTACAACAATTGGACTTGCAAGAGTAGGTCGAGTTAATCTCATCACTGAAAACAGTATACTAAATATTTTAAATGAATACATACAAATAGTATTTAAATTTCAATTATAACAAATATGGTATATTAATATGGAATAATTTTCTGAAAGAATGGTTTCATTGGTTCAATATTGCTCTTTATTTAAAATATTATATTATTAAAAAATTGTTTTATTACCTTTCAATGCTAGTAAATGTTCATTTTTTGGTTTAGCTTCCATTTCAATTACAAATTGTTAGTAACGACTGTATTTGAGGAAGACTTCCTGTAATAATGGTATCTGTCAAACGACAATAAAAGTATCAATATATTTAGAAGTGACAATAAATGAAATTTTTATGGAAGATTGATTTTAATCTCATTGCAAACAACATTGCAAAAACAAAAAAAATTAAAAGTTTTTTTTCTCTGAAAAATCACTGACTATTTAACGTATTACACAGAGTTGGTATTACATTGTATTACATGGTATTACATTAGAGTGAATACATGAATACAATAGTGTAAATATACGGGCTTCGAATGCAAACTACTGAATACTAGACGGGAAACCACGATAATTTATTTCGGTAATCAATTTCTAGTGCGCATGCGTCCGTAAGTTGGTTCACGATGAAAATAATTTCAAAATTCTATCTCATGAATATAGCCTCGAAGTTATCTACATATACAGGGTGTCCCAAAATGTTGTATTTCCTTACAAGGAGTAATTCCTGGCGCAATTTGAAGTAACTTTTTCCTTTGCAAAAATGTTCTCCGCGGCCTTAAGGAGTTATATCGCTCATCGGGACCTCTTGCCGAGTCGAGATCCATCTGCTATAGCCGCGCTCTGATAGAGTGTTTTTTTTTAATAACTCCTTAATAAAGCCGTGGAGAACATTTTCGCAACGGAAAAAGTTGCTTCAAAAAATCGCAGGAATTATCTCTTTCAAGAAAGTACAACATTTTTGGGACACCCTGTATAATTATGTATGAAATGAAACAGTTCATAGTGCAACATTTGTGTCTTGTTATTCGCATTCTTGAATACGCAAACAAATATAAATATAAAATTTTTCTTAAATATTTAAGAACATCCAATTACTATGTGACACGATAACAATAATTTTTGGAGTAACATTTTATTTTAAAAAATGTGTATATTATTTAAATACTGCATTCAATTACATTTCATTTCAAATATTGCCCGCCCATTTCACATGCAGTGGCATCTACAATGTATGTGAATATTGTATCTGATTGTATCTGTGCCTGTGCACCGTGCACCTGTGCATAATGTATAATGCATCTTTATGGTAAAGAATATCGTGAATGTATTTTTTCTTTACTGTTATTTTGAAGCTATGGAATTATATTTAATCAAGCGGAAGTAACTTACGACATAATTTATAAATAGTGAAAACTTGAAAGAAAATAATATCAATGTTGTCATCAATTATGTTAAAAAATGCAATTTCAATAGTTGAAAGAGTGTATACATTAATGCGTTACGTATATTTTTACGATAACAAAAAGAAAATAATATGATTCTATGGAATGGCCGAATTGCATATAATTGGTCAAATTTCGTCTGCAGTGAATTTTAAACAATCACGGCTGCTATGCAAGTGGAGTTTTCATGCCGGTAGTGTAATTTGTTATTATTATATAAATAATCTTTTGTTAATTTATATATTTCTATGTAATATAAAAATTTTTTCTTGTTGCAGGCAATGGTTGGAAAACTTTAAATGGTTGTGAAGAAGGACAAACACAAGAAAGTTGTGATTTATATACAAATGAACCATTTTGGGATCACCCTATAGATATACATTATACAACGCAATCCCTTCATAATTCACCGAAACTTTTACTTCAAATATTTTGTAGGGATACACATGAAAGAATATTATTTACATCTTATGGTGTTTGTAATGTTCCTCTATCCCCTGGCTTACATTCCATAGAATGCCATACATGGAAACCAATTGGTAAATTAAGTATATTTTCAAAAAAGTTTATACATTGCTTTTTTATCATTTCACATGCATTGTATTTCTAATAAAAACATTTATATAGGTAACTGGAAAGATAGACTAAGAGACAAATTCTTAGGGATAACGTTACAATTGAAATCACCAAATGTTTTAGTTAATTCATTGGATAGATTTGAGCTACTTACAGAAAGTATGGGGACAGTTAAGATAGAATTGCAGATACTCACACGAAATTTTGAAAAGTACGGATGTCATATGTAAACATTATATGGATATTGCTTGTTACTAACAAAATTTAACACAAAAGTATCAATATGGTTGAAAAGCCATTTATAATAATGCTTGTTTACCTTGTTTGTAATGAAATAATACATGCAAAAAAAATTGAAGAAATATTTACCTGTAAAAATGAAACAGAATGTAATGATCTACTTGAGAAAGATGAAACAGATAATTCATTATCTACTACAGTCAAAAGTACTTATATTTCAACTACTGATGATACCAATAATCCTGTAGACTCGACAGAGGGTATGAGAATTCGTACAATACCAACTGCACAAACACCTCATAAAATAAAAACCAATAATGAGATAAGAAATCATTCTATACATAAAATACAATCTGATATTTGTGAATGCAATTTAGTAGTAAGTTGACATGCTTCCTTATAACTTATGTTCATTGTACAAAAGAGCATTTGGTATTTCAACTATCATGTCTTGATAGATAGACAATTTCAACACTATTTGGTGTTTATCAATTAGGTATCATCTTGTGACATCAATTGCTGTTGCGACAAAGATTGCAATGACTTTCATTTAACAGTATTTTCGCATTGTAAATACAATCAAGTAGAATTGTATGATAAACGTTACTGTTATGGTAGAAATTTTATACAACGGAATAACACACCATTTGTGATCGAAAAACTAGCAAGCAATCTTTTCTGCATTTTATACGACAATCTTCCACCTACATACAGTGTTACTAATGACTTGGTAAGTTTTCAATATGAATTAAATAGAATATTTTGTTATTTGTGACTTCTGAAATGTTTAATTCTATGTAGGGTATAAAAACTGAAAAAGATTTACAAGCTGCAATGAAACCAAATAGACTGAAATGGAAATGGGAAGACCAAGTACATGTACCTGAATATAATTCTTATAATCCTTATCAAGATGGTGACATTGTGTGGATAATGCAAAACACATCTATTCAACCTTTTCGTATGTACATACACACATAATTTAATACAATTATTATTAAGAGTTTGTATAAAAAATGTTATTTATGTTACATTTCAGAAATTTTGCAATCTGGATTTATTGATACATGTACATTTAAGAAAACTTTGATGTATCTTCGTCAATGGAAGGATCAGTGTTTGCAAACTGAATTAAGTAATGCAAACAAGTTCCTTTTTCCAATGGCATTTAACAATTTTACTGTTATTGTTTCACCAGATTTATTAAATGAAACTTATATTGAGATGTCAGAACAGGTACTTCTAAAACTAAAACATTTTTCGAATTAAATATATTAATAAAATTATTTACTCATTTTATTTTTGAAAAGAATTACTGCGATGTTTTATTTGCAGATTTGTCCGAGGAATGTATGTTTAACATTAAATAATTATTATTGTAAACATCCTTGGAAACAATGTAACAAAACCCTTACATCAGGATCTTGTATGAATGGATCATGTTACAATATTGTTACTGGTGTGAAATACTTGATTATTCATAATGGTTCAATGGGAGTCCACAACATTAATGTATATTTTACCATAGCTAACGTTTCTCAAAGTTTTTATCAACAGTTTGAGGTAGTTTATGAGTGGGCTGATCTAGATAAAGAAAAGAGTTTCACTCTCAGCGGTAATCCGGGTTACATGTTTGGAAAACCATTAACTATTGGTACTTTAAACAAGACTAGTAATACTAAAACTGTCATTTTTAATAAAACTGATAATTTTTTAACATTGCCTATAGCTATGAGAAACGGTCAATGTAACGAAATAAATAGATATATTGTTAATTTTGGAGAAGATATTAAATTACGGTGTTCTGTGTCTTTAAGTACTGATAATTTCAATACATCGTCTTGTATGGAATTACAAAATCGGACTATGCAGTTCTTGCTGAAGGATTCTATGTTTAATGTTACTGAAACAGACCAATATAGCATTTACGTTTCAAAAACAGGCAATTTTACTAACAATAATACGAATAATTGGGCGCAAGTTTTACTTGATAGGATACCTCAAAATACTGTATGGGCACAAATAGTCAATGATCGTTTGTATTGTTCTGGATTGATAACTTCTATGCACTTACATATTTTGTACTCTGCCTTAGCAAATTCCGAGGCATTGACTAATTATAATATACAAGGGATAGGCATTTATTTTTCAAATGAATCTGATATATCATGGTCAGCCTGTTGGACAGAGAATTGCATAAACGTATTAAAAGTAGATATCGTTAGTTATGTTACATTCCACGATGTGTCAAAACCATCGCGATATTATTTTGTAGGAGGTCCTAATTTAGATCTTACCTTGCCATATGATTTCTTTTATCCATTTTTAAGTAACTCACAATGCATTGAATCACATATACTTTTAATATTTAGTGCAGTGTTCATTATAATTTTGCACAATTGTATTTATTAATTTCATGTAATTTTTGCATCAACATAATATTTAATTATTCAATTACTTGCAACATAAACCATACTGCAATGTACCAAAAATAATTTTATGTTTATATATAATAAAATAAAAAGTTTAAGAAAGTACAATTACTATTTTATAAAAATAATTTCATTAATATAATGTGCATTTAAAATAAAGAAATTAAACTGAAAGGTTTCAAATATATCTGACACCTGACTTTTTCCTCTACATATCTAAATTATAATTTTACAGATATTTAGAATATTATATATTGAGAATATTTTTACACATTCGAAATTTAATTTAATTTTAATACACAGCTGTATTAAGTTATGCGAATGTAATTATATTTGTTTACGCAGTTCCTATATAACTAAGTGAAAACATCAATTTTAATTACTTCGAAATTACTAAGAAAATATTTTAATTATGAATCAAATAACCTTCTCTTAATCATTGATTTTTCTAATTTCTATAATTGTACTTTAAATTTGATTCAATGGGATGTACTGAATGCAATTCAAATAAATCACGATGATACGAATGAAAATTCATTAATAGATTTTCGACCAATGAGAAAAATCTTTTGAAATTGTAGACCAATCGTGTGCAGCTATTCTCTTCTTTAAAATCTCGCTAGTGTAAACTTGGTATAAACTCTTGTAGCCGTCGTGATGCACTATGGGACGTTGGGTTGTGCTTCGCTCCAATACAAGATGGCTGACACTTGTTAGTAGTGTATTTTCGTTTGATCGAATGTGCATTTTTATAAAAAAAATTAGTGCCTTCTACCAACGTATCATACACGTTCGTCTGCATAACGAACACAAAACAGGTCTTCCTTTTTTACCAAATAGTTCTCTTATCATGTATGATCAGGAGACAGCAAAATGTGCCGTGAAAGTGCTAGAGGCAGAATAATTACCCGTCACCAGCCATGTTCATATGTGTTCTTTTGTTATGACAATTGTGATATAATTCTCGTGGAATATAGTGCCAAGGTGAAGTGATATCTTGCTTTGTTGCGCTTCTACTCCGTCACTAGTGTGTCACACAAGAATCGTTTCACTACGAAATAGATTAAATGAAAGGTACGTATTCATGTTGGTCGATACGCCTATTCGCGAGTCATTCTTGAAACCTTATATCCGTGTATTTTCTCTCTTTTTTTAATTGTCTTTTTTTCATCTCTTCATACTTACAATACACGAGAACCAACTGACCTATTAACCTGCTATATCGGTTAACACGATGTCATATACGGTTTCTCAGTTCCTCTTTGACATATTCTTCAAATTTTCCTCGCTGTCATACACTGTTTTACGTTTTCTTAGAATCAGCGGACAGTTTCCATTTGCATGTGTTGTAACGTGCAAAATGGGAATCGGTTTGTCGTCGGCGAGACAGAACGATCCATCGAAACTGTCTCTCGATTTCTAATATCGGTAATTCACCATCAAGCAATTTACCTTCGAACATAAATCAGTTTATTCATGATATTGAACAAAAAATCCCCAATGCATGATAGAAATGAGTAAATTAAATATGACTGTCACCATTGGTAATCAAATTTATTCATAATATGTTATTAGATGAAAGTTACTCCATCTCAATTCAATTCGTCCTACAAACGTTGTTTATTCTCAAATTATTTCTTATACTAAATTACCATGTAAATAAACTTGCGATATGTGTTATTTTGTTAAACATGACTAATAATGACAAGCCTTTTGTTTATCTATTTTTGTTTTATAATATAAAACGTATTACTTATAGTACTAGCAACCTAAATACTGTAGTTCGAATAAATTGATAATTTTTTTCATTAAAATCAGTTAATATATATATGTCATATATCTCTTTTCATTATTCAAATATTCATTATACGTTAAAAATAAGTATAATAAGTGATTGGGTCCTTTAATCTAGTTTATTAATAAAATTTACAAAAAATGAATATGAATTACATAGAGGAATGTCTTTTATCATACAATTAGATATGAAATGGGTAATCTTACGTGTGTCAAGAATAAATAAATGTCAAGATTTAACAAATGTTAAATGTTTAAAATAACACAATCGATTATAGCTTACAAAACTGCGCATACATATAATTTACATTGAGTGTATATTAATACCTTGCAGCGCAACGATGTTACGGTGTACTATTTACACAGAATTAATTATCACTCAATTGTAAATAACATTTGGTCACTTCATGTTCATGCCAAAATGATTTTCTCGCAAACTATAATACAAAATATAAATTTTGTAGAAGTTTGAGGAATTGAACTTTGTTTCCATTATTTTAAAAATATCAGTATCTAATAAATAAATCAGAATATTTGGATTGAATGACGTGTAAATAAGATTGGAATTTAACAACGTAATTAGTAACTATTACTATAAGTTATGAAATATTAGAACTGAATTTTCTATTATTTCGCTCTTGTACAATATTTGAAAAAGATAATTGTTTTCTACGCATGTCTTCAAGATTGGTATCAGAGAACCATTTGTGAGCATGATAAATGCTTTGATGTCTGAACTTGTTTTCGACGAATTATGATATGGAGATGGCGAACTGTTAACTCTTACTAATTGTGTCACACAGATGGTTGAATGTGATTTTAGTTATCGGGACATTTTTTTTCCATAGCAATGTATTTTCTTATATGGTTAGGTAGGACTAATGTAACTTTTATCAATTACATAATAAGTAATGTCATTTTTAAAAATGCCTCGATTATATTTCTTTGCGTGTTATACAAATGAGGTTTGAAAAAGTTTTCTAAATGGCACTACTACATTTTTTCTAAATCATCTCCAAAAAGAATTTACTGCCATTGAAATAAAGAGGGCAGGGTTGGGCACATTTTATTTGAAATAACATGATAAATAATCATTTCAAATACTTTATTATTTTTATTTGCTGGACAACTTAGAAAAAAAAATTATTCTCAATTATTTATTGAATTATTCTCAAATAATTTTTAATTTCAAATGCTAGTCTGAAATAAAGTAACAAACAATTTTACATAAAATGTTGAACCAAATTAATTCAGTAACTGCGTTACATGCGTGAAACACTGTACACATAGAAATCCGTATTTCAGACGTAGTCGATGATGCTGACCTGATAGAATTAGAGAGTATTTGAAATTTTATTTGACGAACCATTTGATCAAACGAAAAATTAAATGAAACATTATTTCAAATGGATATTATTCCGAAAGGCACCGGTGACCGATTGATATGAAATTTGGAGCATGCTATGAAGAATGTGGAAGGACCCCAAATATAAAATTTTAACTTCGGGAATTCACCCGTTTAAAAAATATAAATACTTTAGGGGAAGCCGCTCAATCACTGTGATCGTTTGCATCGGACGTGTCATCGTATTGTTTCACGAATTTGTTTGAATAGAAAGTCGTCTATTGTTTTGGGGGAGGGGCTGCCGCACCTAACCCAAACCTAACCCTAACCCTAACCCTAAATAGTAACGCACGCACCACGACACGACTACAACTATTTAACATTTCCCTAAGCATCGCGTTTCCAACGGAAAAAACATAAACAGATCACATTACACAATCATTCATAATACGTACATGCATGCATATCCCTCAAGCATTCTTACATTCTTGCTGAATATAGTGTCCAAAGCATCGAAAACCTATTATGACTGATTTAAAAATGGGAACCTGTATCTTCTAAACGCATAAATTGCCGAAGCTAAAATTATATATCTGAGATCCTTCCCTATCCCTCATAATACCCGCCAAGTTTCATCTTGATCGGCCACCGGTGCCTTTCGAAAGTACAGCCTTTTGAATAAATTCCAAATAACGGAATAATCCAAAGAAAAATTATTTGTATGTTGGAATTTTTTTCATTAAAATCAATTACTACATATGTTTATATCATTATGCTTTAAAATTAAGTATAATTAATATAGGCGCAGTATTTGGCACCCCAATAGTAATTGGGTTCTTCACCCTACCATATAGAAAAATAAATATAGTAACATCAAGACTGTATTTAGTCTCAATACACTCAGTATTTCTAAAACATGATAAAGAACTCAGGAAATAAGTTATGCGCGATGTGGGACGTTTCTTCTCCGGCCCACAATATGCAAAAGTATTGTGCGCAAAATCATTTAGAAATAGTTTTAAAAAACGATTTTAACATGATACCGAAAAAATTGTGTGGTTAGGAAGTGAAAAAGATGTCTGATTCGTGACAAAAAAAAAAAGATTAACGTAGCTGTGCAGGGATTAAAACTGCTTCAAACAAGTCTCTGGAGAAGAGAGAAGTTCCGCAGTCCGAATACTGCGCCAACCGGAATTGCTGAAAATACGTTCGAAACATTTGAATATAATCTGTACAGTGTGATTCAACCACCTAAATTACATGTAAACTACTTGGTATATGAAAAAAAATGGTAGAAACGAAAGTCGTATGGTTTCAAGAGTACCATATAACGTAATAATTAGTTTTTTTCTGTTTTACTTTTTTATCGAGATATAAAGGTCACCTTGAGTTTCTTTATTGTAAAGGCTACATTTTAATCATAAATAAACTATGCAGATTGTACTTTAGCAATCTAAAGTTTATTTTACAAAATTTTCCTTTAACCTCTTCCCTGATTATTCATGTTGTTTGGGTGTAGTTCTAATCACTGTAAATCAATTAGATTACTATATGAGGAGAGAAAGAAATTTTGAAAAAATTTGAATTGTGGGGGAAATCTTTAAAAGTGTTCGAATATTATTGTGAGCAACTATACCAGATATAGAGGACAGGCATACAATACGAGTATGATATTTGCATAGTTGACGTCGATTTCATTTATTTTACAGGTGAAACAGTTGTACTGCAGCCGGCGCAGAGGTGAGGGGAGGCCAGGCGGAGATCGAAGAAGGGATGAATGGAACGGCGGCGTTGCGACGCAGCGTCGGTGGCGGCGTGGGCGCCGCCGGGGGTGGAACCGTCGAACCAGCACCCGTCGCCACCCTCGTCGTCTACAAGGACGAGGCCGGATACGGGATGAAAGTCTCTGGTGATAACCCCGTCTATGTTCAATCTGTGAAGGAAGGTACGTTGCTCTGCAGTACAAATTTCAACGTTTCGTTTCAGAGTGAAACTTGCGGAATAGCGTAGCTTCACAGCCCGGTGAAAAATTCAGTTGTTCGAACGATTCTACCGTGTATGTATTCGGTCAGTTTACAGTGTGGATGGTCATAGCGAAAGCGAGCATAAAAAGAACACTTGCACACTTGGCAGTTTTGTATCTCGTCATTATCAGACTGCGGATATATATGCGAGTTCCTTTTAGTATTGTGCAATTCACGGGAGAGCAAGTATTAAACAATTGTTTATACTGTATATAATTTTAAATATATATATAGATGTTGATAATATGGCCACGAGAATTTATTTTATTTCTATTTAGAGATATATCTAGTTAGATCAAATATTCCTGATTAACCGTGGACATTCGTGTGTTAGTAAGAGTGTTTAACAATTAATAAAATTTTATTTAGCTTTAGCCCCCCCAAAATCCATTTAGAAAAATGTAAATGTGCATATGTATCCGCAGTCCAGTTACGAGTAACAATAACGAAGTTTGCTTAAAATTATTATTCCATTTTTACGTTACTAAAATATGTTCGTGTCACGTTATTCGTTTCTTTCTTATCGCTTTTCACAATTCGATATTCTCGGTCATCAGTAATTAACGTGACAGAATTAATTGAAAATTAGATAAAAACATTATTATGTATTGTTCAAGTGTTTTAAATTTACTGTATCATGATTATTGCAACAAGCACGCAAAATTCGGAATCTCCTGGTTAAATTTGAGTAGCTAAAAAATACGTCCTTTCCTCTCGTCGGCAGAAGAAATAATTAGGTGTTCACTCATTGGCAAATTACCAGTTAATGCTTCCTTAACTTTCAGGTGTTTTAACACCCGGAAGATTCGCGAAGAATTCGTAGAAAAAACAGTATAGTGAAAGGACAAGAAATTATGGTTAGAATAAACAGTTTCTCTTGAAACATTTCAAGAGAGCTCATTCTAATAGGCGAATGTCTCGTAACAAGTTTAAAAATTCTGATGCATTGTAGGCGGTGCAGCCGCGAGAGCTGGCCTTCACGCGGGCGACAAAATAATCAAGGTGAGTTTTCCTACAACTATTATTATCGCAGAATAGCGGTACACGAAATCTGTAGACGTTAATAATCCAGCCATAATGTTTTCAAAATCATATTACTGTAACGTAAGAATTATAACGAGTTCATAAATGTAAGTTACGAGTTTCATTGACTTCTAATTCGCAAACAGTATACACTATTTACTCGATATATGTACAAAACATGGGTCTAGCCAGGGACATATATCGGCCAGGAGATACTATTCTTTGATTCACGCCGAACGTAAAAATGGACTCGGTTCATGGCCCCTCACGTGGTATACCCCGCAGCAGTGCGAATAGTTCTGGGACTTTTATTGGCTAGGCTTTTGGACATATATAGAGTAAACACTGTATTTTGCTGTGCGTCTATAGTAATTTTAATTGTTCCTGGTATTTCCAGGTTAACGGCGTGAATGTAATGCAGTCCACGCATACGGATGTTGTACAGCTCATAAAGTGTAAGTTTACAATACTTTCTTTTTTTTTCTACGACCTCTTTCTTTTGATATTTTCATTGTTGATGATCCTAGACGGGTATCAAATGAAGTCGTTATAATGAATAACATTTCACGTTTTTGCGTGAACACGCGCGTTTTTATATCTTTCCTTCGAATTCTTATTTTGATTGCTAACAGGTTTTAATATCTAGCTAAAGTAACTGTTACACGTTAAATTAACTATAATATGTATCTCAGAAATTTTTAAGATTTTTGACGGTTTTATAACAATAAAGAATCAAGCCCAGGAAAAAGAACATTACCGGCGGAGAGTTAAGAGTTGTTGCGAAAGCCACCCTTGAAAATAAATAATCTTTTTGATCCTTAATAATTGAGGTAAAATTCTGAAAAATATTTCCAATAATTTGTTAGTAGCTAGTTTGTAGTTTTATTTTCGCTTTTATTTCACTTGGATATCTTACATAATAAGTGACAATATAAAAAGTAAAGTTTAAGAATTTTCACCCCTATTTTGATCTTAAACAAAGGGGTCGAGATCTGAAATTTCACAGTATAGTATTTTAAGTAATGAAAATTGTTTAGAAGATAAAAAAATATGATAATTGGCTCGAGGCCGATTATTCTGCTAGACCCTTCCTCCCAATTTTGATGACGATATGTGGTTGAATGAAGAAATAATATTGTGAATATTGTGTATAGTATCTTTGTAGTTTCGATAATCGTATGATAAAAAATATGAAACCGGTTAATTGACCGGTCGTGGTACGATTAGTGTTAATTTATAAAAGTGTTTTTACTAAAGGTGCGATGGTGTGTAAGGTATTTTCCGATTTAATAGGGTTTGTTCACATTGACATTAATTTCTCATGAAGAATCCTTTTGAAGGCCAATTCTTCTTCAACTGCCAATATTAACTCAATTTAATTCGTATTTCTTAGCGTGGCTCATTCGATTTGTTAGTTTTCATTTTGGGGTGGTTCGTTTAAATGGTGTATTTACAGATTACTCAAATACTTTCGATCATCTTAATCGGTCTGTTCAGGTAAATACTTCGGGGTGAACACTTCTTTCATTCGCGATCGGATTTTCCCGTCGATTGAGCATTTCCACGTAACTCGGATAGGAAGCCAACAAGTTCACATGGGGTGATACTTCGCTTTGCAAGTTATTCTTACGACTCATTGATTTTTAATCACCTGGGGCGTAATCTAACGTAGCATGTTGTGTGGGACATTAACCCGTGATTTTATAAAAATAGGTGGAAAAGTGACGCTGCACCTACATGTCTGCGGATAACTAATTGTAATCTATTCTATAATCAATCAAAAAATTAATATTAGATTCCTAAAGTTATTCGTCCAAAAATGAAATCATGTTAGATTGCAGATTTTATAGAAAATTCAGTGCATAGAAGAAAACAGTGCTTTTGTTTAATTTCCAGTTTAACATCAATATTAATATTAATTATTAATAACCACTGGTTACAGTAATAAAACAAGTTTTAATAATAGTAAAATTTGTTTCAATTAACATTAATAATATTTGCCTCTTCAACGAATAAAATAATTGGTACTTATCAACGAAATTTTAGTGGCAGCCAACGCGTTAATGATTACAGGTAAGCCTTAAGTAAAATATAGGACAAGAAGAGGGAAGTATTTAAAAGGATTGCAAACGACTATTTTATATTTTATGCGTTGGGCACTTTAACGTAAACGAAGTTTCCGTGGCGACGTTACCAGTGATGTAAGCATGCGAGTTTATAGCGGTGACCGTGCATAGAATCTGTCTTCCTCTTTCTAACAGATCAGGTGAGGCACAATGGGCGACTGACATTCGCCTTAAACGTTGCTATTTCACAAAATTGTGTAATTGGTTTAATTCTCGCGTAATTTGTGACTTCTGCGGCTTGTTCAACAGATCAGTTAGATATCAGTTTTTTTTTCATATTAATTGCGCCACGTTTACGGATAGTTTGTGATTATTAAACTCGTTTAAAAGGAGCCTTGCGTAATAAAAGTGCATCTTACCTAATCGTACCAAAATAAATAATAATAAGATGAAAATAAAATAAGCATTTTGTTAATTGTTAAATTTATCGATTCGGTATGTCTTATACGTAATCTGAACAATGTTTCCCATTGAAAGTTTTATAAGGAGAACCTGATTAAATTCTTTTATCACGCATAATGTAACCATCAGGGAACAGTTTAATTTTGAATTTGAGGACAGTGCTTATCACAGTGGTTTTAATCATGAATCACAACCACATAATATTGTGAGCCCGTGCATTAAATGTACTTCTATGCGAGACAGAATGTTCAATTAAATCACGGGTTGTTTTTAGGTGGTTTCACGTCTCTGCGAAATACTCTTACGCCTCTAAATCTAATAACTTTCTGAGGCACGGTAGCTGTCCTACTTAATTATTTCTTAACGCGGTAGCTCTTGTACGCATCCAGATTTCGCCAGACTCATGAATATTTAAAATCAATACTGGAAGATCTCATGATTCTGAAACGTAGCACGCTCTCCTTAAGAAAATCTCAAGACATTTCTAAAATTATTTTAGTTTTGCTGATTCTAACAAATTTAGCGCGTTACAAATACATAGGAATTGAAGCTAGATTATCGCGAATGCTATAACAGGGATTAATCGTCTTAGAACCGTGGGATTCTTAAAATAAATATAGTTTTACGAGGAAAGGTTGCTGCAGAATACGAGTAGGTTCACAGCTGACCACTAAGTCGGTTTACAGCTGACTCAATCGTTCATTCCGGGCTTTCCGCAAACCCGAGTCTTCAATCTTTTTATCTTGAGATCCAAGTTAACGCGAGAATTTCTGGCGTAGCAAGGCGGACAGTTGAATATTTTCCGCTACAGGAAAGTGACTATATTTGAATATTGATTTCGAGTAATATTCTCTAGCAGTATTACATAGTTATAACGCCCACAACTGTGCTCCATTCTATGAACGTACAATTAATTTTATGCATATTATTGTGTGAAGTTATAATACATATTCAAGAAATGAATGATTCTTCTTTGTTGCAGTCTTCAAAAAATATTTCATACAAAGAAGCATTTAATACGATATTATAATCACGAAGACCGATTCCGAAATAATAGCAAACGCATCAATTGCCTAAAGATAAACATTGATGCCTCAAGAATTTAAATTCCGTGTTTTTATTTCATAATCACTTTTGAATAAAGACATTTCTGACGCCCACTTATACGAAAGAGAGTTAAGGTAATTGAAAGATAGAATAGAGAGAAGTTTAATAATTTCTTTGTAATTAAATTTACGACTCATATGAAGTTACACAAATTTTTGTATTTTATAAAAACAGGAAAAATTTAGAATAAATGTTAAAGCGAAAAAATTGACTATTCTTCTTTGCGTAAATCGATAGTTTAATGTTACATAAATTTACGTCGCGTTTAACAGTTATTTATACCGGAACTATAAACCCATATTTCTCAGAACCACTTTCCTCAAATTAGCGTACAACGTAGCTAAAAAAATACTTGACCATCTCATTTCTGTCGTTGCAAACATTTATAAAATTTTTTTCAGGTATGAAATTCTTCAATTTCATTTGTTTAATATCATAATATAATTATATAATTTTCGTCAAAATCAATACTTCTTTCTACAAGTAGAAGTTATTTTGTTTATTGGCACCCCCAAAGTAATTGGGTCCCTTACCCCATTTATTTCGTTAGAATATTGTAAGAGACATGAAAAAAATACATTTTTTGTTCCCTATCAGCGTGTTAAATCTAGGGTTGAACCGAGAACTGAAACAGGGTTGATTATGTATAAGCGTGAATAAGTGTGCAAAAAGTTTTCACACTGTTTTGAACACATTCGGAAACCTGTGTAAAGCGAGGAAATTGTTTATAAATTTGCTGCGTTTAGACATCAGTCACAAGTATCAGTGACAAATCCCTTTTCGATGGCGAATGGTGGGAGCGGAAGGTGGATGATAATATTTAGAGATACGGAATTGCCAAAGTGTTGCTGCGGAGTCGCGCGGACCTGGTCATATATCGAAGATTAGTCGTACGCGCGTGTAAACATAAGAATCTCGTCATTCATATTAATACACACACCTGGGGCCAAGTTTCTCGGTACGAGTGTTGCCCGCTCTTCGGATCGCATCGGCTCGCTCTCGGGGATCGTTTTACGCAGTTTCGTGGACGACACCGCGCCGCGCTCAGTGCGCGTACACGAACCCGGCGAGTGTTCGTTCCGATCGACGACACGAAATCACTCGAAAATCGATCCATTTCGAACGTGTCTATTTTCATTTGTGTCTATATGAAGACGCGAACCACGTACGACCTGAAGCAGGCTTGGAAGAAAGCTCGTGCAAAGCCGTACTCCGGTATTTTCACTCACCTCGATCCGATCATTCCATAAGCGCGTTCGCATATCTTTTCTGTGCTTTTCATTCCGACACTTACGCGAACGTTAATGTTCGCGCGGCGGTCGTTGGGTCGTTTCTAGATTCAGACGAGTAGAATAAGGGACCCGATTACTGTGGGGGTACCAATCACTGTGCCTATATTAATTATATCTACAGTCGGTGTACGAAGTATTCGTACACTCTTTAAAAACAAATAACTTTTCTAAAATTGGGCCAAACTGCTTGAATTTTTTGGAGATGTTAGAAGAATTGATTGACTAAGTAATGCATAAATAATTTTTTTTTTATTGCTATGGTCCGTAATTGCGAAGATAAATCTAGAGCTGAAAGTTTCATTGAAATCGGTTGATAAATATACTATAGGCATTGTAAGATGTAAAAATCTTTAAGGTTCATGGTTCTTTCAATTTTTGCTATTTTCAGTCAATTATATTTCATAGCAACATTGATCGATTTAGATGCAACCTTGTACATGTATATAACTTACTTAAAACTACAAAAGGCACCTTTTAAATTTTCATTACAGACGCAGATAAAAAACTTAAAAATCGCGACCTCTACTTTTTTCTTCGCAATTAAAAAAGAAATTATTTATGCATTACCTAGTAAATTAATCCAAACTTGAGTCGTTTGGTGTTATTTTAAAAAAGTTTTCCGTTTTTAAAGGGCGTCCTAATAGTTTTCCCATCGACTGTATAGGTTGTTGTAACAACAATAATAACGAGAACAACGAGAACAGTAGAAGTTAATAATGTAGATAGTGGAGAGAGTGATGTTCGCGTTAAGGTCAAAAAGAGTCCGTTCGGAACGGAGAGCAGACGAGACGATTATTCGCGAGTAGTTCTCAAAAGAAAGACGGTGGGTCAAACGCGGGGGAAGGACCGGCAGAGGTATGCGAAAGGTGACTAATCATCGTCCTTGAACTCTTGTTGCAGCTTCGACGCAGGTGGTACTGACGGTGCAGCAGAAGCCAGTGGCGACGAGCAGCGCGGCGACGACGGCCACAGGGCTACAGGTCGGTCTGCCGGGCGGACAACATCAACGGCCGGTCAGTCTGTCAGCCGGTACTACGATGGTGTCACCCTCGCAGCCAGCGACTTCTTTGCACAGAGCGTCCACTGCTCCAGCCGGCGCGCAATGCAACGCACGCATCACAGGCCCTCAACCGGTTGACGTAAGTTACAATTACTTTGAAAAATTGGAACCGCTTCTATTTCACGACTTCGCTTCTAGTCCTCTTGCAGAACTGTATTTGTTTCTTTAATAATTTACCTCTAAAATTATTCTTTTTGCTACTAATTAAGAATATTTTGATTAAATGTCTTTTTCTAATCGACATACGATCCTTGCGGTGAAAATTCACCCATTTACTTTTTTTCAATTCACTGTAAAACGATTGATCTCTTTCTATCTGTGTTGTGAGACGTATGTCTTTTAAATATGATGTTACAAAGGAAACATAATTTGTGAAATTAAAGTGTAAAGCACATATGGGCAACTATTTCTAAGGAGCGTACGAGGGTGAATAAAACAACTTCTATTACAATTATATTACAATACAGGATTGTATTGCAATGATATTATCATGATGTCTTTTCCATTTTCATCCACGATTGAACATTGTTTGCTTTTAAACGAACTTTATTGTTGTCCGGTCTATAAGATTGAATTTTTAAATATTTTTCTTACATCATGGGGACTTCCTGTAAATGATTCTTTCCTTGCTGATTTACTTTATATCTCTGTTTATTTACAGTTTTCTCTTTTATAAAAATAATGCTTATATTCTTCACATTTTTTCCCTTTCATAGAATTGTTGATTATTAACGATTTACTTTTGTTACATATTTTAGCACGAAAAAAAGCGGCAGCTGGAAACACAGCGCGTTCATACATTCCAGCTTATGTTGGAGAACGAACAAAGTTATGTTGACAAGCTTCGAAATGAACTTGCGAAGACTGCAAGCAATGGTGGTAATGTCAACGTAGGACTACAAGCTGAATTGGCAGGTGCCGAAAGGAGAGTACGCACATTACAGGAACAGTTAGCTGCGATTACCACTCATGAACAGGTATGCCTTTTTTGTTTTTATAGAGTGCTTTATCCATTTTTCAAATAAATTTTTAGATTTCTATTCATTCCACTAATGTAGTGCACAAATTTTATACTAGTAAATTAGACAATCATGTACATATATAAATATATATGTATATATATGTATATAAATATATATATATATATATATATATAAAACAACAACATTATAGTATGACACATTATCTTGTTCATAAAATACGAGGTCGTTTTAATGCTTATTCCATTAACATTTATTCTTGCCTTGCTTTTATATCAATGTTCGACGATTCAAACGATGCTGTGCAATGTATCAAATATTTGCTCGGCATGATGTTATTAGAGTGTTCATTTTTTAAATAGAAAGCTTAGAGATCGGAGTATTATTATAATATTTGATTATTGATTTTGTAGTATTTGATTTTTTTATCACTATATTAATAGCTAATATTGTTTGATGGTTAATAACAAAAAATGATAGATCGTACATTGCTTCTGTACATGTCCTTATTTAAGCTGCATAAGTGTAATTTTTATATATGGTGTGCTTGCATTATAATTGAAATTTTCAAGTTCAGTCATGTAGGGATGTATTTAAGCTTTTGCTAACTTTATCTAACCAGCTTTTGTTGTGTCTTACAGCTTTGCTCGTTGGTAACAAACACCTCGTGTTCCCCGGGCTATTATCCACCCTTGAGTAGTAGCAGTGGTGATGTACCACCACCTCTACCGTCTCGTAAATCCTTGTCCATGCAAAGCCTGTCTCCGCCACCATTGCCCCCTAGACCTCCTCCCACAAATACACACAACGTAGCCCAGTTGGAGCTGGAACGTCATCTGTTGACTCATTTAACGCCCTCAACCACCAGTCATGGCATCCCTAACTCTGTAAGTAGTCTAATCACTAAGTCATTCAATAAGTACTGTATACAAATGCATGGTAAAGACAAAGTGTCAAACGATAATGTATACATGTACTACAATTAACTCGTACTTATCCATTGAACAGTTACATAGTTTTATATATTTACATTTTCTAAATTATTCTATTACATGTTATTCTTTTAAGCGCAATCCTGTCATTCGATATTTAAGCATTTATTGAAGAACTGAAGGTCAATATCTTTATACTCTTTTATAATAACTATTACATTCAAATAGGTTCATGTACAGCAGGGCTTGAAAACTGTTATACATGTTCTGTTCTTAAAATCGTTATAAAGAATTTCTATTTCAAATAACTGTTATGAAAAACCGAAATTTCCAGCAAACATCTTTTTCGATTACAGAACCGATATAATAACCAGAACAAGAACCGTAATCGAAACAGATATTAGCTGGAAATTTTGGTTCTATGTAACAGTTATTCAAAAAGGTTCTGCATAATTGTTTATAATTGATATTTTCGTAGTCGTTTCAAGCCCTTTTGTACGTACGTATCAAATTGTTTATTCAAAGAAAACTACGTTTATTGTTCATTGATGTTTTACTGCTTGAATAATATGTAACATTATTGAGTAATGTCTTTTCGAGTATGGTTGTATAATGCATTGATGTATAGTTTTTGTTACTTGTTAAACATGTATGGTTTCTCTATGCACACTTTTACTACTCTATGGAATCTTCCATTTTAATTATTTGCATTCTCTAGGTACGGTTTATGAAATCTATTTAGTGGTTATGTACATATTGTGTATTTTACTACTGTCTTGCATAATGAATTGTATTCTATTATTTCCTTTCTATGCTTATGCCTTACCATTGTCGGTATAATAGTCATTATATTGAACTTTATTGTAGTTTTCACAGGGGGCAAATTTGGGTTCCTCAAACTCACTCAATAAACACCAACGAACAAAGTCCAGTCCCGAACAACTAGGAACTACCACAATTTCTCCATCAGAAGCCAGTAGACGTTTAATAGCATCAGAGTCAATGAATGATCTTTCTCCTCCAAGGCATGTGAGGCATAGTGACATTGATATAGATGAAATACCTCATATTACACCTCCAGGAACTCCACCACCTCCATATCCAGTCGCTAGTCCAGGGAATGATACCTCCAACTCTACCATAAACGATGTAAGTCTTTTTTAGGAATTTAATATGGAACATTATATGTATTACGGCTAATTTAATCACTTTTTAATGTGCAGACTACTTTAAATGAAAGCATTCCTGGATTGCCAACGTTACAACAACCGATCATGTCAATGGAAGATGACGATATGAGTGACCAAGAAGTTGTAAGTATTGTGCAAATTATTTTATTTTGATTACTTTTCTGGTTTGATTTGATATTGATCATTATTTCAGGGACAGTTGGAAGATCATGGCCCATTCAAATCTTTGACACGATTATGGGGACATTACGCGCACCTTGCTGTATTTATTAATTATGTTTTATCAAATAGTGATCCCTCCAGTTTGGTGAGTAATCCGTTATTCAGGTACACAGGTAATATATTTTGAAATATTAATATTAGACTGCATTATCGAAAACAATTTGTTTTATTACAGTTGTTCTATTTAGTAACAGACCTGTACAAAGAAGGCAATGCAAAGGAAATGAGGAAATGGGCATATGAAATTCATTCTAGTTTTTTAGTACCTGGTGCAGTAAGTATTCATAAATAAAGTTTTGAAAGATATAAGATTTAGAACCTTATTTGATTCAGAACTTCTTTATTTAGCCTCTTCGTCTACACAATGTAGACGAAAATGTAGCACATGAAATAGATGATGTTCTTTTAAAAGAATCTGATAAGGAAGAGATACTACGAAAGGTATGTGTTTCATTATGTGCTTACGAGAGAATATACCCAGCTCAGACATACCTATTTTGATGTAATTTATGTGAGAGGTAGTTCTCGGAAAAATATTTCACTCGTATTAATTTTTATCGTTGTGCTGAAGAAAATGGAAAGGCTTTTATGGCTCACCTATATTTGATCAGATTCACGGTCGTAAGATATTCAATAAGGACTTAATTGAGGAAGAACTGTATAGTATCCCTAAATTGTTTGATCAGAAGTTTTTAAAAAGAATACGTGTCAAATATTTTTCCGAGAACTACCTCTCACATAAATTTTATCAAAACCAGTGTGTCTGATTTCGGTTTGTTCCCTTGTTAGTAATAGCTACTTATTATGATTATTAAAAATATCTTTTTTTACAGATCTTCTGGAAATCACGAACCCGTGCAAAGGAAGAGTTAAACGAACAACTTGCAGATTTTCAACAAAAAAGAACTGCAGGTTTGGGTACATTATTTGGTCCAAGCGATGCACAATTAGATGAAAGTGCATTAGACAAGGCACGAGAGACAAAAATCATAGAAACATACCTGTTACCTAAGATGGAGCCTTATCTGTAAGATTGTTGATTTAAATCTATTTAATACAAAACACTTATTACGTCGTATTAGAGTTTGATGTTACATTGTCGTTTATTTACGGAATGTTTCAGAGAAGATATAGAAAAAGAAAACGTAGATTTGCGACAATTTACAACAGCAGCTGGCCTGGCAACGATATTAACAAAAATTTTCCAAGTGCGAACTGTCGCTCTAGATCGAGTACCTACTTTTGTTGCAAAAGATAAGTCAAATATAAAGGCGCGTTTGCTTACTGGGAAAACAAGGAAAATGACAATCAGGGGGCATCATTTTATAGCTCATCAGTACTTTACTATTACCTACTGTAATCATTGTCAACTTATCATTGGCGGAATCGGACCTCAAGGATATTTATGTAGTGGTACGTAATGTTCACGTATAGTGTTAAATTGATTACAAAAGAATGTAGCTCTTATTGCGATTGAAATCTTTTATTTAAAATAAAGAAAACAAAATTTTAAAAATGAATACAAAATAAATAAATGTTTTCTGTTACAGATTGTTCTTTGAGCGTACATCGACAGTGTGTTCGTGTAGTAGAGGAAAATTGTCCAGGGCCACTGGTTCGAAAGGAAAGAGGCAACGATCGTATAAGCAAATTGATGGAACGTATCAGGCCCGAGAGGAAACCTCCTTCATCGCATCACCACCACCATTCTCAAAATCATATGTTGCATGGTAAATATACGAATATTACTTATATCCTTTGTTGAGAGGAGTACAATTAATGTTAAATTGTTTTCCATTGTATTTTAATACAAAATATTTTATCATTGCAGTGGATAAACTTAAAAAGAGTGAAGAAGATGCTGGTGCACTGACGGATGGAGAAAATGGTGAGCAAGTTGTTTATTTCAAATTATTTAATCAAATAAAACTAACAATAATATCTAAATTAAATATTTTGCGCCATGAAAATCGTTTTCCGTATAAGGTGCTTGCACACTTTCAGACTGTTAGTGAATTATTAGTATACAAGATGATAAAAAAAGGGTTTCGAATTTTTAGAGTACGGGCAGAAGAGTTAATATTTTCAGCGTTATAAAGAATTTTTCATATGCAAATACCAGTAGTGTCTGTGACTAATCGTTAATAAGCTGAAAATAAAGCTGTTCCAGCAAAATTGTCATTCTTGGTTTTCGTCTTACATTGACTTGTAAAATGATGTCTTAAAATATTTGATGTACGTAATCGAGCACCCTGTATTGTAATTGAATATAAGTTTATCATTATCGCCTTCAAGGTTTGAGTACACATCATAAAGATTAACGTAGATAAAGACCAATACTAAGAAAACGATTTACAGTCAGCAAAGGTTGACTTTATTAATATATTGACACAAAAATTGACAAATATATGTACACAAGGTGTCGGACAGAGAAGCAATCTAAAATAAATTGAAAATTTAATAGCTGTAAATGATACAGATACTTCAAGTACAAAGTTCTGGTTTATTTTATAACATGATAACGAGTTCAAGTGACTTGTTGAGACATAATCATTTAAATACAGGGGTATTATTATCAATCTACAGTGATTGTATAGTTATATATTAAATTGTTGTGTAGCACTCGCATACACCCATTGAGCGACGCAAATATAACTGACACGTCATTTTTTTCCTTTTATTCGTATTATTCGCTATCGTGAAGCGTACTGGCTTTATTTCGTACGAATCTTGAAGAACACAAGTCATGTCGGTCATTACTGAAGTCTCGGTTTAGCTAGAACCATCCCTATTTCATTAGAAATCAGTGGTGAAATTTATTGTCTTTGTGAAAATATATCTTTAAGTGCATATCCTTGGTGGCAGAAATTTTGCAGTTTTCATATAGAGTTTTTAATAGTGATACTACTTGTGACAGTGTTAAATGGTTGCTCACGACATATATTTTCTTGGTTTCTTCCTAGACTAATGTATCTGTTTGATAAAGTTTTCTTTTTTTTTATAAAACCGTGTATAATACTTTACACTTTTTAAATAATTATATTTACATTATACATTACTAATAGAATATTTTTTCCAATACTACGTATACAGTATTGATGATATTAACCATATTGAGTTTATTTTGATGATTGAAGTGAACAGACACTTGACATTTCTAAAATATACTTTTTAGGGGGCAAAAAAAAATAAGAACATTTAGATATGTAATCGATTGTACGAGCATGATGTCAAAGTAGTGAGTGTGGGTGGTTCCTATCGAGCGGTACTGTTATAGTAATCACAGCCTGATAAGGAAGTTTCGCGAAACGTTTTGTGTTAGTTGTCTGCCATTCTTTTCTATAGAATATAAGGGAGGGAAAGAGGAAGGAAAGAGGGAAGAGAAGAGAGGAGGAAACCACGAAAACCGGACTACAATCTCAGTGACGCTGATTTCCGTTTATATACAGGGCGTGAAAATAATTTAAATGTTTTGGATCTTTATAAACGAGCATATTGTGAAAAAATACTAATATTTCGATTTTGATATTGTTTGTGGATACACGTTACTTATATTTCGCTATTGTACTTTAAAGATTAGGATAGAGTAAACGTTGATGCAACGTACGCAGGGTGTATAAATTTCTATCCTTTAAAGAAATTGTTCAATCTTCCAAATAAATGAAAATCTGATACAGACAAGTCTGGCAAATAAATAGCAATAATATATTGGGGAAGAACTTAATATTTTAATTTGTAATTTTTGCATTCTATATTGATATCAAGCGATAGGATCGCTTACTAACTGTGGCTGTATTTTTGTCAGCGTTTTACAATATCTTGTAGCACTGTCATTGTTGCAATGCAATGCTAGTGACGATTACTTTGTCCTTACATTAAACAAAGGAACTTTTATTCTGTGCGCGATCATGAATTTTATATGCATTAATCCAAAACACGCTTAATTTGCAAGAATACAAATACTGCGAGGGTCGCCGGCTATTCTGTTAAGTTTTTTATATGAATCTCTATACGAAAATGATGAAGTCGTTTCTTGCGGGATGACCTTATCTGACGTGTTTGGTGTCTTGCAAATATGCGAATGTCAACAACTGAAGATTACTTAATCGTGAAATTATTGCTCGATATAATACAATACATTAAAATACGAAAGCAGCCGCGGAGATTAGTACACGAACTTTATTTACGCGGCGAATTAAGCGTGAAAATAGTATGGTCGAAGAGATGTGCAGCTTCTGTTTGCGGAACGGACAGGAGGGTGCGTTAAGTAATCGATAAACAGGCGAAAATTGAAGTTTGCCGGGGTTGCAAGAAAGGTAGAAGCCAAGGGGAGGTTCCCACCCTCTAAGACAGACTTGAACCGCATCAATACCTTGGACGCGAAGATCGTCCCAGATCTGTCCCCTAAGGGGTTAATCTAGAGGGTCTCGAAGATCGGGATCACGCACACCCTGTAGATCACCGTGCACGGTCTTAGGGACACACGCACAGACACGCGAGCGTGGTTGTAAAACGAGCGGGGGAGCGGTCTGGTGGGGTCTAACCGGAAACCAACGGCAGTCTCCGTGGAAAAGAAGCGTGAGCAGCTTCGAGGGAAATTAGTGTCAGCTCGGTTGTTGCCGCGAGAAGTAGAGAAAACCGCCCCGCGATTATTTCCTCGACAGTGGCAGAGAGAACTGAAAGTTGTGCACATGGTCGAGGTGCAACAGTTGCGCGACCCCTTGGAGGGGGAACCGGACTGCAACCCTTACCCGACAACCACCAACCCCTCGCCCCTGATCGCCGGCTTTGCTAGCTTCAGGCTCTCGTCGGAGAGATGCAGGAACAGATTGAATCGGAAGCTGAAGGGTAACGGTAAAGATTGTGCGAATAACCAAATAGTCCACTTCGAACGAATTATCTCCGATAGGCGTTTAAAACTTTCGAACAGCGCATTTATTTTCCGCTTTCGGGCAATTAGAGCGTGTTCTGATCATCGCGTTCCTCGGATATACATTTCTTATTTTCCTCATACATAAGATAAAAGCAAACTCGTTCTACACCTTGGTGGTCTGAAGAATTTCGTTATCGCCGGTGAATCTGTTGGACGGATGAGTGGACTTGACATTTGTACCGGTGATTATGAAAGTGATCTAGTCAAATATTTTGATCTCCATTTTCATAGCTTCGGTATTAATAAATTCTATGTAACTGCTACACGTTTAGACTTGTTTCAACGATTTCAATAACATTACGTGAAATATTCCGTTGTCTATCAATAGAACAATATTTTTCTATCGTTACTATTCTCTTTAACAAATTATACTGTTTTCTTACGCCTTGATCGAAAGTAAAAGTTTTTAGAGAATTACAATAATTTTAGATTTATATACGTTTAGAAATTAAAACCGTTCATTCTAATGGCGAGATAATAGTTCCAAGTGGATTAGAATTGGTCGAGCCGTAAAACGTTAGAAAAATATATCGGATCAAATTAGGTTCGCCGGTGGTGCTAGAGAAAGTTAGCAAAGACAAAATTACGAAGAAAACGAAGCTGAAAACAATCAAGCAGAGGACCGTGATACCTCACACGAGCAGCAAAGGTTCGATCGCCGGAAAAGTATGGGAGACGTTTTCCGCGGTGAGGAAAACCCGCGAGCCAATCGACATCATAGAGACAGCTCTAATCGTCGGTTTGGATCATTTGAATGTGTCATCGTGTTGTGAGAATTTGAACGACAGTGCGCTCAATGACGAGACCGACTCGTTTAACAAATCAGATGACACCGGCGCGAAGGAAGTCGTTACCGATCAAAAATCTTCAGGTTTGTCCAAAAACTACTCTCACTGTTCCAGATCAAATTCGAGGTGTCTATTCCGTTTATGTAATCGTTTGAAAAAACGCGTGGAGCAAAAGTTGCATGAATTAAAGGGGAGCATACGACAAATACTGTTTTTCTACATTATTTACGCATAAAGCTCTAAAGTTCTGAAAACAGTACTAAAAATCGAATGCATTAAATGCTAGTCAAAACATAGTGAATATTTCTGAAAATATCCAACGAGTATTTTATTATAAATATGTTCAAACGTATTAGTGGTACGTGTTATATTCTAGGAAGCGAAGGTATCACTTTTTACATGTTGAAAATAAATTAGAATTTCGGTAAATCGTTCTTTGGAATTTCTATTTCATCGTGTTTGCCGTATTAACGTGTACTGTTAAACGTCCACGCAAGTATTTTACTGCCTTGTATTTAATTAATATTTACCTTTGAAGTCAGTAACCTGCGGTATCCTCAAAACTATTCGCTGCTATTTTCCAACACAGTACGCCATTTTGTGGTAAGAAGATGCGAAGAAGCTATTTTGAACTTAAACTGTAGTAGATTACTTCTAGGAACGCGTAATGTAAATAACGAATATCTACATTTTTATTATTACTGTACTGAAAATATAATGGCGTGTAAAGAAATGATTTGCTATCGGTTAGGTCAGGATTCGTCAAATGTTAGCAAAACCGAATAATCAAGGACCGTCTAAGATTCCAGTTTTTTGTTTTCGAATTGCAGTTTATCTTTTCCTCGAAATTTTCTCGTTTATTCGAGAAAATATCGAATACTTATCTACAGCGACTCCCACTAATATTCAGACGCTTATAAAAATCGCACAACAACTTTGTTAATATCAGACCACACGACTGTTGAAAAGGTAGAATTATTGGTTTGCTACATGAAGTGGAAAAATTTTTTTTACAAAAATTGCAGAGAAAATACTAAAAGAGTTGTATTTCGCAACTTTTTTATGTGGTCTTGTATTAAAAATTTAGAAAGTACGATTTGTAGATCTGTATCAATTACACATATTCTGAAAATTTCATGAAAATCGGTCAACGTTGCAATGCACTACAAATGTTTCAAAATAATAGAATAATGGATTCATAGGGGCGAAATTCCCTGGGAGTCACCGTATCTATCGAATATCTTTCTATCTTTCTTTTCTATTGTGTAAATGTTGTCCGTGTATTGAGATTTTGACCAACAGATTCGAATGCGTATCGCTTCCGGCAAAAGAATGCGTTTCCGGCACAGAGAAAAGTCTAGACTCTGCAAAAGTTTCGAACGAGATCTGGTTTAAGTTTTAACAAGCCGCTCAATGGAGATTACTCGTGTGGCGCGTTACCAGACGCGTACATAAATTCTCGTGCATCTATAAAAGCCGAACAAGGTGCGCGGCATGTCTTCATAAAGTTTATAGGCGAGGCTCTCTGCATCATCGACGTTCCTCCAATACGTCTCGTGCATCCGGACCGTTGCAACCGTACAAATACGCGCGAAAGACGAAATTAGATCAGTATTCCGTGGAAATTGCACGCAGCTACATATGTAGACGAATTAAAGGCCTAATTGACGTGAGTCCGTTGTGTATGCTCGTGCGAATTCGCGTATTCCTCGACTAATTCGCAAAAACCGCATACTTAAAAATATAACAGAACATAGTCGGGTGAAACAATTCTGCGCGGTTCTGTATATTTACAGGCAAATATTTCTTAGTTTAAAATTTGAACTAAAGCGATTTTTTTTTTTCATTGATGTTTCCTTTACGTTTAGGAGAATTTATATAAATTCGCCAATCTTTGCAAAGTATTAATATAAAATATCGATCAAGCTTTATTACTCGTCGAATAATATTCTTAATTCATTGGATGACGTTTTAACAAATACGATCCAAACGCTATAGCAATTTAATAAATGCTCAGGATCTGAAACAGAATTAATATCGGAACGTAGCACGTAAAGCTACGCTTCTTATGCCAAAAGAGTACTGGAGATTCTTCAATGGCCCAGCAATCTCAATTGTTACGGGTCGTCGAAGACCCAACAATAGCAACTAAGGGTTAATTTGCCCAGATATTAATACGAAGATTATTCGCTAGAAATTTGTTTCGAAATAAAAGATTTGCTTATTCCGCGTACAACGACGAGTCGTAACCTTTCGTTGAAGAAGTACATGTGCGATGGCTGGCGTGCGTTTCCATTTGTCAATCATGTTCAACGAATGATCCACGCCGTTATCGAAACCGTCCGGGACAAGTACGCGTTGGAATGGATGGAAGGAAAATAAGAGCGGTCTTGCGCGGCTGAAGCGCAGACGGCAACGACAACCACGACGAAGAAAACGGGAAGAAGGGGCCCAGAAAACGGTTTCCGGCCTCTGTGACACGCGCCTATATCGCCCCATCTAAAAATACACGAGACTTAAGCTTTGCCTTCGCTGCACCCCTTCGGCATACCAACCCCTGCAGATCTATAACTATCTGTCTGCTTACCGGGGTTCAAGAGCATCGAATTTTTTAACCACGATATTTTTAGGTGACTCCGTAACTTCATTCCGCATCCATTTATCGTGCTATTCGACGCTGTAAAGACTGAACAGATCGAAAAGACCTGTTCGCGATTTTTTATTGAAAGCGATTTAATATGAAAACCTACGTTTTTGTACAAAACCTAGAGTTTTCGGAAGGTTCAACAAATTTTTGTTAGTTTCGTATAAAGTAGAGGTACGGTACTGTGTAGACATCTTAGGACACTCATACTACACTTTTGCTTTTAAAGAAAGTATTGTGCGATGATTCGTATCATTGAATTTATTTAAGGGCGGTCTGGGAGGAACCAATTCTATCCAATTGGGAGGGGTGGCAACCGCAAGTTACAGATTAGTAATTGACAGTAGATGGACACGTTGCGGTATAATGGCGCGAGCTATTAACAGTATCGATTAAGAACGCCGTGCATTACGTAGTAATTTAAAAACGAAACCTTTTCAAATATCTTTTTATTCCATCCCTGAAAAATCAGGCGTGTGTGAAGAGTCATCGGCATCCGTCTCCAACAATTTAAAATTAGCGTGCACTAAGAAGTCAGTGATTACTATGGATTATATCTATTCCTCATATGTAGACTGCAGATGGTTTTGCAATTTTCAATTTTTGTAAGATATATTTGAAGGAAGTGACGTAAGTCACGGTTACATATTATCGATTTTAAATGGATATTGACGTAATAAATCGCGGTATGGTTTGGATGTTTGTCTAACGAAAGATTAATGTAGCAATCCTATCCGCGCGCACTGTCATGATCTGCTTTTACCGCGAGCCGCATTCCTTACCTGATAAGCCTCCGCATAAGGCTGGATACTTGGAGAAATGCCAGACACCGTAGCCCGTGTTGATGCGATGCCCGCGGGGCATTAAACAGACAACATAAATTGAAATGTTCGTTTGAAATTCTCGTTATCACGTTGGCGTGATAACCGTCGTCGTAATCGGCATTCATAGTCTTCAAACGAGCCCATACGGCCTGCGATTTCTGTTCTTACGTGTTGTAGAGATTAGATAACTGGGTTGTATCTGACCCGTTTGTAAAATCTCATACGAAACGGTTCTCGCAGTTAATTTTCATTGTTTGGGCATCGTTTTGATCTATTGATCTGTACTGCACTTTCTATCTTGCACAATCAATCCCCTTGATTTAGAGGTACAGCCTTCCCTCCAAGAGTATCACGACAGAATTTCGATTATATTTATTATGGCGAGTTATGATCACTCATTAAATAAGTAAATATGTGTCGAAATTATGCCGTGTGGGAAAAACCATCCCCACCATGGCGCCCATTGTCCATTGTGGAGCAACGAAGACGCGAGACACCACTGGGGGAAGCAAGCGTTTGAGGGGCCCCAACCGTGCCCAGCACTGACCTACACGATCATTGATACTCCAGAGTCTCAAGGTCGTATCACTTTCGGAGGGAATACTGTACTCAGAGAAAAAATATTTCGTCTTTCAAAAAAAAAAAAAAAAATAATAAAAGCGTGACGGGATGTACTATAGAAAATCAATGATTTCTTCGAGAATCTGCTTACAAGCTAAACCCAAATTGTGAATAATACTACCCAGTTTGCACCTGAAAAATTGGAAAATATTCTTGAATATTATTAATCCAATCGTAATTGGATACCTTAAGAGGTAAAATTTTTAGGAATTTTGTCATGCAAAACTGAGATAAGAAATAAATTAGATTATATCAAATTAAATTAAATAAAGTGAATTGGAATAAAAAACACAAAAGAGAATGTCGGAGAACAAAAAGTATCTGGCGAACGTAATTACGTGTAACATCGTACAATTTCATCAACAATGAATAATGCTGATACACGTGCATTAAAAGATGAAATTGCCATCGAGCACTAAACTAGAAAAAAATATTTATGCAAACGATGGGGCGGTGAACTGAGTTTTACGCTAGCAATTACTCGAATGTGTGTTAGACCGACGAGCGTATTAATGAGCGTAATTAATGAACGCGTTCCTCGTTTGCTTCATGTTTTCAGGAGAACTTCGCGGGGGCGGCGTAGCCGGAAACGCGCGTAGTAGCAGCGAAAGAGGACGCATTTCCGCTTTCAGCAGTGCCTCCGATCACGCTGATAGCATGGACAATCCTTCCTCGCGAGAAGATATTTCAGAAATGTATGTTCCTCTATATTATTTTATTTTGCGAAACACAAAGTCATCCCCGGAAACAGTGTTGTAACACGCCCGTTGTGGTTCACGTCACTCTGCATTTCTGAACGATATGTGCACGTCGGCTTGGACTTGTGAATTGTTTTAATCGTTTTCATTTTATCCGTTTTGCTCGTTCAAGTAATCATTAAAATTACCGTTTAATATGATACCAAAAATTATTCTTTGCGTACGGTAGTGTCCAGGTTTATTTTGATCGAAATTTTTGTATGTTTCATCTAACTCTACAATTTGTAGTCCTTAACACAGTTGCCTGCATTTACCAGACATTTTTTCAGGGAAACCAATGAAACGTTCTGTTTAAAATACACTATAAAGTATAGCGGTTTTGAGAATGTGAAACATGATCCTATACGTCGAAAAATGAAACAAGCTCATTTACACACGTGCCCTTTGTCACAATTCATACACCCTTGACCTTTGTATTCGACTACTAAAATTATTTCTAGCATAATGCTGGTAAGAGATGCCACCGAAACTTGACATTTATGTTTTGGTTGTAGAAACAATTTCTACGGTTCAGCATTAGGAACGTATTTTACGTAATATTACGGAAATTAGTCAAACACATATAGCTTTAAATAAAATAATACCGTGTATGCATAACTAAAAATTCACAAAATCCGCTATTTTAGTCACTTGGGAATTAAAATACAGCAACTATATTAACTATTTAACGATACTGACGTGGCAAACGGAGTATTTGAATGCTTCATTTCAAGAAACATACGATGTACGTATCCAAGTATGGATTTGCGGAGCCGCAACAAATGTGTAACAAAACAGTTTCGATCATGTTCTAATACATTTTACTATATTATTCTTTATTAACTGATACCGAATCAATTTTGACTCTTTACAAATAGACCTCTTCTTAACCCCAACGCTATTCAGTGTAATGGCGAAACGAAAAGTTTTACAAAGAACTTCACTGATTTTTACGAAATTTTTTTGCAAAGATAGAGCATTGAAATACATTTTACACATTTGTTTTATTGGCAATCGTCCTACGGACAATTTTCAAGGGGTGAAAACAGTTCTCAAAGACTATTATTAAGAATTGTTTCTTAATCGTTTTCAGTAAAATTCGTGTTTAAGAAATCATTACAAAATTAACAGATTTCAAAAAATTCATACATAACATGATACATGTTACTATTGTATATTTAAATGCAAATAATTTGGAATTTTAATATTTACTGTTATTCTTCGTGAAACGAGTGTAGTTTTCTCCAAAACGTTATAGAGGGACACATTACCAAATCGTAATTATATTAAAAATGCCTAAAAATAGAGTTGAAATGATCGAACAATGGATCTCGATAGCTTCAGGTTTTGTTCTAACAATTAAAGCCTGATAAGTAGTTTGAAAAATGCCTTTGAACGAAAATACATTTTATTACAATTAGCTGAGTGTATTTCACAGATATCTCCAATCTTTTATTTAGACGTTCTTAATTAGTCGTAAAAATTTAAATGTTCAACTACTCCATCGATAATTTCTCGAAAGTAGGATGGATATTTTAAAATACATTATTTATAACACACTTCCGGTATTGATGGTGGAGGGGGTGATTCTACACGAGAAAATAAGTCGAAAATATGGAATGAATTTTTGACATTTGATGACTTGTATTCGGGAAAATCGAGGTTCAAAATTCACCGAGCACATGGACTAGTGTCTGATCATGACCAACTGATTCTACTTCCTACAAATGCCAGACATGCAAACTTATCCAAAGGCATGAAACAAACTCTTTTATAAAAAAAAAGGAGATTGTTTATGCTTCTATTAACAAGTATGCTTAGTAAGGATATCATAAACCAAGTGAACCACAAGAGACTCAGGAAACTCGCTACATTCGTTTCACCACGAATATACAGACACTTCGCTTGTATTGCATTTTCATCCATCGTTTCGTACGGTTTTCATTATTCTGATTGCAGTCGTTAATCTCGTTTACGTTACAAATATAAATTTACGCTTAATTAATTACGATTACATAGGGTGCAGCAAAATATTTCCAGTAAGCCAAAGACGTCAAACATAAACAGGTCTGAAAGTTACAAAGAGCGGATACATCACAAGGTAAGCATACAAATTTTATATCGTTACTAATTTCGTGTTAAACTTCCACGACACCGTATACATCGTTTGAGTTTCTTGAGACTTTATTTATAAATTATTTTTCGAAAGCACGACCAATGGAAATTTTGCTCGAACAATTTGTCTTGGAATCGCTGGTTCGATTGCATTTCTAAATAAACTTCTGACTTTTCGTTGCAGCGACAGCTACGGGAAAAACGGAAGACCAGTGATCCGAATCTTTCCAAAACGAAGTAAGTACCTTCTCTTTTAATTACATGAATATTTGAATGTTAGAGTGATTAACAAATATTTTTGGGCAAAGTATACTCGTACAAGGTTGGCGATTAACTAGAATCGAGTTTCTATTACTACACTTAGAGATTTGAGCGGTTTTAAAGTATTAATTACTACATTGCACACGTGCAAATCAAACTATCCAGCATAAAGAAAGAATATGCTGCCTTAATGTAAATCATTGAATAACGTCAATATGTTCCGAGCTAATTAACAGAGTTAATATCCTTAGTTTACATTAGTAGATGGTTTCTGTATTGTTTAAATATTATACATATATCAGGCGGAAATAAACGATAAGTAACGATAGATTACAGAGTTACTACCTATTTCATTTTACGCAACAGTAACCCGGTGCAAATATTCTCATTTAACTCTTCGTATTTTACTGCACAAAGTTTGTTGATTTTCAAGATTCTAGTCTTAAATGATATTCGATACTGATTCCTTCTAATGGTACGAATATTTCCTTTCTCGTATACGTTCTGCTAACTAAAGTTTTACGTATCAAGGAGAAGTGATAATTGTGACGATTTCTCTTGGTTTAAATTCAGTTCTTAGGAAAACCGCATTACGCATATGATGGCTTGCTTCGTAATTTGATGATTCGCACGTTAAAACCATTTTGACACGTATATTTTCAAGTGATGACAATTGTGGTTCCCATTGTACATTAATGAAACTTACGTGGGCGATAGATAAATATTCGCATATATTCCTATTTCTATTGTCCACAATGTCGTGGTTAAAGCTACCTTAAAAGTTGGCAGTTGAAAACATTTTTTTGAGCTATCTTAGAAGCTCGAAAGTGTAGGACAGTATTTTTATATACATAACATATACATTAACTGATTTTAATGAAAAATATTTAATATATCTATTTTAATATTCATTATGCTTTGAAAATAAGTATAGGCACAGTAATTGTATATAAGTATACATGGCTTTTCTGGAAGCCTTGAAACATTTGGTGTTTTGCGTTTCCGTCACCGACTGGAGATGAATCCAGAATTTATCTTAAAAGTTCTAGAGCAATGTAACTGGATAAACAAACAGTATTCGTACATACGCAGTCGCGCGATCAGTTCCAGTTACACGTGTCCGTCTCAGTAAATAGAGACCATTCCTTCACGATTCGTTTCTATTAACAAATGTATTTCAAACGGGAAAGGGGGACCGAATATTCTTCGAAATTAATGTCGTCGTAGACGTGATCGAGGCTAAATAAAAAACCGGATACATCCGGCATAAAGTTTCACACTGCATTAACTTTTAACTGCCCAGGCGAAGTCTCAGATATTCCGCGAAATTAATGAAAGACAGTTCGTGTGTACGTATTATATTCAAAATCTAGCGAATCCGCTTATTTTCGAAGAAAATTGGTTTCAGGCAGTGACAGGTTAACATTTATCACCGATTTCGCAATTGATAAAAGCGGGGCGATAGATTTGCACAATTTTTAACATTTAAATATAGCTCGCTATTGAAACACGATCTGAATCATTGATTGAACAACAAATTTCGCCAAAAAGTGAGCTTCCACATATGTTTTCTTTTTCCGCTATTCTAGGCATTCTGTCAATGATTACAGTTTGTTTACTGTTGTCCGGGTTACATCCTTCCGAACGTTTTGCGAAATGTTCCAGCTTTCATTTTTAGACTTCGGGCAGTATCCTCTAAATTTCCTGCCCAAACGATCGTAAAATAACCATCCGATTTATACGTAACATAAGCTGGAATTTAAAAAGAAAAAAAAAAGAAGTAAATAATTGATATCTAAGCTTTATACAACGTTTTACGGCATTAACACTAAACCCACCACGGCCGGTCTAATTGATCTTTTCAAACTTCTGCGTACAATAAAAAATGTGACAAGTTTAGTCAGAGACTTAAGACTCGTCGGATCAAGACCAAGACGGATCTTAAGTCCGTGTCTGAAGGCTGTGAATGGAAATTATACAGCAGTTACCGACCTGCTGACACTGAAAAAGTCACGTATCTATTGGAAACGAGAACTGAATCGCACGAGCAGGTCGATCGTCTTATTTTGACACGGGCGTTAGCAATGAACGAGGAAAGACTAGCCGCGCCGCGCCGATTCCGGCTTCAATTCCGAAACCGCACTCGGGAACGTCTATTCCCGGCTTTTACTCGACCCTGGAATTTTTCCGGCACATCGTGCGTATAGATTTTTGGCAGGGTTCTCCGGCTCTGGTCTCTTCTTCCCGGCAACTTTTCGTTTCTTCGACGGTGCGTCTAGATCGCCGTGTTTTCCACGTGTGAACGGCGCAGACTCGATTCGGTCTCTTCCTCTGGCCGAAGGTGTCTTTGCCAGGCCAGGAGGCCTTCAGTCTGACGTTAAACGTTCAATTCCGCGGATGGCTATTGCGCCGCTTCGACCGTACCGTACACCCACGCGTTCGCCCGTATCGTTTACCCGTAACGCGCAGAGTTTCGATCGGCATCGACGCGTTTCGCGATTTCCGTCGGACCGCCGCCATCGGAGTCCTCCACCGTTGATCCTTCTGTCCCTAGTGTGAAAGGATATCGATCGTCGGAAACATCGAACGAACCTGTAGAATCCCGGTCGCGTGTTCGACAAGCAATTATTGATACAACCAATTAACGATTGTTCTTTCGTTGGTGTTCTTTTTTTCTTTTTTTCTCTTTTTTTTTAACACGCTCATTGTCGCGACGCGACGGTTGCCAGTGCCCCTTGTGTACGTTGAATTGTTCCAAATATTGTGATCATCGCCTTGCTTTTGGTTTCGAGAAATCCCCTATAGTTGTTTCACGATATTTTTCAATGATTCTTTGTGCTCGGTTGCGTCGAAATAATTCTGTTCAACTCTGAAAGAGAAATTCGTTGAAGCTCGATTAGGAATGATTTCCTATGCACGCTAAGACCACCTATAAATGTAATTCAGATACTATATTTTTAATAAAAATAAGCTAAATCTATCGAGTTCGAACAAAGGTTTTGTGTAGTACGTACGGCAATCGTTTGAATCAATTTATTTATTCATTTACACGTGACACTAACAGTCACGCGGCGTCTTCTAACAAAATCCTAAATTAACTGTGCTTGTGTTAACGCTGACCGTACCACGACCGGTTTAATATTTTCTATTTTATTTAAAATCACATAGACGCATCAGGTATTATTAAATAAATTTCTTCATTGAAGCACGTACTGTTATAGTAAGATATCCACGTGCCAAAAAAAACAATTGTCTAAACAAAGGACGATACGAAGAGTCATCTAACGATCTAATCTAGTCATCTAATGAGTCATCTAATGATCTAACGATAAGAAATGGAAATATTTAAATTGGTCTTTTACGGTGAACAGGTTAATTGTGCTTACGCGAGCACCGAGGTTCGATAAGTTATTAGACTAACGCGAGTCGACTGAAGTATATTCGACAGGTGTTCGAATTTCAGAACACAAGAATTTGTATTTAGAATGACACTGTAGCTGTAGGGTGGACCACGTTAATGGGATCCCGCAAATATACTCGATATTTATGGGTATCCGAAAATTCTTTTTAGAACATAAAAGATTATTCTATTTTTGACATACATTATACAGGGTGAACGACAACGCGAATGGGACAAGTAAATACAAAACATTATTTAGAACATAACGACTGTTTTTTCATGCTTAAATATTAGAGATTTCTAATTATTGTAAGCCGAGTCCTTTTCATAGCCGAAAGGCTGACAAATAAACTTATCTGTCTATCTATCTTATCTATCTACTAGAGTTTTCTAATTCAAATGCTACGTTAAATAATTTTAAAGCAACATTTAGTGTAGCAGAAAATAATATTGAGTAATGAAATAAACAGTACACTTACTGTTTCTGTCACTACGCGGAACTGTGGATTAATTCGATTTCAACTTTTATGCTACATAAGTCTTCAACTGTTTCTATTGGACCTAGTTCAATGGCAACTTAGAAAATACATATCCTCGGCAAATTCTTCAGGCCTCTCAGCACGAGGTTTCTAGATCAGCATTTCTTGAATCATCTTGAATATTCCGTAGTTAAATAATTTATTCACACGCATTTTTCAATACAATACTGAGGATTCGTGTTTATGCTAATTACATACAAAATTTGCGTACTATAGAGAGGGACATAATATGAAGTTGATATTTCTTAAAGTTAGAGGAGGAACGTAGGAAAGATTTTTTAAATTGGATGAACGACTAGAAGTCCTTCGAGCTGAAACGTGATGATAAAATAAACTTTACTATTAAGAAAATAAAGTTATTGCTTCAACCTGTATACTTATATTAGGAATAACTTCTAAAAAGAAATTTTAGTTTACATTGTAGACTACGAGTTTTCTATTTCCGTTTCTTTCGTAAATTTTTCGCAAGAAGACACAACAAGCAGTATATTCGTTATATATAATTTTCATTATTACTAAATAATCTATGTGATATTGACAAGTCAGGACGATAAAATACTGCATACGTTTGCATTTGGTAGAAATATCTGATTGAAGTCCTCGTGGTTTCCTTCCTCGATGTAATGGTCGGTGATATTTCACTCAAAATCGTTCATTAATAATTGCAATGTTGTTTGGGCATGTTAAAACGACTTAATAATTCAAAGTGATCGGCGATGAATGACAAAAATAGCTATCATGACAAATAATCTGTCAGTGTAATGCTTATGTAGGTGCAGTGGCTCGTCGTTCGGAAAGTTCGTGGCATTTTAGAGGTGGTGACTTTAATGCCTTCTTACGTCAATAATAAATGTTCGAGACGCTTTAAAATCAGCGTGTCAGCCTTCAAATTGATCGTGAATTTATTGTATTGTGGAAAGGTAGCCGTTCGAACAGCCGACTTAAAAATAGATCCCGGTTTTGGAATATGATGTTCAGGAATCAGAGACGGAAGGCACAGAGGAAATAGACATCGTCAAGAATCGTGACGGTCTTTAATTTTTATTGTAGGAATTTTCACGGTATATAATTTTAAAGATAAACAGTGCACGAATGGTCTAGGTCTTGAAATTCGTATTAAGCGTACAGCAATTTCTAAGAAACGTGTATTCGATGCAATACGTTCAAAGAAAGATTTTATTTGGTTAAATGTTGCTATAGGTTATCATCTCTTATCTTTCTTTCTTTCTTAACTCCGCTACGCCCGCGTAAACATTTAGTACCTACACAAACGCTCGGTATGGATTGTGAGTTTTTTGTGCTTGCTTATAGTCATAATCACATGTGTAATGTATTTTTCGAGTAATTATTAAGATACAGCAACATTTTAGAAAGCATATTTTACTCACATCGTAGAGACGACAAAATTGTCCGCTTTCCGAGAGTCGAATACAGTTCCGTTCTGAATTCCCTCTTCCATCGCGCAAACTGTGGAGCTTCTCGAAGTGTGTCTTTTTGACGGAGTCGACTGAACGGTTTGAACATTCAGTGTATGTAATACATACAATATGTATGTACAGCCAGCAAGCGTTGCGTCGCAACGAAAAGATGAAAAGGACGACCGATGTCTATGAAAAATCGAATGATACAGTAGCGAGTCGTTAACCTTTTCGAGTGCTTTGAAATTGTTGGTGTACCGTTATTTTCTTTTTTTTTTTTTTGCTCGAAAAAGTTACATCGTGGAATTATTGACCCCGTCGAGCCGGCTACGAAGTTCACTTTTACTCGATAGAGCATGAAACTACATTGCATGTTCGACTCGTCGCTCGATAAATAACCACGTGTGGACGATCGTGTCGTTGTCTCTGTGCGTTTATTTTTAAACAATACTAGACAACAGAGATTCCGTAAATTTGTCGGGCGAATCTGGATAGATTTATTCGATTTTCGAGGACGACGCCGTTCCAATTTAAAAGCTCCACTAATGTTTTACAGGTGACTCAATCATTCCAACCAGACAGAAAATAAGAAAAAAATGAGGACGGAGTGAGAGCTTTTTAACGATTGCTTTTTAAACTTACTGGAATCATAAATTAGCTTCAGAGTTAACGAAGAACCGAGGGTCCCAATTTGTCTGGAAATCGAGATCGGAAAATAATCTTTTGCCATGAGCGATTTAGTACTTTTATCCTGTCCTGAGTAATGCCGATATTGAACACATATTATTGTTTTCGTGTGAAAGTTCGAAGGCACGAACTGAAATACTAATGAAACGATCACACCTGTTCTGCATTTCCCTGCAAGTTTAACCTTGAATGACCTTGAGTCATAGGTCATTGAACTCATCTTAAAACGCACTATTTGATAGTGGATAAAAAAATATATCGTTCCATTTAAAAAAAGAAAGTTGACCTTCACCTCATCTTGGAGTGTCCACCAGGAAAAATAAAAGTCACACCAAATGATGGAATCTCCGTGGGTACTGAAGAACTTTCATATGAAACATTTTTGCTTAGCGAAAAAGCTCCGCGAAGTAGACGCAACGATAGTGAGCAAACACTCGATTCGGGGAAAATTAGTTCATTGGAAAATGTTAGCTCGAGACATGCCGCGTTTCAGATAATAGGGCAATAGATTTCTGCGAAGAGCAGAGGATGTACGGGGTCACGTCGATTACAATTAAAATCAATAGACAGTGATTGTAAATTCCCCACGATCAATTTTCCAGAAATTTTCAATAATAATAGGCTAACATATAAATCCTTTTTACTTCCAGTCATGCTTCTAGCGATACACAAATATAGTTTTATCAGGATAATTGCCCTACAAGGGTAAGGAACCCTATTACTGTGGGGGGATCAATTACTTTGCCTATATTAATTATACTTATTATTAAAGCACACATAGTTACAATTTCTATTAAAAAAAATATGATATTTTGTAAGGTATTAAACACTATTCTGTACATTGCAGAGAGAAATTTTTCAGTATAAATATTACATACGCAACGCGATATACATATATACGAAATTGACGCGTTAACCTGGCGGCCATTTATAGCGAAGTTTCGTTAATATCCAATGACCGCCGTTATTATGCGCAGGAATTAGCTAGCTAATGCATCTAGGTTTAAAAAAGATCGATGCCCATAAATGGGGGAGAAGGAAGAAAGTGATCCGCTGTTATCGATCTGGCCATAGTACGTGTGCACACCTCTAAACGGAGGCCAAAGTGATATCGGGTCACAGATAGATGTCTTGGCCTTTATTTTTGAAGCAATCAATAGTTTCGAATCGATACACCGCCCGTAGTAGGCTCAGATTCTTTGCAGACTCCCTATCGGGAAACCATTTTGCACACTATCACTCAATTCTTTTATTTTGTCGAAATACGCAATGTGTTTGTTTCAGTTTAATTCCTAATTGTCTTCATTGGATCTACACGGAGAACATGTCGCTTAGACTCTCAAATACTGGTTCGAAACTGGCTCAAATAATTATCCGAATACATTCTTTTTAGTCAAATATTTGATTCGGAGAATAATTATTCGTAACAAGTTATTCTCTCTGTTTAATCGAATAGTTCATCATTATTTATTCGAATATTTTATTCGAATATCGATTGCAAAATTATTCGAATTATGCGAATAATTGTACAGTGTTTTTGTTTTTACATAATTTTAGAATAATATTTTTATCTAGATAAATGTTTCGAACAATGTACATTTACGATCTAATAAATAAAAATTTGCAAATTTGTCTCCTTTTGGACGACGTAATAATTCCAACGAAACTAAAGTCGAGAGGCGACTAAAGACGGTTTAACGTGACGAAAGTTGTTGGAAGATTTGAAATATTTGTTGCATTTGTCACAATAAAATTCCATTGGGTAGTCAAGACTCGTAAGAATTCTATTCATAGTTTTCTCAGCCGCAATTCTTCGTGTGCTCGAGAGATTAGGTACGACGACACCAGTAGACACTGTCTTTGAGCCAAAAAAAGAAAAGTGAACAGAGGTGGCAAAGATTTGAAGATTTTTTTCGTATCAGTCAGCGAGGAAGTTCATTGAGCAAACGTTTGTTAACGGAGGTGTCAGCGTACGAGTCAAAGAATACCGGTACTCGTCGGAAGAATACAGGTACCATTGATGCCTACGTATAACAGTTGTATGCACAAGGCACCGGTATCGTCGCACTCGATGTCGCTTCTATATCTGGGCCGAGAGGGGGTGGGGGTTAATTAAAGTGATGAAGGAGCGGCTTCGATAAGGCTTAGTTTGATCGACGTCGATTAAGTTCTCGTTTATACCCGGTACACCTTGCCAGTCGCTATTCAATTATTCCAGATAAATGAAAAATACCCGGGAAATACAGTCAAAATCTTCTCGATTATTGTGGAAACGAAAATGAACCGAGACGGGGAAAACGATGACGACGATTTCAATCGAATTCAATTATTGCGAAACAAAACTTGGATCGAATTTAAGTTAGTTACAAATACTTTCTTATTAAAAAGAGAAAGGTAATCGGTTTGATATTCATCTAATAATTTGAATTTGTAATAACTGTTAATACAGATTAATATCTGCTTTCGAATAATAGTAGTATACAAATTACGAGAATAAAATATTCTTATGATTCTCCTCTCCCCCAACCTGTCACATTCGATTGTTTCAAGGGGATGCGAATGACGGTGTGATAACTATAACAGGCCAACGAAAATGTCAATGCACTGCTAACCGACTTTCCACTCGAAAAGAATGCTTAACCTTTAAGCAGCCACAATCCCTTACATTCGCCGGTTTTATGGGTTTCTATGGAAACCGAGCAATTCGTTCTGATTGTAATCCACCTTGGATAGATAGAAGATGTTTTTACGTTAGGCAAACTTTCCGCCGTGGACACAATCTCTTTACTTTCACTACCTTTCCTTTTCGACATTTTGGGGGGAATCAGTTAGTATAATAAAAAAAAAACTTATGTACAATTCCTACAGTAAGTTATAGCATAGTGTTTTTTTTTTATTTGTTTAGAACGAATTTAAGTATAGAACTTTCTGTTTTATATTTAAGAAAAATTTAACACTTTTCATACACACCTCCCTGATAAATTGTTACTAGAATTGTCAGTAGAACTTTTGAAGAATTTCAAAAGTTTCATACGTGGTCATTAAACCTTGGTTAACATTATCTTTCAAAATACCAGAACGGTATAGTAATTTTTATTTTTCATGTACGAAAATCCTTTTCGCCCTCGGACACGGAAATAGGGCGATAGTGTATCCTATATTAATCATCCGCGGAAGTTATTGTTATATCGGTAATTGCGTAATAACCAGCAGAAGCATTGCAACCGAATGCGTAGTTTATTCAATACTATACAAGGTCGAAGTGCAGCCAGAGGCTGTTTAAAACCTAACCCAAGTTACATGATTTCAATGTCTTGAATTTGAATCTCTGTATTCTTCCAAGGTTTTCGTAAGTTTCATCTCGTCTGCTTCATTCGTTCATTCGTTGTACCTTGAAAAAAGTGAATTGACCTCAATAAACGTGAGTTCGTATTACCTTACATCTACAGTGTTAGCCGTCGCATAAATTAGCGATAGGGAACCAGTGAGAATAAAAAAGCGTAAAAAAATTACTTAACGAGACGTCGAATAAAAGCGACGAATTCAGACGTAACGGGTAGTTTCGTGGATGTTCCTTCCAGGTAAAAGTCCGTGGTCACCAGCGTTCACGTAACGTCATGCTTACCGTAGAAACGGCTCATGCCGGTCGGCTTTGTTCCATCGCGGAAGCCCTTTAGGGCTAAAGAGATATAAGAGATGAGGCAGCATGGTTCGCGACGCCGTCCTCGACCTAATTCTCGCGGCAACGAAAACTTAACTAGTCCAATATTGTGCACGGAACCGCCTTCGCCCCTCGATCAGTCGAACGATATCTTACCGGGGTGTTCGAACGTCGAGAAACGACTCCCCGAAGTTCTTGACGACGTCGACAATCACGAGGGCCACGGTGTTCATGAACGACGCACGAGATCCGAGAGGTACAAAGCCCAACCTGCCGATTATTATCAATTCGATCAGCAGTTTACCTATATACAGTGTTTACTCTATATATGTCCCAAATATCTCGCCGATAAAAGTGATGGGCCAACAAGCTCGAGATACCTTCGCTGTCCTTTCCTACGTTCGGCCTGGATCAAAGAATAGTATCTCCTGGCCGACACACATATTTTCCTGATTAGACCCGTATTTTGGACATATATCGAGTAAACACTGTAGTTTTCCTTCGATATAAGACGACGATGTTTCTCCGCAACAAGAGAATCTCTATCCCTTATTCTCCCTTTGAGGTTGTCCGCTTGACACTGCTTAGTGCTAGAACGAGATGGTCTGTCTGAGGTGCTAAAGCAGATTCACTAAATTGGATTTGAATTATTTGTTTAATGTATGAAAGCAATGAAAAAAATATTGGTCGTTACTCTTTGATTTACATTTTGGTTCTACCATGCAGTTCCTGTACGAACACATTTGTCTCGAACTCTACTTAGATGATACTTTCCCAAAAATAAGAGTGCCAGTGTTATGGAAATGTCTGCTTAACATAATTGCGTAAGATGAAAAGTACAATCCCACACTGAAACCATTTCAAATTGATATAAATGCAAAGCGGGGTCTGCATAGCTCCGTTCGACTTTGGCGCGCGCGACGAAATTCGAATACAGCGCTTACTCTATATATGTCGCACATACCTAGGCGATAAAAATCCCAGAACTATCCCCATGGCCGCGGGGTATCCCCGTGAAGGGCCAAGAGCCTCTAGAGCTTCGCTGTCCTTTTCTACGTTCGGCGTGGATCAAAGAATAGTATCTTGTAGCCGAAATATGTCCCTGGCTAGACCCGTGTTTTGGACATATATCGAGTAAACACTGTATTTCGAGAATCTTACGTAACATGTTAACGTTGATCGATGGAATAGACATCTTGGAGAAGTTTTGGGTGGCTGAACTGGCTGGTACAGTTCAAACGTGGAATGCATGATTCGCTAACAATTGACTATAGGGCTGGTTTCAGTGACTGCGATCATACCGGATCGTTTCCTGGGAACTCGGCGGGCAGTTCGTCGAATAGCAGTCTGTCGACGAGAAGCCTGGACAGTCCGAGTACCAGCCTGGAGCAGGTGCATCCAGCCACCTCGGCGACGAGCACATCGACTTCGTGGGACAGCGATGTTGACGTCGAGCCGGATCCGCCGGACTGGAGTCAGGGTGTCGCTGAGGATGTACTCGCCAGACTCAGCAACGCCGAGAAAAAGCGACAGGAAGTCATTAATGGTTGGTGTCTCCCTTCGTTACAATGACCATGTTTAACCCTTTCGCCGACACAGCCGAAATCTTGTACCCCGTAGACTTTCAAATCGATAAACTTGACAGAGGCGCGTCGTCTCGCGTACCGTTGCGTATTACTCGCATAACAAAAGTGTAACATATTTTCAATATAAGTTAGCTTTTCGAAGGAAAGTAATTTGGACTTTTCTGATTTCAGAATTATTTCACACCGAGCGATCTCATGTGCGGGCGTTGAGAGTCCTGTCGCACGTCTTCCACAAGCCACTCCTGGAATCCCTAGTACTTCCGTTAGACCAAATACAATTACTCTTTTCCAATTTAGACGAGATGGTAACAATTCACTCACGATTCAACCAAACGATGAAACGCAAGAAGAAGGAGAACCCATGCGTGGGCGATGTAAGCGAGCTGTTGTTGGACATGTTTGACGGCGAGAACGGGGAAGCGTTCGAAAGAGCAGCTTCGACTTACTGCGCGAAGCAGCAAGTAGCCCTGGACGCGTTGCGTGATCGTCGTCGTAAAGATCCGAAATTGAATGCTTTTCTGAACGAAATCGAGGCAAACCCACTGTGTCGAAGGTTACAACTGAAGGACCACATACTGACAGGTATGCTGCGACTGACTAAATACCCATTGCTCTTCGAGAACCTGGCCAAGTATACGCCTGAGAGCAATGAAAAAGAGAGGGCCGCGGTCTTGAGGAGTCTCGATCGGAGCAAGGAAATCCTTAGTCGCGTGAACCAAGCAGTCCGCGAGGCCGAAGATTATCAGAGGCTGGCAGAGATTCAACGGACCATCGACAGATCCGCCTTCGATAA
>CM052118.1:8388323-8409991 GCA_028454245.1 Halictus quadricinctus | reverse complement strand
TAGATATCACGAAACGGAAGTTGATCTACGAAGGCCCGTTGCAGTGGCGACGAACCGAGCAGAATCGAGCGAAGCCCGTTGATCTGCACGTAGTCCTGCTCGACGACACAATATTCCTATTGCATCGGCAAGACGAAAAGTACCTGCTAAAGTTCATCAATACGAACCAAGCGAATTCGGTGTTGAGTCCTATTGTGAAGGTCTCCACTGTTCTCGTTAGGCACAATGCCGTGGACAAGAACTCGCTCTACCTTGTCAATACGTCGCAAAACGGGGCACAGATCTACGATCTAGTCGCTGCTTCGCCGGCTGAACGGAAGTTATGGTGCAAGCACATATCCGAGGCGGCTGAGGCGTACAAGGCTCGTGACAAGCAAGGTAGAAGACCTACTCCACCAACTCCACTGCCAGAAGAACCAGGACCCACAATCGAGGATTCAACCTCGGCCGAACATGACAATATCCCTGACAAAACGGATCAGGAGCAGGAACAAGAAGTCGAATCCAGAGACTCCGTGCAGGATACCAGTGTGGAACACGAAGAGGAAAAGCCTAACGTACCTGGACCGACTGCAGAACCTTCAACGACTGAGCAAACAAAGCAACAACCCCAACAGCAACATCCGTCTGAATCTTCTGCCACAGGTTTGCATATTGAAATTTGAACAAAATTTGAAACAATTTGTTTAGGGAATAAGTATACCATCAATTCAATTGAAAATATGTTTCCCATTTATAGGCATGGGAGAACCATTACGAATGGTTACTTGTACTCACGTCTCATTAATTGATCCATTGGAAGTTCACATAGAAGTACCACCTGTACATGTTGCAGAACCTGTACTTACATCCATAGGTATATTACTTGCATATTTATTGTATAAACTCGTATATAATTATGAAATGTCTAAAATTACAATGTCTATAATAGACAACGGCTGTACTCTAGTCTATATTCATAATTTGTATTATTTACTTTCAGAGTGTCTCAGAAGGAAAGATGATATAATTAAGCAAGCTTTGATAGAAAAACAATTGTTAGTAGCAGATATCTTGAATATCCCAAAAGAAGACTTCGAACATGTGGCGGATATGGCATCTGAACCTTCGAGCATGGAAAAAGAACCTACTGAACTCATACTCGCTGCTATTAGTCAAGGTATTTTATAAGCGAATAATAAAATATTACTATTTTCCAGTGTATATGTTTTCTATTAAAGTGTAATTCTTTCATATTTTTTTTTTCAGCGAATCAGTTAGTAGGACTTTTAAATTCTGCTTTGAACGTAAGTGAAACGGAAACTGTTCTTGCTTCGCGTGGAACATCAGTGTTATCAACACCAGCAAGCTGTGAAGCGACTGGTTGTCCATCACCACGACTGTATCATCACCCTCAACAACCTGTTGTATCGGTTGCCAGCTTACAACCAGTGTGCCACTCTCTAACATCCCAATTATCACAGTTACTGGTACGGACTCATAAAAAATATTTCCTCTATCCCATAATATGAGACCTGAGAGTCTATATCCCACCTTTATTCTTGTCCGAAATTGTTGTATATGTAATCTTTCATTTTTCAGAAAATTAAAATTTTTCGTGGCTAGAAGTGTTTGATGGTGAACATTCTGAAAATTGTATTACATTATATATTTGTTTGTGAATTATAGGAAACTATCAAAGGTAGAGAAGAGGAACGAGAGAGATTGAGGAAAGAATTGCGTAGAAGCAGAGAACGTCTTCATGCTCTTGATGCAGACATTCAACGTCGTGAATTTTCAGAAACCTGCACTACATCGAACCAAACACAAACGGAACCCGGTTAGTTTTTTTAACTTTTTTAAAATATTGCGGTACGTAGATTAATGTTCGTTGTGCATTGCATATATGTGTAAAACGTAATAGAAGCAATAATATAATACTTCTTTTATTTCTATTACAGGTGACATATTGCACAAAGAAAGCAGTATTGATGATGCCACACGAGACGTAAGAATCTAAGCATATATAGCATAAATAAGCATATATAAGTTATAGTATATATACAAGGTGTTTGGGAAATCGTGGTACAACCGGCAAGGGGATGATTTCTCACTGTATATTGTTTTAAGGAGCCTCCTTGTTGAGACAGTAAACAAAAATAATCGTTTTTCAAAAATGTTTTAAAAGACCAATATTAAGCATATCAATTTCGAGCTTTGTACATTTATTAACACTTGGACGGTGGTGAGTTCGTTCGAATCTTAACATTTGCCTGCATAAAATTATGTTTTTTTGGTTTCAAGCGACAATCTTTTCTTTATTTTTACAAATTATAATATGGATAATCACAATTATTATAAAAATAGTTAATAATATTAATGAAAAACAGAACAAATACAAACACAGCATACAAGACGTTTTCCTGCTCTTTTATGCGTATCGTGAATCTAATTTTTTCAAATTTTTGCTAACAGGAATTTGTAGACGCACATGACGAATCTGAAAGAAATGAAGAACTGGAACATGCGGAACACGAAACTGAAACGGAAGTAATGGGAGACAGTGTCGGTTGACACCAATATCAACGTACATTAAATAACGTCGACCTGGTGCATTTCACGAGCAAGATCGTTCCCAAATGCTCATGCTGGAACAAATCAAAATTATGTAAAAAAACACTGACAAATGGCGAGTAGCTGTTTATGGAATATAATAATATTATATACATATTTACAGAATCATGGGTCAATGATTAATCATGCCTTTGCCAAAGATTTTATGTAACTGGATTTACATGACGTAACGTATCGCGCGTCGTGTCACGTCAATGACTAAAAATTATACATAAATTGTAGACAAAAATAATAATGTCGTTGCGGATGCTATGAAACGAGATAAGCAAGATGTCTTTTTTAGAGGGCTGAGGGGAATCTTCAATAGATAATCGAGACTACTGAAGACTATATCCTTAAATTAGCAATTTCGATGAGGACCACCCTACTTTCTAAGGAGAGATCCCCTCGTAATCCGTTATTCTGGAATTGATACCGCTATACGGTTCCAACGATGCCGAACTGATTGTATAGAGTTGTTACACTGTGTCTCAGAAGACATAGACTTCTAGAACATATTGTTTTATATGCAACAGCAATTTAAATACCGAAAATTGTTTTCTGAGGATACTGTTATTAAAATGTGATCAACATTGTCAAAGTCATTTTGAAACAATTTCATACGGAACTATTTACATGGAACATGTTGTACGCGTTTAGAACGATTTACTACTTACTCACCTAAGAAGAAACATACCTTTTGTGATTTCTTATGGTATATCATATAATGGAAACCAACTGTGTTATTACTCTGACGATTCAGTAATTTCGAAACGTACATACTATTGCATTTATGCACAGAAATATTATTGGAAATTGCGTTGACATTTAGCAAGTGTAAAAAATTAAAAAAGAACGCAAAGTATATTATACATTAAATGCTACGGACATAAGCTATACAACTTTTTTGTAAATGTGTATGTCTTTTGCATGAACACTGTAAAATAACGATTTTGATGCAGTATTATTACGTGATGCGATTTTAGTGCGGTTATCTTATCACACGTTCTTGTATTCGATAACCAAATGTTCAGGATGTTAAATCCAGAGAGATGGCGCATACCGATTGATTTCTGAGAAAAGATTGTTTGAAATGAAGACAGAATACAGATTTCATCATTCCTGTTTAATATTCCAAAATCGAATACAAAGCAGAAAAGTGGGAAACGTTGAAATTAAGGGGTTGAAAAGTATTTCGAATGGTCTATTTTATTTAACTTATTCATCAATATTATTAATGATATTGTTATTCAATTAATTACTGTTTATAAGCATTATCTCTACCGTTCATGTTAATACTAGTATTAACACAACTACAGATATACAGCTCGATCCAGTAGAGGATTAGTTAAAAGATAGTGAACAAAAACTATTTAATTTTTTATTCTCAACTAAATTTAAAGTAATTCATTTTTTCTACATGTTATTGATTATTGAAAATTTTGATAGAAGTAGGAAAAAATTAGATTTTCGAAGGAAGAACTAATATACTTTAAAGATTAAGGCTGTCTCAATTTTATAAGCTTATGTAACTATATTAATACACTGTAGTACTATATTGTATCTTAATACAGTGTATTTCTATTGTTATTTTTCTAAGTTTAATTACTTTTGCTGTTGTATAAAATTCCAGTGCAGATATAAACAGAAATACTAACAACGTTTGTTCTATGTACTAATATTTGCCTCTTGGTGCTATATTTGCCTAAATGAACTATGGAAAGTTCCTTTTCTGATCACAAAGCAATATATAAATAGTTGGAGAAGTAAAAGAAAAACAAAATTTTATACACTACTTAAAAAATCCTGAACATAATTGGTAATTCAAACATTATCATATTGAATACAAAAGTAAACACGATTATAGCCAATATAAGATAATATTCTTCTTAAATAATGTTTATAAGGAATCAAATATTTACAATCGTATGTACGAACAAAGTACTATGACAAATATTTTATAGCAGTTTAATTAATAACAACGCTGACTCGTTAAATACACCACTTAAAAAACACAGTTGGGATAAGAAATGTACTACACTCTGTGACAAAGGACTGATCGTGCAAAAAAGACTTACCTGTTTACATAAAATCTTTGCTACTTTTAAACACTAATAATTCCCTAATGATAAAATACGAATTATTATAAATACATTACTATGTACATGTAAAAATATTTAATAACATTATTAGTTGATATTATTAATTATTATTATTATTATAATTATTATAATAATTATTATATTACATTAAAATACTTATTAAATTGTAAATTACCCTGCAATTTTTTAAATATTCATTTGAAATATACCTCCATAAGTATTTACATACATAGATCCTAATATTCCGAACTTTCCTAGCCCGTGCCGTACCTTTTAATAATGTCCAATATTGATTTAGAAATACCCATCATACATATATTTTTGCCAATTGTATTTTAAGTGATACGTGTTTATATTTTGAAGAAGTTCACATGATGGACATATTCTCGTTGCTCTTTCCAAAACATTTACAAAACACGTATTTTAAAATACAGTTCTGTGCACGTTACTATTTTCAGAATGATGCATTATAAATGTAGACAGGTCTTTTATGCTTCTAGCAATGTAAAACGATTTGAAGTACCTGAAAACAAAGTACCATGGAATGTCGAGTTCTTAAAATATAAACCAGTTAAACACACCGCTTCAGTTCTAAGAGGCAAACCTTGGGCGGATCCGGAAATTGGAGACCCTTTATTTAAACCAAAATGGAATTCTCTTGACGGTAAAAAATTATATTTGTAATATATTTTGTTTTTTCTTAAAGTTCTTTAAAATAATTCAACCTAACCCTAAAATTTGTTGACAACGCGGGCTTCCAATTTTGATTTCAATATTTCACAATTGTTGTCAATATTTAATCTAGAATTCCAGAAAGTATCTCTAAATATGATAAAACAGTATGTACATCATATAAATGTTGTGCATTATGTAATAATTAGATTAAGATATAAAATCTACATCTGTACTTTATAAATTGCATCATACATGAAGTTGAAGCATAACTGCTACTTCTTGTATATGTTACTGTATACCCTAATATTTATTGTAGAAATTTATACCAAATCATTGTTAATAGGTCATGTGAACCGTAAGAGTTTCAACGGAGATTATATTATAGATGAGAATGGTTATCCTTTGAATCCTGTTGGCCGTACTGGCATTATTGGACGCGGCCTCTTGGGACGATGGGGTCCAAATCATGCCGCAGATCCCATTGTAACATGTTGGAAACGAAATACTTCCAAAGAGTTAGAAATAAACAAATGTTCCAACAAACCAATTTTGCAATTTGTTGCAATACAAAGACGAGATTCTGGAGAATGGGCTATACCTGGCGGTATGGTTGATCCCGGAGAAACTGTATCAAGTACTCTCAAAAGAGAGTTTATGGAAGAAGCTTTGAACTTTATAGAAAAAGATGAAATATCAAGAAACGAGTTGGAGAGATCTCTCAAGGATTTTTTCGAGAAAGGAGAAGAAATTTACAAAGGATATGTAGATGATCCTAGAAATACCGATAATGCTTGGATGGAAACTATAGCTACAAATTTCCATGACAACGACAATAGTATTGTTGGACAAATAGCACTAATGTCTGGAGATGACGCATGTAATGTTAAATGGATGGATATCGACGGAAAATTAAATTTGTATGCTAATCATAGTGAATTTATCAAGAGAACAGTGCAAAAGCATAATGCACATTGGTAAAAATACATGGTACTTTGCTGTTAGTAATAAACCATGAATTTACTATTTATTTTACTTTTGTATTTGTCTTTCACAAAAGCATTAATAAAAAATAGTAACATATTCACATGCATACAAAATAATGTAATATAAATGAACAAATGATTTGTATTTCACATCAAAAACCATGTAATTATATTAATTAAGAATGAATATCTTAACATGTAATGTATTTCGTTCATTATACAAGTTATATCTATGAAATTACATAAAATATAAGCATTGCATGACTTATTTCTCGATAAATATGTACACATAATCTATGAATTCATCACAGGTAACAATCCTATTCACAGTGGAATTATATAAAATTCAAGTCATCCTTAAAAAATAGACACCTCTAAATTTCTTATCTTAACAAAGATAATATGTCAATGGAATGACACATGATAATGAGAACAATGCAAATGAAACGTTTTTATCAAGTGTAGAAGTAAACTAATTGTCCATGTATATGTTATTTTAAGAACGCTATTTCGTTTCACGAATAGATCTAAAAATGAATATTTACAAGGAAGCTATAATAAATAATCCTGTATCAATACTGTATATTCTGTTATAGATCTTACCACAAAATTAGTATTTATAGCAATCAGAAATAATTAGTAATTACAAAATTATTTTCACTTAAATGTTAATGATCTTCGTGCTTTCACTTCAACTTACTTGCTACATTTTAACATGGCACTCTAATATTATTTGACTCCATTGCGGCGGGTAATATATTGGATTCATTTATACCAAGTAAATCTAAAAATAACTCTGTGGAATTTTTAGTTTCTGTTTCATTTTGGTTGTAGTCGGAATTTTCCATAGATTCCATATGAAAACGTGTATTCAATGAATTACTATAATTAGTTAGTTTCTTGAGAATGCGACTCATACTGTTAGTGTTTTGTAAATAGTTAACATTACTTTCACTTTTGCTAGCAAACATTGTATTGTGTTCGTTTTGTGTAGACTGATAATAACGTTTCTCTAAATCTAATGCGTGCTGTGCTTGACTTTGTCCTAGTTTAGCTGCTTTCACAAAATAATCACGAGCTCTATCGATATCTATTGAGACACCGCCTTTGCCTTGAGCATAGAAAACGCCTAAATTGTATATAGCATCTGCATGACCTTGCTCTGCTGCATCATTGTAATATTTTGCAGCCTATGGAAATAAATATATTTGATTAATGTTAAAAGATTTGTTATGTCTTATAAAATACAATTAATAGTTAATTAAAAAAACATTTTACCTTTTTTTGATCTGCCAATGTTCCAAGCCCCAATTCATAACACAAACCCAAATTAAACATACTAGCAGGTGATGATAATTTTGCACCAGTAGCAAAGTGCTTTATTGCATCTTTATAACGTTTTTCTTCTAAAGCTTTGAGGCCATAATGAAGTTCAAATTCACTTGTAGCTAATTTGTGAATATTAGTAAATTCTTCAGTAGCTTCTTTGAGAGCCTAGAAGCATTTTTAAAAACATGTTTATTAAATAAATAAACACATCTAAAGTTAATTGTATAACTTATATGTAGTTTTATTGAATGATATTAAAATTAATCGTGTTAATTTTTATGGTTGTACAATTAATACTAATAATAATTTCAATGTTTAAAAAAGACTAGAGGGTTTTACTAAACTTTAATGATTCTGTAATAATATTTTCTGTGATTCTGTGCCTACAATGATGAACTGACAATAAGACTGAATAGACAGAGATGAATTTTGGGAAGGAGATGAAATAAGAAAATTTTTAATGTTATGTTGCTTTCTTTTTTTTTTCATTTTATATACATATATTATGCAATAAACATAAATATTTACAATACACAATTTAAAGTTACATAAAATTCACTTGTCGAAATAACAATTATAATTACTCGTAAAGTACTGAGAATGAAACCATTTATAAATTACAAATAGATAAAGAAAAAACTGTTAGACTGCTAAAAATTACAAAAAAAAATATAAATATAAGTATAAAGAAAGGTATAAATGTTATTAAAAGATGGTGGATTAATGACATGCATTTCTTATTACAGGATATAAGTTTTACTATCCATTGCTAACTTCTATGTTATTATAAATTATAATGCCTGCAGAACAACATTCTCACCTCTTCTATGGTGATTGGCCCAAATGGTTTGCTTGCATTCCATTCTAACTCTGTTTCTTCTTGAACATATTTTTTGTTATTGTTTCCAGCACACTCGGTAACACGTAGAAGATGTTTTGGATTCAAATTTAATACTTGACCAAATAAATAAGAAGCACGTGCATCTGGATATTGACATAACTTGGTTTTTATGGAATCGGTTTTCTCCTTCTCAAAAATTCTTCTACGAAGACATAATGTTTGACATACAACCCATCCGACAGCCAATACACTGGACTATTAAAAAATCGTTTTCTTATTATATTGATTATAATTAAAATTATATTAACCCTTTGACTCTGTTGCATCATTCGATTGGTGCATTTTGTGTTCAAACTCTCCATAGTCAAAGGGTTAATAACATAAGCATTTCAATTAATTTCAAGGATGAAAGTAATTTGATCATTTACATTTATATTGTAATCACAAATGTTCACATTATTAATATCTAACTTTTTATTATAAAATGTAATTTCATTTTGTTTGAAAATAATGGTTTAAATAATAGATTCATGAATTTTGCAATAAATATTATATTATAAAAACAATTATGCAAAATACTTTATAATAAAAGTATTTGTATTATATGTATTTTTACTACACAAATTTTAAATTTTCTGATACAGCAGCATTTATAGCTGCATTTCTACATATTATAAATAAAAAGAAATAACATATTATATGTATAACAATTTTCTACTAAGTAATAAAAGTTTACTAAAAGTGTAATTTGAGCAAAAATCAAATTGTTAAGATACTCTACATAGTCGACTTTACGAGTTGAACTACCCTTAAATTGATGATTTATACTTTGCTTTTTATATGGTAAAACGTGGGAAAATGATCAAATGAAAGATAAAGAAGATACACATAAACGGCGCAATTTACCCATCCTACAGCGTCCGACCAGGTGTATTTTGTATTCCATTTGGAATCCTCATTTTTATCCTTAAAATCACCGGCTTTCGCAGATCCACAGAATTCTTTATTACAAACCGAAAAGCTTGGCGTGAGGATCTTATGGTTGCACGTCAGATCAGTTTTAACCTCATTTTTTGTACTATCTTGGGACGTTTGCGAATAAATATTTGTACGGCATGCACGACGATCTAAAGTCTCGCGAATTCCACGAGTAACAAACTTCCACATTTTGTAAGTAGATTAATTGAAAAAGTTTCAATTTAAATTAAAGTACTTTTCAACTTCACCGCGGTCTTTAGATGTTAATAAATGCGCCTGCACCTGACAAAGCAGAGCGGCGCACTGGTGCACTACGGTGCACGATGTACTAGTTACGTTATTGCGATGAGCTTTTAGAAATTTTGCGGTAGGCTTCGCGCTCGCGCAAGTACCTTTGATGTAAATACTTCTTAATTATTTATTATTAGTTCTCATTTGACAATTTTGATTTTAATAAGCATTGACGAATTATATTTTCATCACCATTAATGTTACTTATAAATAAAATAGTGCGAGAATAATGTTGAATAATACTAGTTTTATTATCAAAAGATTAAGTTAATTATGTGTATTCGTTGTTTACATTTCTAAAATAAATGATTTGGAAATGAAGAAAATGAAATAAAAAAAAAGTATTTTCGAAAAGTAAAAATATATTATACCTTTTAAGGAAATTACATACCATAACAAGCATTTTAATAAAATTTCTACTTTTGCATTCTATAATTGCGATGTTTTCGTTATTAAGAATTACTAATACGTATTTAGATACAAAAGTGTCGTAGGTTTGCTTCTTTACACCTCAAATATATATAAATACCTATAACCAAATTTTTACTACAATATATACTATAAAAAGAGATACATTTGTATTTCTTCTTAAAAGTGTAAACAATACGTCTATATTTAAATAGATTAACAATTTATAATGCCATACAATGTTGCATACAATTTAAATAATTGCAATTATGAAATTTAAAAACTGAATGCTTCATAAATATTTGCACCGAGTGTTTTAAGTTCTTCATTTCTCATTAAACGATCTAATAAATCTGTCTGGAAACCTTGTGGCATTGATTTGTCTGGCACTTGCCCATTTATAATTGGTATTATTTTAGCCATGGGCATTGCTACCTTATTGATATCAACAAATGTATTGCTATTCACTTCTGTATTATTTTTTTCTCTCCAACTCATGTGATTCTGATTCGATGTTCCTGGTACTGAAATACCATTTGGAGTTTTGCCATTTTCCTTTGTAGAAGGTCCAGTGAAAAATTCAGACATGTGATCTACCAATAAACTGAATCCACGTCTAATGTTACTTTGCGTTATGTTTTGTACTTCTTCAGTTTCCAAAAGATCTAGGGTTTCATTAATTAATTTCATAAACATAGGCTCTTTCTCAGCATCACATTCTGTTTGTAACATGTATGCAGTAAGATTTTTCACAGGATCTCTTGAACTATCTGTAGATATAGAGGACGTAATGGCCCAATATATTTCTTCTATATCCCTTAGAGTTAATTCGTCTTTCAATGAAATTGAGGCTGTTATTTCTACAACCTTATCCTTAATAAGTGAACATAACTTGTTTATCCCATCATACCTAAAATGGCTTGAAAGAGACATATATTTTGTCTGTACAATGTTTTCTGCAGTTGCACCATTAGAGTTTTGAATATCCTTGTACATATGACTACCTATTATGTTAAATTGAATCCTTATCAAAGTAGCTGCCATTGCATATGAATATATTATTACAGCTGATCTAGCAATTGCTAAAACTTTCAGTTCATTCCAATATGCTACTTTATCAGTGCAACCATTTCTGAGTTTATTTACAATAATTTCAGTGTCTAAAACTTTAATTACAGTATCTCTTAGAGTCGATGCGAGGGACTTTATCGTATGACTGCATATTGTTTCTATACATTCAAAGTACTGTTGTCTTTTTGTTCTTTCAAGCATTTCCTTGATCTCTTTTTCTTGCCATTCTCGAAGTCTACGTTGTGTATATCTTATGAAAATAACACTGCCAATGAGAATGCTTCCCACTATAAACTTTCGCCTATGACGGCTTACAAATCCTTTGACACTTGACAACATCTTTCAGAATAAGATATTGAAAATAAGGATTGTGTACGAAATGCTACATACTTTGTACTATAAATAATTACAATAATTTTTCTTAGAGCTTTATACTTAAGTTCCTTATACTTAAAGTCGTCTTAATTGGGAACTGATTTACTGTACAATCACGTCTGACAAATTATTTAAAATTACACGTTCTAATCTATTTGTAATAAAATTTGTTGTATCAATAAATCTTTCTATGCAAGCAACAAGACAATTTTCTGTTTTCGCACCTAAACGAGCACTAGGTGTATCAACACAAATATCCCAACAGATGTCAGTTAAATTATGTACCAATCTCTGAAAAAAAAAACAAACTACATTTAAAATACACATAAATATGTTAACATCTTATATAGCATACCACAAAAAATATATTCATTACTTGAGAAGTTACTTAAAAGAGTCGCATAAAACACTGTTAAAAGGTACGGTTTCGAACACAATTTTTCGTTTAAAGTAGAAGAATTACCACGATTATTTTGACATAGGAGGCAAAGACAATGAATACTCCTTATACTTCCTGTATTTGTCATGTGATATTATACTAAAACTGAATATTCAAGTTAATGCTATCAAATTGATAAATAATTCGATTAGAAGATATTTTCACATAATCGAAAACAATGTAAAAAAAATACCGAGAACAACTCGCGAGCTAACCTGAAACTCTCGTTTCTTAGCTTCAGTCTCTATGAAGGCCTGAAATCGCTCATCGACCGCACCTTGCGACCTTTGCTCCTCCATAAAACTCATTCTTTACTTCCCACCGTACTTTTAACACTGAAATAATGAAAACATTTGACCTTTAGACCATTAATTCTCTTACCTTATTTCAATTTTATTGCGGTACCGACCACTGAGTAGTGGTTCAAACTATGTACGTATGTACTATTTATTTCCAATAGAGTAGACACCATTAATGAGAAATATTCAATAATGATAATATTTTTATCATTAGGATAATATATCCTTCAATTTTAACTTGAATATTAAAATTATTTCACAGGCAGATGTAATTTGTGATCATGTAGCACTGACCTCTTCAGGCTAACATTGGCTAACATTGAAGACTGTGTAAAATGAAATAATTCATAGTCGATAAAAATGGCCTTATCAATACCACCATCTTTTAGGCTGGATCAGAACCTGCATTATCTTTCAGGCTGGATCAGAACCTGTTTCATCTTTTAGGCAGGATCAGGCTGGATCAGCCTACATCATTTTTTGACATAGAAATAGCATTCACTGCTAATATCCAATAGAGAAAAAAATTCCAAGGGTTAAAGCATGTTTTACTCTCAAATTAATTTATATTTTAAGTAATTGTTGCAAAAATTGAGGTAATAATATAAATTATAATAATTTAATATTCAGTGTGAGGCATACTTTGAGATCATGTTACTCTGTAAGCTACTACCACTGGGGGATAAGGGATCCTCGTTGAAACCAGTGACCGAGCAAGCAAAGAAAATTTTATGAAAAAAGTAATACGATATAAAAGACCTAGCCTGTCCAGATCTACAAGTTTTGTGCAACATATTTTTCGATGCAGTCGGTAATTTAGAAGATATTCGAGAAAAACGATTTTATAAGCATGTAATTAATTATTTTAATGTTTGAGAGCTCAGGAACACGTTTTCCCGTTATACGATCGAGCTCAAACTTTGCACAGATTTTTATATATTAATTGTAACAATTCTGAGAGGTGCTGTAAAAAAATTTTGAAAAAATTTTCGTCAAGAGTAAATAAGAACCACCCTGTTATACATACACTAATTTATTATTCATACACTATATAGAAACGAACATACATAATATATTTATGAACATTCGAAATCTTTATGATAATAACTATGTAACATTTAATAATTTCCATCAAGTATTTTGAAGATATAATTTACGTACTTTTTATTTATGTTCATGAAAAACTGTAATACTAACATCAACCAGAATACAGTGCAGAGACATTTAATTTTTAAATGTCGTTATGAGAATGAAGGAGGGTAGGAGAGTCAGGGGGTTGATTTTATTGCAGGGGTACGAAGGTAGGGACAGCGAGGACGTTACAGGGTACACCTGGTAATTTTACATTCCCATAGAGGCTCGATGCATCCAGAAACAGCTGTGTCCTTCCTGCAATATAACACCCGCCAAAACGGGAATCTTTTTCACGAACTCTGCTGTACCTATTATATCAGATGTACAACATCCATGAAAAATTCAACTTTTATACAATTTTTGTAATCACCAAAATATATTGATCTGTAATTTTCAATCCTACGGCAAACATTGCGCGCGAAAATGATTTCTTTCTTTTCCGTGGTAAATCCAGAGACGTATTTTCTAATTTTGCGCTTCTACATTGAAACTTCCTACATTAAAACTAATTTTTTATCTTCGAAATTGTTCCAATTACATTCTACATTTCAAAATTACATTAACAGAAATTTATTTTAATTATTTCTGTATCTTGTACATAACACATTTTTATTTGCAATATTTTTCATTTTTTGCATTTTCTCTACTTTCTCTTCCCCGTTAGGTAGTAAGTAAATAAAAACTTTTCTGAATTTCAATAAAATTTTTATTTGTCAAAATTACTTCTGAAACTGTACACGCAATAATTTTTTAATAATGATTCATTATGGCTACCTGTGGGTTTATAATTATTTTTCAAACCTGCGTTAATTAAATTAATTTGTAATTTTTTAGTTTTATTAATTAATTATATTTATATCCATAATCCTGAAACGTCAAATTAACACATGTACGTGTTGAAACCTAAGAGGAATGGCGATGGCGGTAAAGGGAATTGCTACGCTACTGTCTGCATAGGTGGGACATCTGTTACTGGATTGGTCCGTTGCGTAACAGAAGCTCGATGATTCGTTATTGCGTCCACATGGAACTTGAATAACTGTCTTTTCAAATCAGAAAACCGGTAGGTCGTTGCGCACAAGGGAACGTTTGCGACGGGTGAGCAAAGAAATCTTTATTTCACATTTGCGGCCTAGAATCTGAGGGGTGAAGACGTTTGATATACTTTGCCAACTAAGTTATTTTTCAAATTTGTTCGTGAAGTGTTACCTATAATTTGTTTTCATCGTTTCATTTGTTTATTACTTGTGTAGTTTCAAATTAAATACTTTACCATGTCGTTCTCCAAAGCCAAGATTCAAAGGTTCAACGAATTGGAAAGTAAGTACTCATCATTATGCGTATTGCACCCCTTCACTGCGTACTGAATGTACTAAGTAACTATATTTATGATACTAAGATTTTGTAAATAATATAGTTATCGCCCGTGTTATTTCTTCATGATTTTGTTATTGTGTTGCATCGAATTCTATCGGATAATCTTCTTTATTTAAGGCCTTTTGGCGGGAATGTACCCCTTTTCACTTAAGTTAAAATATGACATTAAAGTTTTCCACGTTTATTATTACGAGTTTGCAATAAATCGCAGATCAAGTGTATTTTGTTATGATTATTGTGATTTATTAATTTGTAGATATTAATATATAGCATAAAAAGTTGCGCAAGTAAAGAATTGTATATAGTTAGCTACTAAATGTTATTACTAAATGTTTATAAGTAGCTTATTTTTGCTAGATAATTACTTAACACAGATTAATAAAACTTTATAATTCTTTTGCTCATAACATATTTTTATATGCACTTTAAGTATATTTTCGGTGATGCACACATATTTTTTATGTAAAAAATTACACATTTCTTCTTTTTCTTTGTTTGGTATTCATAATTTTTTAACGTAGTTGAACCATTTAAGTCTAATTACAACAATTAAGTAAAGTACAAGTGAACAAAAAAGGTAAGATGATGTTTAAGTATACTTAAATATTGCACGAGAGTGTAAGACAGAAGGAAGGAATATAGATGGAAGGAAGTGGATTGGATAGTCAGTTTTGTTACAAGAACTTGCAAGAAGGGTTGAGACATTACTGGGTTCACCTGGTACATAATTTTATGACCCCATACAAATGTACCTGCCTTGATGGTGTACTATGAAGTAAATAAAGTTTCCTGTGTCTCTTGCATTTAGAAACCTCTCCTTTCTCCCACAGTTGTGACGGTGTCTCTCATAAGCACCCATTGAATAAGGGTTTTTTTACCTCTCCATGTGGTCTACATTTCATCCAGCCAATTATATCAAAATTCAAAGAGTTTAAAAATGTAACAAACAGGTATCTTTGTAGAAATTAATATTAACAAAGACAAAAATTTTGCAGATAATGTCCCTCCGCCAGGAGCATACAATCCGAAATTCGACACGAAAGTGAAAGGATTGGTCATTGAGAAAACAGAGAGATTTCACGACAATAAAAGTGTAGTCAGTGCAGAATGCAATTTATCAGTTTCTGGCAAAAGCGCTGGTAACATGGTAGCGGGTTTCAGAACGGTGAGAGAAGTAACAAATATTTTGTGTGTATTTACTAGAAATTTTAAGTTTAGAAAACAATAACTACATATTTTTAGTGATGGAAATTTAAATAATTATTTCAATTAATAAATTTATCAAAAGCAGTTAAACATTTCAATAATTATTGTTGTAAGCAATAATTTTAAAGCAGAAAGAAATAATTAAATAATTGATAATAAGTAAAATCTTTGTTTCCACAGCCACAACTTCCGCGAAAAAAAGTTACAACGAGGTCATGTTCAAAGACGAAACCACGAACACTTATTCTGCCTAGCGACAACAAATTAAAATATAAACCGGAACATCAACTCGCCGATCTTCAAATAGAATGCAAAAATAAAGACAAAACTATACAAGAATATGAGAAATTAATCGAGGAAGTAAAGGAAAGCCGGGAGAAATTGGAATCGCAGCTGGAAGAATTACAAAGAAAACAAGCGGAAGTGGATGATCAATACAGAAAAGACATTGAAACAATGGTAGGAAATCACTTCTTCTAAAACCAAAAATAGACATTTTTTAATTCAAATGTTGAACGCATATTTTAATTTCTAGGCAGAATTGCAATTGGAAGTGTTGAATAATCGGGATGAGAAGCACCAAGCGGAAATTATGCGTCTCCGTTGTCAATTTTTAGAAGTGTCAGAAGAAAAAGAACATGAATTTCGTGCTAGGAAAACTATAGAAAGCGAACTTAGAAGTCGCATTGAGGATTTAACGAAAAGAATAGCTAAGTTAGAGTCTGAATTGGAAAAGAAAAAACAGGATAACAAAGAAAAAGTAATTTAGTACTAGTATTCGAAATTATACATTATACATATATCTATGATTATTTACAAAATTTATTTTTGGCAATATCATAGAACAATGATTTCAATAATTCTATGTCGATTCACAGATACAAATGCTTGAACAAGAGATCGAAGAGTTCATAGTAAAGTTAGAAAAATTAAATGAAAATCGGATGCAAGAAATCAATTTGTTAGAACAAGAAAAATCGGATCTACATTCGCACATTAGTAGTTTGACTGATCAACTGGCCGAATCCGAAGAAAAATTGAAGGATGCAATTGCCAAGAGCGATGACGAGGTAACCGCGTCTCAAGTGTATAAAGTAAAAATCATCATTGACTACTTTTTTTTTACATGTCGCACAATGGAGTATTTGACCTCAAAGACCAAAATTATTTTATTCGTTTTCATGACGCCAGACGTATTTAAGAATGAGATAATGCAATTATTTGATATAATTTTACAATAAAAGGGCACAGAATAACAAATGTATTATTAAGTGAATATAAATATTATCTTTTCACATTGTTTATGTTGCAAAACATCATTCAGTATTTTTTATAATATTTTATTTTAATACAACCTTTCTTTTTTAATTGGGGATTTTGAATCGTCTTTTGGCCAGCTAAAAAGCTGTAAAAGACGCAAAGATGCAAATACTCCAGCGACGTCGGTGAAGATAAATTTCAAGACACCATAAACAACTGATGCACTCGAGTGAAATTTATCAATTACATTGCAAATTACTTTTTGGTTGTTATTTGACTTCATATTGTATTTCACTGTGGTGTTTGATGCAAGTTGTTGCTCTGAAGAGCACCTACACTCACTTTTTATCGCGAAACTATAAACGCAGGTAAATACAATGATTCGAGAAGCAACGTCTGCTGTAGAAGAAGAAATGCGATTAACTGCAGAAAGGTATAAAATATGCTTAACACGAGTAGAAAAGGAACGAATAGAATTAGATGAAAGACTGCTGCAAAAAGATGCTGAAATTTCTAGACTTTCCATAATTCTTGAGGAATTGAAGACCTCCGCTGAAACTCAGGTAAGTAATATTTAAATAGGGAATTAATAGTAGTAATAATTATAATATTAACAACAATGATAACACAAACTTTAGGAGAGCTTTGGCCAAAGTTTGCAAATGGAACTAGATCGAGCAGAGACTGAATTAGCAGAAAAGAAGGATGAATTGAGGGCTTTGAAAGATCAAATACGTGCGGAAGCAGCAGAAATGGTGGCTAGAAGAAAAAGGTATGACTTTTTAGGTATAAGTACACGTATATATAATTAATATAATAATACTGCATAACAAAAGTTCGTAGCATTTTGAATTAATTTTCAAAGATAAAATAAGATATTTATTCATAGATTTATTCAATAACATATTTTCTATTCTGTTAAATTTTAATTTAAAATGCTACGAATTTTCGTTTCAACCGAATACTATAGTAATAATAGTATACATAATAAGATACATATAAGTACTGAACTATTATATAGATTTGAAGTCATAATGGCCGAAAATCAAGCATCGGTTGCTGCTCTGAGTAAACGATTAGCGCAGAGCAATGTTGAGGTAGAAAGATTGCAACGTGAATTAAAACGTGGAGAAGATTACATAAACGAGCATCGAGATTTATTAAACGTTATGCGTAATAACTCGCAAATAGTACATGTGGAGGTGCATGCTTTGATGGAACAGCTAGATGCCAAGAAAGGATTAATCAATCAACTGGAAGTTGAAAGTTTAAACGAAGTAGAATCAGTCAGATCCATTTTTGAATCAAAAATCGAAGATTTGAATCAAATAGTGGCGAAAGAAGTGACGAAATTAAAAACCGACTGTGACGCAAAAGATGCTCAAAATGCGGAGGTACTTTTATTTCCTTGGTTTTGTTAGTATATTCATTGAATTATTAAAAATTGAAATCTCTTTCAATTTGATATACTAGATAAAAAGTCAACTGCATGAAATGGCCAATCATCTCAATGGAGCGCAAGACATGTTGCTTCAATTGGAAGAATCAAATGATGCTCAGGAACTTGAAATTTCACGAGTGGAGTTGGTCAATTATAAACTTAATGAACAGTTACAGAAAAGCAAGTTAGCAGTGGAGGAAGCTAATCACTTGCTAGAAACTCAATCTATGAAACACAAAGCTGCCATGCACGAGGTACATTTAAAAATATATATCTCTCTAATAACTGTTGTAGTCAATTATGGTAGTACCAACGTTTGTCTAATATTTTTAGGCAAATGCAAAAATTCAAGAACTTTCAAATGCCATTAAAACTCTTGAGGAGAGGAATAACTCTGTGCAAGATGAAACTGAAACATTGAAACAAGAGAAAATTCGTCGGGAAGCCGCGGAAGAGTATGGTTTTGTATTAACAAATTATGTCACAGATCAGTTGAATTCGTTGTATAATAGAATAATGTATTTTTGTTGATTTAGGGAAGTTAGAAAGTTACGAGAGCATAATGCGCGTCTCATGAGTGATCATCAAGAGATTAGCGAAAAGTATGCTGAGTTAATTGGCCATCAGAATCATAGACAGAGAATCAAGCACGTATTACAACTGAAAGATAAAATCAGTCAACTAGAGCAGGTGTGTTTGATTTCTTTATTTGGATTTACTATAAATGATTGTATATATGTTATCATAATATTACTATTTCAATATTTCAAACTTTAATAAAACATTCATTTCTTAAAATATCATTATATTGATAATTTAATAAATCCAGTGAAATAAAGATTTAATTTATTCTAGGATTTGCGATCCAAGATGAAGAAGATAGAACAACAACAGAAAACGATTGAAAAGTTGAAGACAGATGACAAACGCATGCATAGCAAAGGGAAAGAAAATATAATCAGTGTTCCAAAGAATACACATACAACGCCTGTATCATCTCCTCTTAAACCATTAACACCCCTAAGAAGTCGAAATGAATAGTTTTAGTTATCATATATGGAATGTTTTATTTTTTGATTATGACTGCATCTTAATAAAAATAAATGTATAAATAACTGTAATACAAATATTTATGCAGCAATATATATATGTACTGGAATACTGCAACTTACACTGTACTTGAGTACAACAAGCTCACAAATCAGTATATGGTGAACTGTAGTTCATATATAGAATTGTAACACATTAATCCTAACAAATTTAATTTATTTCACGCATCTAAACACTTTTCGTGAAATTAATTTTTCAGTTTGATAGGATCTGTTAAAAGTCTGTGATGATTATGTTTAGTTGTAAAGTTAATCTTTTTGAAGCAATATAATCTACTGAAATGTATATGCAGTTTATAGGTTTAATATTAGAAAAATTATATTTTTAATATGATATTTAATATGATAAAAAATGTATCTTGTACTAAACCTTCGCTCTCTGAATCAATAAAAGTGAAATATAGTAATTTTGTGCATTTATGATTTAATTTAAAGTCCAAACATATTAGTTGCACAAAAAGCTTTTAGAGTAGGAACTTTTGAAAGTTCAGAAGTAAAATTCAATTAGAATAAGTCCCATCAAAAATAAATCTAGCGAAATTGGGACGCAACGACCTACAAGCACGGGACGCCCCGGGTTCGCAAACACCCGTACTCACCCATGGGCCCCACCCCTGAGTGAGACCCTGGGGGACCTCCGATCGGAGGAATACCAATTTTAAACAAAAAATATCCATTTCAAAAACAGGAACTTTTGAAAAGTTCAGAAGCAAATTTTGACGAGGTAATCCGAAACAAAAAGTGTGTGTTTCGGTTAATGATTGAATGGAGCTTACCAAAAAGGTGAAGGTGGATCAATGGAAAACAAGGAAAGCATTGAAGGCCTCTTGGCTCGTCCCGAGCTAGCCCAAAGAAAATCCAGACACAATTCAATTAAATACACAAGTTTTTATAATTAGTCAGTCTTAAATTCTATTTCACAATGTAATCGCAAATTATAAATAAGCAGCTATTAGCTAGATATTATTCTCTATTTGTAAGATTACAAGAAGTTCTTACAAATAGAGAATAATACCGATTGCCCAGGTCTCACCACGAGGAGGTTGCTGCACAAGAGACCCGAAAGGAAGCCAGAAGGAATTCAATACGCTTCCTTCTGACTCCCTATCTTACAACGACTATGTACAATCTTATAAACTAAATTTCGCAGATCGCTAAATGGATGAGATTACTTTTCCACAGAGAGAAAAGTTCACTTTTCCATTTAGCGTATGTCGAGTAATTATTGCGGGGCAAAAGGTATCAAAAACGAATCAGGCAGAAGGCTCTGATACTTTCAAAGAGAGAAACAAAACCGAACCAGAGCAGAAGGCTGTGGTTCAAGGGTGACACGACGCGTACAATGCTTGCAAGCTATCTGCCGACCAGTGCGGTACCCGACGCTTCCGCGCGGAGAACGATGGCCAGGGACGCCTCCACCTTTTGGTAGAACTACCTTCCCCAACTACCCGCCACGAGCAACGCTGACGCAACAAGGCGACGAAGAGACTTATGGACGAAGGATCCCCTGCTCCCGGCGCGAGCCACGCCAGCGTTGACATGACTTAGGCAGAAATTTTACGAAAGAAGGGTTCTACCTGGCGAGTACTGCTCCCTGACCATCGTTTCTCAATGCATCCACGCCGAATATCGCAACGTGGACCGGTTCAAAACTTGCAAGCAAGGTCCGACACAGCCTTTCGCTGTGTCGGAGTTAACAATCGAGTCGAACAAAGTGAAGTTAGGGCAATAACTACTCGACATATATACAACGACGAT
>CM052118.1:8338433-8388223 GCA_028454245.1 Halictus quadricinctus | reverse complement strand
CTTTTAATCCATGAATATTCGCACGCATTAATTTATCGAACACAATTAACTGGTAAATTGATTACTTCTAGCTGGTCAATGTTTATAACAATTCTTTTTGCCAACTATGTAGACAAGCACTCCCTTGACCATCTTGCCATCTAATTTTTTAGCAAAAGTAATTGATAGAACTTATGATACAGAATTACTTTTGAACCATGAATATTTGCACGCATTAAATTATCGTACACAATAGACTGATAAATTTCTTATTTCTGGCTGTATAATGTTTACAACTTCTTTTTCCAATGATGTCAACAAGCACTCCTTTGACCATGTTACCACCTAATTTCTTAGAAAAGGTAGGTAATAGAATTCAAGGTACAGAATAACTTTTAAGGGGGCCGGCATGGTTTGAAATCCATATACGTATGCAAGGGTCAAAATCTAGTCAAACTGCCGCTTCAATATTGCAATGAGCAGTTTAGAAGTGGTCAATTGTGTTTCCTAAAAGTCCAATCTACGTCTGTATAGAGCCCAAATTACTAATAATATTTATATTAGAGTAATATTCGGCAGAAAATTCGAATTCTGAAGCAAGTATGACGTCATAAGATGGCTGCCGCTGAAAGATTCTCTTAATTTCGAGAGATTTAGTGTTCGTATCGAAAAAAGGCTCTACACAGACGTAGCAAAGACATGTACAAACACGGTGGTATGCATTTTTAATTGATACTTACTTATTTAAGACGTAAAATGTCTAGAAAAATGGCACAGCGTAACATAGCGTGAAAGTCAAGGCCAAATGCCTGCCGGCCCCCTTAAACCATGAACACTCTCACGGTATTTCATTTCGTGCGACACGAAACAGTATAAGATGAGATGACTGAACTGGCCTATTTCTATATCTCGTCTGTAATATTATATAGTTGCACCACAGACGAGTAAGGATAGACCTAACATCTTATGGGACTTCGTGTCTCATGTTCTGAAATATCGACTGTTCAAAAAATCAGAGGTTTTGGTATGCCCTCTACGATTTAGAGTGGTGAGTTTAGGAATTATATTGAATTACAGGTATCGATGGCGTAGATCCCCCCGGGCTCCCCGCCGGGCGGTTTCATTGTATGCCGTTTGTCAGTCGCTGGCTCTTCGACGTTCGGCACTCGGCAAAAGTTATTCCAAAATTTATTCAAAGCCTTTGAATAAAAGATACAGATAAAAGATGAAAAAATTATTCGAACCTAATAATAAATAATAAATCCGCTTCAAATAAAAAAAATTATCTTTATTCGATACTCGTCGAATAACGATACTTCTTTTATTCGAACCTTCGAATAACGAATAAAAATTTTTTTATCTTTGATGACTGTCAACCCTCCTAGCTTCTATCTCCTAGATGGCTCTAGAGCTCCCCGAACGTGAGACAGAAAAATACATTGGGTGATTGGTCTAGTCCTATACCTCGTCTGTGTTACAGACACTACACTAGTATTTAAAGTTGCCTACACAGCGCATCACAGTTTTAATACAAGACGGCCGACAAGTTGATACCCCTTCCGTCTTTTGCCGCACTCCCACAGAATTATGCACAGTCCTTTAGATCCGCGGCCAATAGTGACAATGTATGCGACGTTAAGGAACAGCACGCTTTGTCGCTATTGGCTGAAGGATGGCTTAGAGTGAGAATACGAACACTTCGGCATAGCCATCACTTTAAATTTAAATTAATGAATTATCGGTAACGTCGGCTGTGACACGAGAACCCCATTGGTAATGGGGCTTTAGAAAATACATTGAATAGCTATGTATATAAACATATGTTTTGTCTGTGCTATGAATCTAATACATTGAATACCTACATATCTATTTTTATGTTTTGTCTGTGCTATAAATCTAATATTTAAAAATTTATATTATTCTATTATTATTATTTTATTATTTATTATTATTCACGTCAAACAACATAAGACAATAAATTGTAGTTTTTCCGAAGACTATCGTAACTAATTTCCAGTCATTCATGTAAATTCTGTATCATATTATGTACGCGTTGTTTTAAATTTTCAATTGATTTGCAAAAATTGGTTTACCTGAGTTTATACGTAAATTATAGAGGGCAAAACTTATGCGTCATATCTAGAGTATTGGAATTAATATTAAAAACTTATTAAATTTACTAAAAATATTACAAATTGTATTTTACTCAATAAAATTTAATAACGGAAAATAATTAATTTATGCCAAATATTTTATTGTGAAATGAATTTTTACAAAATTTTCAAAATGTAACGTCAAATGCCACGTTGTATCGAATACACCAATGAGCTGTTCACAACAACAGCTGTAACGTGTTCCCGGCTGAAGAGTACCGTAAAAAATTATTTTGCAATAACTGTTCAAAATGGATTATAAAAGTTACATTATATTCTTAGGATTAATTTTGAGTTTAAATTACGTTTGCTGCCAGTATAGGACCAAAAACGTAAGAACTTAAAAATTTTCAATAACTGTCATATGTATATGTTTAATTTAATCACTGAATTAATTGTATATATTTTACTTAAAAATGTGTAATAAACTTTAATAACTAGTTTTTACCAGTAATTATAAAGAATATTTCACGTTCTTTGAAACTTTATAATGTAATACCATTTCCATATACTTAACCTAAAGTTATTAGTAATACTTCTACTTTCATTGAAGCTTCATTTATTCATTTTAGACTCAAGGTTCTTCCTTGTCAGAACGTGTACAACAATTAACAGAGCTTGCTCTCGCAAGGCCTGTAATAAAATTGAATAGTGCAACATTTAAAGAATATGTGCGTACTACGCCAAGAAACTATTCTGTTATAGTCATGTTTACTGCTATGGCACCACAAAGGCAATGTCAAATATGCAGGTAAATGTAGATTTATTATTTCATCTGAGTTTATCACATTGCAAGTAACATTAGACCATATATATAACATTACATATGTTTTTTAGGCATGCAAAAGATGAATTTGTGATAGTGGCAAATTCATTCAGATACTTACAGTCTCACTATAAGAAGTTATTTTTTGCTTCTGTAGACTTTGATGAGGGATCATATGTCTTTCAAATGGTATTTAAAGTATTATACAATTATCAATAAGAACGACAATATATTTTGATTTGACGTAAATTGTTTTATATAGATGAGATTAGATACTGCACCAGTATACATGCATTTTCCACCGAAAGGTAAGCCAAAACCTGCAGACACTTTGGACATTCAAAGAATAGGATTTGGAGCAGAAGCAATTGCAAAATGGATATCTGAACGTACTGATATTCAGGTGATTACATCCATACATAACAAGTACGGAGTAGAATTGTTTGTAACATTTTTTAACATATTACAGATTAGAGTATTTAGGCCTCCAAACTATTCTGGTACAGTAGCAATAATAATGTTACTAGTTCTCATTGGAGGATTCTTCTATGTGAGACGTAATAATTTGGACTTCATTTACAATAAAACCATATGGGGGCTTGGTGCATTGGTAATACAGAATTTTACAAATTTCGTACTTCATATAATGGTTTAGTTTAAAACAATACTGTCTACAGTTTTTCACTCTTACAATGATTTCTGGACAAATGTGGAATCACATTAGAGCACCTCCATTTATACATAAATCATCTAGTGGAAATGTGGCATATATTCATGCTTCATCTCAAGGCCAATTTATATTGGAAACATACATAGTGATGGTTTTAAGTATCCTTTTATCAATGAAAATTTAGAAAGAATTTAGTAGTATTATTTTCCTTAATAAAATGTAATCAGATGGTGCTGTGGTATTAGGTATGATTTTAATAACTGAAGCTGCATCTCGTAAAGGTGACGTAAAAAAGCGGCGAATATTTGCTGTCATAGGCATGGTATTAGTCGCCATCTTCTTCAGCCTGTTGTTATCCATATTTAGGAATAAGGCACAGGGATATCCTTACAGGTAAAGTAATTTTAAATATTCAAATAACAATAAATCATTGTTACCAAATTGGAGCATATTAATATACTCATGACACTAAAAGATGAATATATCAATATACTCTATTTTTCGTATCTTTCGAACAATTAGTATTACGACGAAACTCAGTGATGAATAATTGATATGTTGCAGTTTGCTATTCAAATAAGAGGAGTAAGTGTAGGAAGCCATCATTTGTATACAGTATTTGTATATTGCAAAAGAAATTTTCAACTTGCCCATCAATATTACATACTAAGTTGCAGAAAAGGAAAGGATTTGAGCATAATACTTGAGCTCTCGTCATTGTTAAAAGTGTTGTACCATAATCACGATTTAAATTTGTTTGTACGTACTGTAAAATAAATTAATATTTAAAGTCGCTATTCTTTAATACTATTTAGGATGTTAAAATGCGTGTACATTCCTGCAATAAAAGATATAAACAACTTACTCTAATTACTGTTACTATTTTATATCAACGTTTATTGACTTTACATTTCACATTAGTAATATGATCTTTATTCACTTAATAAAATCTAATGAAATACGTACAAAGTAACGTACGTACTTAGAAAATGAAAGGTAATAAAATTTTTCTAGATTTTGGATAATTTTGAAATGTTTGTATATACCACTTATGCGTTAATACAGCGGTAGATATCTAAAAATAAAAATAGTAGTATTTAGTAGTATACACATTTTATGCATTAAAAATACGAAATAAAATTTGTATACCTGGTTTACTAAAACCCACATGGTAACATAATGATATGCAGAACTTTGCCACAATATTACAGAAAGGGACATATAGATAATTATCTCTGTAATTTGTAAAGCACCCGACACATACTCAAAAAGGCCGCCATGTGGTATCTTATAAACTGTAGAAATGATTTCACCAGTTTTGTCTTTTCGTAAACCACGAAGAATATAATTTGCTCTAAGTTGAGCATATGATGATAATATAACAATAAATGCACATATCAAATGAATATAAGTAATGTTTTTCCAAGAAAAATAGCTTTCTGAACCTATAGTGAAGAGTTTATAAATATATAAACATAACTAAATTTAATTTAATAATTATAGAAAAATTTGGGTACAAGCATCTATTAGAATTACCTTCAATAAATCCTTTAGATTCCCCTATAATAGAGATTAAAGTCCCGAAGTAATGATAGAATCCTATGATGTAATGAGATATATTCATCATTTTACCACTAAAAATATTTATGTAATATGATTCATACAATCTTTTCCAACAATGAATAGTCAGAAGCAAGACAGCTACAAATGTATTTTCTGGAGATACTAAAAAGTATAAATATACAATGAAAACTGACACATAAATATAAAATTATTAATAATTTGTACATATTGCACTTACCTAATGGTTGTCTATTTGTTCCTAAACACATATTTAATGTCCATATGATGATTTTAGGTATATCACCATTCCATAAGTATTTATAAAATACAAAATATAGTACATAACTTGAAGCAGGTGCAGCAAAAACATAAAAATGTTTAAACCATCTAGAATATTATATTTATTGTTACTAATATTATTAAATTAATATTGCTACCCTCTTCTTACTTACCTTCGAGGTACTTCTGTTTTCATTACAAGTGGCTGATAAGTATTATCAGAATATTTACCATAACGATATGTACGTGTTATTAAAGCAGGTAAATAAGATTCCACATACGTAATTAATAAGCCAATAATACCAGTGGAAGATGCAGCAAGAAGAAATATAATACGTATCAAATTTATTTGCATTTTGTATTGAACTATATATGCTCCAAGTATAAATGTATGAGTTGAACTATATTTACACTTTGGAAGTTCTTTTAAAATCTGTGTTCCACTTTCACATAAACCAGTTTACTGTAACAATTCAAATAATGCATGTTATTAATATTAGTATTTATTATACTATTATATTTTACATAGGATGATCAGTAATTGGTATGGTACAACCGAAAAGGTATATCTTTGAAATACTGTAATCACAAAATATATTTTTGCCAAAGTCCCATTTTTTTCTTATATGTACAAAGTAATTTGGCAGAATAATGTTTCAAAAACAAAACACATATTATGGCTTGTAAGTGTATTTATTTTATGAACATGTTCACATTACAAAATTAGTTTTTATCACATAGAATACGGACGGACTTTGTTACACTAAAATAGGCGGCTTTGTTTAAAATTCTCGTGATACTTAACATTTTTATATTTTTTTTAACTTATACATTTCTAGTTATATAGTGAAAATTGTCATAATATTTCAACAGTGTTGGACTCTATATTTACAATGATGTGTATACAGAACTTGATACGAGATTAGTAAATCATTTTTACATTATTTCAGATTATGTAAATATGACACTAATTAAGTACAAATTAGAACTGTATATTGAAGAGGAGTAAAAACAGTTAGAGAAAGATAAGAAAAGAGAAAACCAAAAGCCTAAAAAATAATACTTTTAAATTTTTTACATTGGACGGAAACATGAAATACATTATGACCCTATGTACAAAAAATATGTTACAACAAAATATAACATACGGTGAAGTATTCTTTCCCGTGTAATAAATCATATTTTATACTGTAAATGCTAATACTTCCACCTTTCATAATACTAAAAGCTCAAGGTAAAAAACCTAACACGTAAAAAGTGAAATATAAAAATAATCACTATTTTTAATTAGTTAGCTATCGACTAATTAACTCTTTAGTTAAGTTAAATGTCAATGTAAAAGAGAAGATAATAACAGTAAGTAAATATAATTAAATCTAAATACTAAATTTAAATATAAAATTATTAAATTTAAATATAATTTCCAGTTTATCTAGCATAGAGAAATAAAATTAGTATGTTGCTCTAAAATGAAGAATTGACTAATGCGAATGAGAATACTACATTATATTGGCATTGTAAACCTATCTTGAACACGAACTTCTATTCTAAAAATTAAGCAATCATTTTGCAAAAAATCTGTTAAATCTCGTATTCGCACATATTCCGTGTAACCGAAACTTCGTTTGTTCAATTCACAGACTGGCTTCCTAAACGCTTCTAAATCTGGTCTTGATGAAGTTATTTCTCGTATATCTTTTTCATAATCATTTGGATGCACTAAAATAAAGTGCATTATACCATTGAATGGCCAATCTAAACCGTCGTCATTTTCTGACTTCATTATGTGCAAAAGTAATGAGAGAAATTCGGAATCTTTTGAAGATATATTAATTCTAGCACAAATTTTATATCCATTCGGACTGGTATAAAAACCAGGACTGTAGTAAAACATTTTTAAGGGATCATTCATCATACTTTCAAGTTTGTCCCGAAAGGAATGTAATCTCCAAATATATACACCATTACAACTACGCAAAAACATTTCTTCTTGGTTAAATCTGAAAGAAGTTTGCAGAGTTGTGAGTTGAGTTTTTTGATTAGACACAGTAATAGAAAGTTCTCTATTTTGTTGCTCCAATGTTACTATTCTTTCATATAGATTCCTAAAAAAAAAGAATACTTGATAGAATTATTTATAAAAACATTTTGTTTTGGAAATACATATTTGCTTTACTTTACTAACTGCTGCCACTCCATTGGTGGCTCATTATTAAGCAAAGATGGTGTGCTTTTGGGAGGTGGATCCCACAATTTTGACTCAGCAGTTAGTACATTTGTGTGACGTTGCACTAGAGATAACTGTGGTAGTGTTTTTAAAATCATCTACAAAATACATAAGCAAATCAGAATTTAACACTCAAATTCAAAACAATCATCTAAAAAAACAAAGACTAACGGTTAAATGAAGACTAATATTTGTTTCTAAGTGTGTATGTAAATCCTCTTCTGTGTGAAAAATGTCTGTACAGCCAACATTTTTAAAATGGCAACAAATGTTTTGTGAATCTGGAAGACTTTTTTTATATATACATTGATTAATGTGAGCTTCCATATCCACTGGAGATAACTTAATTTCACAACCAAATTGTTGATAAAGACAAGGTGTACGTTGTTGTGATATCTCCCTGCTTGTATATAAATCTCTGAACAAATCTCTTTCAGACTTTAATGGCTGACTATCAACTGGACAACAAGCACCTTCCTTTCTACAAATAAAGATTATTTTATAAATATAGATTATATATATAGATTACACTTACTACGTATTTGTTAATTTTACAGATATGATATAACTTACTGAAGCCAAGTGTATATACATTGCGAACAGAATTTATGACCACAAGATGTTAAAACTGGATCGCGTAGCCAGGTTAAACAAATAGGACACTCGAATCTAGGCTCAAGGTATTCTTTCATACCATCACCACACTGCATGTAATACTCGAATTACCAATAAAAATGAAAAATAATAAATGTGTTAACACAAAATGTGAAGCAAAGCTTTACAAAATATATTATAAATGCAATTGAAGGAAATCTGTTTCAGTAAAAAATACAATACAGTAGAAGTATAATATATGTATAATAACATTTACAATTATAAATTTAAGATCTAAATAGGTACGTACAAGAATACTTTCTTCCATAGCAACAGTACATTCTTTAACATTATTAGATTTAGCCATTATCTGTGAAATATATATAACAGAAATTAGTTAAAACCTTATAGTACTATATTACTTACTTATGCAGATATACATAAAATTTCGCCACAAATAAATAAAATGTTTCCGCGTATGCACAATGATAATATGTTCGTATTTATAAAATGTTTAACTTACTTGGAATTATGAATTATAAATCTCATATGGAAACAAATCTATTCTATAAATTAATGTACGTTTACTTCACATATTAATTGATTCAATAAAGAAAATATAAATTATAAATCAAAATATTTTTTTTTGTTTTAAACGTAAACTGTTTAATGTAATTTTAGGAATGACACTTCAATTTTAAGAATGACACTGAATGATATGGACAGAGAGGATAGGAGAGTGCTCACCAGTGCTCACGCCCGAGGTTTCGGCGTTCCCACTTTCGTGACATCGCCGTTTTTAGCATGGCACAGAACCGAGCAGCTTCTAGCAGGGAATAGAACCGAGCAGCTTATAGCAGGGAATAGAATCGAGCAGCTTTTAGCATAAAACCAGAGACGAAATGAGTGCTCACGCTCGGGGTTTTAGTGTCCTTTAGTGTCCCCACTTTTCTGCATCTTTTTTTTAGCCTGTAACAGAACCTGTATCATCTTTTAGGCTGGATCAGAGCCTACATAGAAGACCCTCTTTTAACATAGAAGTAGCATCCACTCTGGCATTATTTGGAATCCGCTGCTAATGATGCAGGTTCTGGTCCAGGCTAAAAATTAGACTAGGGGACAGCAGTATACCGGGGACGCTAAAATCCCGGGCGTGAGCACTCTCATTTCTTCTCTGTATATACGATACCTATGCCGAGTCTATAAGCATATATGGTCTAAGTTTCAAATTACCTCAGGAATTATCCCTACATTATCCCTACAAAAGTACAACATTTTTGGGACACCCTGTATATGGTCGAAGAGCACTCTCATATCCTCTCTGGTGCGGTACATAGAATTGTTATTCTATGCCTTATCCGGATTGGTCGTTTACCGATTACAGTCTGTTCATTGGGTAAACAATCCTGTTCATTTGTATAACCGTCATTTCAAATGTAACAACAGTAACAACTGCTTGGAACTGCTACACAGCTTATTACGCTTCAAGAGAGATTACTACGTTATAAACAGTTTACGATGTCATTTGCGAAAGCAAAGATCCAACGATTTAACGAATTAGAAAGTAAGTATTTACATTGCATGAATTTACAAATATGTTTGTAATTATGACAATAATAGACTTCCTTATTAAATGAGTGTTGCAGTAATAGAAATGTATATTTGCAGATGATGTACCTCCACCAGGAGCATATGATCCTAAATTTCATAGTGCAATAAAAAGTGCTACTCTAGATAAATCAGATAGATTTAATGCCAACAAAAGCACTACTACCGCTGAATGCAATTTATCAGTTTCTAATCGAAGTACCAATCAATCTAGTATAACTTTCAGAACAGTAAGTTAATTTCTTTAAAATGAAGAGGTATTAGTTGTTCTTCTAATGAATCCATATTTTTATAGCCTCAACCTGCACAAAAAACTAATACAACAAAAAAAAATACAAACGGAAAGACAAGATCTACTCTGCTTTCCACAGATACAAAATTAAAATATTCTTCAGAGAACGAGCTTGCAGATTTACAAATAGAATGTTCAAACAAAACCAGAACTATTCAAGAGCATATGAAACACATACAAGATATGCAGGAAGAGAAACTAAAGTTACAATCTCAATTAAAGGAAGTAGAGAAAAATCTAGCAGAAACCAAAGAACGGCATCAGAAAGAAATAGAATCTATGGTTGTGAAATATTTGTTACAATTGAGAATAATACATTTCTATTTCATTGGATGTCTAGATAATACGCAAGTCTTACTTGCAGATTCAATTGCAGCAAGAAGTATTAAATGGGCACATTGAGAAACATAAGTCTGAGATAGAGCTTCTCCGAAAACAATTACTAGAAACTTGTGAAGCTAAAACACATGAAATCCAAATTAGAAAGGACTTAGAAAGTGATCTCAGAAGTCGCATATCAGGTTTCATGGAAAAAATAAATACATTGGAGTCTGAATTGACCAACCAAAAACAAATTAGTGAAGATAAGGTAAATCAATGTAAATACTAGAAAACAATGTTTTGTAAATAGAGTTATTATGTGATAATTATAATTTTGATTTACAGATTCAAAATCTTGAAAAGCAAATTGAAGAATTAACAAGAAAGTTAGAAAAAATAACACAATTGCATGCAAACTGCGAGACAAAAGATGCAGAAAATTCTGAGGTGCTGTCACTTGTGTGTGTGTAGTAAATATTTTTCATAAGTTTTGTTTCTACAAGGTGAGAACTAATTAATGTTTAATTTTAAATATTAGATGAAAAATCGACTTCAAAAAATGGCTGAGCGTTTACATGAAACACAAAACATGTTGCTTAAATTGGAGGAAAAAAGTAGTACTCAAGAAATCGAGATTTCTCGATTAGAAACTATGAATCGTAAACTTGATCTGCAGTTGGAGGAAAGTAAAGTAGCAATGACAGAAGGCAATAAATTCTTGGAAGCTGAAACGACAAAATACAAAGATACTTTAAGCAAGGTATAGACTCTACATTGTTGTACAGTACAATTATGTTATAGATTTTATAATACTATATTTCTAGGCAAATGCCAGAATAGAAGAACTTTCCGATACAATTAGAACCTTCGTGGAGAGGGATAATAATGTAGAGGACAAGAGTGAACTACTTGAAAAAGAAAGAGCCCAGCGCGAAGCAGCCGAAGAGTATATTCCTTTGACTTATATTCCCTATAAATTAGTTTATTCAAAAATTTTATCCTTTAAATAATATAATTTATTTTTACTGTTATAGGCAGGTCAAAAAGCTTCTTGAATATAATGCGCGTCTAAGAAAAGATCACGACGAGATTAGTGAACAATATGCCGGGCTAATCGGCCATCAAAATCATAAGCAACGAATTAAACACGTATCTCAGTTGAAAGATAAAATTAACCAACTTGAAAAGGTGTGTTTAATCATCTTGAAGATGATTACCTCTATATATGTGTGAAAACTTCTGCACCGAAATGTGACTTATATCGTGTGCAGACACCATTCCTCGATCTTTGCCGCTAGCGTCGAACCTAGAAAAGGATAGCTAGTAAACGAATGTCACATTTTTCTTGTTTATTTTACGATGCAATAGGACCTCGATTATCTCTACTAATCAATGGAACATGAGTGTTCGGATAATACAACAGTTACTTGGCTACAGTGCTAAGTTAAATCTTTACTGATTATATGCGAAACACGTATTTAGATAACAAAGAATTAAGATAGCATTGATTCGGATAATTAAGGTTTTACCAAATCGTCAATTGAAGAAGTGAATATGCTCCAAATTATGTAATGTTTGAGATCATTTCAGTATACTGCGCGGTAGTAGGATAAATTCTTCACAAATTTCGGGCACGTCTTTTTTACACATATTGAAACATTACCGAATCTACGTGCAATATAATAAATTATAATATATGTTTTTTTAGGACTTACGAATGAAAGCAACAAAGATAGAGCAGCAACGAAAAATCATCGAAAAGATGAAATCAGAAGAGAAACCAAAGTCAGAGTGTGCCAAATAAATTAAATTTACAAGGAATTGGGTGATATATAATTATATATACATATATAAGAAGTTAATATAAATATATGTATATATATGTGTGTGTATATATAGGATGTTCGACACAATAGGGAGAAAATTTAAGCGGTGATTCTTTCGAAAAATATAAAACAAAAATCAAGAATTGAAAAATGAGAATTTCAGCTTTATTTTCAAATTATTAATGATTAAAGATCTTAATCCACGAGCACGAATACTGATGCAGCGTGTGGAATACAGAGACAGACAGCTGGCACGTGTGTCGTTGTTGAACTGCTTTGACTGTTAATCCCCCCTCTCATTGCGGACTTTCTACTGCCGCGTCCGGTGACTGGGTCGTTCGAGACGTAGTCATAAAAAGGAAGGCGACGGTTAATAACTCCCGATTTTCGTCTTATATTATCACGAAGAATCATCCCTTAAATTTTCTTCCATTTGTTGCCAAACACCATGTATATTACACTGGTTTCACATTAACGATGAGAGGGGCTGGAAAAATCTTTTCGAAACCGTTAGTGTGAAACCACAATACGTGCATGTTGCTAAAAATTATTTAAAAAATAACTTTAATACAAATTTTATACAGGAGTTTTTAAAAATATGCTAGTTCTAACGTTAAAGTTTATTTTCCTTATAAGGACTACATTTTCAAGACAATGTTCACTGAATTTTTCTAGTATAATAAGTGTTAAAAATTATTAGATAGTATCATAGGTAATTGTACAAGTTTAAACTTGGTAAGTTCGGTTAGTGTGATTACTAGACTTCGAATCTTTACGCATTTATTATGGCTAATAAAAATTAAAAAAAAATGCTAGAACATAAAATTGAAAATTACATAAACATCCGCAGTCTAGTGATTACTGTATTCGGTTCTAAAGTTTTGCACTATTAGTACTGTTAACTATGCCAACGAATGTTGGGTATATGATCATTATTTTACAAAGCCATCTTCTTAAATAGCCGTCTACATTACGTTTTACACGGTAGATACTATGTACATATGTATTTTTAGGTCTAATGTAAGAGAAATTTTTACGATTTATCACTTGCAAATACAAATACCGTACTAAACATACTCATTTTGACATATTGTGAAATATTTGTAAGAAGATATGACAAAAGTTGCCTAAGAAATTTGGCCAAGGCGTGCGAATAGTTTAACGAAAAGAATAATTGTACCTCTGAATCACTGGAAATAAATTTTAATAAAACCTATTGAAATTATTAAAGAGGCATGCGCATGATTAAGTTTGATTATGCTCAGCCATGCGCCCTGAGCCGATGCGTGTGCCGCTATTATGCATTCCCTTCGTGACGGCTCTTGACACAAGCAATCACTGTTCTACGTAGGCACTGTTCTCTGAACCTATTCTAAGGTCAATAGGCACATGAATTTTAAACATCGTTGTCAGCTTCCTTGCTCTAATTAGATGCTGTCTTACTTTACACCCTACATATAGTCATCATTAGTATTTGATCATTTTTGTTAAAATTAATCAACTATTATTCAATAACTTTTATTTTTTTTTAATTTTTATATGCACAACGTATAACTAACAATAAGCTGACTATATTTATAAATATAAATACATATAAATGTATATATACGTGCAATGATGTGATGCAAAATTTACAGTAAATTAATTCTGATCGTATTGCATGAGATTGTATGACAGAATGAGGAAGACAAGGTTAGCAACAGCTAGCTTAGAAATTATGAATTTCTTCCAGTCACTACTTATTACAATAACTGATCTATGTCATTACACGGTCTTCTTATGTAGCGTAGAAACGGATCGTCTTATGACTTTGCCCTGGGCGCAGTTACACCATCCGTAGTGTACGTTAAGCGTGCAAATACCGAGAGGATGCTTCTTACAAAAATCGATTTCTCTGCACTGGCGAAGTATGCCCCGACGAGTGATCCTACTTTCACAGTTGACCCCATTCCATGGTTCGCTTCGAAATAGTCCGATGGAAGGGCCCTGTTTGTTCTGCTTGTCCTCGAACGAAGCACCCCTGGACCGTCCAAGTAGGGAGGGAAATGAGAGGAGCTGTACAGATCGTTGCAGAAAAATTACCGGTTGTTGTCGGAGACTCTCGCCGATGCAGGGGATACCTTAAGGGCGGTCGGCGATCGGCGTTTGCAAACCGGAAGGGTTTCAACGTGAGCGTGAGAGCTTTCCACGAGACACGATAATTACCCCCAGCGGTCAGTGTCGACGGGAAAGCTAGCTGCAACCCCCCGCCCGCCAGTCTACGAGGATCCTGTATCCCCTATCTTTGCACTAACCGAAACGGATTAACGGATACATTGAATTTAGCTATAACACATCCCTCGGGGATGAGACCCCCCACATCTTGTCAAACAGATCAAATAAATTTTGCCAGTGTTTCGTTCAAACAATTGGAAAATAAGGAAGAACGAAGTATCTCTTATGCACATGAAACTAAAATATACATTGTACAATATTTCTGTTAATGACTACTATTTCCATCAAATTCTATGCGGTTAAAACTCATCCAAATTAAATAACCTTTTTTTATTAATTTAAGATACTGTTTTAACCACACATCGTTATAATTACGCTGACGTTACACGTCTCATGAGAAATGTCTTACGCAAGGTGAACAGCGGAGGCCAAACTAAACGTCGAACTTCCTGCCATTATACGATTTATAGCGCGTTCAGCTAATCTGACATATGCACTTACTTTCGTACTCTATCAATAAATATGAAGCAATTTTTTTCATTACGCGCATCAATTAAATACACATAAATATTAGAAATTCGTGTTTTGCGTTATATCAGACCGAAAGTTAAAGCCTGTTGGTGCTGATATAGTTTCGTAAAAGTTACATATTCGTTCGACCACGTTTTAGCTTTGTCTTTATTATTAATCCTTTTGTTTTGCTTGAATGTCTAGCACTCATCTTAACAATATACACTTATATTAATTTGTATATTATTAGTTTTGTAACGTTGCAAAAACTGCAAAGTGCTCCTCTAGATTAGTTAGGACTGGAACGCCCTCTGGCAGAAATCGGGTTAATCTTAAAGGTCATATCGATTTCTGCAGGGGGCGCTCGAAAATTACCGGTTTCTGATCTTTTTAACAATGTGTCTCCACTTTGAAAAATCGGAAAAAATTATGTGTTAACAAGCATAATGAGATGCTAGAACTGTAAAAATATAAACTTAGTATTTTATAACTTCAACAAGAAATCGGCATTTCAAAATTTCTTTTATTTTTTAAAATTCGGTTTCGAAGCAAACAATTTTGAAAAATTCATAGATGTGTAAGCCAATAGCTAAAATATTCCTGATTTTTTCCCGAATTTTCAATTGAAGAGGATAAGAGAAATTACGGAAAAACCTAATTTTCTTTGTCCACCCATGTCGACATATAGGATTGAAAATTAACACAAAGTATTTTCTTTGGATAAGCTATCGAATGGCCTATTGCAAATTCAATTTGGTTACTTTTGACCTCCTTATCCGGCTATACCCTTTCATCCCTCCGCGACTAGTCGAAAGACGACGGAAAAGTAATTTTCTCTATTATCCCGATAATCGGCCAAATTTCCCGCGATAATTTCGGACTAGTAACTGGTGGACGCGACTTTACCCGCTTTCTTGGCCCTTTTTCAGCTACCGTTCGAAGTTTAATGTAATGGTTAACTCGTGCACCGACGAGGTCAGATCCCAATCCCAGTCACGAATGAGTCACGAACTCTGAGTCCCCCAGTCACGAAAGCAACGATTTACCATTGCTCCTCGTGAAACCATTACATGTATTACTGGCCAGTTTCTCAGTCTACATGCACACATTTCAATCCCTTTCTTTAGTTTCTGTCTCTGGTACATGGAATGAAGTTTTTTCGCCTTTCCTATTGATCCTCCTTCGCTGCTTTCTCTTAGTTTTCTATTTTCTGGCAATGTTCGGTTGTTCGCTAAGACGAAGACGGAAACTCACCACATGAATCTTCGTAGATTCCCGATAAGGTAGAGTGACCACGTTACCGACAAAAAAGGCGAAAAATGGTTTTACGTGCCTCAACTTTTCGTCCTTATATGAGAATATTTTGTCGCTGGTAAAGGGCTCATTCGAAAGAGGAAGGTTCAATCTAGTGCACGCTGGTCAGGAGCTGCCGAGATTATGCAGATATTTGGTAATATAAGCGTTAGTAGTAGGCTAAAAATTGACGATATGCGCGTGCCGTGGAATCCAAGCATTTTTGTGCGATTGGATGAGTTTTCTGGATGAAATCGAGAGCGGCGCGCACTAAAAAATATCTGTCATTTTTATCCCTCTTGCCCCCACCACGAGTCGGAAAATTTGTATCGGCAGTCAGTTTGCGTACTGTGCTCTTTTCGTGGCCATACGAGCAGCGGGACGCATAAGCAGTAACGAGAACATGGATATTGTGCAGTCGATTTGGCTAGCGCAGTACGTTTAAGAAAGACTTTTATGTTTCTACGGACAATATCGAGGAAAATTTATTCTCACCGCGAATTGCATCGCTCGGACGATCGATACGCACGCGTGTACGCGAGCGTGTCCCCTTCTAGCCATCGTCGAAGGTTAGATGCGAAATGAGATTTCGTCGACAACTGGGCAAATTGGCTGCGAAATTTTCGGCTCAAGAAACGGCTTTGTTTGGTTGAGCGAATCGCCCCTGAAACGACGCACAGTGGGCGAAAATGCCATTTTGGCGCTCTAAAATAATAACTTCTAAACCATTAGAGATAATTGAATGTAATTTAATAGGTAAAAAGGTAACATTTATAGCTTCAAATTGCTCGAGTACCACGCGCAGCCCCAAAATTTCCTAAAAAATGAGCATATTCCTTCAAATTTCTTCTACTAATAAAGAAAGGATTATTTTGGAAACGCCTCGGACACTTTAAAATTTGACATTCAAACAAAATCTACTAAATGTGAATGTTATGCCTTTCTTTTAAAATGAAATAGATTTATATTCTCTTGTGAACAATATTTAAGCATCACAGTAAATGTAGACATACAATAAACGTAAATTTTCTTCCCTCTTCTGTGAAATTATTGCGGACAAAAGAATTTCTAATTATTGTAACATGGAAGATAATAGTGGCGCAAGAGGTTAATTGCAAGCAGGCTATAAGCTGTAATAGACAGCAATGGAGGTCCAACAAAGTGATAGAACTTACAAAATGTTTGAATATCGAAATTATAATCACAAAAATGTAGAATTAAACTCACTTTTGTCTACCCAGTTTCTTTGTTTGTTTGATTATTTGAAATAAATTATCAATTTTCTATCCCTTTTTCTAGTTTTCTCGCCTCCATGCTTCCGTAAGATGTAGATATTTATAAAGAATTCATTGCTACTTTAAAATAAAATTTCAGTTTGTACAAAGTGTGATAGTTATCGTACACATTTAGATTTTCTTTTGTCCGCCTAAACTTATATATTGTTTTTGTTTTTTTTTTTTGGTGAAACACAAAAATAAGAAGCTAACGCGATAACACGAATCTGTTTTTCTAGATAATCTGAAATGCAGTTCATTCCAATACGTAATCAAATGGAACAATATGTTTTCAGAAACGTGGGAGAGACAACAAGTTGGACGCCAGCTCGTTTGCTCGTGCGGGTCATTTCCGCTTGGCCGTTTGAAAATTAATGCTTCTAATGCATTTTCAAGCGTTCAATCATCGCCTGCCCTGCTGGCTCACTATAAACCATGAACAAAAGTCGCAGTTGAAATGATACTGATTTTGAGAAATATAGTGAACGGCCAAGCTAATATCCACAGAAACGTGGGAAGATAGAAGAGACGCTGAAAAACCAGGCTAAAATGGAAAAGCTTCGGGTGTACAGAATCGTGGCCCTTGTCCAAAATTGAGTACACCACCCGCGACCTACGTTAAGGGGAGCATTGCTTTCTTCGGTAAAAAAATATCGACTTTTCATTCTGTCTTATTAAAAAGACTGTTGAACTAATTACTCCGAAAGTTGGCACATATTTCTCTGAAACTTTCATTAGGTTACGCAAATTCTTTTATTTAGATCTGCTCAAAAATAGAGTCTGTATCGCTCGCGGACTAGAACGCTCCGCTTTTTATGGTTGACATGATATCTAATATGGAATCAAAGATTCGAATGGGGTTTTCTTTCATAGAAAATATTTTTCCATTGAAATCGGTGAGGAATATTGTAAATAACTTCCAAAAAATCAATTAGTATGGCAGAACGAACGGAATTTTCGTTCAATTCGATATATCGTTTGCTTCGGATCAAGGCTTCTTAGTAGTTCAAGTTTGCGATGATGGTGATTAGGGCAATGGAAGGAGGACCAACTACCGTGTTTTCTGCTCGAATAATCCTTGCAGTTGTAGTCATAAGATGACAAACTTCAAGCTTCGTTCTGTACAACTTGTCAATTCGTGCAACTTACCGATGAGTCAGTGTACTTTTCTCTTCGCCTCGGCCACGGCGCAGGGTATCGGGTATGCGACAGAAAAGTTTGGCAAACATCTCGCAAGACTTGATCTTCAAGGTTCGTTAGTTCCGTCATAGAGTGGCGAGAACGAACGAGGTTTATGAGTGGGTGAAACGCGAAAGCAAAGAATGCTCCGAAAGAAACGTAGGCAGCTCGGAAGAAGACAAGGCAGCAGGATAAGGAAAAACGGTGATAGTTAGAATGAGACGAAGAGCCAGAGAACAAGTTTTGCTTGGTTTGTACGAGTTGATTTGGCCGCTTGGATACGCGTTAGAGAACGACAAAGAAGGGAACAAGAGAAAGGACGAGGGGGTACTGGCCAAGGGAGACAGAGACGAAGAGAAATAGGCGGAATGAGTTCATCTCCGTTAATGCAACGAGCTAAGTTAACTCGCACATCCTTCTTAACGTGCATAACCTCGCGATTATGCGAACCTCGCTGTGTCTGCCGACCAGCGAGTACGCGAATAATCGCTCCGAGCGATGCGATGTACGATTGTCGAAACGTCTGCGTAAATACCAGCGTCATCACTCGCCGAAGCTCTGGAATTTCGAAAGTGACTCCTGCCTGTCGGTAGAAACAGCCTCGAATGGAAAACAGCGCAGGAAGGATATCACGGTCCTTTGGTTTCATTAACCATTCTCTAAGGTTCAGCGCTTAACAATTCCGTATCCCATAAATACGTAAAAACCTGTCACCTATTTATGATACCTATTGAAAGGGGGGTTCCGGTCTGGCAGCTAAAGAAATGGTAATTTTCAGGATTTTTTTCTAACAAAATAAATAAGATAGCGATAATCTGTGGTTTTCGGAATTTGTTATATACTTTGGAACATATAAAGAATGCAACTCGCAGTTTGGACGCGCAATCAGACCGTAACGGGAGACATATTTTTCTCTTGGTTGGAGCTGCGTGGCCGAAACATGATATATTGTTTACATAAACTAAGATAGGAACGATATTTTACAGGATGGTCTAGTGTTTCGTTTTCGGTAGGGAATCCTAAGCATTGATTGCATTTAATTTAGCCCATAGTCCAAATTGCAATATTTTGTGTCTGTGTCTATATTTAATGAATAATTCTACAGTGTATTACGTATTTTTCAGACATCGAGATTAATTATTTGTTTGAAGAATTAGCTGTTCATTTGATAAAAAAGCAACTTGCTCGTTATCGAATATGTATTGCCCTATAATCGTAAAACAAACAAAATTTCAATTCATTATTTGAAGTAATATTCTTCGAAATATATGCTATTCTGACAGAACAAAGGAATTTCCGTTACTTTTTGTTTCCGTAAATTCGAGCACTCTGCGGGATAAAAATTGTATCTAAAATTCGACTTCCATAATGCATTCGTCGCGGAAAAAGATTACGGTGCAGACGAAGGTACAGGAAAGGAAGCACAATGCGAAAGGTGGCGTAGGTGGCTACTAAAAGCGTATCTAGAGTTCTGGACGCCAGCTATTTCCTAATTGTGTAACCTTTCTGGCGTCTAGCCTGGCAAAGGTCTAGTAGATCTTATAGGTCAGGTAGAACAGTTTGCTCCTGTGTCTGTGACCAACATTCTGTTGTAGGTAGACACAGATGTGTCTAAATTTTGAGCAGTTCACTAAAAATGCCAGTGAAATGCCTATTTTTATACAATGTCGAGATTGTTCTAAAAGAATTGGAGGGGTACTGACGTGCTTATAATTAACGTAACGGAAGAAAAACTCTCGAATCCTTAGCAGAAATACAGTAGAACAGTGCTGGGTCAGATCAAGACTTGATCCCCCACTCTAATTTCCCCTTCCACCGCGCTATTCCAGGAGAACAAAAGAAGATTAACCAATTGCGTCAAATGTGCAAAATAAGAGTGTTCAACGCTAATAAACACGTTTATCTCGAGCTGGATTTACTCGCAACAAGCCGATATCGTTCTTGTGTCATCGTTAACTCACCGATCCATTTCATTAACAGCAAAAGATCGACGGTGTGGTTCGCCGGTATATATAAATCGTGGAAAGGCAGCTTAGTACAACATCCGGTTAAGAAAAAGCTAAGATGGATCCATGGGGCTGGAGTAACGCCAAAACCGGTCTTATCGTGAGGAACAGGGAAACGTAGACTGGCAATCTTTCTTTCGATTTATATTAAATTCTGTGCAGCCACTGCAGCAACCTGTCTTCGAGAAATTATGCGCATGAATAAAGGTGCGCGACCATTTCGGGGGTTGCTAGTTGTGATCAGCAAGCAGACGGCTAGAGGTTTACGAGTATGCCTGTCCTGCCGAACCAGATCGAAAATATCAAACTTGAGACTGGTCATGGTTCGTCTTTGAATACATACTGGTGGAACAAGAAGTAATCCGAAAGCGATCGGAGACCAAGAACTGGATCCACAAGGGTCATCTTTAGAATCTCACGATCCAGCGATTCCTGGTTTCTTCTTTTTGGTTATGACGAAATCTATTTATTCCTTTGCTCCGAAAATTACTTATCGGTACGGAGGACTCAAGATTAAGTAAACAATACGTTATTACAGTGATGGGCACGATAGGGGCCCCTCAAACGCCTGCTTCTCCCACCATCCTCTCTTTCGTTGCCCACGGTAACGCCCCCCACTTGAAAGGGACAGTGGGCGCAGTGGTGGGGATGGTCTTCTCTCAATGGAGACAAAAATGCCCATCCCTGCGTTATTGCATTTCATAATTTACTATGTAATGTAAATGTTGAATGGCAATTTTCATTATTGTCCATTTTTGACGGCCGGGGATTTTTGTTTTATTGAGCTACACCTGTTTAAGAAAAAGTAAGCAATGCATATCCGATATTATTCAATAGGGGATGGAAACAATAAATAATCGGATCGCGGGGCATTCAAACTAATGTTTTCAATCTAATGCAACAGCACGCGAAATAAAATATACCGGCTGATAGTTTTTCCATGTTTTATCGTGCACTTGTATACAGCTGTTCTTTTATGCAGAAAAATGTCTCATCGGTAAACGCATCTGGATACGCGCCAGCCGTGTGCACGTGTGTAATGTTATTCTGCATTGATTTCCCGGTATCTAGTCGTCGTTTAGGAAAAATCTTTTTGCGGTCAGAATGTTGCGGCCATCAGTTTGTGCATACGGACGCCATTAATACTGGGAACGAATGCATCTTTCGCGTAACGATGACGGACACTAATAACGAAAGTTGGGAATTGAAAATTGGTTTGACTATGCTCACGCCTTCGTGCGTGTGTGTTGTGCGATCGTGTGACGAGAGAACTGCTATGAAATGGTACGAAGCACAGTGCCGACAAATGGCCAAATATTCGGCACTTCTCTACGTATAGGTAATTCACAGAAAATGAAATTTACCAGTATAATTAGTAAATTCAACAAGAAATTAACAATTTTTATTGAAAAAAAATGTATCTTTTAAAACTTACAAATTTAAAACGAAATTAATAATAAATGAACCGTATGTAAAGTTAATAATGATACATTGATCTCTGTTTATTTATATTTTTCAGATACAATATCGGTTTTCTTCCACGCTTCGGGGAAGGACCGTGATTCAATTGATTTCGACGGGACCAAATCACAAAAATGTCATTGTCAGGACAAATCAAGAGTTCCGTGAAAATTTCATTATGCTCCGCACACATATAAATATTTGTACGTGTTATTTGTACTCAGGTAAACGGAATAGGGGTTGCAGACGTTGCACCGTACCAACTGTGTTTTCATTACTTTCTCCTAAACTTTTTCCTCTTCATTCTCGAGACGTTATTCCAAGTAAATAACATTTACCATTGTGAACACGCCGGGCTTCGGGACAAATTGATCTCGCTGCAGTCACGTACGGCCTCGTGTCGGAACAACATGAAAATGTAATTACTCCTGTCATCGAATGAGAACTAGCAGAAGAAGACGGAGCGTGAGAAGTAGAAGAAGAAGAAGAAGAAGAAGAAGAAGAGGAGGAGGACGAGTTCGTTCGAATCGAAGAGAGAACGTGATGTTTAGTTTAGCAATGAAACAGGATATCCACGACAGAATTTTCGAGAAATAAATTTTATTTTTTCGAGAAATACATTTTCTTTTGATTTAACGTAGAGTTGATTAAATAGTTATTCGCCCTACATGTAGAAAACTAAATTTCAGCAAAATCAAGAACAAATTGATATTATCGATTATAATTTGTTCCGAGTATAATTAATTCCCGTGATTCACCCCCGCCCCCTCTCCCAATGTCCCCTTCCCTCTCGGAAGGAGAAAAAGCCAAGGGGGAGGTTGTTTCGATCGATGCCACGGACTTTCGTGTGAATATTCAGTAACCGCCCCTTCGCTTTATCATCATTTCAGGAAGAAAAAGATTTAAACGGGGAGGAGACCAGTCACACGAAAGACTCAAAATTCTTCGAGAATACCAATCATCCTTTCTTCGGGGGATTTTTCTATAGGACAACGTTCATTCTGGATGTTTGTTGGATAAAACATAGAAGATTTCGGCTAGATTATTGACGAAAATTCATGAGAGATCAAGCGCCTGTTGTTTCTTCGTTCGGGTCAGCTTCGGGCGAGGACACTCACTTTCACGCGGAATGTATTCGTCAAATCTAAGCGATATCAGTCTTCGCGAAGACGCGTGAAGGGAATATGATATCACGGTATGTAGTGATCGATGAAACGCTTTCTCAAAAGGAAAGAAGGTAGGGGGGATAAAGGACGAAAAGATCTTTGACCACATCGTTGCATTTAACGCGGGGCTACATGAAAATAGTACCGTTTAATTTCGAATTCTTTGAAATTTCTGTAAAGGTAACACGGCTCGAGTGAGATTTCGTTGAAGTTTCGTCTCGGTTCACGTATACAAAAGACTATCGACACTATCCTCGTTGGTGCTAACAAGATCAGCGGCGGGAGGACACGTGGCGGGAATAAATTTCGACAAAGACGTTCCGTCATCCAGTGTCATCGGGGTCCTAAACGCGTTTACGATAAGACAGACACGAGGAGGATTCCCGCTGGAACGAGCGGGACGCAACCTTACTTCGTTTGTTCCGTTCTTGTTCGATCGATCGTAATTTCCGTCAGTGACTCACGAAAGAAAGAGCGACTCGAGCTAGTATAGTAGGTATATATGCAATGTAGGAGAAAAGACACCAGGGTGTCTAGCAGGGGCTGACTAATCGTGACGCTAAACTAGCGTCAACCCTCTACCCCCGCATGATTACGAGCCTTCTTCTTAGAAACGGCCTGGGTTTTACCCGCCATTTATATAGGAATGCCAAATCGATCGACACTAAAAGAAACTTTTGATGGTTATTATCGCAGTATTTTGCTCCGAGTGACGAATTGTTTTCGATTACTCTGATGGAGAATACTGTTTACGGTGGAACTTGAGTACAGTAGATTACTGTACAATGCAATGAAAAAATTGTTTAACCAGTTAGCTGTTGCGACTGCTTCGAAAAATATAAGCGATGACAAGTATACTCCACCACGAGTGTGGCTGTTATAATATGGAGTTAAGTTGTAGAACATTTTCGCAAAGGGAAAAGTTATTTCAAATGACCTTAGGAATCACCTCTTTCAAGGAAGTACAACATTTTTCGGTGACTATCGAAAGAAAGTTTTTTTGATAATAATTATTTATACATTCTTATTTGTTCCTTTTATTTCGGCTTGGCCTCCAAATTTAGTTTAGGGGCATTTTTGACCTCCTTATCTGGTCACACCCTTTGCTTTTCTAAGGCAAAATTAATACAGGATTTTGAAGTTATGGAGAAGGAATAAAGGTTATGCACGACTAAAACAATAAAAGTGAAAGACTAAAGGTTACTAAAACAAATGTCTAAGTAGAATGTTAAATAAAGGGAAAGTTACCGATGAACGATGTACCAGAGATTTTATATTTTCAGAGCACATCCATAATTATTGGATGCAGGCTCACCAGCGATCATTACTGGTTTTCGTAACGAATAGTCGAAGATTGCCTATTTCAGTGACGTTGATGCGGCGGTCGCATTCGTTCTCGTGTAAGGTGTACCGCGATTAATCGATCAGCTCGAGCGTAATCCCGATTGACTTATTACTGCATCGTTTATAATCTCCACGTTATAAACACCGTCAAATGATTAATGTCCCAATAGTTGAAATTTTATATTCGGGCAGAGTGTCGTTTAATTAGTAAAAATGTCATTATGCTATTCATAACATAAACAGTTTCATAATTTCGTTGTAAAACTCGAGATTAATAAACATTTACAAAAAATGTTCTATTATAAAATACGAAGCCGGAAGAACGCGAGAACGCTGATGAAGACAAACGACACCGCATCGTTTAATAATCATTAATATTTAGTAATGATTGAAATTAATCTACTCGGGAAAGTTAATAAAATATGTACGTACTAGCTTTCCGCGAGAACATAATAAAGTGCTGGTTAATTCCTTCCATAAGAAATTTTTACGAGGTCCACATTGCAGAAGGAAAAATGTGGTGTCGACTACGAAAGAAGGAGCTCTTTAACGATAGTGTTGATAAATAAATATAAAGAGAGAATATGTAAAGAAACTCCAAATAAATTAAATAAAGAGATCAATTCAGTGATTTCTTATGGGAACGTTTTTATAATTTCAATAATTATGAAATAGAAAACCGGTCATTTAACCGAGACAGATTTAGTGTTGAACGACTTAGAAGATCGAAAGAAATGATGAGTTATGGCTTAAACACTGGGCAACTTCACCTTTCATTGAAAATCATTAATATCATTTAATACGGAAGGCAAGGTAAATTTGAAACGACGAACAGCTTGCAGCAATAGATTAAATTGCGTTGTCAGAACCACCAAATTGATCAATAATTAAAAACGCGTGGAAAATAAACGAAATTATGTAATATTTGTCAAGGTAGGAAAGTATTATTTGGATGAAGTGTTTAATACAGTAAAACTCACACCAAATATCCTTATTCGTAAAATGTCGATAAAATATATTTTTCCGATACGTGCTACAGTAAAATTCCGTACGATACCTGAGAAAAGTAGAACATTGGAATTTTCATGAATCACATTTGAGGCGCGCAGGATCGTCAACAACTAGAAATTCGTACAATGCATAAGTTATCGACGTTGAGGAACGACTCTGCTTCGGTTTAATTCGGGATTACTGTTTGTACGACGAATGTTTCTCCCAAGAGACGCCGATGGCGCGATCGCGCGCGCAGAATAACGGGCAATTTTATCACCGCGAGAGGATTATGAGTCCGTCGTATTCTCTCGTGAAGATTAGGCTGGTTGCGGGGGAGGGAATGGGAGGGGAGAGGACAAAATATCGTGTGTGGAGCGTATTTACGGGCTCAAGCAGCACGCTGAGTTATCCACGAAAGTCAGGTTAGCACGGCTGGGCCCTCCCCGTGGCTTGTTATCTTATTGTATTGTTAGTACGACGCCGTCTTGGAGCAGGTTTTCTCCCCCTCCCTTCCCCCGCGCCCTTCACTCTTTTGCACCGGCACGCTTCTTGCTTTGTCATCTCTGTTCTTCTCTTTCTGCTACCTCCGCTCTTCCCTTTCTCCAAACTACTCGACCTCTTGCTCTTCGTGTTCTCTGCCAGCGCTCGCCTCGATCCGCCGAATTCTACTTCACAGACGCGAGCTTAACACGTGATTAGAATCGCATGTTATTAGGTTACTTCACCGTGTTTTACTTCAAAAAGCTATTAACTTCGATGTTGGCTCAGAAATAAAAGAGAATGTCGGTTATTGATATCGAACGCCATTTTGCTTGCCGTCGTTCTATTGTAACTTCTTACGTATCCATTTATTTTGTACCTTATATGAAAGGATTACCAAACTTTATCAAACACAGATGTTTGTTCACTGAAGTTTTTTTTTAATATTTTTGATCATTCGTGCAGCATTGGTATGTATTATAAAATACTTGGTAACGAGAGTAAATTGTAGAAGTTTGTCTGGTTCCAGAAACTGTAGAAATTCATTCAGAAAATTGAAATATGTCTGTTCCGATAACTATTCATCTCTTATGAGCCGTTCACCTTGGTACTCGCGTGTTTCCTCAAATTTTACTGAATTTTTTCACGTTTTTAGCAACGTTCTAACGATATGCATTTCTACGTATTGCGGGCGAAGAGGGAATAGATGGATAGATAGATGACTGGCAAGAGAGAGGAGAGAGAGAGAGGAATTTTGCGTGTGTGAGCGCGTGTATGGCACATAGTAGGCGATAGAGATGGACACGCGTTGCCCAAGAGAACGAGAAGAGACGAACTGTCTTCATTATGCTAATGCCGTGCAACTACAGCTGACCGTGGCCAAAAATAGATGTAGATATCGTGGGATGCTGAGTCGAACCTCGAGGGGGTTTTTATCCTCTCCCTTCCTCTTTGTCTCTCTTCTAAATCCTGTCCCTCTTTTTCGTTCTCTTCATTCGGCCGGCGCGGCGCAGCGTTTCGCTTGTTTCCCGATTCGGAAGATTCCCCGCCACAGTCCTGGAATGAAATGGTTCCGAGGGTGAAGATCGAATCGCTCTTTTCCTATTCCTACTTTACACCGTTGAAAATTTTTCCAACCTTCCTCCGCCACCCCCCTCTTCGTGTCTCGTCTCTTTCCCGCTTTTTTCACTTTTGTGTGAAGGACGCGCTCAATAGCCTTACCTTTGTATGAAACACAATGGTTCCGGGGGAAAACTCTTCTCGAAAACCGATGGCTGGTTACGTAATAACGTTTGTTTCGCCGGAAACGTAGCCGCCAGACAGTTTACCGTGCTGCCTGAAAACCGTGCATCCCTGAAAGCTTGTCATTAGCAAACTTCTGTTTTTTATTTTAGGAAATTGTCTTAAAAATTTTTTTCGGAAAAGTACTACTTGAATCGAAACGATCGAATGACAAATTCGGAGACCATCCGATACGCGAAAACTTCATGTGAGAATTTAGTCTGCGTATTAATTTATACATATATTTAAACGCGTTTCCGTGTTACACACCCTTATGAGACCTACGACCACGTTGATACCGTTATCCCGAAGGAAATGGTTGTGGTCGAGGAACAGACTTCTTTAATACTCTTCGCGAACTCATTTACGTTCGAATAACACGGGAATGTTAACCAAAAAATATTCGCAAAGAAGAACGAACTACCGGTATCAAAATGAAATTTTGAAGACATTAATGGGGTTGTCCTTTGCGTTTTACTGCCGTGTCGGTTCAATATATCAGGAACGTTATGTACAATCGAGCATGCAAATAAATTTCTCCGCACGATGGTACTTCAGTAGGACCCTCTCATATTTCCGGCACTTGAAGGGAAAGGAAGCGGCGAACACTAGGATGAAAAGATGGCAGCAGTCTGGCTGTAAAGAAAAAAGGAATGGAGAAAACGTAATGCAGTGAGTCAGCAGTTTTTGTTAAAAATTTATTCGGTTCAGTTTCATGAGAAATATCACCTCGTACCCCCTCGACGTTCCGTATCACACCTCAGCGGATGCTTCCACCCCTACCGCCACCGGTGTCTCGCGTTCCAAACTCATCCCCGATTCTTCTATCCTTTCTTCCTTACATTTATATACGTGTACCTAACTGACTTGCCGCGATATATGCTGCTCGAACGGCCGATTCATTTTTCCACGCTATGGAACTGCTCGATAGCTTTTCTATCGTCGAATTCGAAGGATTAAATGTAGTATCATTTTATTGGGTCATACCACAAGTAATGCTGCTATTTATGCTGAAGTGAAACTTTACGGTACTACTTATCGTTGCACTACGTACGCTCATGGAAATATGTGCTTTTATAATCTACTTTTCAAAAGTGTTACATAAACTAAATGGAAATGATCTTAACAAAAATATGGTAACAAGCACAAGAATATAAAACTTTATAAATAATATATTAACATCAGACTAAAAGATATGTACTAAATTTTCAAGTCTGTTTAAACGTTAATCTTGGGAGTAGTAGGTGAGTATAAATAACTAGACTTAAAGTATTTGTATAAACCGTGTAAAAATCAAATGTAATATTGACTTAGATATTAAATATTGACTTAGTTCTAACAAGGATGAAATACTTACTGGAACTATGTATTTGTCCAATTTACAATAAATTATTTAAATTTATAGAGAGTCGAAATTATTTAAATTTAATTTTGCACATCTATGCAAACAAGGTGACCCTTAATATCTAAGTGAGATTACGGATGACAGATTCGAATAATAGACATCATAATTTTACAATGAAATATGCCAATCGCAGTGCAACACGTTGCAAGGATTTTGAAAACGGAAAGTACATTTATGTGTAGGTAACAGTTCCTCCGCTTATCAGAGTCAGCGAGGCGAGAATGGTGTACTTCCGCTTCCGGCATTGGTATCGAGAATCTCTGAAGAAAGAGTTTGAAACCAGTGTCGGCCACAATGTTGGCTGAAGTTAATCGAAACACTTTCAAGCTTGTTACGATAATCATACGAGCATTTTGCAAAAAGTTACGTGTCTCTTCCTACATGTAATATTCGGAACACATTGTGCAATAGTCCCAACATGGCCGTATTGTTGATTTCATGAATATGAAACAGCTTAATCTGTTAATCATATTTTTAAAGCATAATGAATGTTAAAAAAGGGATATATTAACTGATTTTAATGAAAAATATTTAATATCTCTTTTTTAATATTCATTGTGCTTTAAAAGGGATATAGGCGTAATTGCGTTACATAATTGCGTTGCGATTGAAACTGGCAGCATTTGCCGTTAAAAACGGGCGTAGAATAAAGGGTAGGTCCAGTGACGGTTGTAGAATAAAATCCTTACGGGTGAGGTCGTTGGTTTTCTTTCTACGTATCGAGGCCAGTAAATCAAAATACAAAATGAAAGTGTAGCAAAAGAAGGAATCGTAACAATGGGCCGCGATAAGTTTGTATACGTAGAATGTTACGTACAATGTACGGCAAAGATATTCGTGCAAACGATATGCACGGTCCTTCGGTATCAGGCACCGGGATCTTTTCCCGCTGCGAACCGTAGCGCGCAGAGGCCATCAGCGTCGGTATAAAGAATTTTCTACGGATCTCATTCGTTGCCTCCCTCGCACACTGTCACTTCGCCCCCCTTTCCTCCGCCGCGAATACGCCAGGGAACGAGATTAAGCAGGTATACAGTGCACACCATAAGTTTATTCGCCTCGAAAGTTCGCATACTATCCCCCCGATTAGCGTGCCCGTGTAATATCCGCGGGCAATCAAGCATGGACACGTGAAAGTGATCTCCGAAGAAGCTGCGAGGCAGATAGATCTGCGAACGAAGCAATCCCAGACTGGTTTTCGAATAAATTAAATACAATTTACACCGGTCTTCTGAATACGTACTGGCGTATTTTTAGAGATTCGTCACATGCAATTAAAGAGCAGTCTTACTTCTCTTTTGCGAATTTAGGAGTAAGCTGTTTCAGATGAAACATTCTAATTCTGTTACGTAACTCCGTATTTCTGAACGATTAGTGTAGGAAAGATGGTTTTCATAAGTATGTGAATTCATTGAATGACGATAGTACTGTAAACAATTTTCTTACTGTAGCGACTTATTCCAAAACGTTCGAAGTTCTTTTCTAAAAATCGAGATCGTTAAGCCCTATCACTGTTGCAAATAAGTTACGTAACGGTTTACGGTAGTGTTTGCTTAACAAAATTTTAGTATTTTCTTCAGACGATTTCGCGGGATGGAATGTACTGATAAACAACAGTCTAAGAAGTACAATTGTTCGCTTACAGACATAAAAAAAAACCACAGAAAATTGACAATGCAAACATTAATTTGTGCAGTCGAACGTTGAAAATATGATGCAACGTTTAAGAATAGATGCACAAAATATTTTGTACTGCAGTTGTAGGTGCATTATGTGAGAATTTTAGAATCCTTCGAGTTTCTCGGTCATTTATCTCCTTTAATACAGACATTAATTAATACAGACATTACATTATGGAATACATGTAATAGAGCATATTGTTGTATATAAAATTCTACTCCACATTTAAAATGTGTGAATGTACATATGCAGAAGAATTCCGTGTTAAAAATTTTCCGAAAAGCCAAATAGAACAATTTATAATAGTAGAACATATACGAAACTCGGTGTGATATTACACATCTCAGAAATACTTGTCATATTTATCGATATTTAAAATTGCTTCGGCTATCAGGACGAAAGTCGGGGGTAACATTGAAATGTCTAAATCAGTGGGAGTTTGGGAGCCGAAATTTCCATGAAAACCGATCAATGCAACTAACTAAAATCGGGCCACCAGACAGTTTGTAGTAGTACGTACGTACATATAAGGTCTTGGTCCCATATGCACTGAAACTACTTGACCCAGCAATTAGAATACCTTTCCGTCTACGACCTTGCTTCATTTACTCCTCTATCGGCCATGCTTATTGTACTCGCGCGAATACTATGCCTATCGCAGTCCTGCTCTATCTCCGTATCAGTCGTTGCACGTCACGGCGCGTACAAGCACCGAGCCGGCATCGAATATAAAGAATTTTCCTCGGCTCCCTTCCTCTTTTCCTTTCTCTTTCTCTCTTCGCGTCTTTTCTGTAGCGCGTGAACGCATGGAGAAACAAGATTACGCCAGTGTATGGTATACACGCGCTGGAAGTTCTGTTTCCTAGGGACGGGACTGAGATAGGGGGAAAAGAAAAAGCGAGAAAGAGAGATTGACTAAACCTCTTCCACCCGCGAGCGTGATAGTCAGTGGGCGATGCGCGACCAAGCCTAACCTGTGCCGGTTCTCCAGCAGGGTAAGCAGAGAGGCTGGGTCGCTAGACGGTGAAAGATAGAAGGAGACAGCTATCGTAGAACGGTCTTCTTTATATATGTATGTGTGACGGCTGGGGGAGCGGGAGGGGGTGGGTGGGTGGTGGAGGGGCTAGACCGGCGCATGCGCGTCAAGGACGCTTATTGAGCCACGGAGAGGGGCGTTTGGTGCCTCATCGTCGGCGGTGGTGGCGGTGACGACGACGTGGCATGGTATATGGTCGCATGGGTGCAGCGAGGGGTAAGGTGGATGGCTGATATTATGCGGGGGAGGGGATCCTGGCTCCTCGTAGTCGGGAAAAGCAAGAGGAGGGTAGATACGCGATAATCGAAGAGAGAAAGAATGTCTGTCGGTGTGACGGTGTGCGTCACGATAGCTCCTATATACATACTATATACGATCGAGCAAGATAGAACAGGGGAATAGAACAGAGACAGAGCTAAACTGCCGAAGCGAAAGGGGAACAGGCGAAAGAAAGAGATAGACAGGGTTTCGAATTAGTGAGAGGATGCATAGTTGCGCGATAGGTGGTAGAAAGAGAGAAACTCGAGAGAGGTACGCGCATCGAACGGAGATACGAACGATACGGAACATTGGACGAGGAGAGGTCTACACCGTCGAGCGAATCGGCCGATCGTGTAGGTGTGACTAAGTGAGATAGACGCATAGACGGAACAGGGAACAGGAACGAACGAATGCAACGGAGCGAGGTACGGTAAAGAAAGAACAAGAAGGAGATAGGTGATATAAGTTGGTGTGAGTGTATAGCTAGGGCGAAGAGTAAGGAAGGCAAAGAGGGCGGGGAGTCCAGAGGGTAGGACGAAGGCGGTGGGGAGAAAGGGGAATATGAATGGTAAAAGGGGGGATAAAGGGGGCGCTGGTGTCGGACAGTCGGTATCGCGCCAGGCCCCCGCTAGCGGCTAGCCAAGCAAGCAGCAAGCAGTCGCAATCCCGTCGCCTAACCAGCATTGCTCGCCTTACCTTTTCACCCTCTTACAAAATCGCATCGAGGCTTCCGTCAGACGCATATATTTGCCCCGTTCCATCAACCGGTCCCTCCGACGTCGTTCGTCGTCGTTCGTCGTCGCCATTGCCGTCGCCACCACCACCGCCGCCGTCGCCGTCGCCGCCGCCGCCACCACCGCCGCCGCTGCCGCCGTCGCCGTAGCCGTCGCCGTTCGCCGTCGCCGTTGCTGCTACTGCCGTCGTCATCGTCGCACACGCAGTACGTCGTCGTTATTGCTCTCGCAATCGTCGTTCAATCGCGCGTGGATTACGAAGCAGCGGTTCTTGTTAGAAAAGGGAAATCGCGAGCGAGTACCGAGTTAACCATTCGAAGGAATTGAAACGGAGTCTCCCGCGAGAATATCGGACAAGCTGATTATGAGTTGGAACAGTGGAGCGGGTCAGCGAGCATCCGGGCCAGCGTTTTTAAAGTGAGAACAAGTTTTCCGTGGTTTTGTGTCGTACGCGCGAGAGATCCGTTGGAACAGTACAGTGTGAGTACACGGCAACCGTTTGGATTTCTGTCGTTTTACGATCTTTATCGTGAGAGAGAATACACATACATATATGCATATAGAAAAAGGAAGCAAGTGCAGAATCTGAACCAAAGGTTTTCGTATGTCGCACGTTCAATATTCGGAAACATCGTGTTATTGTCGGGATATTAGTGTTGGCAAATAAGATATATATATTATATATATCTATATATATATACATATATATATATACCTACATACATACATACATACATACATACATACGTACATACATACTTACATACATATACACATATATATAATATATGTATATATATATATATGTATATATATATATCTATTTTTGGTGTGTTGTTTGTTACCACAAGTGAGGAGTACCAAGGTTCGAGGAACCAGTGAACGCTCACCGACCGCCTAACCTTACGTCTTGTCACGGTGACCGACATCACGGCGAGATCGCGGCTGATACCTCCGCGTGTTCCGGCGCAAGGTAGTACAGTACATCGCTATTTTACGATACATATGTGTGCCTGTACGATTGTGTTCGTTCAGTAAACGTTTTAGCATACAGAGTAATAAGTCGTGTAGCCATTGGCCGTGCGTGGGCGCTCCGTTGTATGTATTCCAAACCTACACATGTATCACGGTTCACATCGTCATCCCAATGACGTCATCCCTCCTGTAATTACATTTTTACGTCGCTTCACGGTACCGGACATTTGTTCTGTTTCGTTTTTATTTCTGCGTCTTGGGATCTTTAAAAAAGACAAAAAAAAAAGAGAAAGAATCTATTACCAAGCTAATCGTTCGGGTTCTCGTTGAACGTAGCTGCGCACTTTGCCATTGTCGTGGTTTCTTGTCTCGCGCCGCTTGCACTCGTTTTTCGCGAAAAATGCAATCGAATCGTCTATGCCCCTACTCGTCGAGTTTGTTTCGTTACCATTGCAACCGGAAGCGAGAGGAAAGGAGAGGCAGAGAAAGAAACAAAAGAAAACTACATAATCGACACGTTTTACGTATCGCAAAGCGAGTTCTAAACCGTCGCGTGGCAACGAGTGCGCCGCGCGCTCCCGTGTTACGTGCACACCTGAGATGATTAGCCACGTGTCGTTAATTTCTCGTTTCCCGGCGCGCGCGTTTTCTTCGATCGTACATTTTGATTTTGACAAATATCAGCATGGAACGTTGACAACCGATCATGTGTATAAAAATTTCAGACATGCTCGTTCCTACTTTTTAAAAAAATACACAGTGCGGTTCGGATTATTGCAACAAATTTTCTTTGTTTCTGTTTACCCGCGTTTATTATTTTATAATTTTAGAAAGTGTTTCAGCCCCTCCATTCGATAGATGAAAATTGTTAATAATGCTCATTTCTATTACTGCATGTAAGGGACTCAATTACTGTGCCGATATTAATTATAGTTATTTTTAAAACATAATAAATTTTAAAAAAGATATATATATAATATCTCTTTTTTTAATATTCATTATGCTTTAAAGTAATTAATATAGGCACTGTAATTGGCACCCCCATAGTAATTGGATCCCTTAGTCTATTAGAATGACAAATCTATAGAATTTTCAATACACTATAACTCTTGATTTACTCCATTCTTAATGCAGTAATCCGGACCCTGTCGAAACGTAAAACGTGGAAGAACACTCGGGGAAACTCGTTGCTTTGAAATGTATATGTGTAGTACGGTTGTGATAAATGTGTCTTACTTCATGCTATGTTTTCACCAACGATAGCGATAAGTAAATTACGTCTGACCATTTCCCACGGATCGTTCATCACGCACAGTCATGTCTCATTGTACTTTTTCTTGAAACTTTTCGGGTTAAGCATGGACTACCAATCGAGCGGAATGACAGTTCCATATGAATTGTAGTAGTATAGAAGCGGTCAGAAATCATTTCGTCTAGATGAAAGTAATTTTTTTCATGAAATCCAGACTTTTCGGTGATCCGGGAACGTGTTGTTCTCAGTTGCACAGGGTTTCTCAGGTTATTCGTTTCCTTCGCATTCCTACGTTGGCAGGTATGCGACCTTCCTATCTGTAACTTTAATCTTCTTTCAAGCTATTACAGCTTTAAAGAGTTATTGTTGCGACCTATAGTTTTAATTTATTTTTCGACCGTGAATCCCAGACTCCTGGGAAAGTTTTGAAAAATTTTATTTTTACGAGGTTCACGTAACGTTGATTTAAGCTAATAAGTCGATTACTCAAGGATTGGTTTTTGTAATAATATCTCTGTGCTTCTGCCATTCCTATTCTAGTTTTAGTAAATTAGATAAATTGGTTTCAAAGACAAGCTTATTTCATCCATTATGAGGTTAATTAAGAGTGAAATGAGATGGAGGTCTCTTGATGTGGAACTATTTGGGAATAGTGAAACGAACGAAATGATTGTTTGAAATTCTTTGTTGAATTGTTTATCAAAATTTTATTAGTTTATGCAGCTATGTCTATTCCGTTGTTCTTCATATATTAACGCGACATACTATTGCCATCTCTTGTAATTGTTAATCGCAAAATGATTCTCTTAGAAGTTAACGTTTGGAAAGCGGCAATGCTTAAAATACTGAAATTATTCAAGGATTCAAAAAAATTATGAGCAAGGCCACAAACTGATAGACATTACCAGAATGTGAATTTGTTATACACGATAAAGTGAACTTTACGGCTATATAAAAAAAAGCAATAATATTTGTAAATTAGGACAGACAGATTTCGATATAATTGGTACTTTTTAAAAATTAATGTAAAGAATGCGTGCAACAACAATGCCGTGGAAGTTTATGTATTTCCTAGTATCTCCTAACCTTCTTGATTGTATAAAAATAAGATGACGCTATATAAACCTTTTTACGAAGGCAATAAAAGTCGTCTGTCAAACTAAAATGCTGTCAGACTTTTTTTTCTAGAGGTTACATGCTGACTAAAACTAATAATGACGAATATAAAAAATTCTTAGTTATTATCAGCTACTTCGACGTATCTGTAATCGATACAATTATCACAACGCCGATAAAGGAAAACGAAAGGAAGTAATGGTGTGGATATCTCATTCTAGGGTAAGGGACTCAATTACTGTGCCTATGTTAATTATACTTATTTTTAAAGCATAATCAATATTAAAAAAGAGATATAAAATTTTTTGCAATAAAATCAACTAATATATATCTCTCTCTTTTAATATACGTTACGCTTTAAAAATGGGTATAATTAATGTAGGCACAGTAATTGGTACCCCCACAGTAATTTGGTTCCTTACCGAATATCGGGACGGAGTAATAAAGTGGAGCAACGATAAGCGTATCGGAATTCGCAGCCATGAATCGAATCAATCGCGATAGCGAAGAGTGCGCATGTATGTTGTTATAGCTATTCGCGCGTCGAAAACAAAGGCGCGATCGTGGAAAAAGGAAAACTATAATAAGTGGTCGTCGCAGCGATAGTCGCGAGCGTGCTAAGAGCGAAGTTTACTTCGTCTCTTTATTGCTCGCCGATTTTTCGATTCGGAGCCAATCAATTCCGCTGGTATTCGCGCGTTGCCTACGCCGCGCCGTCTGTATAGGCGCGACTTCCTGTAATCGTCGTAAACAAGTGGAAACAAGGACGGTCGCGTTAAAAAGGGTTCGTGGGCACCGAGTACCCCGTCAGGCTAGAACTCAATAGGATGAAAGACACCGAGGTCGGAATGTCAGTGGGACACGCCCACGAACCTTCTGAAATTCGATGCGTTCAGAACCTACAGAGTAATACGCGTGGGATGCAATCGACACATTCATATTCACGCGTCGTTTCGGTCGACTTCTTCCGTACCTACAGGACTACTTAACAGTTTAGGTCACGTGGTGAATAACATATGTATATCCCTGTAATGGTATTAATGCTCCGCCCTTTCTATTGTTTGATGTTTTTTTTCGCGAAAACTTTCTTAACTGTGCCTATATTGACACTAAACCTACCAAGCATTAACAGAATCTGGTAAATAACCCTAAATTTATTGAGATTATCCATTTTGACGGTGGTAGGTTTAGTAGTAATTATAGTTATTTTTAAAGCATAATGAATATTGAAACAAGAAGATATTAAGTTTTTTTCATCGAAAGCAGTCGAATGTTATATAGCTTTTTTAATATTCATTATGCTTTAAAAATAAGTGTAATTAATATAGGCACAATAATTGGGTCCCTTAGCCTATTCGATTTCATTTTCCAGTGTATGTAAACCTAAATTTTATGAAATTTGATGCGACACATAACATATCAAATTCGCTTATTCGATACATAGCATCATGTTTAATTAGATCAAACTGTATTAATTTGTCGATCAATAATTGTAGAACACGCATTATGTATTACATTGGAATTCTTATCAAATCGAAATAAAATAAAAGCGCGTTTAAATTCTATGCGTTGTTAAATTTATAGACTGCTAATCACGTTTATTGTACCGTGCAATTTTATTGGTTGATATGGAAAAACTGTACTTTGTACTTTTTGGTGAAGCTATTAATCGAGCAAAGATATGATAAAGGACTTATTAAATTTTATTGGAGATTTAAATTAATAATGTACGTGCTATATTTTCTCCGACAGAATTCGTGTATCGGTGAGAACAGTTTATATTATGAAATTTGTGGATCGAGTGCGATGCATAGTAATAAATATTTGATATTCACTCTTGCGTCACCAACGCGATCGATCGACAAATGTTGCCACTGTACGACTGTTTGGAAATTGCGTTAATAGCGTGAAGAATGTTATTAGCAAATGCTATTTATAGTTGCACGATTCTTGGAATTTCAAGATCTAATGGAACTTACTGTAAATAATTATGGGCTCAAATACATTTTTGCAATTTTCATGAAATTGACGTTCTCACTTAAAACATGCTTCAGCTATGTTGATTTGCATTGCAGAACAAGGGAAAATGAAATTTTTTCCCAAGCATTTGCATCTGCCAACTGGGATTGCTTTGCAAGCTAAATCCATTTGCAAATTCAGATAATAAACCACTAGTCTGCCATAGTTTCCTCGAAATTGTGGGCTTAGCAGTCGTTGAAAATAATGCACGTCATCCTGGTCACTTGGTTTGCCCATAATTCTCAACAGAATGTTTTTTATAATATTCCCTAAACTATTAATTACGTATGCAATGTTTCTTTGTGCTTTCTACAACTTTCCAAAACTATAATTCAATTCGAAAAACGCGTTCAAAATTGAAATTAAAGGTGACGACGATTAAAGTAAATAAAAAACAAGAACAACGAGTCAAGAAAATTACAATTAAACGGGTTCATACTTGCTCGCAGATTAAAACTAACCGAAAATTGTGTTTCTTATTAGATAATCGCTTGGATGTTGGCCTTTAATTATTAGACTGCGGACCTTTATGCAAAATAAAAATAGTTTGTGACACTAACATTGACACTAACACAGTGATATTCTTAAACTCTACTGTACTGTCTATTGTTTTAACTTGAAGCTACTCATTTTTTTAGTAAATGCATAAACTTCACAGATTATATGCTTTTATGTAAGTATTCACAGCCGTGGAATTTCTATAAATGTGATATACTGAGAAACGAACGTCGTTGCTATGCAATAATATAACATTTTAGCTGTGGGTAGTGGTCGGTCCATTATAGCGGCCAATCATGCACGGGAATAGATTCGCGGGCGGTCACTATAGTGGTCTTTTCGTAGCGATAGGCTTACCATTAGCCCTGAGTGGTGCTGCTTGGCGGACACGTTTCACAGTAACTATACCATACAGTATGTAGTTATTAAAAGGAAAACCATAATTCTTGACAATATAGAACATTTTTTCGAATTCGTCGTGTTAGGCTCAGATAGTGACAATGGCGATGATTTCAATAATAACGAGATCTAGGAATTTGTAGCAAGAGCCAGTAAAATATCTAAAAATTTACAATCACCTGGACAAGCGTAATTCCATTGCACGTGTGCTAGAACGTATAAAGACAGTTTATAAAGTAGAGGTCATTTAAAAAATGGTCGAAATTATGTTAAGGTTTACGAGCGAAAAGTCTTGCTGCTAGAGAGACTTGTAGATTCCCTTCATTTGGTTTTTAAATGGAACTATATACAGAAGAATGACGTAGGATTTTCTGGCCAAACTAGGTCAACTATGTAGAGTAATTCTAATAAGTGGCATTGCTCTTTCTCTACATATTACGTACCATGTGGGGAATTTACCTTATTTTACTGTAAACCATCCATAAACCAACCATTCGAGAATATTTAACTCGAGTATTTTATGATGCTTTCCGTCTTCCTTTTTATTCTAGTAACTTCATCTTAGGGTATACGTATAGAGATGCTTCTATGCAAAATGTATAGTAAAAAAAGAAATCGATTAAATGCTGACAAAGAAGGTGCAATTCTCTTAGGTTTTTCATTCACTTTTTGTTCTGTTGATAAGTCTCTATTTCTATGCTTTGAATCACGATTCTTTTACTAATTTCTAATTGTGGACTAGATAATTCAAACTAGATTGAATTGAGGCACGCGAAAGTAAACAAAAAAAACTTGTTTTAATACGTGTGGTAAATATACTTATTTGTTATGGAACTTTTACTAGAAAATAAATAATCCGTTGAGTAGGCGGCCCCACAAGTTATCGATCCACGATAAGTTCGCCCCGGTACCAACCGCAGGATTGTCGCGATTATGTTGTCCTGGATGAGCCTCGCAACGAAGCGCCCTGGCAGAAATATCGCGATTAGAAGGACATATATCTGCCGGTAGCGTCGCGTGTGACCGTCTGGACGATCCATGAAACGATTTACGACTGGTAGATCCACGCGCGTAGATCCACGCTTCTGCGGCGATTGTAAATTAACGGGCATTTGATATAAATGCGAACCTGCTGGCGTGGGACCAACACGAAACAGTATAAATAGAATTTGTTCGCGTGGTGGTTGTAACCCTATACAATATGATTTTCTGGCTTTTATTTCCGTGGTTCCCTGTTTCCGTAAAAGCGCGCGCGACAAAAACGTGGAAGCCTGGATCGCCCGCAGGAAACTAGAACTTCTTCTCAACGCCGCTATTCAAATCCCGAGATAATTTCGATTCCGTTGCGTCACGCGAACCATAAACGCACACCGACGCACGCGACGCGCCTCTTTACATGTATCTGTGTCGTGCGCTGTATCCGCGAGTTGTAATCACCGGGATGATGTCATAGGAGAATTCTTAACGATCACGGGAGAACTGGATGCGGTAATGCCTAATTTAACATTGCCGTCGAACGATACATAGAGTCGCAGAGTTCGATGACGAAACGTTAAAGGCGATTAATCTTTTTTTAACCATTTCTATTCTAGCCTTACGTCAAAACAATCTCCTTCTACAGGGTGTCCCGAAAATCTATATTAAACTTTACTGTCACTGTTCATTTTCACTACCAGCACCTAAAACATCATTTGCATCGGTTGGTTGGTTCGTTGGTTGCTTGATATTTTATTTTAATGACCAGAATAATTGAATCTTGTGATACCAGATCATCCAGGACATGTTTCAATTAATAAATTCAGTAATAAATATAACTTTGAACGAGGTAAAATATTTGTGTGGTTACATGAAATGGGTTCAATCGTATTTGTGTTTTTAATCGGTATTGGCATGATGTCAAAATGACTAAGAAATAAGAACACACACACACACTTCTTCCGCGTCGTTGTATGTACAAGAATATTTCTTGTTGATATATTTTTCGGCTATCTGAACGCTGTTTCAGTAAAATAATTTGTGTAATTAAGATTCCGCTGTAGATCTTTTTGAAATGCTAAAGGAAAAAGATGGCGCCGGTGGTCGTAAGTTTGTTCAAGCATTGAAAGGACAAGTTGATCGAGTAATATAAGAACACCGTATGGATTTCGGTTGATGCATCGTTCGGAGTATATGCACGGCTCCAGAACGAGAGAAATGGTAGGGAAGCTAAGAGAAAGAGAGAAATATTTGTAGGTTACGTTGGCGGGTCAACGCCACCTATCTCTCCCTCGCCGGAGACTAAAATTAAAACGAGGCACACCCACCCTGCCTACACGCTTGTGTACGATGTCCAGAAACGTTCGGAGGAACATACACAGAATCGACCTTAGGCTTCGAGCTTTCTCTTCTTTCTTCTTATTTTTCTGCTCCGTTCTCGATTTCCGCCTCGACAACGCTCACCCTCTTCGTCTTCTCATCGCACGCACTTCGCGATCTCCATGTCGTGCTACAGTTCGTCTTCCTCGTATCCTTTTCTTCCTTTAATTTGATTTCTTCGTTCGCCTCCTAAGAAACCACGTGTGTCTGTGTGTAAATTTCTACGTAACTGTTGATATGTGACTGTTAACCCCTTGTGATTATCAGTCGAGCATAATCTGGCTTCATAGCACAATCCTTCATTTACAATCAAATAGGATAAGTGGGGTGCCAACTTAACCCTTGGCACTGGAATGGCGACTGTAAGGCGCCACTAAAAATTGCTGCATCATTATTCAAAATATTTTTCACATTATGAAATTTGTTTGTATCTAATAAATTACTAAACAATTCGTATGCATAACATGAAAGAAAAATACATAGGAGGGAAATATTCTAGGCTGGAAGAAATGTTTCCTTTTAAAGTTCAAATAGCTTCGAGTGCAAGGGGTTACAAAAGAGACATACAACATTTAACTGATTTTAATGAAAAACATTTAATATCTTTTCTTGATATTCATTATGCTTCAAAAATAAGGATAATTAGTATGGGCACAGTAATTGACACCCCCACAGTAAATGGTACACGCTGTTCGGTATTGGTACACGTTTCCTTAAAAATGTGAAAGATAGACATTATGGTGAATGGGTAACGTTTCAATGAAACTTATAGTGTTTGTTACGAATTAAGGATATTTCGAATTTTTGCTAAGCCCTTTCGAATCTTCATCGACACTGGGCAAAGCTCACCATTTGATTTTCCCCAGATATGAAATTCGAAAGGAGTAGAACACAAGCATAAGGGTGTGCAGTTTTAGGAAACTTTTCGATTATTTTGAATTTAGAGCGTGTTATCATTCGTCGAACAGAAGACCCTTCAATCGAAGGATGAATAAAAGATCTTTGTACTAGATGGAATTTGAAATGTGCGCAACTGATTAGGTTTTGTCGTAAGGAAGGCAAGTGATTTTGGTTGTCAGACATGATATTTCCTCCGTGAAAAACTATGCGAAGCGTGCAAGCCCCACACAGTCACTGTCTCGCCATGTGCGCCGTGGCGTAGACATATGGTGAAAGGCCAAATCGAGCAGCATGGCAGGGTGACTGACTAGGAAGAAGGTACTGGCTCGAACGGATGGTCGATGAGCAGCTCTGGCGAATCAGAGACTATCGCGAACTCAAAAATAGGGAACAAACGTCATCAGTGTTTTTCTATCGAATTCTCCCCTTTATATTTCATTCACTTCCAACGCCAAAAGTTTGCACAATAGATGCGAATAGTTGCCGTCGGAACATATGTTATTACTACAATGTATTGTTTCATTTAAAGCGTAATGAGTATTAAAAAAGAGATATATAACGTATACACTGATTTAAAAAAATTCAATATCCCTCTTTTAATATCCTTTACGCCTTAAAAATAAGTATAGTTAATATAGGCACAGTAATTGAGTCCCTTACCCCAAGTATGCATTTCTTTGTCAGCAATCTCAAATGTATTATGTATCGACGAGTGTGATTTTCAATAATTCATCAAAACTCTCGCGTCCGATAATTATCAGAGCTTTGTAAATACAAACTGAATTTGTACAATTGGTAAGGGGCCGCAAACGCCTTCGATTTGTCAAGGTTCATGAGTCGTACGATAGGCGATAGTTGAACGATGCCGGAATAGAGAAAAAATCTTCGGAAATACGGTTGAGTTGGTTTAATTTAAATAAACCGAATTGTAATTCTGTTTTTTGAGCGGACTAGCCGGGGCTGATGGTACATTCATTGCGATAGAATTTGATTTCACGGAAAACGATAAATATTCAAGGGCAAACGTGGTCTTGCTCGCTCGCATGGCCGTGGTCGGGCTTGTGCGCGAGCGCACACAGGCTCGAGAGCTCAGTGTGCGAGAAGCGTTCCATGGAATTTCATCGGCGGGAGCATTCTGGCGGTGTGACGGTGCACGTATAGCGGCCGACTTCTCTCGACAATGAGTCAGAATGAATGATTTGCAAGCGTTGAAATGCATGAACGAGCAAGCCGAGCGCGACGTCCGATTGGACGGCTGCCTCTCTCCGTAGTCGCGCCCTCGCCCTCCTCTACGAATTTATGGCTTCAAAGCGTCCCAATGCATCTACTCTGTGGCGTCAAATTGCTTTCCAGCGGTTTTTTAACATCCCGTTCGGCCGTATCGCGGCAGTTTTACGTTTTATCTAATTATATTTCGCCCTCCGAGGACGGTTTGTTTGATCAGGGGCGTGCCACCCCCGTTTACTCCCCCCACTCTTTGCCCCGTTTCCGCGTCACGAACAGATTAAAATATTTCTCTCGTTCGTGTCAATTGTTTTTTTTTCACTCTTCTCTTCTTTCCTGTTCGGCCGTTTTCTTCTTTGATATTTCAAAATGGCACAGTTGTAGGAAAGCATTACTACGGTAATGCGACCCTTATTTTATTCGATTCTGAAGGGTTGCACTTTCGATTCAATAGAGCTTTCGCATTGAGAGCCGTTCGACGAGAAATTCAATCTTTACTCGATATACGTCCAAAACACGGGTCTAGCCAGGGACTTATATAGAGTGAACTCTTTTTTTCTGTTGCTAAAACTAATGTCCTGAAAACGACTTCTCTTTGTCTTTTAGATAATTAGATATGCCGACACTGTATGAAATCTATTAGCCTATTTTTAAAGGAACACAGTCCGGGATCTGTGTTATTAACAGTTTCAATGCTTAATAATGTCACAAGATGCAGCGGCGGATCTAGGCGTGGGTTCTATGAGCTGCAGTCCAGAGCTCCGTTCTGTCAAAGTTTAAGAAATTGAAAGCTTAAATTAGAAGCTTAAGGAGAAACAAATTATGCAAAAATTCTTGGTGCTTGAATTAATTTGGGTTAATTGGATAGTCCCCGGAACAGTGTTAGCCCAGGGCCCCAAAGTCAACGGTTCGCCGCTGTCCGAATGAAACGATTAGTTCGATTATCGGGAAACTGGATAACTGAAAAACAATGAGTTAAGTGACCAGCGTTCGTTAAGATGTCTGTGTTTCTTTTAACGAGTTCTATTAGCAATTTAAGTTTCCAGCCACAGTTCAGAAACAGTCCGTGTAATCCACAGTGAAGTTGTTACATTAATCCAAACCTTACTTCTACGAGGAATTCCGAGCGCGACAGTAGACTGCACCCACGGCTCCCGGACAATCTGCAAAGATAATTTTCCGGTTTATTGGTATTTCGTGAAGTATGCTCGGGGAATCACACAGTGCGGCGCGGTAACCTGTTAGTTCATAGGCACTTAAATTCGCGAAAGCGTGGAACGCAAAGGCCCGGGGTTTTCCATGTTTTGTTCGCACACATACCACGCGTGCACAAACGGGATCGAAGCCTGTAAATTCTCGATCAATATTGCCATTGTTTTCCATTCAGCCGGTAATGCGCTGCCTCTCTGCCGTGCAGCATTCAGTCTTATTGTAGAAGTTCGCTCGTTCACCTTAGTTCGGAAGCCAAGTCGGATTTTCGTTATTCGCTTCCCGTTAAATACTTAGCAAACCCCAGGACTATTATGCGTTAGTTCGGCCCCCGACTCTCCTCCTCACGATCGATTATCTACGATTATGACCACGTGTGAGATACCTGCACCGAACCTGCGCTTTCGAATTACGACATCGTAGACTCGGCAAAGATTCTCGATGAACTTTCAGTCCGACGAATATTGAAACGTTAAACGTGTTCTTTCAAACGAAAGGATTCTTTTCTTTGTTACGAACATCTTTTTTAAAAGGAATTTATTGTCAGTGAAACATGCGGCCATTGTTTTAGATGTTAAGTAACTGGTCGGACTCGGCAAAAGCGACAGCAACAATAACTTCCTTTTTGTGTCACTGCAAACGAGTTTTCCATTTTTCAAGGTTTTCTTCGCCGCCTGCAAACATTGAAAATAGCTACTCTTCGAAGGCTATTAAATCGTTTATTAGTAAAGACAGTTTAACAAAAATGAAATCATGTATTTTCTTCATTTATAATCTAGGTACTAATTCGATTTAAGCAATCAGTTTTTCAAAATTGTAACTACATACATAAAAAGTACAAAAGCTAAAGAAATGCTTATTACTCCATACTTACATGGTAAGAAATAAAGAAAATACGCATTATGAAAATAGAAATATTCGATTTTCTAATAATTTGTTCCTTTGATATTTTGAATAGATCGAAAAGAAAAAAAAATGTCGGAGTGCTGAATTCACCCTTGCTTCTTCAGGACGTGGGTTTTTCACCTGTTATGCCGTCAGTTTTTTCCCCCATCACAAACCAAACTGTAATCCCGGATTATGGGAGTCTTTTTTTCACGGAAACCCGTAAGTCAGTGTACCATTGTGCACGGAATAAGAATAAGAATAAGAGCGCGACGACCGAAACGTAACACACCGGGGATAATCGATTACTGTCTAACACCTGTCACAACGTTTCACCGTGAAATACGTGTCAGCCGTGGTGAACACGAATCGATGGAAGGATCTAGGCATCGGGACGAGGCTTTGAGCTTTTATTGCTTCGCAGACAGAGGTTTTCCCTGCGAGTGTACCTTCCCTCTATGTCCCGCAGCACAAAAGAACACAATTCTATAGATGTATAGGTACCTAGCCGACAATCTCCTTAAAAGGCTAGCAAGAGTCAAGTATCACAAAAAGCTAAAAACCCGGCTCTGGAGTTTTGATTTCACTAGGAAAACATTCGAGACGTCTAGCATTGTGTGGCCGGAGACCGGCCCTATTGACGACTATATTGACTCCGATCGATGACACATATACCTGAAAGCAATTAGATAGTTGGATCCTTTTACAAGATGTTTGCGGAATCAGCTTCCTGCGGATCCATTGAATTCAATACGAATTGGTCGTTTTGTTTGAAATTAAATGGTACAAGCTCTCCGGTTGGTAATATGAAAACAGTTGAATTGTTGAATATCAGGTAGTTCCATATGAAACGTCCGATTTGTAACAGTTACATTAAACAAACGCAACCTTTTCCCTGAATGAACTTATTGATCAAAGCGAACACCGTCGAAATCAACGTATGTATTCTGTAAATGAATTTCACGTTTCTGGATTGTATTTTGATAAAAATTGATTTTTTTGGAATATCTCAGTATATTCCAAATGTGCAATTTCTGAGATATTGAAAATTTTGTATTAATTTATTCACTTTGATACTTTCCTGCGTAGAGTGTTACACAACATGCAGTTCCATTTGACAGAAAACACAAATGACCTTCAGAGGTCATGAAGATTTTTAGTGAACTTGAGATTAGTCGTTCGATACGTATCCGTCTGCTTTATAATAATAAAATTACGAAAAATCCACAAAGCTTTATAATACAAGGTTGGGCACGTTTGATCTGAAATAAAACAACAAATAAACATTTGAATAACGAATTATTTTAAATACTTTCTTATTTGTATTTTACAAGTAACATAAAAAATTAATTTTCACCTTAAAAGTGGAGGTCCTTGAAGTAACTAAATTAATTAGTAGGTATGCTAATATTTCTAGATTAACGATTGGAGTTTAGCTGCATTCGCTTTTAAAATTGTTCTTTGGTACACGAAGTAAATAGAATTTAGGAGAGCACGAATTATTTGATCAAATGAAAGACGAAATGAAAAATGATTTGAATTTCATTTGACGTTCAAATAATGAAATCATTTAGAAAACATGCAGCCGTATAAGATAATGTACTATCTTATCGATTATTTCTCAAGTTTTATTAGTGTACAAGCACCGGTTCCGTTTAACCGACCTCGTGTTCAATGATCCCGAGTCGATGAAAATTTGTTCTCTCGAATCACTCGTGAATTTTCGCGAAGTTTACTGATGCGAGAGTCGAAATCGGTCAGGAGACAACGACAGTGACGAATACCAGATGTCCCGGAATGCAGAGATGCATATGCAAAAATGAACGGATAGAAATACTTCTTGTCAGTAGGAAGAGACATCGGTCCGTTGAGGAATTTGTACGGAGGCTTAGACTGCACAGATCCATGTATTCGTGTGGTGAATGAAAAAGACGTCTTTCTCTTGGCTGCTTCACTGGGTGAATTTCACGATCTCTCTAAAGAATTCCCACTTTTTTTTTCGTGTAATATTCGCGCAGAATGCAAACGTTTTCCCGCGGGGGTTCCATTGTCCCCTTGAAAGTATTAAAGATGGTGTCTTCGAACCTCGCTCTTTAAAAATGTATTATACGTATACTCTGTATTATGTACTAATAGAGCCTCCAATAAATTCCGTAGAAATCAATTGAATCGACTTAATGGAAAAATTGTGGGATAAAATATTAAACAAATTTGTGTACGATACGAATAGTATTTCTACTGGTTGCTATATTATTCGCAGTTGTTAAAAATCAGTGGACAATTTAAATTTTCGAGTATCTTGTCGCGTTTTCACTGAACTGAGATTTCTTCAAAATACCGGGCTCCCCTTCGCAGCGAAAGCAGTGTAAAAACAATTGGTCGGTAGCGTCTACATCGGGCATTAATCAACCTCGATAATTTCATAAACTGTGCAGAAGGGAAAAAAATGTTCTCCGGTAATAAGATAAAAAAGGGCGTCACATCTTCCGTGTTCAAAATCCTTTTAGCTAATTTAATCGGTCCTAATTCCATTACAGTTGGCGACAACTCTTAAGCTCCGGATAGGGATGGTCGTTCCCATTGTTTCATTCCGTTAATTTCACTTTCATTTTTATTTTAATCCTCGTTGCCCGCGCGGTAAGCTAAAAATCGTCGAACAGCCGAGCCGAGACTTCCCTTCCGCTGACTCGTTTCAGCCTGGCTGATCGGGAGCGATCGGTCGTAAATGTTAAAAATCATTTTGCTCCCCACCTATTTCTGTTCCCCGTAACACCGACGACCGACTATTGGCATGATTACTCGGATCAGTGGACTTTTACAATCGACTGGGATCGGCCGGTCAGCCGTTCCTAGAGGCTCCTTTATAAATAGACCTGCCTGTAGGCGCAAGGTGGATGCACCGAAGATAAAATGTCAGAGCGTGATCTGCATCAAGGGGTTTCATAGTTTACAGAATTAATATGGGTTAGCCAATCCGCTAGTTCCCCAGACGATGGAACACTTTACGATGATGAAACGACTTGTAACTGGAACTATCATCAATCGTTGAAAGACAATCCTCAAATATTTCATTAATTCCCATAGACTAGAGGTACATAGTGTTAGCGCTGTGATGATGTTACTAAAAAAATTTCAAATACAGTGCTTATTCGATATATGTCGAAAACACGGGTCTAGCCAGGGACATATATCGTCGTATACAGGGACATTTATCGGCTAGGCATTTGTAAACACTGTAAGTACATACGAACATAGTGTAAATCATTGTAAAATTAAACTTCGAAACGTCGTTGGACGTATAAATAATTCAGTATTTCTTGCTGAATATAATCGTTTATTATTTTGGTCAAGTACTGGGTACAAATATATTGCTTTGAAAATATAATTTCACGGTATTGAATAAATATTAAATGGTTCCGGCTAAAGAATGAAACGTTCTACCAAATGCCCTGGTTATCGGAACCATCTTGTTTCTCGACAGGCATGGACAAATAGAAGTTTGCCGTGATTTAGTAAGCACCGTTGATTGCATCGATAAGAGACAACCGGACGCATTCGGCGGTGTATCGCCGAATTCGTAGCGGATGTCAGGAACGTCCTTCGAAGTCGAGGAGTTACAACGGCGTCAGCGACAACGACAACGATCACGAAAAGTCTGTGTGAGAGATATTGATTTCGTCGTCCCTCTTTTTCTGCGGTAGTCACGTGAAAGAAGTGGACGAAGCTCGAAGCCGCATTCGTGCACGTAGTATATCGATTCGACCGAGAGAGCCGAACGGAGACTCTCGAGCACGCGAAAAAAAACCCCGCTACGTGAAAAAGATACGTGGATTACGAAAATCCTGTTTGTCCACCTTCGCCTGCACTTAATAAACGTCGATAAAGTCGAATGTATTTTATCACTTTATCATTTTCCTATCTTCGATCTGAAAAGAAGGCACGAGAAATTACAACGTTCCGATATCGAATCTACGCGCGCACGATAATATTTATATGCAGTATCTTTCTTTGTTTGCACTGTAGGAACTGTGCCAAACGTTTCTTTAACTCAAGGATATTGAGACATTTTTTCGCACCCCACAAATTATATGGTTTCGCAATTGTCATGGTTTATTAAGGGTGGGATGATTATGTCATTCTTGTTACCTTAGTTTTATATAGGGCCTCTCAAAAATGTGCATCCTTGAAAGAGGTGATTCCTGAGGTGATTTGAAGTAACTTTTTCCTTTGCGAAAAGGAGCAAAAATCAACCGCAAATATCTGCTAACCTGCCTGCCACAATTTTCTAAAATCCTTGTAACACCGTACGGTAGACCGAATACGCATTCTAGGAAAGAATAAATATTTAAATTTACATCCTTGG
>CM052118.1:8298569-8332216 GCA_028454245.1 Halictus quadricinctus | reverse complement strand
CGCTGTTCATTCTTCGTTCATTATTACGAGTAGATTGCAAACGATACTTCGAACTTTGGAGCTTCAATCTTATTACAATGATCCATAGTATTCTACTTTTACCTCGTCTCGTCGTGATATTTGTCGCACCTTGGACCTAAGCTAATTTCAGTACTACACAACCGACTAGCTATTTACGTAAAAATACTAAAATTAATAACAACTGCAAACCTTGTTAACTTAGATTATACAGGGTGAGACACCTAAAACAATCCACCCGAATAATTTCTACGGTTTTTGAGATAGGAAGAAATGTTTTAGACAAAAGTTTAAAAGATTTGAAGGTCAACTTAGCTTTTTAAACAAAACCACGTATTTTGAAGGTCATTTAAGGTCGTAAATGTGAAAAAGGATGTAAAATATAAATTCACTTTGAATGCTTATGCAACAGGATGTTTTCAGGCTTATTAACGAAATCAAACTGAGTCAATTGAAAATGTAAACAAAGTGCTTGAATCCAAAATAATTTGCTTACGGCATGCAAACGCAAAAGACTCTAAGCTCGTACAGTTTTTAAGGTCGCAAGATGCAGGTGTCGACGAAGTTTTCCAACGTATCAAGACATTTATTAAAACTTGCAGAGGATGTTCGATTTTGCGTAACGAATAAGGTCCGTCTTTAATAAAACTGTCACCGCATAAATTTCCTCGAGTGACGAAGAGCAAACAGACGCGGCGAGTACACGTGGGAGGGGAGTGCGATTAAACGAAAGGAACGAAAAAAGATACGAGCTGGGCGCGGCTCGATCGAATGTCCCGTCCCTCCTTCGGAGATATTGAATTCGAGGATCGAGTTTGTAGTTATTAATAGCGACAATTACTCAACGGGGGAATATGAAAAACGGGTAGCCGAGTTTGACGAATTAGAACTGAAAGGGGGGACCATTAAGCAAAAATTGGAAAAACTTTCGTTAATAACCCGGGGTGTTTGCAGATACTTTATTGTCCGTTGACGTGAAGCGATTAGATAAGGAGGAGAAAGATGTTACGAGCGGGGCGCGGCTGTTTCATTTAATGTTAAGTCACTGTTTCCCCCGCCACCTATTTTCTGATAGTTTTACCTTGAACTTTCACAGTTTTCCTTGATACGTTTACGCGCACACGGTAAACCGTCTTCTTCAGATTCGAAAAGCGACTAAAATCTACATGAATTATTATTTTAGATTTAGAAGAAATAGATCTCTACGAAATCCTATTCAAATCATATTCCTTGCCCATTTCGTGTAGGTGCTCTTGTATAGTTGACCATGTGAACCCAAGGCTTCTCGACAATTCTTGTATACTTAATTTTGGATCAGCTTCCACTAGAGATTGTAGGGTGTCATCATCAAATTCATCTGGTCGTCCATTTCGAGGCCTGTCAGAGAGATCATAATCACCAGCAGCAAACCTTCTGAACCAACGTTGACACTTGTTGACCTTCAATACATCTGCATAAACATAGCAAATTTTAAAAATGAAAAAGTATGCAATGACGAATATGATCCTCGGAAGGTACGGACGCCGCCATTTTATTACAGGGTTGTAAAAAAAGGTTATACTTTTTAGCATATTTTGAACACAGGGCTGCTTTACCAAAAACTGTAAGAGAATACGTATTTCCTCTTGAACGATCGTGTACAGAACTAAAGGCAAAACAAATTCTTTGGAAATAATTGATTACTTATGGGTACCCCTAATAAAATTCGATCCGCTGCGCTGCGCTGATTAAACGTCTAGATTATTCTCGCTGTCAGTCGTCACGACGATAGAGAAGCTGCATAGTGCGTGCGACGACGACGTACGTCAACGTCGACAATGATGTATACGACGGTGCGCGATTCGAGCCACGTAGCTGAGTCCGTCGTTTAATTCTGGAAGCTATTAATGTCGTTGGGACCTGGTTGAAAGGCCGCGTTGTCCGTCGATCCTCGGCCATCTCTTTGCCTCGTTTGCTCCTCACGCGTTCTTACTCAATAGCGGCACTCGTTACGTTTAATCGCTGAACGACTCAACAGAAATCGTCCATAGAAACGTAGTTTCAGTCTGCATTCACATTTCCCGGCTTGCACTCGTTTGTACCCGATCAGGATACGTACCTGGTCAGACCTCTAGCAGTAGTTTAAACCTCCCGTGTGCTATGCCGAAGTCATTCGCGACCCGTAGCGGTGGGAATAATCTCGAGCGACCCTAAATAGTATTTTTATTCCGATGTAAGATGACGCTTTTGTATTTCGAAATAAGAAAATCGCTATCCTCTCTTCTTTTTCTTCTTCTTCGTGCGACAATATTGATTTTAAATAATAAGAAAGTAAGAAAGTAAAGCCAAGGTATTACTAAAAATCCCTTAAAAAGATATTTTCATGTTATTTAACTTACTGACAAAAATGGTAATTTTAGGAATAATTTAAAACTTACGTGGCAGCGTTGTATCCCTTTAACAGCTGAGAAAGTCTCGGTAATATTTTCAACAATGTGTATAACGTTTATTCTAAACTCGCCTTCGACTAGTAGTCAGTATTTTGTAAAAATTAAGTATACTCGCGTGATAGCCTAACACTTCGGGACTCAGGTACATGTACTTTGCACGATTACCCAAGAAGGATAATATAGAACCAAGAGAGGATCGTTATTTGAGCCTCTTAGCCATTCCTTCCTCGATAGCGGGGAAAGAATGGCCCCGATTTTGGGCTACGAGTTTCTTCCGTGGAGCAAATTAATCTAGCTTCCGGCCGGACGATACTCGAACGTTAAACGAGGACAATAGACATAGAAAACGGCAATAGTCGGTTCCCCTTTTATTCCCGAGCCGAAAAATGAGCCTTTATTTCATCGGTGGAGCGTAAGGAGGGCCGCACTTCTGCCACCGAAACAGCGCGGCGCAAGAAACGAGCCAGACACTCGACTAGACTATACAGTGTGTACAGAGAAGTTGACGGGATGGTTCGCCGCGTCTTGCTTCGCGTTGCCTCGCGTTGCCTCGCTCTGTCTCGCCTTGCGGTGCGATGTCGCGTAGTATAGCGTGGTTATGGCGTGGCGTGGCGCAGAACCGAAGTGGCGCGGTCGGACAAAGCCCGGTGTATATAATGCGATGGTTTATTGCTAATATTTCTTCGGGGTAATATTGGTTCGCGCCTCTCTACGTACAAGTTTCGCCTATACACTCATCGAGAGCCCCGGGGAATCGTTCGCGAACCTTCCGCGTCCGTTATCGTTCGCGTACTGCCTATTTACACAGCCATTTAACACGGACCAAAGCGAACCGGTGTTTGCAAAACTAAATTGCCGAAACTTTTACGAGGCTATCGTGACTCTGATTTCTCCGCGAAAATCTCCTGTGTGCTAGACGCTCCCAAGGGTCCAACTAGCCGAACGTGATTCATTCAAAAAATTATACGGAAATTATGCCTGTCGAAATATTCATACATGTCGTAAACATCTTTAGTTAGAAGGTAATAATTATTTCGATTAGCCACGATATAATCTCACCACATAATAATTCTATACTATTCTATTCTTTACTATACTTGATAAATGTTTCAAATATGTAGCTAAAATGTAGCAAAATTTCTTTATTTTTCATTCTTTTTTTATTATCCATTACACAAGTAAATGTCCTTTGCTACGTTCGACAGTGGATCAAACAATAGTATCTTCTAACCGATAATTGTCCCTGGCCGGACCCGTGTTTTGGACAATAATCGAGTAGACACTGCAACTACATTTAATCCCGGGCGCGTAAGGTCGGGTGTGAAACAATACTCGTAATCGTAATTTTCACGTGATAGAACTCACTGTACATACATGTAGTAGTTACTCGGAGGAGTTGAAAATATGTGCTGAACATAGCGCTTCCGTCAGGTCTCGTAAGATTACGTGTGAGGACGTGTCTAAAGTTGCTACTGGTTGTATGACATTTACCTTTCCCATGAGAGTTATAACTGTTGGCGAAGTATGTTGTTTTGTCGAATCTGTTTCGGGTTTGCGATAGTCGCACAAGTTCCTATTCTCGATATGCTTTATTCATATAAACATCGTATAAGGGAAATGCCCCCGAAAATGCAATTCTACTTGAAAGTAGAAAACACTTTTTCAAGATATATGGTACATTTCTGTACATTACGGTGTTGATAGAATATGCTGAAATTTTCAGTAAGTTAAATACTTATATGTATAGATTTTGATGGTTATACAAGCTGGGTTAATTAAGAAGCATCAATTCACTCTTTTTAATCGTCGAAAAGCGACGTAGGGAACCAGTCGCATGCTATCTCCGTTTTCCAGTTGGCCAACTCTTCAGACCCCAACTGTAGTGTCTTCTGCCGTTTAATATAAGTAATTAGAACGAACCAGGGAAGATCCATAACAGTCCTAAATGGTTATAAACCAGCCCCCTCGCTCATATACGCAGAAAGAACATTACGATCCGCCAGTCCTTGGAAAATTCGTACACGTTCGATTCCAATTAGACCAATTGGATGGGGACAGGATATTAAAGTAGATGGTCGGTTTGATCGTCGTGCTTCGTACCATTCTACGTTTCGGATATACGTATACAATATCGAATGGTTTATGCTCAAGGCGAAGAGTATGACCAGGTTAGAAAGAGCCTGCCGGTTGTTCCACGAACGGTTCTTCCCTCTTCGTGAAATGCGCCACTCAGCGAACCCTTCCTATAAGTCAGACCCGTGCGCGTCCAGAGGTCGGCAGCTCTTATTCACCTCACCGTTATCGATTCCAATTACCTTAAAACTTTCAATTAATTTAACTGTCAAGCGTTTTACGCTTGCCGGAGAACGACATCGGGTGCCAGCCGTTTCTCGGTGGCAGATGTCGCGGGATCCCCGACGAAAAATCCCGCTGCGCCGAGCAGAGCTGAACCGAGCCTGGTGTCGCCAGATGAGGGGAACAAGCACGAATCGAGGGGAACAGTTACCCCCTCTCTGCCAGCACCGGAGTATGCACGACAGAGACGAAACGCGTTACGTGGGGAATAGCTCGGTGGAAGGGGAAATTAGAGTGGGGGAACAAGTCTTGGTCTGGCGATTATGGCCGAACCGAAGTGTCATGCCACGCCACACAGCGCGCCGCTACGGTGTGACTGTTTTATCGGTCCGTCACGTCCCAGCGACGATTCGACTTTCTTTCTTTCTTCTTCGCTCGTTACCGTTCGCAGTGACCCACCGGGTGACACACGAACACACAGTGTCGCGAAAGGCCATTTTAGGTGGAAAAAAGTCAACATTCATATATTCTTCTTTCGGAATGTTTACTGAGCCTAATTATACCCGTAATAACTCATTTAATAGCGATACAAGTATCGAAAACTCCGAACCGTAATACGGCGAAATGGTACGTTTATATTTGCTCTAAAGAAAATTATGTCAGAGTCATAAATATGAATGTTTAAGCTTCTACGCACGATATTCTATATTTGCAGAAGTAAATATTTACATTAATGTTCACAAAGTTCGTTAATAAAGTCCTTTACAATAATTTTTAGTGATTTTTGTAGCACCAGTTTCCTATGACGGTTAGCTGACTTTAATAGAGCAGAACTAGAAAGTCTCAAAAGATCCCACCTTGAAATTTTTATTGCATTTAGTCCAAACTATATGGAAGGGATTCTGACAAAAATCAGCTGCAAATATCTGCTAAACCTGCCTGTCACAATTTTTACAAATCTTTGTAACACCGTACGGTGGACGGAATGGGCATTCTAGGAAAGCAGGAGGAAGTGGCTCCGCAAATGATGGTAACACGGCTCTACGTTTCTTCAAAAACATTACAAAAACTAATAAAGTCTAGAAAACTATGTAAAGATCTATGACTTTTTTCCACCTAGAGTGGCCATTCGCGACACGGTGGAACACCCACGCTGATCGACGCGCTCTTCTCCCCCTCTTTTCCTTCTTTAACGCCAATTCGCATGCGTCCGCATGCGATAAAGTTGCGTTCACATTATGATAACTGGTATTTCTTCGATATCGCAATCAACAAGAAGAATAGGCAAACGAACTGTCCACAGGCTGTTTCAAAATTTTATGTCACGACGTCACATCAGGAAAATTTCAAAATAAAATTCATTTTCTTTTTTAAATGGCACCATTCATATTTTTTGACGAGATGCCATACGAGATTATTTATTATCACAAGATACTTATTGAAAGATACTCTGTTTTGGTAACAGAATATTCGTATGTTATGGTGTTTGAATATTTAGGATCTATTGGTTTGGAAAATGTAGAAATTACGACAATGGTTCGAGGATTACAGGGAAATGGCGGAAAATTTTCACGCGGGCTCCACGGGGCTAGGAAGAAATGCGCCGACTGTTCCATCGGGTCGGTCATAGTAACTTTAGATTCTCGCGGGATTCACCGGGCAACGACAGTGTCGTATTTCCGTGACGGGATCAGAAAATCGTGTTGGTGCATTCGTCCAGAGGGGTGGGGAGGTGTGACGCCGAGCGGCGCGGTGCGGTGCGGCGCGACGCGACGCGACGCGACGCGTTTCACGGCACCGGACACGAAAAACATAGTTAACAGCTGCTACTGTCGCAGCCACTGCTACTGCTATCGGCGTCATCGTCATCGTGGTGTCTCTCTTCTCTTTCTATCCCCCTCCTACACCTGTCGCGTCCGTTAACGCGAGACTAAAATACGGAATGACGTATTCGTGTGCGAAAGCGTCCCGCGGAACAAAACGTTCCGTTCGGTGTAACAGCATCTCCGCGACATCCTGATTTTCGGAAACTTTAAAGGTACTAACAACGTTCAGCGTGCCACTCAGCAATCTCTCTACCGACATGATTTCGTTAAATATTAAAGTTTCTGTTATTAGCTCGTTGTCAATCTCAACCTAGGAGCTTCCACTACCAAGATTTAATTAGTAAATTCTAACACTGTTCCGCAGCTCTGAATAGTTTTTAATAAATAGACACGAATCTACAAATATTTTACTAATTCTCACGAGTAGTGAGAATTGTCCTTTGTTTAAACGTGTAAATCGACGTAATGCTGCCCAAAGTATGCGCGTCGAGATATTGTAATATTTTCAGAAAAGTATAGAAAATTGACTAACCACTCAAAGTACAAAGGATTTCCTTTTTCATACAGAACTAGAAATGAAACCCAAAATCATAGCGAAACTCGACTCGACACCCTAGCTACTATCCACGTGTTTCATTGATCTTCTTCTTCCTTTTCTTCTTCTTCTTCGCCTGCCGCGGAGGGTTAAAGGTTTTCAGTCTTGTCTTTCGTCAGGGTTCAAAGGCCGTCGCATGGTCCAAGTCGCTGACCTTCCTTCTGTAAGGCACGCGAACCTCGGCGTGCCACGAGTGCGTTCGTTTCACTCGTTCACGCTGCCAGAGGATAGTCCGCATAGCATTCGCTCCGATTTATATTTATCGTGATTCCCCGGGCCGGAAAGCTTCTCCTTTTGAACTTACGCGAGGCGATCCGGCCGAGAGAAGCTGAAAACCGGGTGAACGCGAGAAAATGTGTTTTCAAGGGTGGCTAGAAATTGGAAAGATGATAGATTCGAGCGATGCGCGTTAAGAAGGGAGCGCAAAGCAGCGCAAGAGGGAACCGGTGGTTGGTCCGATTAGTCATGCATTGTTAGTTTCGGAATCGATTCAAGACCGGCGACATACGACACTCAGACAGACGAGATCGTCGTCGTCTACCGAGCGACCAGAGAGACAGACAAGCAAGTATGCTAGCAGACTGGTACGTTCTCGTGTATTACTTCTAGCCCACAAACTACGCCTCTTCTCCTTCTCGATATTACCTCTCTGATATCTGTGAGAGCTCGCTGGAATATCTTACGTAGAACCGTCTAAACGTTTGCCATTCCAGCCGAGTGGAAATTCATTTAATTGCCTCGAAAGATCAAGAGCTCTTCTCCTCCCCCCTCCATTTTCCTCTTTGACGTATCTCGTACCTGCTCTTCCGTCTTTGCCGTTCCTTCCTGTTTTTTTCCAACCCTCGAGTCGTCCCTCGAGAGGCGCAGTTTTCTCATACATACATACACACGCGGATCACTCTACGTTATCGAGTGGATACGCTTCTTCTGCCGTTGCCGCATTCTTTTTCCAGAATCCCGATAGATCTTTGGGAAGGAAAGACGCGAATTGACGGTACGCCCTGGATAAGAAATTTCCATCGGTTGTATGCTTCTTTCTGGATCATTTAGTTAGCACGGTTACCACGGTGGCGATGCAGATTCAATGTAGATTGTACTGGAAGGTCAGGTTCGCTTTTGTATACGAATTAAAGGGAGCTTAAAGCGTTTCGAGATCCCATTTACAAATTGAAATCATCCGACTTATTTCCGGCAGAGTTAATCTCCTGTATCGAGGCTCTAGGAAAATCGTGTACTTCATTTAGGAACAACTGAAATTAACAAACACGTTCCCGGGCCCGGGAAACGCAGAATATCACTTAAGGCGTTTACCACTGTTTGCGAACAGTGCGCAGAGTCCTGCGGAAACCGAATATCTCGTCTAAACAAATACGGAGAAATGCTTTTTTCAAAAAGAAATTGTTCTTGTCGTGCCCGTTGTTTTGCTGAAGTTCGAAACTTTGAATTCAAGAGACCATGTTACTATGACGATAATAATATAGTGGCAACTATATTCACCCGGTTGATTTCGGCCAAGATGTTTAGATTTCATTAGGTGAACCGTCATGTGAATATACCTTTACGCGAACGAATAAATGGTGGAGGAAAAGGGAGTCGGCAGACTTTTATTATTCCAACGATACAGTTACTCGCATCGCCTTGACCCCCCTTCTTCTCAGCAAGGTTAGAACTTGGGACTGAACGTCGCGCCGGAGAAGGTGCAGCTGGAATATAAATCTAACACATCAATTTTTCATAATATATCGGTAGAGAATTACCTTCGGCGAAACCGAACCACCCAGTGATTAGCCAGCGTGTCATTGCAACTTGAACCGACCCTCGTTCGTATTGATATTATTTCCAGGTTTCGCAGAAACACAGCGAAGGGGCTGTTTTGTGGCTGTTTCTGAACGGTGTTCCGCGCGCTAGTGCGCTTGTGTGTCTCTCTGTAACGGAGGGGAATAGAAGCGGGGGCGTGCAGGCTGACCCTAAAAATCGTACAGGTGTGGTGGTACCTAGGTTACCGTCTATCGCTTTCACGTAATTTACGGCTGAACGGCATTAGCCGCAATGCCTGTCCCTGCAATAGAACGGTCGGAACGGCTGCCGCTAAGGGAGGCGAACGGCCGAAGGAACAGTGGAGGGAGAAGGGATACCAGAGGGGGTGGAGGAAGGGCCAACTATCCGTGCAGGGAGCTGCAGAAGCGTGTATTTCCGTGCGTGTCGGGGGATGCAACTGTCCAGGGGCGAGAGGGTGATGAGGGACAGGGGCGATGGGAGGCGCGCGGATGGCATTCTGTGGTCAGTCCAGTATGTGCCTATATGCTGTCATGTGTTATCGATTCCTGGCCCGGAGCCCTGCATCGTCCATGCCTACGCTCATGCCAGACGGTATAGTTGCCTGTCTCGAGCTATGCCAGATAAACCCTTCTCCCGAGTCCGTATCGTCTTCCCTCATACTTTGCGATCTCTCTCTCTCTCTCCCCCCCCTCCCCTTTTGTGTTTGCCGGTCCATGCGTGCGAATTGATCGATGCCTCCTGACTCCGTTTTGCTGGACCACTTTGCTTTATTGATTCCGCGATCGCTATTTCGCTAGTACTTCTCTCGTATGCGGAAAGTCACCGGAAGTGTTCAGATTAATCGATTCCCCGAATGAAACCATCGTTAGTTAGTTACGCGAATTATGAATCGTGTGACAGGTTTTTTTCACTCGGTGGGGTCCGTCTGTGGATTTATAATATTCGTGGCGTTGTGGTAGTTAATGGTTAATTATCTTTTCTTTAATTTCTATTTTTAGAATTTTTGAAATCCAATTGTGAAACCCTTGTATTGTGAATCACTTTCTTCTTGATTCGCGCAGTTTTATTATTCAGGTTTCAGGCGTAGTCTCTGTTACAAAGTCGAAAACTACAGATGTTAAGAATGTCGACCTTGACAATCTATTTGAAGGTCACTGTAATCGATCATTTCTCTAGATAATTATCAAATAGCACTTTATTCCATAGTATGCAAGAGGATCTAAGGATGTAGACTTTAAAGATGATAATAAGAGCGTCGACCTTGTCAACATATTTCAAGGTCATCGTAATCGATGATTCTTCTAGATAATTCTGAAATAGCTCTTTATTCCATAGTATACATGAGAATCTAAAGGTTCTTTCTCAAGAGTCACGTGATTTCAATAATATACACAGGCTCTTTCTGTGTGTACGTACCTTAACTGTTGAATCGACATTTCCAGGAAGAGACAAGAGCATTTCACTGTCAGAATTGCAGCGTGTCCTGAGGTTCACCCATCCTACGTACGAGGGAGGACGGAGTACGTGACTTGCGTGTACGTGTTGCGTGACACCATACGTCACTCGGTATTCACGGGTGTAACGCGCGTCCTCCATTTTTAAATACAATAAGAGACACCGGTGCGTACAACGGTCGGTTAGGTAATGCGATTGCGAAACTCGTGTGGCCTATTGTTGATCAGACGAACGCTGCTCTTTGATATTCACGAATGAGTCATCGTGTATGATACGCAGCGCGCTACCGATACGGCAGTTTTACTTTCGTTTCATCTTCATTTCGTCAGGTTAACCTCGCTGTTAATTGCCCCGGAGGAACTTTATGTCTACCGTTCTACCTTTTCCTAATTTTTGTTTCACGTACATGTTTGCTCCTCTGTCGAAAATTGAAATTGGAGGTCAGCAAAAATTATCTCACGAAGGTGTATGTAAATATGTAGGGTGCTCCAAGTACTTTCAAAATTCTCTCTCTCTCTCTTAAAACTAGGCCACGCTACACAAATAACAGAATAATTTCCGTGTCGAATATGTTTTCTTCTACAATACGTGTAGGGATAGGAAATGCTTATAGCAAACTGCAGTGTCGAATCAGTGTGCAAATAACAAAAACGCGTCGGACACGTTGCAACGCGAAAGCAGTGGAATTTTAACGATCCTGGAGTCACCATGCGAGCACACAGTTATTTGTTTGTCTTCTCAAGGGTAAATTTCAAAGCAGCGAACTTTTATTTCGCTGAACTTTGACTTTTATACCAGTTCCCTTGTTATTGTTTCTCTTTCTAACCCTGGAATCAAAGAATACTTTATTTCACTGATCAAGAGATTCACGTATCTTCATATGTGTATATTCCTATACATACAAGGTGTTCACCAGTATTCCTGTTTTCTATAAGCTATGTAATGGTGTACATCAATTTTTTATATCTCCAATATTTTTTCGAGAAACGAAGGTGACCTTCACTTTATTAAATGCCATACTGCATCAAGGCGAACTCATTTATGTGTATAAGCACGACTTTCAAGGTCATCCAAGGTCAAAAATGAAGAAAATATTTTGCGTAACTTGTGTTACTATACCTACCGGTGTTTTGTTATTGATATGCTTAGATTTCTTGTTCGATTGACTCCAATTTGCCAACGATTTTATGGTTTTATATTGTTATTCGGTTTGCGTTGTTTTGCTGATCTCTTTTTTCGTATTGATTATGCTTTAAAAATAAGTAGAATTAGTATAGGCACAGTAATCGGTACCCTTACCCTATGACAGTTAACTTTTACGTGAATGGTTAATATCCGCAGTGTAGTAATCATTATTTGTTCGTTGTTCGTGAAATTTTCTCATAGATTCTGATCGCGTAGCGTTGTCGGTGCGACGGGAAAATTTATCGAAAGTTCGGTCGAACGGGATTCGACGATAAAATATGGGGACGGGAGAAGTTTGTTCGGAAGTTTGGAGGGAGTAATGCCGTGATTGTTCATATAAGACGTCTCCGTCGGAGATGCCACTTGCCCGTAAGATGAAGAAAGACACGATATAACCGAGGGTATGTGGTGCAGTTTAATAATAGTAGCCGGCACACGTCTGTCCTCGGCAAGTCCCCCCTCACGGCCCGACTAGAAAATACTCGCCATATTTCCCGCGTGTGGTCCCCGCGTAGTTACATCATTTGATGCTAAAATGGTCTTGAGACGGTGCTTGAGTACAAAAACATGTTTCCACTAAAAACTCTGTTATATATAGGCGTGTTTCTTATGACAGGAATTTTCTCGGAGCGGCTCGATGGCTGACATTCCTCCGGCACGGGGCTTCTTCTCGTGCACGCGCTGCTGCTCTGCCACTGTTCCGATGTTGTTTGTCTTCGCAACTATCGACGCGATTCAGCTTTTCTTAAGACGGATCATCTCATAAGTAATGCCATTTTCCGGCTTGTTTTTCCATTTTTAAGCAAACGCGTCGAACGGAAAACTCGTTCGAAGGAAAAAATCATGGGGACATTCCACTTTCTCGGCTCGGAAATTTTAATAATTTTTATGGGACTGATAAAGTAATGGAAAAACATCTTTTGAGTCTGTAATCTCTTTTACGTGTATCTTAAGTCTTGAAATACGAGACAAAATTTTTATATAATTTTGTAAATGATTTTTTACAGGGGTTTTTTGCAGCCTCATGGAAGACATGAGGACATTTAAAAATTTTGATCTGCTGAAGTGCACGATTGCGGCTCACTGGAACGTCTGAAAAAAAAAGAATTCTCCTTAGAAAAAGTATGACTATGGCCCCAGCATAGACTAGAATAAATAAGATTGGTTAATATTTTCCTCAATTTTTAACGTTCTTTTTACAAAGAAAAACAATTTTTAAAATGACTTCCATGAGGCTGCAAGAAAGCCTCTATAAAAAATCATTTACAAAATTATATAAAAATTTTTTCTTGTATTTGAAGACTCTACATACATGTCAGAAAAATGACGGACTCAAAAAATGTTTTTTCATTACTTTGTTAGTCCCATAAAAAGTATTAAAATTTCCAAAAAGTGTAATGTCGAGACGAAACACTCGAAGAATTATTCTCATTTTCACTTAGCGCGGATGACTTAAGGGATGGGTGAAATTATTCAGTAAACTACTGATAAACTTCAATATGAAATATAAATCAATGGGCTTGTGTATACATATGTACATAGGTACGTAGTGTTGACGCCGTTGGCTCGCTTTGATCAAAGTTGAATAAAGTGGGCTAGCACTGATTGGCAGCCTCAATAGTGTGGGCACGTCGTTCCAAGAGAGAAATGTTCGTGAAATCAGAAGTTTCTTTGCTTGTATTTGCTGTGCTGTTAATGTGTGAGGGGGGATTCTGTATAAACTTTTCAAATAAGGCAGTACATCGAAATCATGTTACAAGAAGCCTCGTGTCTACCGCATGCGGTTCTGATTTACTATTCCTTTTTATACACGCCTTGGAAATTTTGTAGTTGCATCTGTAAAATTAACGAAGCTGCTGTGGCAAAGTTTCTGAATCGATGCTGACAGACTGAATTGACCAATTGAACATATCTCGAGTCTAAACTAAATGTAAATTAATTTCAACGCAATCCGAAATGCTTATGAATTATGTACTGAAAAATAACAATGATAATATCGAAAGTATTGAATTAGTGGATAGGGGAGTACCAACGCTTTGTCGATCATTTTCCGTGTTTTCGAACGTGTTGCGGCCAAATGCAGTGATTGCGCATGTGAATCAACATAATAATTCATGAATGATATTAATTCGAAGGAGCTTAATTTTATAAATAAAATATAATATATAATTGTTCTCTATCTACAACATGCATTCTTTATATGTTATATGTTCCTTTCAAATTGAACATCTAAATTATTTTCGTGATTATTATTCGAGGTAGGAAAAATAAACAACGAATGGTTCGAATAGTTTCGACACGCTGTGCGCTACTTTGAAAAATGTTATTTCAAGCGTACGTATACGGTTTAATGTCGTTTTTATTTGCATATCGGATCTACCGAGCAATTTTTCATGTTAATAACCATAAAAAGACGCCAGAAATCGAAACACAGGTGGAGAAGGTTCGCGCGTATCGTGTGTATCCGAGCGCGAGTGAAAAAGGTACTTCGCGTCAGCCAATTTCTTTAAAAGCCAGCTACGATACGAACCTACTGGCATACTGGATCTCCGACTTTTATATCAATTTGGGCTTCTCCGTGTATTTATCGCGCTATCCTCGAGCCACTCTGAAAAACGAGTGTTCCTCGTCCGAAGTAGATTAGCGAGGAATCGAAATTGCTAAGAATTTTATGATTTCTGAAAGCCAGTCGAAATGGATCAGCCCATGAACGTTTCTCCTAAAAAAAAGAAAAAAAAATGCATGGTAACTTGTTCAAACGTTTCTTTATTACGTCACAACGACAGTACCCAACGAAAAAAGAAATCGGTTTATTTAGCAGTTAAATAACCGATAACGTTCAGCTGTTTACGTTAGGGAACACCTTCTCAATTTCGCATTCCGTTAATTCTGCTGTTGTGCACTGATAAAAACAAGTTGCAGAAGAAATGGAAATACTTATTAATGTATACGGATAATATACATATGTAACTTTTATAATGTTAAAACATAGATAAAAGTTTGGTTGTTTAAATCGAGTTTTAAAATGATTGGGGGAGTGCCCCTAGTTGTCGCCGGACTACGGATGATTTATTTCCGTTCATTTGAGAATTTCATTGTTTTTATAACGAAAAACGTCGGATAATACAGTCGGGAAAAAAGTGTCGAGAAGATACGACGTTATGCGCATCATCAGGTCGAAATACATGTAGCCGGACCCTCGCGTAATGGTGGAATGTGAGCGCTGGAGAGTCCACGGGGAGAAAAGTTAAAGTTAAAGGCGCTGGAAAAGTCGTTAAATTTAATTGCAGTCATTTGACGAACGACGAGACGACCAGACACCTGTTTGCTCTGTTCTTCTTGATACATTCCTATGGAACGTGGAAAGAGAGGATTTATACGGGTTTTTCTTCACCCGTATGATGTGCTTTGTTCCGTTGAAATTTGGAAATATTCATTAAAGTATACGTTGCAAATTCTACATATTATTTGTATGGTACTTTGACCAAAGTCTTTTTGATTGTTACGCTGGTAGAAACATTTTCCGGTCTAGAATCGGTAGCTGAATGAAAGTGATGATACAACGTGGGTGTAGTTTGATTAGCAGTTTGTTTGTACATTAAAAATTCAACGACATGTTCATTGCATTAGTATGCATCATCCATTCAATTTAAAATCCTTGCGTGTACGGGTCGTACAAGAATAAACAGGTATGGCACTGGCGCGACGCGTACACCTACTTCCACATTCATCAAACTTGGGTCCTTCGAGACTCGTATACAAGTCCCAGAAATAGAGTTTGTTGTCAAAACTGACTTTCGCGACAACCGTGTTCGGTATTAGGCTAATATATGTTATTATTTAATTTATGAGAAGCCAAGACCTATCTCCGCCGGAAAAAAGTCACCAATTTACTCTCCCAAGTAATTGGGTTCCTTACCCTAATTATAAATCGCATCAGAAACAATTTGATTTTCTTTAATTGAGTTCCTTGTCCAGTTCAAGTTAAAGCCAGTCCAAATACAACAGGAATGGGATAATAACGCATATTAAGGGCCCGGGATAGTCACGTGACTTCATATTATGAATTCTGACGGCAGAAACAAGTTTTTCGCTTTATTTCGCAGAGAATCAAGACAAAATATAGCTGAATTTGTAGCCGGAGATATTTTCTCTCGATTTCATCCAGAAAACTCATCCAATGGCGTAAAAATGCTTGGACTCCATGGCATACGCATCGTCAATTTTTGGCCTACTTCTAACGCTTATATTACCAAATATCTGCGTAATCTCTGCAGCTCCTGACCAGCGCGCACTAGATTGAACCTTCCTCTTTCGAATGAGCCCTTTACCAGCGACAATATATTCTTATATAAGGACGAAAACTTGAGGCACGTGAAACCATTTTTTGACGGTAATGTAGACACTCTACCTTATCGCGAATCTACGAAGACCGGGTCAGCATCGAAAAATGTCCATCGAAGCTTTCCAAGAAACTTTATTTCAGGAAATGGCGATTGTGAGGGAAATGATATATATGCATAAAATGCAGTAATATCCGTTTGTGCCATGGTGTTGATGGTCGTGTTTGTTTTCGCGCGTACGAGTTCCGAGTTAAGTGGATACGCCTGTTCAATGTACAGTATGTCCTCGCTGAGCGTATAAAATCCGATTATTTTGAAACTATTAAAGACAGAAAAAAGTTTTTACATCGACAACATGGAAGTTCAATGTTACGGAGGAGAGGAGGAAGTGGAGGAGGAAATTGTTGGTACTGGCTTATTTCTTTTTACATCGTTAATTAAAATTGGGAGTAACAGTGACTTCTATTAATAATCGGACACTCGTAAAGAGACGATAACTTCTTTAATATTGGACCATACGACCTGAATCTTTTTTGAGAAGTTGGTACGATTAGATTACTACATGATGTGAGAAAAAAAATTTTGGAAAAATTGCAATTTGTCGGGATTAAACGAGAAAATAGAAAAGGCATTTTTTAAAACTTTTTCATGTAGGCCTATATTGAACATTTTTAAAATACATTTTGTAGATCTGTACCAATATCTGTATCAATTATACCTATTCTAAAAATTTCATCAAAATTCGTTGATTGGCTTATTCTACCTATAAATGGTGAAATATCGCTGAAAGTGTGTACTGCATCGTTATCACTATTTCCAGTTTCATTGATAGATTAGAACTATTATTGGTTTTAGATTTTGAACTGGTAAAACAAGTGAATGAAATCAGAATGAGAGTAATTTTTTATTCGTGTTTGATCGCACTCGGTGATATTCGCGCGTTCAACGGGCCTGCAGTGCCGGTTATCAGCGAGAACACGAATTTTGTAGAGAGAAAGACGAGTACAGGCGATAGGTAACTCGAAAAAACTCGTTGGCGATTTCGAGCATTTTATTTTTCCTTCCATTCGTTTGGCGCATAGTAGATTAACAATGCATTAATTGCGTTTCACAGCACCACGGGCTCGAATCACTGAATTATTCGTGGACAGATCGCTGGGATAAAATTCAAACGTGTTCGGGAATTTTCGTCGAACTCGATATTTGCTTTTGCTCATTAGGTATTTCTTCGAGTATGTCGAAGTTGTCGATGTCGGACAGGAGAATTAAACACAACGACACGGATCATTCACAACTGCGAAAACTCTAACTTTTATCCGTGAAAACTAGGCTATAACGATGAGTTAATCCATCTCCGAAATTGTTGCTTTTATTATCAACCAGCAAATATTCATTACCCTGATTTTCTCGGTCTATTACATTTCAATGCACTTCTGATACGAAATCCCTTTGTTATTTTCGGTCAGATTAGGTGGTAACAGTTACTGCAACGGTAATTCAATTAAGAGATATGTGTGTGTGAAATGAATATGTATGCACTAAAACGTCATTTATCCAAACTAGTTTGATTACATTGCACGGTTTGCGGGACATGTCGCTCAGCTCTTATTATCCTAACCTAGGTCACGCTCGTGTCTTTATCCTGCACATATCACTAGAAATCCATATAAGTGTTAGTTTTTGCTATATCGTTATGCAAACATATAAACAGATCACCAGAATACAGTGAATTCTCTATATATGTCGCCGAGACTGTCAACAAAGTCTTTAGGCTATTGAAAAGTTACTTTTCCACTGTCCGTGTCCATCGCATGTTTATATTTCTGGGATAAGGATGAGTTGTTAATTATTGTTGAGTGCATTATCAATCTTATTTGTCCATCTGTTACCATCACCCGAATTTACCCTATCTACAAATACGACAAGTGTCCTATGGGAATATTGTTAGAGAATTTTTGAATAATCGTATTTTCACGGAAGAAAATTTCATCGGAAAAGGGAATAAGTAGCGGTGGATGTAGCATCATCAAGGTTCCTCTAGTTTCCACGGCAGAATAATACCCTCGATACAGACTAATAATTTCGAAGAATAGGTTCTCCGTGGGTTGAATGGTGTTAAAGAGGGAGCGATTAAGTTGAAAAATTTGAGGAAACCACGAATGAGCCCGGGTGCAGGTTCCCGGGTCGTATCTTTGGGATTATTTTATCCCGTAAGACTTCGCTGGCATGAAATCTCCTTAAGATAGTTCCGAGTTTGCGATACTGTGATGCAAACGGGAAATGGGAGGGGGTTGAAGAAGAACCGGGGGGAGATTTAGAAGGAGTCACGGGACTTGGGAGCGGAAAAAAACGCGTGGGAGTTGCGAAGCGGTGGATGAGAGAGGTGGACGAGGGGAGGGGTCGATATCGTCGCGGAGGTAACTGGAGGAGGACTACGCTTGCAACGGCGCTGCTGGAATGAAGAGGGTAGAAAGAAATGGACGTAAAAAAGAGGTTGGTTGAGTGTGAAGAGGAGAGAAAAAAGAGATATCCTATCTCGAAGATTATTGTATCCCTGCGAGGCACTCTGATACGAATTTTCCTCTTGATAATTCAGGTTATCGTCTCGTTGACGCGGTTCAGGTGTCCACTGGCAAAGGGGTTGCGAGGATCACTTTTAACGTTTCTCGTGTTTCGGTCAGATTTTATTCTCAATACGTTTTTTCCAGCAATTTTTAACCATGAGAAATTCTGGCTTTCTTTGCCATTATAGACGACCGACGCGACGCTCCGAACGAATTGTTTTCGTCTTCAGAATTTGCAAAATTATTCATTATTCATACTCAGAGCTAAATAAAATAAAATATCGCGCTGATACGGAATTACCCATCGGTTTCTTCGTGTCTGAAAGTGATTTTAATCGAGTCGCTACGAGCATTCTTGCGGACTTTATTTTTACTTCGCCATAGCAAAAGGCGTGTAGACGCCAAATCGTCGATAAATACAGTCGGCATCTACATTAAGAGTAATGGCTATGTTCCCCAGCCACCTACCCACGTCTATCTTTGCTCGCAAGAAATTCTAGCCGCGGAAGCAGCTACAAACGCAACTTCGTGCTTCTATTTCGATCCGATCGTCACCTCACGAGCTGCTGCTGATGAAAACGGTGTAGCGAATTCTACATACGTCTGCTCGCGAAATTCCTTCGGAAAGGTTTTTCTCTTTTTAATGGACAAAACGTGGTTATACGGGCGTCGAGAGAGCCGCTTTGCGATTAACCAGCGGCCGGAATACCACACTCAGCTTGGAGATTTAATAAAATCGTGCGGGATGGGATTAAAAGTTCGACGATAGGCCGGTCATAACATATACGCGAGCCTGGCGATGTATAAGTGCATAGAAAAAGTTTTATGCGAGGTGTTCTTCAAGTTTATAAGGTTATGCTAAAAAAGGTAGACAGTGTTTCTTCGCCTACGAACGGGATTTGTTTAAGCCAAATCAAAGTAAATTACAAGAATAATATTCATCGTACTGCTTGATCGCTCAGGTTAAAAGTGATCATTATACATAGCGAATTAATTTCTCTTACTTACGTAATGGCTCTAGCGATACTTTGACGTACCAGATCGCTCTATATCAGGGACTGGTAGAACGTGCAAACTCATTAGTTGTCTAGGAACAAAATGTCGTTCCACAATAAGTACACCCAAAAGATTTTCGGAGGTGTCTTCCAAGAGGGTTGAACTCGGACGCGTTTTCTGAAATACCACCTGACCCGAAACCGTTCTGTCTCGTTTTACTGGTCAAACCAAACATCCCCACGAGGAGACATAACGGGGCCGCTGACACTTTGGCCGATCAACCCGGAGGCGTCGACAAGGGACGAAATTTCGGACAGAAACTCACTGCCATCCCCTCGTTGTCTCGCTTCAGTTAATAAGGGGGTGAGTAGCGATACCAAAGCTGATGGGGGCAGCCCTAGGACGTTGGAAAACATCTTCGGTGTACCCCGAAGGGCGTTATATAGTACCTTCGAGGAAGGCTTGGAACCAGGAATCTTCTCGTCGGTGCAGTTTCTACTTCTCAATTAGAGAACACAGTGGGGGCATGACCTTTCAACCAATTTTAATAAAGAATGCCACGCTCCATATCAGGACAAAGCACTATCCGCGAGGGTAGTTAGAAGCAAAGCTCAAAAAACCAGTTTTTGTACCGTTTTCCCTCGCATCTAAAAATTGTGAAAAGTTAAAAAATGGCATCTTTTATATTAATTCTGCAATAAAATAGTATCATTGGTGTCCAAGATTTCATAACACATTTTTCTCTTACTAAAGAGATGCCCTTAACGCAGACGACTGAAATTGCTTAACGCGAGCGCCAGGTCTACTCGCATGATTTACGTTCTACCGCTTAAACGACTACTACAATGCAATAACAATTTGAAATGAGTGCAGCACGATCTCCGAATTATTAGTGCACACATTCCTCTCGTCATACTAGTCCAAATTCTCGCAAGGGATGCAACAGAACGGCGCAGCTCCGTGCCGGTTGGAACGAAAAAGATCGATGATCTTTCGACGTTCGACTTGGCGCCGATTTAACATCCCCCGAGGTTTTTAACGTTCAGTGGAGAAAGAGGGAGGGGCGTAGGTCGACCAGAATAAAATCTGACTCGTCGAGATTCGGCGTTCAATCTTCTTAACGTGACTGAGGTCAGTTGCCAGTCATTTGTCTGGCGGTGGTGGAACACTCCTTAGGAGAGTTTCTTCCCTCCTGGCCAGCATACACACGCGTCCATCTAAATTAGCCTCTTCAATCACAGTACAATGGTTACACACCCAAGGCCAGCCTTTCAAAGCCGACACCGTGAATCGCAACGAAGTTCCCTATTGGCTGTTTACTAGCGAGTCAAGCTGCGAGCGCTGTTACTCCCGAACTGGCAAATGGCCAATAGAGAGATGCCCCTATATTGCTGGCATCGGAATCGCTCATTGCGAGATCGAGCTTTCGTAGGCTTGTTTGAAATTCGTTAACGATAAAAGGCTCGAACAAAAGGACCCGACCGCTTGCATCCTCATCAGTCATGGTGGATCTTTATCACCGGCGCGCGGCGGTCTCCCCTGTAACGTTCCACGCGCACTTAATAGTGGCGAGTGCTCGTTCGATCGCCATTTCAATGCTTTACACAAATTTGTAGTTTCACATTTATCGCGTTGCGCGTAATTCCCGACCGAAAAGTAATCAACTAATTCGCCACCCCGACGGAAAAATATTCGCGCATGTATTTCAGGAAAATTGCCGTTCGATCTAGCGAGAGCTTCATCGACTAGTAATCAAATTTGATGGCCCGGCCATTCGATATTTTCCTTTGTTTCGGGTAAATAAACATTAGCGATATTAATCGAAGATGCTGCGCGCCATTCACGAATTGGGTACTCGAAACCGGCGATCTCGGGATTGAAAAATTTTGTTTTTGTTCACTGTCCATTCGAACGGAAGGGCCATGGGCTAGGGAGAAATGAGACGTTAATTACTTAATGGAAATTCGCTTGAAACGAAAGTACTTTTGATTTCATTATTTTCGTCGAGTTTGTAGCTGGTGACAATGCTTTCTTTCTTTCTTTTTGTTTTTTTTTTCACTTAACTCAGCTCTGCAGTGTTTCTATGGACAGAACGACCGAAAGAAAGAACCTTTTATGAAACTTCTTTTTTCCATTTCTTTTTCGGAGAACGAAGTTGCGCCAATGTCCAGAACATTTCCAGTCGCGTTACAAGGCTCCGAGAAGTTGCCCAAGAAGTAGTAAATCGACGCCTCTCAAAAGTACATATTCCGGACGACGCCCTCTTAGAAAGTCTAACGAGGATATAAAGTTATAATAGCATGCCGTGCAATTTAACTTGCAATCGTTAAACAAGCGTGTTCCGCCGACTAAAGAGAGATGGAGATTCGTCGGCTTCGCCTCAAAATCGGTCTGGTGTTGCTGTACAGATTGTCTGCCTTAGATAACAATAAAACATACAAACACATTACGTTTGCACCGTGTACCTTGTATTTACGGACGTTTTCTGACGGTTGAAAAATTTCAATCTACCGACGAAATTATCTGTTGAATCTTCCGACGACTGTAAACGATATTTCATTTCATTATTTTTAAATATACTATCTTCACAAAGCTTAAATACCAGGAAGTCAGGTTTATTATGGACACTCACATTTTAACGTTACCTATTTGTTTAGCTAATTCCTCCATTTAATTGCAAAATAGTCCAGGTATTAGATTAAATATTGGAATATAAATTAACAATAAAAATGCAGCAGTTCGAAAAGATATAAAGTGCAGAGCGATTGTGTAGTTTATACTAAAAGTAATTACGGTAACGAATATACAATCGTTTTAACACGGACACGAAGGTACATACCTAAAGTATTGAGGTCTTTCTTCTAGGTTTTACAATATTTTTGTGCAACGTCTAATTACACTGTATCGTAACGCAATCGTTAACACGCTGAACCAGCTCCTCCAATTAATAGGATCATTAATAGCATCATTTGTGGAGTGAATGCGTGTGAATTTTAATTTCGACTAAGAGCATTTGCACGATTCGCTATATAATTGCGTGGCCACGGAGAAAATACGTCTTAATACTATTATAACAGAACCAATCTATTCAGCTCGGACCGACCGACGGTAACCTCAAAGCGGAATTGATCTTGCTACGGCGTTATCTCCTATTCCTAATGATCCACCATTGTAGGTTGTAGCTGCAGCTATAATAGAGGCGGAGTAATTCTATTGATTACGCCTAAGTGAAACTGTGCCTTGTTGCTTTATTCCCATGTGGAACATATCCCTTAAACACTGCGGTCTCTCACCTATACCAACGGTGTACGTATACTGTATACCCCTACTAGAAAAACAAGAGCCAAATCGACACGTTACCAACAGCAATACTCTTAGAACTATGAAGAAACATTGTTGTTTCTACGTATAACTTATGCAATTTATAATCAACTTAGCTACCGCCAAGAAAACTGCCGAGGAAGTGTTTAAGTAATTAGAGAAGATCGTCGACTAATACCCGCTGCCTTCGAAATCAAGGACACGACATCACGAAGCAATTACTATATGTTACCCGACTATCTCCTGTTCAATATTATTTAACAAGTTATTTAGTTAGTTTTATAATTAAAAATTTCCTTGGTAAAAAGCAGAATTCAGGTTTAAACTTATACGTGCTGTATCTATAAATATACTGGAATCTGTTCTCGTCTGTTCTCGTTGTTAAAAGACTGACAAGGAGATGTTTTGACAAAGAAAAGAGACGGAGAAGGTATTAAACTGCAAAACGCAGGAAAAGATGTGACGGGACTCGAGAGGGGGTAGGGGATACAGCAGGAAGCGCAGTGCGGAAAAAGAAAGAGTAATAACAATGCGGCTATAATTTCCGAGAACAATGCTCTCATTATGCTCCGCTGGATGTGCCACGTTGCGAATGTACACCCGACAAACTGTACCAAACAGTTCCAAACTGGCAGATGTTTTATCAGCTTGGGCAAGAGTATCTTTTTGTTTTCCACCGTGAAGAACCGTTCTCGGTACGCTCTGTCTGTATGAACGCTTCGGGACATTGTTAGCACTGTCTGAAACGCGTTCGAATTAGTAGCGCTGCCTACCAATGCGATTAGTCGAATTGAAGGTCGAAACAGTTTATAAATCTTTCAGTCTTTACCGCAGCCCCATTTGAAGGGACACGATACTAGGGTAGATTTAGCTAATTTAGTTAGTAGGAAGAAATAAGTTTCTTCATTTTATTGTTTACTCGATATATGTCCAAAACACGGGTCTAGCCAGGGACATAGAAATTAATTTTCCTTTAATGTTCGTTCTTTGGTGATCAAACTCGAATTCAATTTCAGAAATGATACAGATCAGTATTTTAGATGGAATATCGGACGAGACTGAAGCATGGGTGTTCTCGTAAATAGATTGTATGTCGTTAGAATCGTCTTGGAAGCTACGTGGTGAAATACGACGACGTTTCTGTCCGTTCAAGTATGTCAAAGAAACTAGCGAATCGCCTCGAAAATCCCTCGGAACTTGTTTACCAGGGCACGAACTTTACTTTCGGAACTGGCGGACAATTTAGCTAAGTACTGGTCCCAGAGAGAAAGATTCGGATCAACGGATCGGCTACTTCGCCGTGATCTCGGAGACAATCACTCTCTGGGAGGATCTTGTAATTGTCGAAAAGAAGCTAGCGTAACGGAAGATCGTGGAAGGCAGCTCGATCGACGCACTTTCATATCCGAGAGGAAAGAACGGGGTCTCTGACTGGTCTAGCGAAGATTTTGAGCGAACCAAGACACCCCTCTTGTCCCAGAAAACAAAAGAGCAGCGGCTGTTGCTCGTTCATCCCTCCCTGAACGTGTACTCCTCCTCGCTGTCTACCCCTTGCTTTTCTACTCTCTACCTCTCGCTGTCTCTTACCGTCTTCTTTTTTTTCTTCACCTCTCCTCATTCTTCCTTCATGATTCTCTCTGTCTGTCATTCAGTCAAGCTCCTCCAGTCGTCGTTTCACCAAGTGCATCCGCGATATCGATTCTCCTCCGTTGCACCCCGGTTGGATCCAACCCACCTCTTTGATTGTACGAATTTTAGCTGAATTGGCCGACGTTTCCCGGTTTATTTTCCTCTTCTCTTTTGAGTTACTAACGAGCAGCTACCTACAAATTCTTCTTGCGGAGTATTAAAGGCGCACCTGACATTTAGGTCATCGTTGCCCCCACTCAAGAATTTTCGAATTTCATTTGCGGGGCGAGTCTTTTTCTTTTTTGCGTTCGAACGATTTTTACCCATCGTCCGACGGCGGAATACCTGCGGCAATTGAATGAAAAGCGAAGTTGGATTACCGTTTCGCATGGAATATTAATTTAATCCGCCGTATTGTGTCTCGACACTCCAAACACGATCTTTTAATCATTCATTTCTCGGACCGACAGCACAAATTAAATACTGACAGGAATATTCTACGTTTTATGAACGGAGTTGCGATTCAATTTCGAATTTCATCAGGAATATCGCCATCGATAGAAACATGCTTCATCCTGCTAATAATTAGGGTTAAATCAGCTTGTAGATACGACCAGCAGTAAATCAATTTCTCCTGCGACGATTTCTGCACATTTTTCGTGATTCAAGTATGAGATCATGGCTGAATTGTGGAAAGTATCTCGATCTTCGTTAAGGGCCCGGAATAGTCACGTAACTTTTTAATTAATATTTTCCATTCACAGCCTTCAGACATAGACTTAAGATTCGTCTTGGTCTTGATCCGACTTGAACCTTTTTGACGGTAATGTAGTCACTCTACCTTATCGCGAATCTACGAAGACCGGGCTCTTAAGCCATACGTATACATAAACGACAGAATTATCCCCGCTTTTCCAGTTAAACAAATTCCGACGACGATCGTTCTCAATGTTCGTTCACATTCTATGCTGGAAATAAAGCTTGTAGGAGATATCTTGATTCCCTAGAACAGGGATTTCGAACGCGGTTACTCTGCTCGAATGAGAGGGTGGTGGGAGAAGCAGGCGTTTGAGGGGCCCCTACCGTGCCCATCCCTGCTCTAGACCAGTCCCGTTCAGCTGTTGCCCGTGCGGGCAGAGAATTTGGTTCCGCGGGCAACGAACCACGCCTCCTTTCGACGGTTCAGCCTATGACAATATTTTTCCCGCTGACGTCGCTCTCTGTGCCCGCGGGCATCGGCGGGCGCCCTTGCCCGCCGCGAGGCTTGCAGAACGGGACTGTACTAGACATTTTTATTTTCCATTGAGCGCTTCGTCGACCGATCGTATCAGCGACTATAGTCGATTAAGATTGAATCGCGAAACAATTCCCTTTTTTGTTAAATTTCGAAGGTGCTCTCCGGGAAAGTTCAATTCGGAGCAAACGATCAGACATCGGGTGTCCCGTTCCGTTTCTGAGTTTCCAACATCGATTTACGGCAGTAACAACAAAAGCCATGTTAGCGGAGGGGGGGGGGTAACACTTCGTGGAGCTAGTGTGTTTCTGGTATCTGGCTTTTCGAGTCGATGGAATATGCGCGCACGGATACCGCGTTCTTGGCTGACATTGCAACTTCTGCATGCCCGCACGCGAAATCAGTGTCGGCGGCAGATACGAGGCGAACGGAGCATGTTCACGGCGAACTTATTTGCATCCTAAAGAAATTTTTCACCGGCTAAACCGCCGGATTCGCCCGGCACGACTCGCGAAACATCGTCGGCGGTTCCACGGGGGTACGGGAACCTATCCCGGCTTCCGTGGCCGCGGTTACACGCGGAAAACGGACCAGTTACGTGGGTATCTGTTTCACGGCCGCAAGATATTCGGCCGATGTTGCCGTTGCGCGCTCCGCGTAATCAGCGACGAAAATTGTCTGGCAGGGCGGGTGCGCGGCTGTTTTTACCACGCGCGGAATGATTCGCCGGGGCGAAAGTTAAATGAAATTAGACGCGTTTAGAAGTTGCCCGGGAGAAAGGAGAATTCCATGGGCGAACAAGCACGAAACCGAGCCGCGGAACCCTCGACGATCGATAGTACGCGCCGCCCGCGCGGTTTCTCCTACAAAACTTGCCTTATATATATATATAGATATATATATATATATATATAGGATATATATTTCCTGAAAGTATATTTTATTCGGCCATGGATCATGTCTGCGCACGGTTGCGATGTTAAATCCGATTAGCTTCTAAGGCGCGGCGAAGGTCGATATTTTCTATACGTACGTAGACACACACCGTGGCCGACGGAACCCGAGAAACTTTGGTAGACAAACGAGAACGACCGGCCGATAAGTTGCTGAAAGTGTCTGGTCGGAGGATACTTTCGCGTGTCGGCCAGGAAGTCTTGAGAAATTTGTGGGAATTTTAGGAGGCTAGTAGATCACGCCATGTTCGTGCTGGTACCGCGACACGAATGCCTGTTCCATTGAGATACCAGCGTCTTGTATTCATTTGATATGTTAATCACAGCTTACCGTAATTAAAATTATTTACTTCCTAAGCCTTCCTCTTCTTTCGCAGCAGTCAATGAATCTTGCTCGTCCAAAGTTTCGTAAGATCTTGCACTATTTCATTTATCGTAGTCGAGCAGAATAAACAGGGACCGTTTTTTTTTTAGGTTATCGTAAATATTTATAAATTTATGTAGAACTCTCTCTGAATCTGTCAAATAAAAACGTGAATAATCGTCTGCAGTTTAGTAATGGCTGAACGGCCTAGAGCAGGCCTGTCCAACTTCTTCTTCGTCGCGGGCCACACCATCATCAATCTATCCGATCCCCCACAGGCTCCTTCTTATGTTATAATATACGTTAGGAATAGGTCCGCGATAGAAACAAATGCCATGCGGTTCTGGCGATACGACCGTGTCAAATAGCGGGGGAACGTCACTTCCCACCTTAGCGGAACGAAGAAGTGGGAGAACTGGCCAACTGTGGCCCGCGGGTCGCGGGCTGGACTCGAGCAGTAACGCTGGTTCATAGCATATCGTGATGTTACTTCGAGTGTCACCGATTAATGTTTTCGTTGACGAATAATGAAATATTTTTGGCCATACGTATCGTAAATTACGGAAAACTAAAATCAATTAAATTTTAATTCAATAACACCTTTATAACGGAGCATAAAAAATACTTACCATCTACACTAGATCGTAGTGAATGGAAGAATGTACAGTGTTTACTCTGTATATGTCAGAAAACCTAGCTGATAAAAGTCCCAGAACTCTAGAGTTTCGCTGTCCTTTTCTACGTTTGGCGTGGATCAAAGAATAGTATCTCCTGGCCGATATATGTCCCCGGCTAGATCAGCGTTTTGGACATATATCAAGTAAACACTGTATTGTTGCAAAAAGAAATGAGCGCAAAGATGCAACGATTTGGAACGATTTCAATGTCGGTTTAATTTTGTCGATTCCTTAAGCGTTTCCAGATATCTCTGACAGATTGTATATTTCGCATAGTCTCGACTATCCAAATGGTAGGATCCGTATGGATGGATACCATTCGTTTGCTGAGGGATGTCATTGTGAGGAGCGACGCTCAATCCTCGGCTTTATGGAGCGAGCACCGACGAATTTCGGCGGTCGCGACGCTCCCGGAGGGCTCGTTTAATTTTTAATTAAGTCCGTGAAGCACCGGCGCACCGGCCCGTTGAATATCTAACGGGAGTTTCATAAAAACTTTTTTTTTAGAACGTTACACTCCAAGAAAATACAATTAACCCCTTCTGTTCAAGAAAGGGGCTAATGTGATTGGCACTACTTTTGCGGAATAATATTATGACGTTTGAAATTGTTCACGTCGAATCGATGAGAAACGATGAAAATAGAATTGGATTCGGAAACAATGATATTCAAATTTCGGAATCTGTCGATTCAACTTGGAATTGGATATCGAATGAAGTTCATTTTTTCATTGTTCGTACAGATTAAAAATTACGTTTTGTGCAAAGTTTTTCACAATAAAAGTAAATAATATAAAGAGATCGAACAAATAAAAAGAAATGTCGGCATCCTTACTCTTCGACGCATCGTCTCTTGAAAAAAGGATAAAAGAAATATAAAAAAAGAAATGCCGTAAATCGCACATATTCCGAATACTAAAATGGGACATGTACGACCTCCTAGCAACAAAAGCTTTCCGCATGACAAACATTTTCACGACACAGTTATAATACCCTACATTCTGCGAATAACATACACATACACATTTTATTGATACGTATTCGTGGTCGCGACGGTTGTTTACGATTAAACGACAGGAAAAGGGATACGCGAAAAGGGTTTGTCGGCGTTTCAAACGGTTACGGATTACCCTATCCCATGGAAGATTCATAAAACGTGAAGGCAATCGAATTTATCGGAACTCGTGTATTAGACAATTACGGAAGCTCATTCTCGTTTTGCGAAATGAAAAGGTGACAGTTCCTCTTTCCTCGGGATGGCACAACGAGACGCGGCGTCCCTTTGCAAACGAATGACCCATTTATACGATTCCTATCTATTCGAACGGGCTCGAGGCAAATGGCACTGGCTGCCGGGAACACAGGGGGATGCTAGATTACCCTGCGGAAATCCGTCCTCGCCGAATATCCAGACTTCCGGTGCGCTCGCGTTGTCACAAAGCAAACCTTAAACAGAAAGCGCTCGGCAGTGGTTCCTCGAATTCGAACCGACCGTTTTTCTTTTTTTCCTCTCTTTCTCTTTCTCTCTCTCTCTCTCTTTTCCGACCTATCTCTGCGCCCGCGTTCAGATCCTCCTCGATCGTGGAAAATGCGCGACAGATTTTTTTGCCACGCGATGGAAACTTGTTGTCGACGAGTTTTCAGATAGCAGGTATAGGAGACCGATATCGTGCGACAGACGACTTTGTCCGATACTGCAAATATTAACTTTCAAATCGCGCTATTTCCACAGCTCCCGGATTCTACGTTGTCATCCGATCGCCACGATTTCGAGAGAATGCGAACGGTTTGGCAAGGGTCGGAGCAACCGATTTATCCCGGATTAGCGACAGCGGAATTGTTTTCGTCGCTTCTTTTGGTTATCTTGATGTCTCGATTAGTTCTATGTACACGGAATGTTAAACTATGTCGACGGAAATGTTAAACGTTCTTTTGTGTAGCTTGAACAAGTTTAAGGGTCCGCGCTTCATAGATTCGCGATAAGGTAGAGTGACTACATTACCGACAAAAATAGGCGAAAAAGTAACAACATATTACGTCTCTGTATATTGGGCTTTCAATGATAACAGGTTTGGTATTAGTTTTTATCAGTAGTATGAAATGAAATTTCACACATTTTTCGCGATTATCGGCTGCATCTTCATAATTATCCGATTATTCCAAATGATGTTTGTATTCTTGTACAAACTATCTTTAAGACAGCAAGTACGGAAGTATTAAATAGTTAAATTTTGTCGAGAAGAAGGGCATGGTGTATACAATGCTTTCGACTCTGAAGAGCGACGAAATACTTTTACTGTTAAGGGCCCAGACTCCGTAGATAAGGCAGAGTGACCACATTACCGACAAAAATAGGCGAAAAATGGTTTTACGTGCCTCAAGTTTTCGTCTTTATATGAAAATATTTTTCGCTGGGAAAGGGCTCGTTCGAAAGAGGAAGGTTCAATCTAGCGCGCGCTGGTCATGAGCTGACGAGATTATGCAGATATTTAGTGATACAAGCGTTAGAAGTAGGCCAAAAATTGACGATGCGCATGTCGTGGAATCCAAGCATTTTTATGCCATTGGATGAGTTTTCAGGATGAAATCGAGAGCAGCGCGCGCTAGGAAATATCCCCGGCTACAAATTGAGTTATATTTTGTCTTGATTCTCTGCGAAATAAGCGGAAAACTTGAAGATACAGAGCAAAAAATGTGACAAGTTTAGTCACAGACTTAGGACCCGTCGGATCACAACCAACACAAAGTCACGTGACTATGCCGGGCCCTTAAGTAGAACATCAAATGTTTTAGAACAACTTTAGCGCAACGTACGTAAGCGAATTGAACGCGGTCCTCATTTTTCTCGCGCGACATTCTCCGGGCCAGTTTTATGCGCGCGTTTAAACGTCAAGAGGTAGACGCCTACGTTCTTTATATATTCTTGATCTTCAGAGAATGGAAGACTAGCACAATTCACGGTAGCGAGTATCAGGAAAGCGGCGCGCGCGCGCCTAATCGTCCAAATTAGGAATTATAGTGCGCCACGCCGCCATCTTTTCCTATTCTCTTTGGACCTGAAGCTAAGATGCTCGGGAACGGGGTAATAAAATACCCTCGACCCACCTCCGTTTACAACTCTTTTCTTGCTCGCGTTGGAAGGTGCTACGATGAAAACGAAGAGGAACGAAGAAGGGCAAAGAAACAGGCTTGCGTTCGACTGTGTGTGCGTGTGTGTGTGTGCGCGCGCGCGAGCGCGCTCCCGCGCAGACGGACGTGTATATGTATGTATGCGCTTGCTGGCCAAGGCGAAAGTGAGGGCTCCGGAAATTAAGGTCGCGAAGCAATACCACGCACCACCCTGTTCATTCTCCATTCTATTTGTCGGCTCTAATGAAATACTCACGGCTCTGTTGGCGGAAAATACGGAAAAATCTAAATACCTTTTGTCAAAAAAATCTCAATTCTCTGAAGTCTCTCAATATCTTGATAATTAATCACGGTTGCGGAAAGACAAAGATCTTTTAATAAGATTTCACGCTTAATGCTCGCTTTTACCCTCGGAACGTCCATGGCAGGGTGTATTCACACGAGGCTATTGTTTTAACACGGTTTATCCGACGGCTCGCTCTTCAAGCAAAAATTTTGCCTCCTAAATTCTGACCGACTTGGATCCAGCGTGCATCCAAATTCCACGAAAATATTTATTCAACAAACCAAACAAAAATGCCCACGATTCGCGTTGCCGGTACTTTCATTTCAAGTGATTTTACACTCTCTGTTACTAGAAATCTTATGCAAAATAAAAATCCCAATATACAGGAGTTACATAGACGTTTATTTCTCGTTTTTAGATCATTTTAGTGAATTGAAAATAATACGAAGGTACTTTAAAATTCTTTAAACACTTTTACCGTTTCGTTGATTCATTTTTGCCATAAACGCACAAAATCCACGGTGTACTTGTCATTGATTGTGAAGACTGTTCTTCAAGACATTTTTTAGGAGAACTTATTATTATGGCTGAATAAGAAACAATGTTTGTGTATATCGAAATTATTACACCGTTATCGATAATCTTATTAGGATTACTGGGTTACATACTTACTGTGTTACATCATTGTGTTAGGGTATTAGATGCCTCTGTAGTGATATAGGATCAGCCATAACTATCCTTTTTCGTCGAACTTGCTGACACATACGGTACAAACCCTTCAAAACGGGCTTCTTACTGTGAGAATAAAGTTCTAATCACCAATACAAAGTAACCAAATTTATAAAAATTGCATATTCTTCTGTTTTTTTTTTTAATAAATAATGGTCGGAACAACTTAGTTCGGGAACTTTTAGCTCCGGTCTCACCTACCGTTTTTAGGACAGCGTGATACTTTGAAATCGTTTACAGTGCCCTTTTTTGTAGTTGGCGTATTACATATTCTTTGCTCCTCTGGTCGAGAGGTTTCCCGGTAGAATCAAATTTCAGCGAGATGTCGACGGACAAAGGCAAGTCAGTTTCGAAGGGTTTGTTTTAGGACCAATTCTTTTGTCGTTTCCTGACGTTTCCCGAAGGGTTTACTTACCGGCGTACAATCGTCGCTGAGCCATCCTGCACGAGGAAACAATGAACTCGCCGTCACGTCGCGCCGCGTCGCGTCGCGTCGCGTCGCGTCGCGTCGCAACGAACCCGCTTCTTCAACTTCGCAGGTTTAATGTCATATTCACGACTAGAAAATCAATCCCAAAATTCACCTAGTCGAATCTTAGTTTGTCAATGGGAACCTAATGTCGATTACGGACTCGATATGGATTATTCAACCCTGCGAAGATTATAAAATGATTAAATTCCAAAAGTTTTATTTTTGTTTTTCACGAAATCGTTCGCATTCATTTAGTCAAGGTTCCTGAATTGAATGCAATTTCGAGTCTTAATAATAAACACCATTTAAAAAAATGAAGGTGACCTTGACAATACTCAACAAGACTTGATCAACTTTTGTTTAAAATATTTGTTTGTCAGATTATCGCAAGTACTTGAAAAATCATGAAAAGTGTTACGTTTTTTTCAAACACCCTGTATAGACAAATTATCTCGAAATATCTTGCGAATAAATATTTCATATTTTTAATCGGTATATTAACGTCAATTAGAAAAACTTACGTTCAACAGTATACAAATTTTCATGAAATCATTTGGAGATACAAAGTATGCGAAAATATTCGGTAGCTAGATATATGTTTTGCGGCGTTGCATACTTGGGACTAAGGGGATGAAACGACCGTCGAAAGTTCAGGTGAAGAAACTATGTATGTAACTACGCCTTATTCTAATAAATGCATCGCACACCGAGAAATATTCCAATTTACATAGCATTTCTATTCTCGTAGCGGAAAACGAGTCGAGCGCGGATGAAAAGAAATTTCACGGGGAATTTTCTTCTCTTGACGCGAAAATTCGAGGTTTCACGTACGATTTTTCCAGCGCCGAGAACATAGGAACGCGCAGGGGGATTCTTCGTGGACCCGGTATCCACGAAATTATTTCGTTGATCGACCGGAGAAGTACGCCTCGGGTTCGGAGCGTTTTTCCACGCCGATGAAAGTTTCAAAGAGCGTCGGAGCCATTACAGGGCAGCCATTGAGCCGCGACTTGGTTCGCCGGCTGCAGTTGCTGACGTGAATACAGTATCAGTTCGAGCCGGGCGTAACAGTTTCTTTTTTTTTTCTCCCCACGTTAAACTCGGTCCATTCGCGTCGCGAGCGACGTCTCGGTTCCTCTTGAAATTGCGACGACGCGAGGGACTAGCTCTCGCGAGCTAAACGATCGCGAAACTGGAGCATAAATTGTCGCCACTGCCGAGTAGATCTGATCCTCGTTAACCAAAATTTACCAGTCATTTCCATGATTTCTATCGACAAAGTCTTACGACGAATGCTCACATGTTCGATGGTGGTTGCGATGAAACAGTTAGTTTATTCAGTTTTTATTAGTAAAAGAAGTAGGGGGAG
>CM052118.1:8224351-8289789 GCA_028454245.1 Halictus quadricinctus | reverse complement strand
GATTTTAAAGGTTGATGGATCTTTAGAAAGCGATAAGCATTCAACATGAGTCAATATGAGACAGTTGATTTTTTGGTAAAATGTCACTAAAATTTCGCGTTTTAGAGTACTATGCGACCCATCATATCATTGGCGGAGTCAAGAATTCCTATTTCTCCGAGAAGAATCCGTGTCATCAACTGTGCATCCTCCATGCTGTCATTGCCACCCGTTTCCCCCATCGAGTCTTTCGCGCCCATTTTCTGCCCTGTCTCTTCTTGTCTCGTTCGAAACCTCTTTCCTTTCGGTTCGCTCACGTCGAGACAGCTCCTCGACGACGCTAGACCACCCTTCCGGCCGCCGTTAGCATCGCCTAACGATTATCGACTCGCCGATATCGGCGCTCTTGTTATCTTGCGGATTCGTAGTTAGGAACGTCGCCGGCCATAGTTCGCACCTACGGGTACCGTACCGCTTTCCATATCGAATCCTGTGATTTCTTTCTTCGAATCGGTGTGCAGATCCTTTTTCAAAATCTATCGGCCCCACTAAGTCTTGGGACACGTCGTTCCCGAGTTTCAACGACAGCTTCGCATTCACCTGGAACAACTGGGGTGTGTTATGATCGTGTCATTGACTCCCCCGGTGTTTCTTTCCGATGGATTTTATGTTGCGTCTCGTTTTAACAACTCGAACGGAAGTTTGCGCTCGGCACACGACCGTATCGGAGTTGTGTACCCACAGTTCCCGTGTTTCAACGATTACCGAGTTCTTTTGGTATTGGCAGACCAGGTACGTAGGTACTACGGTGTTACATTTGGTTGTAACTTTAAACCACAACGGACATGTCGAATAGACCGGTCCGGTGGAAGAACCTGAAGACATGTTTCTTTCACCGCGCGATTCTTTTGATCAACTCGAGTTACCCGGATTGTAAGAGGAGCAGTTACTGCGAAGGTGCCAATTAGTACTGTGTCTATATTAATTATACTTATTTTTAAAGCATAATGAATATTAAAAAAGAAATATTAAATATATATAGGACCTTCGACCTTTCGACCTATGTTTACTAAGGCTTTTTTCACTCAGCACAGTGTGTTCTATAAACCATATGAATATTGAATGGTTTTTTTTTAAACACTCAGAATATATATCTTTTTTTAAATATTCATTATGCTTTAAAAATATGTATAATTAATATAGGCAGAGTAATTAGCACCCTCACGGTAATTGGTGTCTCTTACCCTAGTCGTCAACACGCAGTATGGCTGTGTGAGATACAATTCCAGTACAACGTTCCCGCTTGCACGTGTCACCTTGAATGTGTTTATGTTGTCACTTCGTAATCCCATCTATAGCATTTCTTTCTATAGCGTGACGCGACTCAGGAGACACAGTAAAACAAGTGGAAGTAGTAGAAACTGCAGTTTTGCCTTGTTAGCGTCACATCTTTATAGCCACCGTTTTGTCGCGCATCCAAAAGTATCTCTCGAGGTCATTTACATATAATATATGTATACGTAGTGGTGGGTACGTCACATACTTACCATATTACACTGTGTCGCACAAATCATGCTTCTTGAACAATAGGTATAACTATATTTTGGTGTTATATATTTATTTGTATATTTTGATTTTACTCTTCTCGGCCGGCGAGACGCTGCGCTGTCGCTTAGAGAGTTTATGTGACTGGTTATGGTTATAATATGAAACAGGCATTGACACGGATGGAATAAGTATAAATTTCTGGCGAGCTATCAGTTGTTAACGACAAATTTTCGAGGCAAACATAGAGCTCACGTTGACATTTGAATTAGTCTGACCGTGGTTACACTTTCATAATTTTAAACATTCAAATAACGAAGGCTTTTACAATTTTCACAAAATTCCGCCAGCCGGTACATATTTAAACAGATTTCTCCGAGCTTCGCGACCGATGTCAGAGAGCGTTCGGCCGAAGGGTTGGTCAGCTGACAGGCCAGTCGAGGGGAGGGATGGTCAGCAAGGGTGAAGGGAGATTGTTAATGGAAAGCCATTGTTCTCTAATCAAATCATTTGCTCAGCGACGAGAAGGGGTGCGACGCGAGGGGATAGTGAAACAGAGACGTAGTAAAATGGTGGAATAAGGTCGAAAGCAGGTGTTCGTACGATCGGCGGCCCCTCCTCTCTATCCATCCTCAATTAATTTAAAGCCTTATTTTATATTTGGCGGATAGGACCGACTATAAGGGTGCTCTCTAAAACCCTTCTCTATGTCCATGAATATAAAACTGCCCGACCCCTTTTCGAACGATAAATTTCGTCCGAAAATAAACAATCGGCAAATGAATATTGAAACGGGTCGCGAATAGAAATTGATTTACCTTTGTGCGGTGATCAATATGGCCGTCAGCCGTCGTTGAACGTTGATTCGTAAGCGAAACGAAAAATTCTAACGATTAGATACGTAACCCAATCTTCGGGGAGAGTTCTGGAACTACTATGTGTTACAGGTAGTTTGTAAATGACGTTACACCTCAATTCCAAGCAAGTAATACGTAGTGCACACACGTGCCTGTGAGGTGGTAGTTATGCGGACACCGATATCGAGGGTCGATAATCGTTAACGTTGGTTAACGATAGTTACGAAGTTTGCTGGCACGTACATACTACTGTACTGAAACTGAAATTCAAGATGGAAAACTGCAAACGGAATCGGACAAACTGACGTTCAAGATTTTTTAGTCGGTTTCACTGTTCCGTCAGTATTTTCTTATTGTATTCTAAACTTTCAATGAAATATTCTGACGTATACTAATAGAGAATAGCTTAGAAATTATTTTATATCTTTAAATAATTTAAGAAAGGTAGTACATGAAGGAAGCGGAGAACATGGTATGAATTTTTATAAATTCTGTAATAAATTGGGAAATAGAAATTCCCCCCTCCCCTACAAATTCTAAATTTCTAGAATAATTTGTAGAAAAATTTAAAATTTTTAGAATCGATTTTCTTTTATAGAAATTGCATACCCTATCATTTGCTTCCTGCGTACGAATAAGACAATATTTTAAAAACTTGTTATTACCTCGGTTTTTTTAAACAGAATTCTTTATTTTTTGTTGCAGGTGAGTTATCGATAGATGTCTATTCTCCAAACGTAAGTGTCGAATAGATACGTATACTTACAAATACAGACTTAGTAGAATTCCCAGATGTGCACTAATCCGTGGAATAGACTATTTGGATTCATGAATTAGTATCATAATTGTCTTTTTTCCTGGATCCGTTGAAACATTGGTTCGTAGCCGGTTAATCGGGAAGCCCTGTTGAGGAAATGGGTTATCGATCCCGTAGACAGTGATTCGTTTTGACAACGCATCGAGGAGTGACGTCGCGATAGCCGAGCGCGATAACAGAAACAAATTTCCTACGCCATTTGCAGCGAGCTTCGTTCCCGTTGGTGCGGTTTTCATCAGCATTTCGACTGACGTTTGAATCGGCCGATCTTTTTTCCTTTGTTTTTCGCTTTCATTGACGGCTTTGACTCGTTGGGAATTCACGTGTCGTGTTTAACTGTCCACTTAAAGATCCAACGCCCGACCGTTTTCATTCGTATCTCCAATTTCTACTGACCTCGGTTATACGTTCGTTCACCGGGTTTTGCTCAAGGACACCTAATCTAGAGTACTCGTCTTCTTTTACTTCAAAACTGACCGAATCACCCTTTTTACTTTCGATTCAGAACCACCATCGAAACAGATATTTGCCGGTGTCGTTGGAATTTCATTTTCTCTCTTTTTTAATAAAATTTCTCGAGAAAATTGCCGTAGTATAACATCTTTTTAGTTATCATCAATTTTTCAGCTGGTTTAACTGTCTTCGTGCGGGTAGCCATCGACAATCGTTCAAATCGGAAGCATTTAAAGGCAACCCATATTATCGGTTGTTTAGTTTGCTTGGTAATCTCCAAGGGAACAAAGAAAAAAAAAAGAGAAAGGGAGAGAAAAGTTCATCCCGCGTGGTAAGGAATTTTCCAGAACGACGGATCTACGCGATTTCTTTGTATCCTGGAGCAGCAAGCCGTTTCTCGTTTGCTATCAAACCCATCCTCCTTCGTTTTCGAATCGTTCCGGCAAATGAGGTGTTCTATAGCAACATGCCCGGTGTTTCCTTTCTCCTCGCGTTGTTTTTCCCTCCTCCCAGTCAACCACTCCCCCTCCCTCCCTCCACCTCACCAAGCTCACGCCCAATCCCTCTTTCCGTGTGCCTCTTCGATTTCCCCGGTGTGATTGTAGCTACGTTGCATTCACCGTTCATTTGCCTCCTATCTCCTTATTCGCCGAAATATCTCCGCGAAGCGTAGCTCGTAGACTCGAGATGAGGCGAGATGAATATTCTAGACGGGAAACTCATTTCCCCTTTGTTCGGTGGGGAAACGAGATTTCACGTGTATATACTCCTTACCGAAGGTGTTTCTATTTCGAAATACAAATATGTTTGTTTTCGAGTGCCGTTTGTTGCCGCGCCACGTACCAGCTGAAAAACGTCGACGACAGTGTTTGGCAGAGATTAGGGCCGCGGAAATGGCAGAGAAACTGTCGCGTCGAGAGGAAAACATGGCTGATGGTGGGGGGTGGGAGGGAGGAGGAGAAGGAGGAGAAGGATGATATTTAGTTTCGTCGCGAATATTAGCGTCCGCGGCTCGCCTTAATCTTGATTCGCGACGGGATTGTCGAGTGCATTATCGCGAGCTTATATTTCGCACTCGGAGGCAGATTAGCAAAAGCGAAGTCACTTCTCGGCGAGTCGTTAAGTGAATCGCTAAGTACACGGGGCTTGTTCAAGGACGCGCGTAAACATTATATCCGTTCTGCAAATATGTGTGTCGAGATGTAATCTCGCACGAACGTACGACGCACACCGGGCGTCTTGTTTTCACTGACAAATCGATACGGTAATTCGTCTTCTGTTTCGGGGACACATTCGTGCGAGTACACATACCTAGATGCTATTGTATGCATGTAAACATGGACGGTGGTCGATAGAGAATCATGTCGACGGCGAACATTACAGTGTTTACTCGATGTATGTCCAAAACGCGGGTCTAGTCAGGGACATAAAACGCATAGGAGATTCCTTGATCCATGTGAAACGTAGAAAAGGCCCAAATGGCCAAAAAGCGGCAAAAAATCTGTAAAATCGAAACTATCCGACGAATTTGTTTGAAAATTTGTAGAGAGATTGCCACAGGTACAACGCTTATTTGATAAAACAATTGTTTTGATAAAGTTGTTAACATTAAGTAACATGGGCTAATCGGAAATCTCTGTTTTCTGCTCACTTTTTATTTATGGAAGAATACAACAAATCCTTTAACAGATTTTGGTCTGGCACCGATAGTTTTGGCAAGGTATAATATCGAACCATCTTTGTGTAAAAAATCTTGAGACCCTTTCGCCGCAATTGAAGTTTAAATATCAACTTTCAGAATTTCCAAGAATGAAGTAGGGATAGTTCTGGGACTTTTATCGGCTAGGCATTTGGGACATATATAGAGTAAACACTGTGTCTCTTTGTAATATCTGAACGTGACGTCTGGCATTATGGAAACGATAAAAAGTATTTCATTGGACGAGAAGCTCGAAAGCCTTAACCTGGTCACGCGGTTTTATTAAAATTGAAATTGCACCGCGTCTCTGTTATCTGTTCTTAATCCAGTAACGCGAAAGGATGACACGATAGTGTCACTTTCATTCCCTGCTGATTTTCCTTGGCTGTCGTCTACAGAGTGGTAAATGCTATCTTTAGTCTGCAGAGGAATCGTTTATTTTCGGTTGTTAGTTTCCCTTGAAAAATGTTTCCGTCGATTCGGTACGTCGCGGATAAAAATGTCTAATCGAGACAAGCCGCGCGTTTCGTTGCTCGTGATCCGTGCAAGGGTCGATGTCATTGGTTGGTTGCCGTCCGTAATTTTGAATCGTGTTAAGTGTCAACCGATTTCGCGTTTACGCGGCCCTGTCAGTTATTACCGAACAGAAGTATGACGCACCCGACAGTGTAAATAATTCAGGGCTCAATTACGCAAATTGCGAGCCAACGTGGCCCCGCATCCCGCGTCCTGTGACCCCCTTCCCTGTAGATTTCTCCCCATTGGCCCCTCTCCGATCCACGTTCCGCGCCACATTATTTCACTGTGCTTTCTCCCTCTCACTCTCACTCTCTCTCTCCCTCTCCCTCCCTCCCATCTCCCCTGCAGCCTCACGCCGCATGACTAATAACTAGTTTCGCGAGTGTTGTCGGGTTGGACAAATTTTTTCCCTCCACGTTCCCAGTCGTTGAGCGGGGATGAACTGCTTCGTTATACGTATGCATATCCGTGACCCACGTTTTCATCTTCTCCGGAGATGAAATTAAAATTTTGGTGGCAATTAGGGGTGTGCGAGAACCCGAAATATCGGGTCGGCTCGGGAAAAAGTCAGGATTCTCGAAACAATCGGGATTCCCTAAACAATCGTGAATTATTTTCAAGAGCGTCATATGTTATATTCTCGAAATTTTCGGGAAACCCGACCCGAGTCGCCCCGACCATCGGGTTCCCGATATTTCGGGTTCTCGCACACCCCTAGTGGCAATCGAAAATAATTTCATAACGTCATTGCGCATAAAAATGAGTGTACGTACGTGTGTTCATATTTCATGTATAAAACATTCATTCATTCTCTTTGACCCTTTCTCGATTCTCTCGTTCCGGGTCACCTTATAGAATGTCGCGTGATTCCGGGAACCAAGCCTAGTTACAACTCTTTTCTAAGTAACAATAGTAAAAACTGGTTAAACGAGACCTATACACATCGTCTGACTATATCTCCTTGAAATCGATTCTTCTCTCTGTCTGCAGAAGTATTGAAATTAGGTCACCGCTTAGAAAAGTGTTGTAACCAGTTTCAGCTATTAAAGTTCAATTGCACGAGCAGCGTTACCGCAGGGAATTATTACCATAACTATGAATTTCTACAGACTGTTTCATAAAAAAAGACAGGAACGCGTGATCAGTAAATCGGGTACCTAAAAATAACAGAAAAAGAAAAGTTAACGAAAAAATTTTAAACTCACATAGTCGTATATAGTCATATTCTCCGATTCACCATGAAAAAAAAACAAGATTAAATTACATCTCCTACTCCTATTAAATTACAAGATCAAATACTTTCTCCTGGCCGATATATGTCCCTGGTCAGACCCTTGTTTTGGACATATATCGAGTAAACACTTGACGTCGAAGTTTGCAAGTGATACCTGTATACATACATTATCGTCTGGATCTGATTTTCAAAGAAATTCTGTAAGCAGCAGAATGATCGAAGCACCGAGATTACGTGGAATGATGTACAATCGCAATTAGAAAACACCTACCACGCGGGCGTAATTACGGGGCTCCTAATAAAGCCGGAGCGCGATTATTCAAACGAGGAAACGGGTTTCCGACCATCATCCTGTTACCGACGATGACGGTTTCTTTCTGCGTTACGTTCTTGCGCGAATGTTTGCTGTTTATTTTCTTGTCTTGTCTTTCCTTCACTTCTTTCTCTCACGCACCCCCACCCCCTCCCCCGCGCTACTCTTTGTGTCAAAAAGAAAAAAAGCGAGAAAAAAAATACGAGGGAATGCCGTGGAGAGGGTTAGAGATTCACGAAACTTTGGAATTAACGAGGACAGAGCTCCACGACGGTGAAACTTTTGTAGAGACCATTCAACTTCCGGCCGTATAACCTCTCGGGGTTGAAGACGCGTACCATAATCCGGGGTAACAACGTGCCAGAAAATACCTCCCCTTTTCGTATGCATACTCGCGCGACCGCTGTACAGCGAACTCGAAACGATGCTCGCGACGAATTTACTGTCATCTCTGGCCGTCGTTAAATTTCCGAGCTGTTATTTGCTGCATCAATTATTTGGTTATGTGAACGTCCGTGTTGGAATGTGCGTTCTTAGAAGAAGTGCAGACAGCGACTCCTCTCAAAGAATTTCAAATACCTGTGTATAAATCGAAGCAACATTTACGGAATTATCAGATAGAAAAGAAAAAAAGAACTACTATATTTCATTCTAGCGTTCATTGGTCAGTGTTCAATTAGATCTGCAATGTTATACATTATGTAAAACTGGTGATCCGATTTTTAATTTCAAAAACAACTTTGCGCGTGTTGCAATTTTGTTTTATTTGCCACCCTTGTAGAATATTCTATTGTCTTGCGAGTGAGAGAAGGGATAACAGCCATATCGCTCTAGATGCAAGAAAATATGTTTTAATTGTAAAAGGAAATGATATTTTCGTACACTTTACTATATTTCACGACAAAAGTTTAGTTTTAGAGAGATATTTGGAATACTCGAGCGTGAATAATTAAAATTAAGCTTGAATGATCCACACGATTCGTTCTATTCTATTTCAAGAATACTAATTTCTTTTGTTCAATGAATGAAGTATCGGCGATTTCGAAAAGGAAATATCTTGAGAATTGCAGGCAGGGAGTCATTCCGTTCTTCTTGTGTACTTCCTCGCGCCGATGATCTCATTTGAAGCTAATGAAACATTGGAAGTATCGCGCCTACGCCTGACGCAATAGCTGGAAATTAATGAGTCAATTATACGTTAGGCGGAATCAATCTTCTCCGATTCGCCGCAATTAATGTCGGTTAACTAGGTTCAGTTTCGCTCGTCCGGCAATAATCTCGGGGCTCAATCGGTGTTGAAACTGAACGAGAGTGAATTAGGGAAAAAAATTTAATCGCTAATCTTCCTGTGCTTCGTAACGGACGCGCCAAATTACCTTCGAGACCTCGCTGGCATTCCTACGTGCGAGCGTCGATAAATTTAAGGTAGCTCGCTCGATCTTCTCCAAAAGCGACAAATAAATTGCCTCGTCGTTGCAAAACAGCTCGTCGATGCTCTGTTTCTCAGAATTGCATTCAGAATTGTGATTTATTTATAGTTTGACAAATGGAAAGGAACCGTGAAATTTCACGTATTTATTTTTACCCGTATCTATTACGCATCTCTGCCCTAATTGAAAAGACCCGACGAAACCGGGTAATCAAATTCTGTCTAATTTTGCTTTTCTATAAATTAGTCCGCAAATTTATGAGTTTCCATCAACATCCTCGGTCTAGAAATAAAATTAGGTCTGCCTCTCCTGAAAAGCAATGGCGAGGTAATATCAGCAGACATTTTTGAAATAATTCGTAGCGGGGACCAGCCAGTCCCGGTATTTATTATTCAAAATTTTCATTAGATTTTCCACGTCGCCTTTGAATAGCACGCGCCTCGATACACCAGCGCGGTACGCGTGCGTGTTCGTTCGGGACCGTAAGTATATGTTCCGCTCTTTTCTCCATCCCCCTCTGGCTCTCTCTCTCTTTCTCTCTCTCCTCTCCCCCTCCCCCAAATGCACGTGCCACGTAACGCAACTTCGCCTCCCTCTTTTGTGTACAAATGACACCTCTCGCATCGCCTCCTCCGGCAACACCCAACCTGTAAAGGGATATACCTCGTAGTCGGTGGATACATACCATGAAGTGACTTGCTAGATAACCCAAGAGCGGTCTCCGGCATCCTTCACCCTCACCCTTCCACACCCCTCGCGAATCCCTCCTATCGTGCTTGCTCTCGTTTCTCGTCTTTTGTACTCTTGCTCTTTTATTTTCTTTTTCTTTTTTTTTTTTTTGTTACTTTTCGCCACTTTCTCGAGCAAAGGACGGGCCACGGGGCGTGGAAAAGAAAATCGAGGGTGAATTCCGTGTCGAGAGACCGTGCTCGCACTTACGCCATTTGTTCTCCGTCCCGTCCCTCGGACGTGTCCTTAGCCGTGATTTCATAAACGCCGTCCGACTTTCGTTCGTTCAGAGTTCCCAGCAGCTTCGCCGTGAAGGACAAGTGTTACAGTTTCGTTAGGATAATTACCGGTGTTTCTTGTCAGCCTTCACAGGACCGAACGGTCATTTTTCAACGAACCGCTCGCTGCGTTGCAGGAAGAATTCAATTGCCGGTCTTTTCGAACCTGCTTCTTAACGTTCCCGCTACAGACAGTGTCGATGATACGAACGTATTCTTCCTTGCATAGAAAAGTAATACGTTCGTTTCGAATCGGTGAAGATATTCTATTAAAACAGAATCCCAAAAGAGCTAAAATCTGGTATAAATAAATAAATGTAAATAGTCACAAGATAGCGGTTGCGATAAACGCTTATTCAATGCCTATTGCGTTATTATTTAGAAAGACGACCGGAGAATACAGTGTTTACCCGAAATATGTCCAACATCCAGTCTAGTTACTTTTTAAAAATGTAGAACCAGATAAGGAGAAAACTTATGCTGACCGAATGAACGACGTTCAGGATGAAGAACGGATATTAGTTTATATTTAACAATATAGAGTTTACTCGATATATTTCGAAAACACGGGTCTATAGCCAGGGACATATATCGGCCACGAGATACTATTCTTTGATCCTTACACTCCTCGGCGTCAGAGGTCATTCGAGCTTCTTTGCCTCTCCTGCGGCAGTGGGGATAATTCTGGGACTTTTATCGGCTATGGATTTGGGACATACATAGAGTAAACACTGTATCTCACACATTTCACGTCACTATCCAAATAATGTTGTATCGACGGTTTATTTTTATTTGATGCTAAAGATTGGATTACTGTCATCATCGTTTCAGAGCGTATACAATTATTGTCATGTGCAATGAGGTTCATACAGTGTAGTTCATATAAATCTCTTTAAATATCCTTTTTCTTATATAATTCATTTAGAACATCGTAAAAGTTCATAATAGAAACTTTCATCAGACCCCACCACCACATACAACTGTGGTGGTGTACATACAACTTTCTGTTCTTGGTGTTCAACTTCTGTTATGTTATCGACAGTATTCGATCGTGGATCAGGGTTAGCAACAAACATTCCCGGTGGTTCATTAACGCGGGCCGAGGAAGATCGGTCTCGCTCGCATAGCAGGGAGAAAATAGCGTGCGAAGCTTTAGCAATTAGTGCTGCCGTTTGGCTGGCGAACAAACGTTGCTCGTCGCTCCAAAGAAATAACACCCACGCGATAAAAATCACAGCGCCGGCGGTCGTTTAACGCACTGGAAACACTGGAAATGTTATTAGGAAGAGTCGTGCTTCCTAGTTCCCATTTCCGTGCGCTCCATCAACTGATTCAGCGAAACGAATTCCTCCCCACCTTCCTCGCTTCCTTCTTTCGCTCCCTTTTCTCGGCTACTTGCATTTACTCGCCTGATTTTTGCTCCCCGTGAATTTTCAGTAGTCCCCCTGTCGCGCTACTTTTCCAGCAAATATAGCTGTTGTCATATTTACTTGTTCATTTATTTATTTATGCGGTTCCGTACGTACTTGCATCGCTTATTCTCTGTTATATCCAACACTCGGCTGATGGACCAGAGTCATGATTTTTCGGGAAATGAGTTTGAATGGTTTCAGCTTTACTGCAACTAGACTGCGAAAATAGTTTGAATGCAGTGAAAATAATATATTAACGCTGTTGGAATCTTTTAGTCTGTTCATTGTTGACAACTGATGAATAACATAGTATTTCCAAGTATGAAAGAAATACTCCCAACACGCACACCATTCCACCGCGAATGATTAATAATGATTAATAATGCTCAAGTGAAGAAGTCTACCGAATGCATTCGTCACCCTTGAATTACCAGTATCAAAATCTCAATTTCTAATTCAGTTATTTCGAGCAACGATCGACCACATGAAATGCTTATTCCTTCGTAGCTGATTGGCCATCGTTCCGACATTCTGCTGGACCACGCTTCCCTTGTTGAACCTTTCTATTATTTCTCTGCTCTTTTAATTAACGCAACTGTAATGGCAAAGTCTTCTACGGTCGCCTTTTACGAGCGACGCTATTTTCCGCCTACACAGTTCTCCGACGACAACTTTGACCGCTCGTTCTGCACATAACACAACGAAGAAGCACCCGTGTAGTTCCCGTGTACCTGTCCGCGAGAAAGAGATGCTTTCTTCTACAAGGTGGGCCTCTTCACTCGGCCACCAAAGTCTGAGATAAATAAATAGCCCTCTCGGGGTAATTACACCCCCCTTTTCCCCCAGATCGAAAAGATGAAGTATTTCTGCATAGAGACTTTTTGTCGAGCGGGGAACAACGAGCAACGATTTCGTTTCGGACAATGTTGCCACGTGACGATTAAATTTTCCTCTCCAATACCAGCTTGTACACGGTATGTTAGCACTTCAATAACAGCGGAAATAATAGCAGCCGGCCGGAGTAAGAGCCGGCTTGCCGGCAATAGGCAGCTTGTAACCAAACCACCCCTTTTCTGCTCTGTGCGACTCACGCTGGAATTTGGCCGTCGGCATGGAATACGGCTCGCTAATTCACGCTAATCTAATTTACCGGGAGTTGAAGTAGCGAAAGGTACGAGCGGATAAGTTGTCGGGAGCGAAAGAGAGAGAGGGAGAGAGAAAGGAAATAGGAAGAAAAAAAGAGACATGCGATAGCGCGGTACTGAATATTCAAAGTTTCATGAACATTTTTGGAAACGCAATTGGTCACGAGTGTGTTAGACACACAAAATGTAAATCTATGAAATTAATTCGTCGAATAATTTTGACCAGAGCAAATTATTCTAGCGAAGCCTACGCCAACTACTTTTAATGAAAACCCTATTATCAGAACAGGATTATAGAATAGTTTAGATTACTTCCCAATTTCTACAATAATTATAAAAAATTATGAACCAATGGTATCGACCTTTTTGTAAATGTAGTACAAAAAATAGAATTTTAATTATTTTAACGACCAATTGATTTTTTCGTTGTGTAATGATACGAATGTTTAATGGTCGAACAGTGCGATCTGATTTGCAGTTTTAAAATGATGATTTTGTCACTTAAAGAACAATGTACTTATCACTGAGGCGTCAAATACGTAAAGAAACGTGTGCTTTTCAACCCTCAACTATTTATGCCAATAAATACATATTTGATGCTCAACTATTAACGTTAGATGAAATTTTACCATGTTTCTATTCACCATTTCGACAGAGATGACTATTAAATATAATTTGATTGAATCATTGCATTTTCAAATTGCATTGTGAAGGTCCACTTAAATGTTAAAGACACGTAAGCAAAGGCTATTCATACCAAATTATGCCTCTCTCGAAGTATTATTCAACGTTCAGCGGTGACCGATTTGCTCGAGTCACCCTGTATACGCTTTTATTTTCTCCGTTAAGTGGACATAATAATCCGTTCGCTTTCACATCTATACGATCTACAATTAACGAAGTTCACGGAACGACCACTTCTTGATCTGTTTGCTCCCTTTAGTTTAGAACTAGACCGCCGATGCGAATTTATTTTGTTGACAAGAACGTCAGGTGGATACGCACCCCTCGATTCTTAACTCAACATCATTGGCTACCGAGTGAATTTTCTTTTTTTTTTTCTTCATCATCCCGATCATAGTCAGCCCTCTAATGTCGTTCAATGGAATCCCAATGCAATCACGTTCGTAGCTCTTCCTTTCTAGGAGGATAGGGCGCTGCTCGCCAGAAGCACAACCCATTTACCGGGAAATGCAATAATTGCAAATTGTAATGGGACGGCACTCCAGTACCGCGCCATTATCGCTATATCAAGCTCCCTCTTCCATTCGCTCCTACTCCAACCCTACTTTTTGTCTCCGTAAATCCTGCTCTCCCCTCCACTTTTTATATATCTCCCCCCTCTCTCTTTCTCTCTCTCTGTGTGTGTGTGTGTTTGCCGCTGGAGCTACTCGGTGACAAGACATCTGCTGGATCGCTTCCTCGATCTTCCCCGAAAGTATTTCATTGCGAACGAACCTCGTTCGTAAGATTGTCCCAAACGATTGATCGATAGATAGAAAATCCACGTTCAGTGGAGCATTTAACACTAAACATACCGACACTAAATTTGTATGTTAGTATACAAAGTATTAAAGCCTGTATTATTCTTTATAAGTTACTCTTACTGCTTTTTTCACTTTTGGGTATTTATGTTTGCAGACATTTTATACGTCGGTGTCAAGCAACAATCTTAGAGTGATTTTATTAAACGGTTTCAAACTCAGACACAGCGTGGTTCAGTAAACGCATTGTTATCGCGAGTGACAATTTTACTATAATAAGAGATTGTCGTTAGCACATGAAACAATTTTTTCCGATAAAAATAGGTTTCGATGTACGGATAAATAACTCCTTTGTAATGAAACACGTTTAGATGGGACGCCTGATAGTGATATAAATGTACAATAACAGGTGTATCTACAGGTGTACTGGTAGGTATATTATGCTTTTTACAGTTCGATTCGCTTCAAACATCTGGGATAAATCGCGGAACAGTTTTATTGAAAGACACATGGACACAGACAGATACGTTAGTATCGCCATCCTTGTTAAAACCAATGCGGTACATGACGTACATCGTTCCCACGCGCAATAAAATGTTTTAGGATTACGCAATGAAGCTTATGGCAAAGTTTGCCCGTGTGCTGCGCAATTTCACATGGCACGAAGGTGCTCTCTTGCTTTGATAATGTATCGTATACCGAAACGTTGCCATATCCTCCCCCTGTTTTATTGACGATGTACGGCCGTTGAAAATAAAAAAAAAGCGAAAATAAAATTTAATTGTGAAAGCCAATAAAATGTCTGGGACATTATGATATTTTTTTATTAAATCGAACATTTAACCGAATAACGGTAAATGATATAAATCCGTAGAAATGGTTGGTTCTACTTTACGTTTCATTTTTCATTCTTTCCTTTCTGAAACCGTAAACATTTTGAAATTTCTATCTATTACTAAAAACTCTATCGAGTTTTAGGCATTTTCTCCTAGGATAAAATTTTACCTACTTTTTCTTTACATATTCAAGCAAATAATTAGACTTTATTTATAGCGTCATATTTTACAGAAATGCGTTTCACGACACAGACGGAAAGAGATGATTTTACAGTATGTGAAAATATTGAATGGGCTTATTGAACGGACTCTTGTGCAAATACTGAAAAATAATAATTTATATTAATTCGAGTCATGGAAAATCGAACAATCAATTGTTCGTACGATTGTAGAAAAATATAGAAAAACACGAATAAGAGAGATCTATTTCATGATAACGAGTCACACTATGTGCCGTACATTCCAGCTGGTAGTTCCGACTGTTAATGTAGCGACATTATTGTCTACGTTTCCAGTATTATACAACAATGTCACTGTGACTTGCACAGGTGGCAAACGCGTTTATGTATTCGACCGAATACATGGCAGCAATATACGGAACAACGTGAACGCGCGACCTCGTTGGAAAATCTATTTTGCATTCCGAATAGCTTATTTTTATCTCATTAACGCCTGTCGGATCTTCGTTTTCGGAATATCTCTCTCTCTCTCTCTCTCTCTCAACATGTAGGTCAGATTCAGACTAAAGAAGAATTAATTTCTGTGTTTCACGATGGCGGAGATACACGTTCCAAGTTTAAAATGTGCTGAATCTGTTTCAAAAAATTCAGCCGAGAAGGTTATAGAAATAACAAGAATTATTTCAAATTGTGAACATCAACGTTTATAGCACGCAATGAAATATCGTTTTCAAATTTTATAAACTATTCAAATCATAGAAATAATGAAATATATCTAATTCTGAACGTCACTCAACATTTATAGCACGTACTGAAATATCGCTATCAAATGTTATGAAATATTCAATTTTCTTCGATGGCAATTCTTATGAAAGAAGATACTTTGCCATTCAGTCACGGAAATTGAGAGTATGCATTTATACAGGTATTTGCTACCAAGTGATTAACTATTTTAATATCTAAAATACAATGCCATAACAACGCGTAAAAAGTAAACTAACTATTTTTGAAATAAATTGAACAAGGAATTCAATTTCAGCCTTTCGATATTAGACAATCCTACTGTAACGAGTAAAATGATTGTGAATTTATGGCATTTGCAATCATTGTGCCACTTTCTAATTTTCTCAGACTCCGAACGCAGAAACGTACGAGTCATCGACATTCTAGCAAACTCACACGTTCGAATTAGCAATTAACGAGTGTGGGATGTGTACCAAACTCGTGAACTTCGTCTACAGAAGACTCGTGATTATGTCTAACGTGTACACGATTATCATTTTTCGGACAATCGTTCATTATAATTTCCAAACGATAAGGTATCTCGAATCTTTTTTCCGTCTGCATGGAACCTCGATAAGGGGCACTCGTGCTGTCGGTGAACCGGCGGCTGTTTCTTTCTTTTTTCCTCTCTCTTGCAATAACTTCTCGCCATTGGGATAAGTGTACGAACACGAAAGCGCAATCAGTGGAACGTATTACGTAACGTTGCCTGATACCGTTTCCTCGACCGGGATAATTCAGAAACTGTGTCCGAAATGGTGGACGACATCTTTTTGAAAGATTCTTCTTTTCGTTGGCAGAAGGTCTGATTTCAATCTTCTTTCAAGATAATTATTTTTACTTTAGAAAATATTTTCGATACATCTGGCGCAGAATACACGTGGTATAAGTATTCGATCGACAGACACCGGGTGCCTACGTTTTTAGAAATACAGTGATTTCTCTATATGTGCCGCGAAGGCATGGATGATAAACGTCGCGGAGTTATCCCCACTACCGCGGGGTATACTCCGTGAGGGGTACGCCGAAGACTGTAAACATAACACCGGCATGGTTATTGTCTCTTGGAAGACCCGTGTTGTTGGCATATATCGAAAAATTCACTGTATGTGCATTTTATGCATGTACAAAGATTAGAAGCGATAAAAATATACGTGGAAACAAGTGTTACCTATATTGTTTCTACTTGTATGTCATAATGAATATTCTTAGAACACTATTCCGTCTATTGTAACAATTTAATGAATGCTTCCTATTGTCTGTTTCAGGTAAGTCAACGTCAGTTGCGTGCTGCGAAACTCCCTTAACGTAAGTGATGTGTTCGTTTTTTGTTTTTTCAAATTAAAATCTTCTCGTGATAAATCGGAAAGAGCTGAACGAGACTATTGTTGTCGGCGAAGGGTTGTAGAACGCATCGTAGCAGTAACAAAGTATTTAGCATGAGAACAGTGCTTAACGATCATCGAGGCTGGCCAAGTGGTCGATTTGTATTCAATGTCAGGCGGACTTGTTCTCCGTATTCGACGTCATTGACGCGGCGCCGCGTGGGTGGTTAATGTGAATTTTCGCCTACAGGCAATTGGTTGCATTTCTGGGTCACTTAGATTACCGTATCAGTCTATTAGCGGCCCTTCAAATAGCCCGGCTAACTCGATTACGATCCAAAAAATGTTTCGGTCCGAATACACTGGCTCGTAATGTACTACATCTGCAGATAAGATCTGTTACGCAATCGTAAATTGTCCGAAGCTGCTGGTAGGGGTAAGTTTCTGCTCACCATGCGGAAGAAGTGGTTGCGTAAGAGCTTTCATATAAGAACGATTCGTACGTTGTCTCGGAGCCGTCTTAATTTACAAGCTCCATTTCGGTTCCGTGAAATATGGTCGAACAAAAATAATAGAAAAATGTATACGAAAACCCGGGAGAAGATGCGTTTATCATCCCCATACCGACCGACTGCTGAGTCATCCTTTTCCAAAAGAATACTTGGCGAGAGAGGATTTCATCAAATTCATTTGTAAACCTCCGGATGACTAACGGGGTTAGTCCAACGCGTTCCCTCCAGCGACGAAAATATGGCAAATTAACGATGTTGTAGTTATTGGGGTATTCTGTCTTCGTCGTCGAATTAAAGGGAACAGAGATTCGCGTACGTATTTGTAAATTTGCTATGCTGCGGGAAACACGGAGGTTTCGGTTAGAGTACACAGGATGCCAGACAATAGTAGTTCTAGTATCAGTTTCGTCAATAATGGTGTTACATCCCGAACACCGCAATCCGATGCCGAATTTCGCGGGTTCGTAAATCCCGTTACGCTTGCCCGCGACACTAGCTACTTCTGAGCGATGACTATTGCGAAATTAATCGCAAGCCCGGATTGAAAAATAGTGTGTTTCGTCGAATTTTTTTGATTCTGCTCGGTATTTTAACAGTTCGGCTCGTTTGCGATTCCTGCGTGCCGTGCGGAGGTGACGATCAATTCACCTATCGGCGACCATAAGCTCGCGGATCTATCGATACGAGTTTTCGTTCGGATAGCCGGAGTTTGTGCAAATTTGTTGGCATATCTGCTTTCCCAGTGCCGACGTGAAATATGTAGTCGAAGCACAGGCGTTTCATGATAAAAAAAAAAGCGAGTTAATACCAAGATATCAGTACCAAGATAATGGGTAACCTACGTTGTGCGAATATAATTGTCGGCAGCAATATTTTCTTCCGCCATCGGTGTAATGAAAACCTGACGAACTTTATCGTGAGATTATATTAACTGATATAAACGAGTTTATTGTTGTCGGGCGCCAATGACCCCGATGAACCATTGACAAGTCGTCCGTCAGTTATTAGTGACCCTCATACGCAGTCGACGTATTAATCGACCGGGACAATTCATCTTCGCGTTAAGACTTCGGAACGGTCAATTTGCATTAGACAAATTTTCCCAGATGATAGCGAGATCAAAAGCTTTCGTGATTCCGACTAATAAGGGACCCAATCACTGTGAGAGTACCAATTATTATATTAATAGATTAAGAGATATTAAATTTTTTCACTAAAATCAGTTAATATATACGCATTACGTAATTGGGACCCTTGCCCTGATCTTTCCCCGATAATATTATGTGTTCGGTTACTTGTAAAAGAGGCTTCCTCACTGCCAACAAAAATAGATACGTACGACACTCCTTTCAACATTTTCATAGTTATACTTTGCTATTCTACCGTGAAACGGTGGACACGGTTCTGCGATCGTTCTATCGGTTGATAAGTTACTTCCGTGTTGCTTTGTCCCTTATTGAAATTTGTTAGCTGATTGCACCTGCTACGAGGATATCGAAACGATTATTACGATAAATCACAACACGGTGGAGGATACCGTTGTCATCTTCTTCTGATAAAATCACTTCGAAGCCAGCCGAGACAATCGACAGACTGAAGAATCCAGGACAATGGCGATCACCGGTTTGATTCGGTAGATCGTTATGCGTCAATCGGAACCGCGTTATCGGTTTGTTCGACTGATCCTCCGGTTGAGCTAGATTTAATAGTTTCCCGTTAATCTCCGAAAACTCCTTCCGGAAGCGGAAGATTATTGGGCGGTGGAAAGGGGAGGAGAGTCTAGAGGAATGGGGGTGGTGGGTGCGGCGATCGCAAGGGAAAACAGCGAACCGAGATGAAAGAGGACGAAGAGAAAGGAGGAGAAAGGGGAGAAGAAATGAGGAAGGAGTTAGGGTTAGGGTTAGGGTCAGGTTAGGGGTTGGAGGAGCAATAAGGAATTATTGCGGTACGATCGACAAACGGCGGCTACGTGGCCGCACTACGGAAGATTCTCTCCGACCCAGCGACTTTTCTTTCTCCTTTGCTTTCCGTTCGTCTCTTTTCTTATTTCCTTTCGTGCACACCGCAAAACCCAGCACCCGGACTCGTCAATATGTAATGTTCGAAACTGCTGTTCCCCGTAACATGTTCGTCATACCGTTCTACGTGGAATTGAAGATTCTTTCGAATCCTGTATATTTCAGTGGATGCAGCTAAACCAACCTGGGCCAAAGGAAACCCCTAAATATTTTGTTTATAAAGCAACGTGTTCCGTGCCTGGAACGAATGGCTCAATTAGCCGAAAATGCCAGACCTCGGTCCGTCGGTGTTGTGAAATAGATATCGTCGATGCATAGCCCGATGCACAGGGACCGTTTGTTTCTCGAGAGCCTAGAAACGCGAAGCCATTTTAGGTGGACTGAGCCTAATTATACCCATAACAATTCATTTAATAGCGATATAAGTATCGAAATCAATACGTGAAAACTGCGAACCGTAATACGGCGAAATCTTCTACGCACGATATTCTATATTAGCATAAGTAAATATTTACATTAATGTTCGGAAAGTTCGTTAATAAAGTCCTTTACAATAATTTTTAGTGATTCTTTAAGTACCAGTTTTCTATGCCGTGACTTTAATACAGCAGAACCAGATAGTCTCAAAAGATTCTATGTTGAAATTTTTATCGCATTAAGTTCAAACTATGTAGAAGGGATTCTGACAAAAATCAGCTGCAAATATCCGCTAACCTGCCTGTCAGAATTTTTTAAAATCTTTGTGACACCGTACGGTGGCATTCTAGGAAAGCAGGAGGAAGTGGCTAAGCTGATACTAATTCAAACTTAACTGAAACTTCAAATGTATTAAAATAATATTTTCCCACATGACTCGGAGATTAAGGCCGAGCAACGGTACCACGCGTCGAGAAAAGTTGTTCATGGCGACGACGGAGGCCATGAAAATCGGCGAAGAATCGCTAAAGTAAACAATTACCATGGTATATTCTACCGCTAGCTTCGCTAACAAACACAATTTACATCAACTCGAAACTCGGAGGTGACATAACGAAGACGATTGAAGTTGAAGTTGAAATTAACACGAAGACGGTTACCAGTAAGTGCTTCCTATTATCGGTGCAACTGTACTGACAGATACTATTCCGCCCGCGGCCGTGATTCATAGTTATATTTACTTAGCGTAGCTGGTTAAGAATAATCTTGGAAGAACAACGAACATGCACCGTGACAATTGTTTTGCTGGGAACCGATGATGCTTCAAAGCTGAACCGCTGAGAGATATTGCATGCATTGTAGTAACCTGCTGACCTTCAGCAACAAGTTACAATCATCGATGACTCAAGTGGCCGTTTTCAACCGCGGTCGCTTGCATTTATATCGAGGGCGGAAACAGAACCGAAGAAGCAAGGCGCGATCCGATATTGCGCCGAGAATACGTTTACGAATCCACGCATGACTTACTTGCGTGGGATTATAATTAATCGCACGAATACAATAGATAAGATATGAATGTAGTTCGAGGTTTTTACAGTAACGATTTACTAAAATATCTCGCTTGTTTTTCATGATACAAGAAAATTTCACAGGAAAACATTAGTCGGTTCAGGGGGGCAAATATTATGACAGGCAAATAAAATTTGTTCAAGGTTATATTTTTTGAGATTTCAAGATAATCGAAGTTTTGTTTTTAAATGGAATAATATATTTTTACTATCGCTACATGATAGCCGAGGTCAAGAATCCAACGACCTGTAATAGTGAGGATAATTCCGCGACGTTTATCATCCAGGCCTGGGCGACATACATAGAGAGATCGCTGTATTGTGTTAAATTCTCCCATGCAAAGTAATGGGAAGATTTTTCTGAAACAACACGTCGGAATGCGCATTCGCGTGAAAGCATAGTGCGAATGAAATGGAAAAGATGTTGTGCATCGAGTATAAGCGTTTGCAACAATCTGCGTTTCCGCGTAATGTATACCGATACAGAAATGTTTATCCGCGAGAGTTATCGGTGAGATAGACGCGACGTGTCGGAGAGGGTGCAAATTGTAGACGAGGGTTGCAGAGAGTGACGACGACGGGTAATAGTAACCGGGGCGAGGTCTGGTATAGTCGAAGACCGCGATGGAACAATACCGTATCGAGCAACATTGTCTATGAAGCGGAGGGTGCGCTAGCTAGGCGGAGCGTAGAGACAGAAACGAGAGTAAACGAATCAGAGCCGGTAAGGGGGGGAAGGGGTCTGTGATGGGAAGTGGAGGAGAGCGGTGGTAATCTCGTGCATAGTGTACACACATTGTCCGTTTCTATAGAAGGTCGTCCGTAGACGCTGCGGTCTTCCGATCAAATTGGATCTACTGAGAGTTCGGAGTATCGGGTCGACCGCAGCGGCGCAAATCCACGGGAACCACGAAATATTCCCCAGCCACAATCCTGTCTCATTCCCGCAAACCAACTGCCACGATATTTTCCGGGGAAACGCCGATAGACATTACGCCCAGGATACTTTACATAATATCGATGAATCGAAATGCAATTTGCTGGACCGAACCGGGTACGATCTACGCGCCGCGCAAATAAAACGGGAGAGAGCACGTTAGAACGAAAGAAATTGCTTGCAACGGAACGATCGTTTCGAACAACTTCGGTTTACCCTGCATTTAGAGCGTCAAGCAACTCACGATTAATTAAGATTGATCAATCACATATCAAACATGTCCGACCGTCCATGGTGCCACTTCAGGATCGTGTTACATGGATCTAGGCTCAAGATTCTAGGGGCTTATCGTTTACGAAAGTGCCGCTTGTTTGCGGTACAGTCGGGGATAAAAGTTTCAACAGAATCTTTCGATGATTGATTTATACAGGGTGTCCCATGAATGTTCTCTGAAAGGGGTGATTATCGAGGTAACTTGAAGTACCTAACTTTTTCCATTTCCGGAAATCTTCTCACTTTATTTTAATCAAAGTTGTCACTCGTTTTCTTACATTTTGTAATCGGACTGCCATCTTATATCGAGAGTTGATTCTTTAAGCTTGCTGTAGAAACACTGTGCTATATTAACCTTTCAGAATATTTTGCTCTGGCGGTCGTTTTCGAATCAAAGCGACGATAGCGTAGTATAAAGATAGCAAAGCGTAGCGATAAAGGATCGATAGGTATAATTTCAAGTGTGACCGGAGGAGTAGTTCTAATTTCACGTGTCGTCGCGGAAAAGTCGAGAAGTTTCTTGGAGAGAAGATTAAAGGGAGAAATAGAAGGTAGGCAGCGAAGGGAGAATCTGGAGTAAGGCGCGTGACGCGGGACAGTCTCGAGTAACGCCTCCAGAGGGTGTCTCACCCCCTTTGCCGCTCAGCCCCCCGTACTCAAAGTGCTAATGAGTGTCGCCTCGTAAGCCAATTAATACTCCCCCACCTCGTGGCGAGCGGTAGCTTACGAACGAGTAAAACGGGGGCCTGCGGAAGGGAGAAGGAAGTATCTCCCTGGAAAAGCTAGGACACCCTCCCCACCCCCTACCCCCGGTATCTGCTACATGACCAGAATACCCCGCGGATTTCGTATGCCGGCCACGCCTGACCGCCGCACACCACCTCCTCGTCAAGTGAACTCCGTCGTAAGGCGCTACCAAACCGCCCCTCGACCTCCGTCGACCTCTGGCAACCTCGAATGTCGCCGGTTCGGTCACCGCGAGCGACTTCCTGAGCGTTAAAGCCCCTTGCTGTAACTGAAGGTGGAGGTGGAGGTGGAGGTGAAGGTGGAGGTAAAGGTGGTGGTGGTGGTGGCGACGGTGGTGGTACTGCTGGTGGCCACCAACGTGTTCCATCGAGCCTAGAGAACTTACGAACTCGAGTACCCGCGCGACCGTACGTGAGAAGGTACGTCGTTACTTCTTACTTACAAGCGCGAAGGACTTATGTCGCACACGTGACGGAATTTTAGAGCCAGACACTTCGGACTAGACGAACCGGGACTAGCTTTCGACTGGTCTTGGCGAAACGGATGCTTCTTCTTTCTTGATTTATCTACCAGGATCCACCAAGACGCTGCTGCTACAATCGCACCAAGGACTGCTGCTAGCTAAGCATTTTTCATACTTTTTTCGCCGCTTGGAACCAACTGCTACCATTCTGTACACTTGAAACAAGTCGAGTCAATTTCCTTTCTTAACACTAGACTGGTTCCTAATTTGTTCCTTCACAGTTACAAAAATTACAAAAATGCTTTCATCAGAAATTTTTGAATGAATTTCTTTATTGGAGCACACGTTAGAATAAAAATTGTATGAGGTTTGAATAGAAGTGGCCTTGTCATTATTACAAAGCAATATACATCTGTCGTATTTATTACTCGGTAGTTCTACTGTTAATCAGCGTTGGTGTTCATTAATTCCGATTTGATTAGACAGAAATGTTATGTTACTTTCGAGATAAATACTTAAGCAGCCCATGCTTCTCCGAGCGCGTTGTCGACGGTAAACTACGAGCAACCAATGTAACATGGGGATGTTACCTTTTGATTCCGGTTGCATTCGGGCAACACGAAGTTGTCCCTGAAAGAATTTGTAATTTCGAGCAATAAGTTAACTTCCACGGACAGGTAGGACTGCCCACAGGCTGTCCTAAGTTGCACACCGAGTCCAAAGTACTTAGGGTCGCCTGGTAGGTATACGGGGAAAGTGATGCCGGGACGGCGCGGCGTTACTTCTTACTTAAAGGCGCGCGAAGGACTTATGACGCGTACGTGACAGAATTTTAGACTCAGGTTCTCGCCACCCTCCGCAACTGGAAGAGAATGAGCGACCACCTTTCCAGCTAGCCTTTCTTTTTGCCTCGTCCTCGGCCCTTGCTCGTCCCCCCGACCTTCTTCGCTTGTTCCCTCGCTTCCAGCGTTCCCATTCGTCAGCACTCTCCGCGACAATAAAGTTAGAGGGACGTCGAGTTTACGGGAAATTGAAGTTTTGCACGTCAAATTGTCGCCGGACTGGTTCCCTCTCGGATGACGAACTCTTTAATCGTGCTCGTGGCGCGTCTGAACGACACTCGAGGACCTTCCTTCGTTATCGTCTCGGCAAAGGTTGTGGCCGAGAGTTAGCAAACGATCGCACCGGAGTCAGCAAATTTCGTGTTTTCTCTATATACGTCGCCAAGGACTGGACGATAAAGGTCGTGGAATTATCCCCACAACACGGCGCGGGTCTCCTGGACGATACACGACGCTGGCAAGACCCGTCTTGCTGACATATATCGAGAATTCGCTGTATCTACTTTTGCGCGGAACACCGCATCCCCTTCGATTATACTAACAATCAGAAAGGTTTGGTACGTCATGACCGGAACCAAATCTAAGAATAGTTGCATCGGTAGAGTGGATCACATGTGCCACAAGGGTTTCTACAACCTCCTATCTCTTGTTTCACTAGTTTACCAGCGGCATGTTCATCCGATTAACTTCGAATCGAATTACACTCCTATCAACCCGCTTCGCTTGTCTCTTCGTAATAGTACATCGCCGGAAAGGAGAAACACTTTTCAGTATGGTGTTTCATTCGTGTTTGTTCTGTAACAATGATGCCAAAAGCTTACTCTTCGATGATGGGAAGTTCATGTGCACATCTACGTGATTTTTCGAACTATTCAATGATTTGTTTCAATCTCTCCAATAAGTAAATAAAAATTATTTAATTTTTCCCATTGTATATAATTATCGATTCTGGATATTTACCAGGGTTACATCGAATTGAAGGCGATGTTATTCGGCTGTTTATAAAAAGGGCGGTCGTGGCTATGGAATTAGCTGGAATTTACTATAAACACGCAGAGCTGGGACGGATAAGTTATACGGCGGATCGTGAACTCCTGCTCCAGTTTGAAGAAACGATTAGGCATGATTCTAGGAAGAACCGACAAATGAATCTGCGTTAGGGATTCCCTAATCGTCTCATGCGAACGAAAGAATCGTCGGCGAACTCGCGTCCAGGTAAATTGTGCGCCGCGATATCGCTGCATAACGCCGCATAACGTCGCTAAGGTGTAACGATGGGACCGGTGGCAGCAAACGAGGCTTGCTTGAACTTTATGGAAAATTGCCACGCGAGCCGTTACACGGGATTTCCTATTCGACATTGCAGATTATTCCGCATCCCCCGGCGGCGGACAGTTTTCTCGTCAATCACGAAAGCGACATTATAGTCTCGCAATTTGTTGAAATTAGATTCGCAGGCTCGAGCACGTGTACAAATGATAAAAGCCGGCACTAGCTGCTCCAGGTCTCGTCCCAGTGGTTTACGAGCGGCATGTGCCGCCGCTCGAATTAGGCTTCTAGCACACCACCTGCCGAACCATCCGCATTGTCATGCGAGCAGCTCCCTATAAACCGAGATTGCCGGAGGATCGAAAGTTATGGCAGACCGTCTTCTCCGTTCTTCTCATCTCTACTTGTTCCAGCTTCTCGATTCGCTGCAGCCTATGAGGAAACGTGCGGCTGACGCTGTTGTACCCCAGACAAGGTCTTCTTCTTCTTTTTTTCTTTCCCTCTTGTAAATATAGGGTGGCGCGAAAGTTCGCCTGTAGTTTTATACTTTATACGGCCACGTACGATCTGTACGCAACAGGACAGAGCCACCCGAGTGATAAAAACGGAGAGTTGATTTATAAAATTTTATCAAAACCGATATTTTAACTCTATGCCCCAAATGCCAAGCCGATAAAAATCCCAGAACTATAGAGCTTCGCTATTTTTTTTTTTTTTACGTTCGGCGTGGATCAAAGAATAGTATCTCCTGATCCGTGTTTTGGACATATATTTCTATCGCCATTCTTCAGTTATGTATAGTAGTTCAGATTTGATCGATGGTTCGACAAAATTCTTGATAGACATATTACTTCCAATTTTGACAAAATGGCCTTTAAATTTTCTGAATTTTCACACACAGCGACCAGATTGACTAGCCCATTTTGGAGCGTTAGCGAGAACATTTTCATGGCAATTGCAATATTTAAAGTGAGTTATTCATTGAATCAAGAAATACCGGATCACCGTGTATTTCTTTTATTTCATTCCTTCAGTTCTCCCTTCGTTCTCTTGTTCGATCGCATTTGGATATCGCAGTATAAACCGCCCCTTTACTTCGCCACCCACCCCTGTCTCCGTTGCAATGGACGTTCAAGATCGTTCGGGGGAGAACGAATTCCATTTTCTCCCGTAAGAACTTGCCGCACTCGAGAACTTCCGAGTTTACACGTCTCGGCGTCGTTTGGGGCCAGACGTTACCCAGAAGACACCTAGCCACCGATATTTCCTTCCCCTTACGGGGACACGCTTCTCGCTGCCGTCAAAATGGCTCCGCAGCTGCACGGATCGGACGTGTACATTCGATGATTCTACTAGAATATGCAATTTCTCGAGAGCTTACAAGTTACTATTATATCTCTTGTGCCGAATGTATGAATTTCAGGGTGACCGTTTTAAGAAATTGATCGTTTCAAAGTTCTTTGGTCGTGGTAGGATACTCTTGAGAGATATTCTCTTCTCGAAGTCGGACCGAGAAGTAGAAACATATTTATTTCGTGCATGTCGTTCAGCACGGAAATTAGACGTTGTGGAAGAAGGTTATTACAAATTTCTAATGGTACTTCCGAACAGAAATAGAGCGAGAAAACTTGAAATCACTATTAATCGAAGTCGGATAGCATTAGCATCATGATTTGACAAATTTCCCTACTATAGGGTCAGACAATTTTAAGTTAATTTTCCAGTTTTGTGCACTGTACAACATAGTTTCGTGTACGCTAAATTTTATTAACACTTTCGTCAATAGTCCCCCCCCCCCCATAGATAGCATAATTACACAACGTTTTAACAATCTGAATTTTCACAAGACACATTATTACTCCTACATGTAGCTTAATATCACATTAGTTTAAATGAAACAGTACATATTTTGTAGTGAATGAGCTTGAATATTCATACATACATTAACGGACACGTATGACCGAATCTATTATGTATTTGTTTCTCGTACGGGAAGGATGAGTGCACACTATAGTTCTCACAACCGTATGCATTGTTCCAACCCGGATACTTTAGGAACAGTTACTGAAAACGCTCGAGGCTTGTCTTTAACTTGATTAGAATTCTTGGCCGGATTTAGATCAAGGATTTATATAGGAAAGTCTTTACGTGGAGGGACCATTAAAGAGGAAAGATTTCAAAATAATTTGAACGCTTCGCCGTAAATAATACGATATTGGAACAGGGTAGTTTAGAGACAGATGGAAGAGAATCGTGGGGGGTGGGGGAGAGGACTAAACGAATTCGAATCGAAGGTAAATGTGGTAGAAAGAACCTCGCCGCATGCGTCTGACGGTCCTGCAGGCGTTGTCGATTCGCCTGCACGAGATTTCGTTTAACCATCGAAGTTGAAGGCTCCGGAGATCGAAGTAGGCTGTAGAACTGGTTGCGACGGATCTTCCTCTGGTGACAGAAACACGAGAGACGGACAGCGGGAGAAACGTCGTGCCTGGACTGCGCTGCCTCTGACAAGAGGCGAATGTAACCGCGTCTCCGTCTGCGACGACGATTCGCACCAATGAAACGGAAAGAACCTTTAAGGATGGAAACAACTGACGAAAGTAAACTAGTTGCAATGAGATAAGGTTGTACAATCTGAGCATAAAATAAATTCTCATTCGTGCCAAGTTGTTTCTTTCCCTGTTCTCGTTTCAGCTATTAAATAGAGCGTTTGTTGTGTAAAATAGTAAGACTGTTGGAAAAATCACTGGCAGTCATATCCAGGGACCCAGGGACATATGTCGGATAGAAAATACTATTATTTGGTACACGATACATGTCCAAAACCCCGGGTTTAGCAGGGACAATTATCGCCTGGTAGATTGCACTATTCTTTTATACACAGAAAAATGCCACGAATATGTTGGTGAAAGTGCCATCATAAAGTAATGAAAAAAGTTTTGTTATTGGATTGGTAGTGGTCTCCTGGTCGCACACTCATATACCCGACACGTAATTATGTCTCTCTCTGTGACCGAGGTCTCTCGAGCTTCAGGGCCTCTGACGGAGTATACCCCGCGGCAGAGGGGATAGTGCTGGGACTCTTATCGGCTAGATATTTGGGACATATATCGAGAAAACACTGTAGTTGGCAATATTAAATTTCGTAAATGAAAAACGAGGATAGTTGAGAATATTGTATCAATACACACGATGACGAGACCGTTTTAATTAGAGATTGTAACCACGATGATGGGATAGACGTAAAAAATAAACAGATTAACTTTACATATCATCGGGTACTATCATTGTCTGTGTTTGCCGCGTATAATACTCTGCGGTACATAATGATTGCACGAAACTACGATTACTAAGATTTGTACGATCGGATGACCTGACCTAATGAATGGAATGATTTTACGCGAGAGGACGCGAGAACGGAAAAGTGGAGAGCAGTAACTAGTAAGAGGTGGAAAGAGAAGTGGAAAGATCAAAGGAAGCTCGTACCGATAGGAGAATACGGCACCAAAAAAGAAAAAAAAAAGGAGACCAAAAGGCATCGAACAAGAGACAAAGAACGTTCGAAAGACTTCGCAGGAAATTTTTCTGACAATGAGACCGTTGTTCTATCGACGACTTAATCGTGAAAAAAAGGAGTACAGAGAGTTATGAAATGATCACGATACAAAAGCGGTAATGGAAACAATGAAGCCGTAGGAGGAAAACAAGAAGATGGAAGATCGCATAGAGAAGATGAAGAGGGAACAGGAAGCAAAGCGTAACGGAGACGGCTAGCAGACGCAAGGATCGAGGAAAGGTATTTCGTCTAAGGAACCAGCGGAGCGAGTCGTACTAACTGCTCTTTTCCCCAGACCCCCTTAGACCCCCTTAAACCCCCATTGGACCCCCTTTACCCGCGAGAATCCGCCAGCCGTGCCCATCTTTGTACTCGCGATGCTTTCTGTCTTCTTCGTTCCTTCCACTTCCGTTTCGGCTTGCGCGAAGATCGTTCTCTCTATCGTTCTACTCATTTGCATCGGCTGTCTCCGCTAGTCTTTCCAGTCGAACAATGAATCGGTGGACGAAACTCTGTCCCTCCGTTGATCCGTTTAATCGTTCGTTCGGGATATGAGCCTAAACGATCGAACCCGTCGGACTGTTAACATTCCTTGGAATGCGAAGATTCCCTGCCTTCTTTCTTCCAAGAGCTGACCGTGCTTGCTCGGAGAGGCTATTTATTACCGAACGGAATTTAGCACTGATTCACCTCCGTCCTAGCATCCGATGGTTGCGGTTCATTAATATCGGTCTACCACGTAACACGCTGGAATCCGTTGGAATGCCTGGACGTCGAATTTGCGGCGAGCAAGTAATTCGTATCCGATAGAACCGTTCTTCCTCGAGGACTCCATTCAAAAGACGCTCGACTTTGCTATCTCTTTCGAACAAAACGTGCAACGAGTACCCCGTCAAGATTGAACCTTCAACTTGGGTTTCCTATTTAGAACTTTCTCAAACTACACACCGTCGCCTTTCATAATATGTATTGCAAAAATACTCGTTCAAAATGTTTGGTCAATTCTCTTCCATACACGATCTCGAGTAAGCGTTACTTCATCCAAGTGGCATCGAGCTGAATCTGACTGAGAACGATCGATTGTCTTTTGAAACATTGACGGTTAGGTTGACGGGGTGTTTTTCATGAAAGAATTCACAACAATTGTTTCTTTATTCGTATCGATTGTTGATAGTATCGTAATATGGAACCGAAGAGCATGGTAATACAGTTTACGTTCGGCGTGGATCAAAGCATAGTATCTCCTGGACGATACATGTCTCTGGGTAGACCCGTGTTGAGGACATATATCGAGAAAAGATTGACTTTCGAACCGTATGCAATTTTGTACGTATACATGGATAATAATTTTTCAGAGATATGATCAGTGCGCTCTTGTGGGAGCGATTGGTGGAGATTAACCTTCGTGTCAGCGGACTGTAGACTATAGTCGAGCCAAAACGAAAAATGAGTATCCCCTACAGAAAGTAAGGAGAAAAGTGTTCCCGTTTTGTGCGACGAGTTCGAGTGGGCGTAATCGCGCTTTCAGAGTCAATGCTAAACTGTCCGTCATATTTCGGAGAACAATGGCGCCCGGACGAAAGTGGAGAAAAAACGGTCGAACAATGAAGTTAAGGACATTTGGTGAGCCTTTAATTTCCATTTCGCCGGGCGGCATCTTTTGAGATCGATCCCGGTCCTATCCCCGCTTGCTTGATAGCCTCCAGAGAAGAAAGACAGGCTTCCGGCGAGCCTGTGAAGTATATATTCGAGGGAAGGGACTCTAGCGGGCGAGGTTAAATATGCAGGGTGTTTGCAGAGTCCCCGGACGGACGACTTCATTGGGTCTAATTGCGGTAATGCTCACAGCCCACGGCCACTTTACTCTGTCCAACTTTGAGCGACCACGAAAAGCGTAATCGCGGTTCATGGTTGACATGGCTCGCTCATCTGTGTACCCTCACCTGAGTTAAACCACCCCCTGGATTTACCCTGTCGACTTTTGGGCACACTCGATACCTGCTTTCGTTCTTAGCCGGACTCCTTTTTTTCTTTGGATGTGAGTGCTAATCAAATTCCAAGTGTCTCCTTTCCGCCGAATTTCTCGGAGAACGTTTGGTAACGTCGGCTCATATTGTCCTAGTAATTACCAAGTTGTTTTAGTCCCAGTTGCGTCACTTTTGTGGGCCCATTCGAAAAGATTTCTGTCCCAGAATGATTAGGAAAAGATTCCTGAGGTGACTGTAAGCACCTTCTTCGTTTGCCAATCAGAGCGCTGCTAGTAGCCGCGCTCTGATTGACTCGTGTTCTTCGTTAACAACTCGAGAACAAAGCGTTTCAGGGCGAATCGGCAAAAGGATAAAGTGCTTAGGACAACCACCTCAGGAATTCTACCTGTCTTTTTCCTACACTCTTCCTGGGACACTCTGTGTATGTATGACTAAATCTTTTTAAACTATAAAATACCTGAATAGTTGGCAACAAATCAGAGTCATTCAAAACAGAAAGGAACAGGTTAAGTGTCCCGAGCTACGAAATGCTGCGTCATAAAAGTTGGAGCATCTTTATCTACCATACCTCTTGAAAACTAGAATATGGCACATCTCGTAGGTAATGTGCCCCCTTCTCCATAAAATGCTATAAGAAAAGACACCAACGGTTACCAACGGCTTTCCGTAGGTTTACGTAAAAGTGACGTACATACATCGTTAGAGTAACACCTACATTTTTCCTATCAAGTTTACGCATTGCAAAACATTTGTAACATTTATCGGTCGACGAGTTAAGTACGAGGTGTATACAGGGCGACACATAACACGGTAAGCACGAACGAGGTCTTCGTACGTGAAGTTACGCTTCTTGAAGGAGGTTATTTGAAGGTCAACATATTAAATACAAAAATGTTGTATTCCCTTGAAAGGGGTAACTCCTGAGGTCATTTGAAGAAACTTTCTCCTTTCAGAAAATATTCTCCGCGGCTTTGTTAAGGAATTATTAACGAAAAACACCGACCAATCAGAGCACAGGTCCCGCTGATCGCGCTGTTGGCATTGGCCGGTCCGAAATCCGTCCGCAGTAGCCGCACTCCGATTGGTCCGTGTGTTTCGTTAATAACTCCTTAACGAAGCCGCGGAGAACATTCTCGCAAAGGAAAAAATTACTTCGAACGACCTCAGGAATCATGTCAAGGAATTGCAACATTCTTGGAACACTGTATACTTGGCAAAAAAATGTCCGAAATATCAAAGCTATTACTAATAAGTTTTGGACCACAAATTGGAGCTGCGTTACTTCATAAGACAGGCTTCCAAAATGGAGGTCAACTTTGGAACTTGGAATAAAATTAATTTATAGATAGTTTTTTTTTTCAGTTCCAGAGCATCTTCGGCAATTTGCATGAAAAATTAGATTTTCTGACGACTACCAAAATGACTTTTGTCCAACTAGATTGGCAATTGGTAACATTATGCGACGTAGTGATTCGAACTACACACACGCACCGTGTGGCTGATAATGGATCATTTGGTTACACATAGCACCGAAACATAGTTTCTGACGTTTCGGTTACGCGGACCGGTGGTATAGAATAGAATTCCTTTGAGTCTGGGTACCTTCTCTAGACCTTGCAGCCCTCTGTGGACCGCGTAGCGTCCTGAACGCTAGATGAAAAGACTCCTCTTTCCTTCGTCCTTTGTCCCTGATTCAAAGGCTGCGGTAATTAGATTTGAGTTTTGCAAAGTTGATTGGGCCGAGCGTCGCCTCGGGCAATAGGAAATTTTATTACCGACACACAAATGACGGACACTGTCGAAACAATCGGAAGAAAACTCTTTCGAGGCGCCGCGTGTAAGTTCTACGGTATGAGAAATCCTTTACCCGGAATCCTTTGTTCAGCCTTGCGAACATGGCGGACTGTTTGTTACCAAAGCATTTTGTAACTTAACGGTGTTTCTGATGATTTTCAAAATGGGAAATAGAAAATACAAAATGCGACAGAATGTGAAAATATGGAATAGAAATGTAGAAAATATGACGTTTACAATTTACTAAAATAAATAATATGCGAAGTATAATTGATTCAAGCATAAATCGGATAATTTGATTCTTGAACTCTGTTATTTACCGGTATAATTATGTCTAATAAATATTAGAATAAAAAAGAAATAAATAGAGTAACGCATTCACATTATTTGTCATAATACACATCTTCTGACACATTATAGCTTTGCAAGATTTTGGTATTTTTAGTTGCAAATGTAAAAGTTTCTACGTAATCATAGTCGAAATTGCTATTATTCAGTTCTTCTTTCAATATAATTAAACTTTCAATATAATCATTAATGAGAAACAAATAGAAGACTGTTTCCTTTTTTAACCAAGAAATGTTTTTCTTTACTTGCAACAGGTAAACTACTAAATCTCGGGATTCGTGAGAATTTCCGAGAGGAAATCTCTAAAAATAAATGAATTACTAATTCAGGAATTACCGAGTCTCCGTGAAGCAAACAGTTCGGGAGAACACAATTACCAGTCGGCAAGAGAAGGATAAAGAAGTAGAAAAATAACTCTGGAAAACAGGTACAGGTACCTGTAGAAGCCCTTTAAAGTGGATTAAGATCGAACTGATTAACAATTATAGTTAATTACTTAGACAGGACGGGAGAGCTTTCCAATAGTTAGGTTTGAACAGGCCAAAGATTTGTAATTAAAACAAGTTATCGACTCATTAGCGGGAGTCAATTAAACCAGGATCGACCAATCGAAGATCCTGATGAATTCGGTATACATACGCCTTCAAGTCTGAACGCGATTCCCTGTTCCCTATGTATTTTCTACTTACTTCCGCAGCTCGATTCCTCGAACGGAGTCATAACGATCGTTAAAAATACCCACCGAACCGCGAAAATAATTTATATTTTCGTGCGGATGTACATGTGCGCGTGACCAGCATCGCGATTAAAATTCCGTAGAATTATATTTCGACCGTTGATAATGTATTTTTCTTGACTACCACAGATGTCCGTAAGCGTGCAGATTTTCAGTAATTTCTTTGCGCCCAGGCGTACCGCGGACGGTGGTGCGTCGCATCGCGTCGCGTCGCGTCGCGTCGCGTCGCGTCGCGTCGCGTCGCGTCGCGTCGCGTCGAGAACGTTGGCGGACCGGTTCCCGTTAAATTGGAAGTTACTCACGAGAGGACTTCCGTCGTAATAGCTAGATCGCCGGAGCCGGTAAACGTATTCCCTTCGTTCCCTGTCTTTTTTCATTTTCGTTCTTCTCCACAGTCCTCGCCGAGTTCGTCCTTGGCTCCACGGTTATTTTCAGTTCGCCTCTCTTGTCCTGTTCTTCCCCTCGCCGCCGCCAAGTCCGATTTCACTCGTCTCGTGGAAAACGATGTCTTGATTGCACGGAGAAATCTTCCGACGGAGTCTTTACAGTTTCCTTCCATCCAACCCCTCCAACCACCCTCCTCCTCCTCCTCCTCCCGCTATCCCCCTTTTCCCTCTATATGGCAGGAATTTTGTAGCCGACAGTGAACACGCTCGTTCGAGGAACCGTAGCTTCGTCGTCTCTCCTCTCTCGTCTCTCGTCTCGACGGGCGACAACACGGGAGAGGGAGGGTAACCGTTTCAACGAACGGAACCGGTGTTTGTCCCGCAGTTTATCGGTAGACGCCGCTTCCTCGACCAGAGGATCGTTGATTCCACCCCGCTTCGATCGTCGAGATGAAAAGTACTCGTATCGACGATCATCGGACACTGATTTCTTTCTGATAGCCGGGTCACCGCTCGTCGATCGCAAGCGTCTTGCTAGAGACCCTACACAGTACACAGTCTCCGGAGCCATCATGTTTTTCGATGTCAAGAATCAGGTATCACCATTTTCTCCTGCTCGATCCTAAAGCTCGCGACTCTGATGATATTCTTCGAAGAAAAAGATAGGGAACTATAATGTGTCTATCTTGCTCCGTCTGCTTCAGACTGATCCCGGAACAGACTTTACTATGATCATCGCACAGCGTTGACGATCATCTCGACTAATGCTGAACTTTGTCCAGCCGAAAGAAAACAGTGTTTCGTGGTCTCGGTTTTATATTACGATGCTGCTTTAGTTGCGTACAGTATTTAATCCATTTGCGTCATAAGGAAATATGAAAAGAAGGCCTTTATCACTAAACTTACAAAAATGGCTACATCTTCATCTTTAACAACGTCCTCCGTTTCTATTTTTTAGCTAACGAATAGTGGAAAATTGAGCGTATATATACGGTAATGGTGCAAATGGGTTAACGAAAGCCACCGTTCATATTTAACGAAATACACAGGAAGTCTATAATTCGGTTTGTAGAATTTATTAAATCATCCATGGTTCCCGAATGAAAGACATGTTCAGATACATGCGTTGATAAAATTCTAAAATTTCGAACTGTAAAACAGACATGATGTTTCGGTATCGTAGCTAGCCGGGGCTTTTAAGAATCCTCTACCCACGCAGAAGACTACGAGTTTCGTGTCTGGAGGTCCAATATTGAAATATGGCAGTTTCGTCAGGTGTCTGCGTCATAAATTCGCAGTGCTCTCTCACGACAGCAAATTCGGGTCCGAGGAGGAAACGTGTTTCCAGCCTTTCAGTTTCTATTTTCTCAATTTCGTGTTCTCCCTATTTCTCATTCTGGCAAGCAACGGGATGCGCGACGCGAGGAGCCGCCGCCGTTTTGGCCGAAACCGTCGTCGTTCCGTCTATTTTATCGGAGAACGTCGATCGCTGCCGCGAGCAGAAGACTGCAATTTTGAAGCGAAGCTTTTCGTCGACACTTTCGGCCCCTCCGACCCCGTTCGCTCTTTCATCCTCCTTTTCCTCTTTGCCTCCGCGCCGCTCACCTCTTATCGCGTTTATCGTGCTTCTCGTCCGACACGTTTGCGCGAAAGTCATTCCCAATCGATAACCGGCGCGTCTGGGCACCTCCGTTTCGGAAAATGTTTTTGCCGAACCGAGTCCCTAACTAAATACCGATCTTCGTTCTTCGTTCGAAGCCTTCGTCGTTTTTTTTTTCCTTCGCTCGTTCTCGCCGAGCCGATACACAGCGATACGAATGTCTAACGGCGTCGCGGAACAACCACTTCGCTATCAGAGATACATATATATGTGTTCCACCTTGTTATCGTGACAGTACAACCTGTCTAGAATATATCAAAATGTTTTATTCAAATATTCTCAGCTAATCGCTTCCTGGAGACTCGCGTCGCTCTGAAAACTCCACGGTGTTCTCTTAAATGTTCAAACTTCGGAAGCGCGCAGAGGACCGATAAACTAATGAAAAAGTTCGGTAGAGATGTGCTCGTTTTTGCTCCGTTTCCGAGGAAATCGGGAAAAAACGAAACGAAACGTTTTTCCACTTATTTAATGTATACAGACTTATTCAACTGTTTGCTAAAGAAAATGTAGTAAACATCGTTATTGCAATTTGGTTTGGCTTATTCGAAAATATGTAATCGAATCATAATGTGAACTTATTAATAACTCCTATTTCAGAGAAGATCGGTTTCAATTTGAATGTGAAACTGTTTATTATCAAGGGAATTTTTATTCTTCTCGGCGCGAATTAATCGTCGTTAAAATTCCCTTATGGGTATTGCGTGATATTTTATGCTGCGTTGATATCGAGCCGCGTAAAGAAATATGCCCGCAATAGTGTCGGTAAACATCTGCCCTGCGCAGGTTATACACTCATAATTTGTGGTTAAATTAAACGCGGCCGGCCAGACTACCACATTTTTATTTTAACGCGGGTCATGAAATACGTTTCTTGGTTATTTCCGCCGCGGCGTTCAGATTTTCACACACAAACGCGTCCTTTTAAATGCTGAATTAACACGTATAACGTTACTTTGGAAGATTTAGAACCTAATTTAAACAATTTTCGCAAACATTTCTCCGAACCACTTTGAAAGACTCCTTGTTTAGTTGCGCGGACGTCTAAACTGTATCACTGTATATACTTACATGCAGTTTATTAGCTATGATCGAAACGGTGCATTCTCGAAACATCAATTTAAACTGTAATACAATTTTGTTGAAATAATCACGCGAATGCAGTTGTATTTGTGCCCGTGCGGAAATGATTGCCGATTGATTGAGGACATCTACTATATTCCCCATGCCACCGATAAGTTATCAGCAAGTCTTTCTTCCTTGTCCGTTCTTAACAACGTTGTTGGGTATTTTTACCGTCCGTCGGAGGTAGAAAGCGACGACAAAGCCGTCGTCGACGACGACGACGACGATGGATAGATCGTTAAGACGCGGCTTAATACGAGAAACGCGTATTATTTTATTTCTCCTTTGCTTCCCCGGCGGACAGGGAACAATTAGAAAGATAATTACAGTGAAAGTTGCATCTGCCGGATGGGCGGAGAATCCCTGGTCTATCATTCGCCGGTTTTTCCCCTTCTAACCGGATCACCATCCCTCTCCCTATACCTTTTTAACCGTCGTATTTTTGTAACTTTAATTATCACGTGTTCCCTGCAGTTCCAGGCTACTGGGATTTTCTACCGGCTTGTATATATGTTTACCCATTTACTAGCAGGGCCATTTACTGGCAGCGCACTAAACGTAGTTATTCACGATAGCAGAGGCGCAACGAGCCCGTTCAATCTCCATTGGGAATTTGGTACGACCAGCTAATTTGGGAGTCTGTTATCGACGTCGTAGGATTTTCAGCTCCCATTTATTTCTACGCTCTACTTCGGCGCCGCCATTGCCCTGGACCTGCTCGAGCTCACGTTAAAAGCTAAAATTCGTCGTGTACGCCGGCTCCCACAATCACCTCGAACGTTTTTCCCTTTTCCTCCTTGCTCGGCGTGTACCCGCGCGAATACATCAGGTTTAAAAAACGATTAGGCCGCGGATTCTTCCGTAGTCGCTGAAAGTTATCTCGGGAGTCGAATCCTGTGGAATGTAATTTTGTCATTGTAAATTTTAAAGCATCGAAAGTATCTAATTCATAAATTCAACGAAAATACCGAAGCTATTTGAAGCAATCGATTAATCTGTGAAATAATCATTTTCGCAGATTTTCGTTCGTTTTTTGACGTACCTGGTTTATTCATGAGACTACGGTATGCTGTTTGTTTAATCGCACCCGGTCGATTTGTTTACGACAGTGTTTTCGGTGGGGTTTTTATTGGAAATAAAAACAGTTATGTATCTGTGAACGAACGATAAATCCATGTTTAGATTCTTCCCACAAGTATTTATTAATGAGAAGAAATGCACAGGAATGGAGCACCGGCATCTTAGATATTATACTATATTTTGAATTCCGTAACTAATTCTGAAAATGAGTAGGAACGTATCACATGATCGTTAAACAGAAATTCTTATTTCGTTCACTTCACATTGTTAGATGTTTATTCCCGTGTACGATGAAAGAGCGAATGTTTTAAATGCATCTTACATTAAATTCTGCTTAATTCTTACTCATTAATCTTGCTTCGTAGTTTAATGGCGATCCATTTTACAATTAAAAAGGTAGCCAGAAATTTTTCCAGTGAAGCAATAAATTTTGTCGTCATGTGCCCCGCTCTTTTTTATCGTGGCCGCTTTAAACGGAAACCGGGACGTCGGCTTTAAAGCCTATTAGCTACGCCGGAAATTGGACACACCATAAAAATTTCAGTGCAGAGAAATGACAAGAGGTGAGAGACCACCGGGGCTTCAGAGGAACGGGACGAGGGAGAACGGACGAGGAAAATAATACGGCAGGGAACGATAGGGGATGGAAGGAGGAATGCGAAAGAACTGACGGAAGAAGAACAAACCTGAAAGAAAAAAGAGCATCTAGATCTCAACAATAAAAGGATTCGTGTGTTTCACGCATAATAAAATATAAAAATGTCGACGTACGAAATGTCACGAAGCCAGTAGAAAAATAAGTCCATGCGTTGACCGTCAACTTCAGAACCACTTAATCGCTTGATAGACGTTTCGTCTGAGATGAGAATATTTTCTATTTTCATAGCGTTCTTCCAAACAATAAACTACTACCCCTGGCAAGAATATTCGGTCGGAACAGAAAATGACATAGCAAGTTTTTCACTTCCATTTCAGTATTTGCTTGTCACCGAACAAAACTGCGAATGCATTATTTTTACTAATAAATTCCTTGGCTAATTTTAATCTCTTTTTCTTATTAATATCACTAATGTACGGCTTCTTTCTAAGAACCCTGGCATGATAATCATTTTCACGAAGCACTATGGATTTATATCTTTCTTGAAGTAATCTCGCTGGAAGTTGTGTAGCAGAAATCTTTGGATTTCTTTTTTTGATTTCACGGATGAAATGTTTTTGATCGTACAGATATACCTAGAAAATAACGAAAAGCGTCTCCTGTTTCCCTGGTTTCTGCCAGTTTAGCGGAGGCAAATTGGCAAGTTACGCTGCATAACAGCTTTCCCAGTGGCCGGTTCAGCATATTCAAAACGCAATGAATTTCTCTAGTGTCGCTGACCGACGCTGCCCGGCTGCCGGCCTCTGGGAAACTAAATTACTTTTAGCCTACGCAGAGGCATGTATCGTTCTTGCATTTTTCAGCTTTTTCGCTTGATTATTCTAGCACGGAGCGTTTCCGGACCGTCGCGCCGCCGGGCAAATTTTACCAAATAGAAAAATATTTGTGAACACGTAAACGTTTCATCTGCTAGATTTTCGTGCTGCATAATCATTGGATAGAACAAAGGCGTGTAAACAGAGAAAATATTTCGAATATAAGTTCGGTTATCCCAGTGTTTACGAGGAATGTCCGTCGCATTGATCGAATAAAAACTAGCATAAAATGATCGACGCAAATTTACACCGCGAGTTACACAGTTTCTCGCATAAATCTCCGAGCAAAGCTGATGAAAAATGTGGCGTACAGAAAAAAAGTTTGTAAATGAAAGAAGCCGAAGTCACGGAGATCGTGCTTTTCACTTTCGACGCGGTTCCTTACCAGACGAATGATTAATTAAAAATCGGACACGCCTAATGGGTTACAGATAAATGCTCTGTGTTGCCGGCACTGTTTACTTAGTTCAGGTCGGTAATAAATCAACGTCTTATCGACACGTAAAAAGTTCTAGGTACCGTTAAGAATAGTCACTTTCAAGATCCTTCGTCGATCGTTTCCTCCGCGAACAGCCTCGCGATAATTCATTCCTCGGTGTGCATAGTTAACCAGCGTTAGCCTTACCCTCGCATAAATTTCACGTTGCTCGGAACAACAAAATAATCAGCTTCGACGGAGAGAAGATTGACGCGTGATCCGCTTAATTAACTCCACCCTTGATAGCGCACGTTATTTCAATAAATAGTTCCGTTGGCGTGTGTTCTTCCTTTTTGCAATGAGTTCCATTGCTTCTGAAAATTAGTGAAGCTCATTCGTGTAAAGAATTTATACGAATATTTTCAATATTGAATATTGATCGATCGGCTGCTCACTACTATATCTGTATACGTTTTTGTTATTAAATGGATGACGTTTGACGCGCTTGCGTCGTTTCGCCTTGTGTGTATGAATTAAATATTGAACTTTGGTTAAATTGCATAATTCTTATGCTGTGTTTTATTCAACAATTCCCGGTACGTTTTGCGCAGAATGTATACGAATTTTGTCATAGTTGGAGACTTTGTGAATTCTCAGTGTTAGACATAGCACTCGCGCCATAGCTCTCAACTTTAACCGATGACCGGAGAGGATCGGGAACGCGCGGAAGCGAAAAATTTGGAGGTCCGCGATACCTCGCGGAACACGAATGTCACAGAAGAAAAGTTTAAACGCGAGACGTGTTCATGCGCGGCGTTCACGAGTTTCTGTGTATTTCCCTTCGAGCAGATTTACCCCCGGGGCATAAATAAACAGAGTACGTAAGACAGTAAGTCAAACGTTGAAACACGTCGCAGCAGTTTCGCGCATGCCGCGAAACTTCCTGAATATCGCGAACGACTGTAAATCGAACAGCGAGAAAACTAGACGAACAGTTTGGAGCTTGCATCTGATTTCCTATCGCTGGCATTTTCGTTGTGTTAACATTTTCTCGGTCTTCGAGTAACGCCAGGCCGAACTTCGTCGGAGTACCTGAAATACGTCCAAGACGGTGCTGCCGTGGATCGGTGCACTGTTTTTCCAGAGTTAATTCAAAGTTTCTAATCGTTAGAGTTTAATAGGTTTGCGCTAGTACATTAAGAACCGATTTCATACGAAATTAATTCAGCAATAAAGTATTTTCATTAGTACAATATTTTTTTTGCTCTGGTTCGCCGTACCTAAAGCAAACAGAAACGCGAACCAATCGCAGCTTTGCAAATTAAAAGTTTAATTACACCGATTTAATACGTCGACGGGGCTCGGGACTCGAGAGATTTAATACGTGAAATATCGCGATTAAATTATCATCGTTACACTTTCTCTATACTCTATCCATGAAATTTGCAATAATTTAACGACGACGGCTCATGAGTGGATATCGAAGCTTTTCGAATGCTTGCTTATCTAAATACTAATATCCGCTATATCGCGCTAATAGTAATATCGGTTGATAATGACGGATACGAGGCCGCTTGGAGATTTTGCCACTGCGATATGAAACCGAAACGAGAAGCGTGCACTCTTAGAAATGAATTCGAACGTGCAAGAGGGTGAAATCGATCACCGTTAAAACTGTTGACCTCGATGAACGATATACCTCTTGTAATTGTAAAATAGGACGTGGATACGCAACGGATTTTCATATACCCGCACGTATCGTAAACGTTATCGTACGATTTCATGAAAGTGAGCGAACAGTAAAAAAAAAGAACATGTAGCTCGAAGATCATGCGCGACGCAACAAAATTGCTGTCTCCGCGAACTATCCAAGTGTTGCAATTATTCCGCTGGCAGCATTATTGGCTACCAAGGACACGTCTAATTAAGATACAACGTCGCTATTAGACAAATATCGTGTGGCAAATTGGTACAAATTACTTATGCCACGGTATACTATACTATACACATTTTGATGAGGAGTTTATTCGCATAAGACGAATACGTATATCAATACGGATACCGATTAGCGATTACCGCTATACGGTCTTCATTGTCTAGCCCAGTGATGATAATGCTCTTTGTATTATTCAATAGCGAACACGTTTTAACGTTTCATCGCGGAATTGTTTGTATTCACATTGTAGTTTTAAGATTAAAACGATTTCGCTTTACGATAATGTCATATGAAATTAGCAGAAGTATCGTTTCGAAGCACAGACCGCTTCAAATTGCAATGAATTCCCCGTAGAAGTTCGAAAATCGAGGCAATATGGGATTTCTAGCTAGCATATGTATACCAGTGCCTTATCAGCATGAAAAGCAGGCACAAACCAGTGTCTTATCAGCATGAGAAGCAGGTAGAAACCAGTGTGTGGAGGGTGACGAGGGTGCTTCTCTCTTTATCGTCCTGCCTCAAGGAAGCGAGGCACGCGTTTTATCAATTTTTCCCCCTTCAGGTTCTCCTACCTACGTACGGTCGCGCGCGAGTTTTCGTGACAAGGGGCGATCTAGACATTGATTGAAAGTTCCGAAGCTTGCTTACTCCTTTTCCACTCCACGGTCACTGTTATTCCTTTCTTAGGCGTCAATCGCTGCTTGATTAAATTTATGGATGGTAAAAAAAGCTGTTGTTGGATAGAAGGCGGGCAACGAATGCCGGGGGAATCCAGCTCGTAAACCGCACAACGGTGTCTTACTCGAGCTATTTCACTCGTTTCGCCGGCTGTTCCACGAGCTTCCTTCTGAAATTAAGGACCGCGGGAGTCTTAACTCGTGTATACGAGGCTTGGAAGGATACTCTAAGCTCTACCGATGTCCTTCGATTTTCCTCGTAACGCGCTCTCTGTCTTTCCACGCTACTCTCGGATAAACCATATCCCTGAATACGAGCTCCATCGTAAAAGTGGTTGTTGCTCGCCTAACTGTATTACCTTCTCTCTCGTCTCCTTTGTCTCTATTGCGTTAGACCCTCTATTTTCTTCTACTTTCCCTTTCTCCATTTCTCCCTCCCCCCCCCTCTCTCTCTCTCCACGCGAATATCCTCGCACGTGTGCGTTGTATTACTTTTTATTCGCCTGAGAGCTATAAACGCGACTAATAGCCCGATGGCTTTTCGGACGACCATAATCCAGCCAAAGGACCACCTCGCGAATAGAACGACCCTATTGTCATGGTTATCCTTGGTTATCCAATATGTATATACCTATTTGTGGCTGTGTGATATATATATATATATATATATATATATATATATCTGTACTTCTATTGAAATTTTACGCGATGCTGCTTTCAATTTCCTGTTTCGATGGCAGGCCGTGCAGCCTTTGTTCGCGCGCGATAGCTACTGGGTGCGGCGTAATTCGTTGCACGACAGGATATGCTGCGCTATTCGCGAGTAAATCGTGTGATGCGTGGTTCTTAAAAAGAAAAGTTCACTTTTCTTTTTAATACTAAACGTACCAATACTTCGTGTATACCTGTTCCTACCGTGCGTGGTCAAAATGACCGGTCCGTAAAGAAAGTTATTGTTAACCCTTTGCACTCGAAGCCATTTTAACTCCAAAATGAAACATTTCTTCCGACCTAGAATATTTCTTTTCGTGTTATACATACGAGAATGGTGCAATTTAGTCACCATTCACCATTCGAGTGCTAAGGGTTAATACATTAAACGTAGATGACAGTCGATTTGTTGCCGAATGGATTAGTAGACGAAAAACTTCCATAAAATGACGATACAAATTTATTTTCATATAATTTCAATTATACAAAAAAATACGTGTCGACCACCTTTGTGATTTGGATGCATTTGCCAGGAAACTTGGCTCATCTATTTTGAGTTGGCCATGCCACATTGAAAATAGCCTTTCTTTTATACTGATCGTTCAGGCTTAGAAGAGTAAATATCGTATTATCTCGTGCGGTGAAATTGACCGGCCGCGGGAGGTATGACAAGGTACATATATTGCTTGGAAAAAGGAAAATTAAAACCAGAAAGTAAATACTGAAAAATACATTGCATACATACTTTAAGGAAAGTCGTAAAGATCAATACCGATGTGATAATGTTGTATGTACGAAATTGTACGCAGAAGTTTGAAAAGGTCCATTTGACCGACTGTGATAGATTTACTGTTAAGACCCGTCGAACTGTGAATGAAAATGATTAACACGTTGAGTGCCAAAAAATCAATCCCAGAGATTCTCACCAAATCAGTGTAATTTAATTAATGAAACCGAAACTAGAAATTTAAAATGTATTACAGAGGAATAAAAAAGGTCCTAATAAAATTCGATTTATCTGGATATGTCAGAATAAAAATGAGTTTCTAAACCTACTAAAAAATCACTGTCACTCATACGTGACTGACATGACAGTTAACGTGTTAATTAAAAAGTCGCGCGTCGAATAGAACAGAATCACCAGTGTCCCCTTTGTCGAACCCTATCAGCTGCTTATCGGAATCCGTCCAATCTAGCAGGATACTGCGACCGTTCTCAATCTTAAACAAACGCAAAAAGACGATAGACGAATAAACGGACGGAACCCGGGGTTCGGTTCATCGATATTCGCAGCAGACGCGTGAGAAACCAAACAGAGACGGCAGGGACGGGAATGGAAGGGAAAAAGGAGGGTCGAAGGTAGATAAAGGAGGAAAGAAGGCAGCAATATCTTCCAAGAAGTAATCCTAGTCATTAGTGTCCCGATCGGTTTGCTCTAATACTGCCAGCTTCGGTATATCCTTCTTCTGGACTTGCTTCTTCTTCCCTGCACGCTCGGAAACCGATCCACCGCCGCCGCGTCGAGCCGCGCCGAGCCGCGCCGAGCCGCGCCGTCAGGTGACTAATGGATCCGAGGGCTAGTCCTGATTGTAAATGCAGATGCAGTCGATATACACGGACCTGTACATTCACAGGCACGCGATTACGGATGCGGATGAAAATACGTCTACTTCTTCAATATTAACAACAGCTTCGAAAGGGGAATGAGTTTTTTCCTAGCGAATTTGCATCCTCGATTCGGGGGCAGGAGAAACTGGCGGAGGGGCTGGGGGGGGGGGGGGGGTGATGCAGCAAAAAGGGTTTAGACTGTATACCTATGTTCTTGCAGAATATCTGAAGTGCATTTTTCAATGTTCTTTTCTAGTTGCGACTGTTTCAGTCAGAACTGTGTTGGTCCGATTTCTTGCTTTTCTCAGACCTTTTATTATTCCGAGCAGCCATCGGAAAGATAGTAATGAAAAATATATAGATACTGTATGTGCCTCGCAAGAAGTCTCGCTCGCTCCGCCTATCCCCACCGTTGACGCTCCGGCAGTCCAATGCTTAGGCTCTGACGTCACACGCTGCATAGTATGTGCGACCGCTTTAGCCAATAGAGCAGCTGGAGGCGTGCCTCTACCACTCTGACCAATCAGCTGGGACCAGATTCCTTTGCATTACTTGTATGTTTCGTTTAACACGGTTGGTCATAGAAGGGGGCGTCTAGTGTAAGGAAAAGTTTTCGATAATCGTCGACGACATATTTCGAAATAGTTGAAATCGGTGTGAAGAGTAACACTTTGCAAATAATTATCACCGACGACTTTGACCAGTGTTTAGGTACGGGGGAAAACCCGGAAAATCTTAACGAAAGTTGCAATTAATGGAACGGAGGGGGTCGAACAAGTCTCGGTATTTCTTTGGCAAAATCCAACCTGCTTCGCTTTGCATTTCTCATCACGCGGCCCCTTTACCTTCGGCCCCCTCCCCCTCGGTTCCCTTCCCCACACGCTCATTCAAAAAGAACTCTTCTCGTTCGCGAGGATGGCCTCCCCCTTCTCTTGTTCCTCCGTTCTCGCAGATCCTTTTTTCTTACCTTTCTTCTCCCTCCTGTTTCTCCCTTCCGTTCTTCTTCTTCTTCTACTTCTTCTTTTCTTTCTTTACCCCCACGCCGGCACCCTCTATCAATTTATTTTTCTCTCTTCGGAGCAGTGGACCGCGTAACGAGCAACGTAAATCAATCGGTTGGCATTGTGGCTTCGTTCCTTCGCCAGCGGTACTCATTCCTACCCTTCATAACTATTCCCGAACGTGGAGAGGCCAGCAGACAATTTTCAACGAAACCAGCAGAACCGAACAAGGATCTTTTCTCGTTTATCCTTGAAGATTTTTAAAAGATTCAATGAATTCTCTGTTATTCTCTGAGTTATGACTCACGGGGTACATCTCGCGATAGTGGGGATGACTCCGCGACGTTCATCATCCAATCCTTGGCGACATATACAGAGAAAAATCACTGTACCTAATACGTCCGATTCCAACAGTTGCTCCAAGATTAGAAACAACTACGAGTACATATTTTCCATTATTTGGTAGCTTCTGTAGTCTTGAAGTGATTTGTACGTTTATAACCCAGTACAGTTTCGCACATAATTTCTTTATTTTGCAAGGTTCTCGGAGTTTTAGGACTCGCCAGATTCGCGGCAACAAATTGTCTCTTATCTCGTGAATCGACGCGAAATGAAAAACACGAGGGATGCGAGAATGTAGGAATATGATGAGAATAAAGGTTGGAAGAGGAAGAAGGTGTTGGAGATTTTCTCGTGAGTTCGACCGAGGCTGCGGGGAAGTTGAGGATCGTTTCGCCCCTCTTCGACCACTACGTGCCGAACGCTTTAAGGGGCTTACCTACTTTCAGAGAGAACGCTCTCGCCGCCGCCTTCTTCTTTGCGGAAATCGAATATTTTCAACGGCATTTTCCTCCTTTCCCGGCGCGGTCAGGACGAGAGAAAAACTACCGGTGTCGCGTCTAACCTGTGCACCGATAGCGACAAACCTCTTCTGCTTCGTGTTTGCGAGTGTTTCGATGGGTCATCGATCGGTACATTTATCAGGCGTGTTTTTCTCTCTTGGTATATTCGACGTTATGTTTACCAGGCCAAGTGAATCGTGAATGAGTTAGGTGTCTCGTTGATGAATCGCAGTCATAAAACACTTTGTCGGTCGCTTTCTTCTCGATCGTAAAGACGACGTCCACTGACGTATACGGTGTATTATTCGGACAATTTCACGTTTCGTGACTTCTTCATGGATTTCAGAATGTTTGCAGCAGTAGACGTCTTCCTTGATGCTTCGTTCTATTTTTCACCTCGTGTCAAGATTCTTTTATACTTAGACTAGCCTCTTTCGATTTTGTAGCTCGTATCTAGAACTTTTCCTATCAGGTTTCATTTGAACCTATAGATAATTGATAATTAACCATTTGCACTCGAAGCTATTTTAACTCCAAAACGAAACATTTCTTCCGACCTAGAATATTGCCCTTCTATAGATTTTTTTTTCATGTTATATATAGGAAAATGCAAACAGATTTAATAATGTGAAAAATATTTTGAATAATGAAACAGCAATTTTTAGTGGCGCCTTACAGTCGTCATTCGATTGCTAAGGGTTAATAAGAATTTCTCTTTCTTCCTGAACAGATGCATATCGATAAACTATCAGAACAGATCAAATTGATTGACGCAAGCAATCAAATGGACGAAAGAGAGAAATTCGGAAATATTTTACTTCGTTAATAATTATAAAACATTTTAGTTCTTCCTGGAAGAAGAGGGATAACGAGGGACAGGTTGAACGACAGTGGTCAGGTTGGTTTCTGTAAGGTTCACGAGACCAGACCTCGTTTCGCCTTGACTCATATACGCGTCGGGCTGCTCGGGCCTCGGTGTCGAAGCCTCAATGCCTTTTTTCCCTCCGTGCCCGCCCGACTCTTCCCCCTCCCCACCTCTTTTATCTTTCGGTCCCTTTTTTCAACCCGACTCTGACTCCCTTTCGCTTCATACGTCTCGTTCGCGCTCCTTTCGCGACGAGTTTGCATTCACCTTCTATGCGTTGGCCGCATAATGCGATTTCAGTCTTTCGCAACGATTTTCGCTGGATGCCTCGTAAAGGGGGCGCAAGATTCTGATTTACCCGGGCGCTCTTCGTTTTCGGATCCTTCGTTATACAGCACAGAAATCGACATAACCGGATACCAGACTTATTTTCAATCATCCCGCGAGAATAAATGTTGCCCTCTCGTGCCTGAGAAGTTTCGCCGAAAAATTTGCTTCGGCTCCATGTTTCCAGCTTGTGCTCGTTCGAGTAAAACTAATTACTCGCGAGAACAAAGCCGCGAAAAAAAGGGAGTGCAACTTTATCCGTCGAAATCGAACGAATTTCTGTTTCGGAACATTGTTTCTTTCGTTACAAAGGAAAAACACGATCGCAGTTGGGTTAACTAGACTTATACTTCGCGCGTCAAATCAGCTACGATTGTTATTAGAATGCACAGCTCTTGTTTTTGTAAATTATATGCTCAAACAGTTGTCGAAGTTCGTCTATTGCACCTTGATGATTGCTCTTAGATTGGGGGTCGGCATTTTTCATGATTTTATTACAAGTTTCTCATAATTTTAAGAATAGCAATGGACTTGAAGTTTTAAACTCTGCGAAGATTTCTTCATGAACGAGACGCAATTAGCGCTCAGAGCGCAACGAAGAAATCGTAGCTTCGACGTTGCACAGGGGTGAATTGCAAAAATTCAACCTCCGACTTGCCCTGAGACACGCCTAAGCCTGGAGGGACAAACGTTATCCCGAAGTACACCGAAATTATGTCCTGGAAGCGTAATAATTCGGTCGGACGAGCAGGCTGAAGATAGCGTCGAGTCTCGACGTGTAATACACGTAAGGCAGGCAGCTTGGCTTCACGTTCGCTTCAGCGATAAGAAAATTTTAACGGGGATGCAGAGGTTATTTCGTGTGATAGGATAAGATGAGGCGGAGGTGTTAAATAGGGCGCGTTATCCGCCATTACTTGCAATTTTCTGTCATTAAACGTCCCTACCGTTCGCCACCCTTGCCCCCTCCTTCTCCTCCTCCTCCTCCTCCTCCTCCCTGCTACAATTTGTTTCTTGCACCTCGTACTAGATATTCCTATCTGTTATTCTCTGTTTTTCACAGCCATTCTTCGACCCCCTGTTCTGTAAACCACCCTGACTCTTTCTCTCTCACCCTTTCCCTTTTGTTTTCTCTCTTGATAGCGGTTTTTCTCCTGGCGGCTCCGCCCTTATTATTTCTTTCCTTCCTCCCAGTGGCGCTTGATTTGCCCTTGAGACTCGATTTCCGAGCCAAGCCCGGCAATGGTGTCCAATACGAGGGTGCCAGTCTCCGCGTTGAGGCGTGTTCCACCTCGAACCACTCGCTTTTTCTATTCTCTATTTTGTTATACATATATATATATATATACATACGTATGTATATGTGTATATTCATATTCATATTTTCCCCATATTCGCTGGTACACTCCACCCTTTATTTCAGTTTCCCCGCCCCGCTCCTCTTCGTTTTATTCTTGTTCAGCGTCTCGACCTCTTGTTTCCTTTTCCCTCCGTTGTTCCTTATTTTTTTCCAGCCTCGTCAGTCCCGTTCCTCGGTATTCTTCACGTCTGCCGGAACAAATAGGAATTTCAGCGGGCGGTGACGTGCTCGTAAAGCGCAACAAGTTGAGCCCCGACAGAAGGGTGTGTCTCGAAAAAATATTGGGAATTAAGGGAGCGGCCGTCGATGAAAAGATATTTCGCGCCGCTTACTTTCCTTCCTCCCCTCTCCAGTCTCTATTTAGAATAGGAAATTCGATTTCTTCTTCGGTGATGGATGAGGAGAATTACCAAAAAATTTTAGATTCACAGTCTCTCTAACACTTTTCACTTATTTATGAATATTTGCCTTTTTATGTTTCAGGTAAGCATTATCGAAGTATCCACTGTTTGGGTCTGCCTGCAATGTCTGGAACCCAATCACTCGTTAAGGTAACACCTCACTTATATGCAGAAATTTGCGAAAGCCCCTACCCAATATCTAGAACCAAATCGATTTTGTTTTCGATAAGAAACAATTCGATGCTTATGAATGAAAGTCTACGAAGAGTTTCGAGAAAGTTATTAGATCTGTGTTCAATCTAACAAATACTTTTCCGGATAAAAAGGTGAAGAACGTAGTGCGAGAGATTGCTGCAGTTTCGGCCATGCACGATCAAATTATCGACGAAAATGCCGGCATATTACCTCGAGCCATGTATCTGATCGACCATTGTGAGCCGCGAGCCAAGAGGGTGCAAATTTTATTGGAAATTCCCGAGGGCGTGTACACGATTAGGGGACCATGAGGCAAGCATAACCCCTTTTTCACCTTTAGTCCGTTTCTTTACGCCTCCGTGGAATTACTTCGTGGCCCCTTCGATCTTCTTCGCGCGAGCATACGAGCGAACGACAAAACTCTCGGTCGCCATAGTATCACGACGTCGCGCGTCGCGCGTACGACTTACGACGCGACGCGCGACGTCGGGCGCTCGTAAACACTGCAGGAAGTTGCTTGTACTCCGCCTGTAGTAACCTTGCTTGTACCTGGCCTACACGTTTCGCATACATATGTACCTGGGTACATACAATGCGAAGTTAGTCGAGGAAACATTTAGCAGTCGGTACGGCTGATTAGTAGGTTCGAGTTTTCGAGAATATTACGGGGATAAGGGTAAATTCAAGTTTTTCTTTCTTAATTTATTATATAATCTCCATCATTATCAAGGACAGTTTGCCATCTTTCCTGCAAACTTTCAACCCCCCTCTTATAGAAATCCAGGATTCGTGGAGCAAAACATGACATTAAGTGAATGTTTTATTTCTTAACACGTTGACTGCCGTGGGGGTCACCGGTGACCGGCGACGCAGCAAATGATAAAAGTACATAATTAGTGTAAATATTGATACTGATACATTTTTCAATAATACCATTGTTACTATAATGGTTTGAAGGAATTAATGCAATATAGAACGTACAAAAATAATTTTATTATTTGCTGCAAATAATATTTCAACATAATATGCATCGCATAATGAAAAATTCACGTTGGCGCCTTGGGCAAACCATGGAAAATGCGCCTGGCAGTCAACGTGTTAAAAACTGTAAAAGAATTCGTGTTTCCTCTTGAGCGATTGGTACAGAACCGAAGGCAAAACAAATTCTTTGCAAATAATTGATTATTTATGGGTACCCCTAATATTTCTAATCCGTCCGGGTTGTCGTTCTTCGTCGCGTTTTGTGATTCCCTTGGAAGTTGAAGCTCTTTTCCCGGCTACTAGACTCCCCCAGTTTGTTCGGCGCCGAGTTCTCGAAGTGGATAATTACGTGGTGTGGCTGCTCCACGAGAACGTGCCACTTGGTTTCGTTCCAGCAAGCTCGACTTTCTTTTTATTATCGGGACGGAAGGAAGTTGGTGTCCCGGTGGTTCGCTGGTCGCGCCAACGACCCGAAGCTCTCCGCTATGCCAGGAAAATGAATTATGCCGCACGGGGGCCACCGTCGCCTGCCTGCTCTCGTCGTCGCCTCCCGCGACCTCGAACTTGCTCGATAATCGTATTAATGAGAATGCTTGCGTACCGACACAGATTTTATTCGATATTATCGATACGTCCTTCCGCGGCCGATAATTCGACGTTTATAACCACCATCGAAAATCATATTTATGGTCACGCGTCAATATTTGCTCGCTCGGCTACCTTTACCGTCAGATTCCGCACGAATTGTTTCCAACTGACATTTCCGAAATGCTTTCGCTCATTTTTAATTGCCCCCGATGTATAGATATAAGATAGATATAGGAAGAATGGAATTATTCCGAAAATATCACAGTACAAATCATGAGAAATTTACTCTTGCAATTTAGTTAAGTAATTATTCTAGTATCTACACATCAATCTACAGTTGCATAATTCGGATAATCAAGCTCCCACTTAGCAGATACATTAATTTTTTTTTTTTTCATTGGAAAGATTAACGTGTATGGATAACTATGAAAACATGGTAACGTTATACAATGTTTACCCAGAATGATCCGAGGCCTTTAGAGCTTCGCTGTCCTTGTCTACGTTCGGCATGGATCAAAGAATAGTATCTCCTGGCCGATATATGTCCCTGGCTATAGAACCGTGTTTTGGAAATATATCGAGTAAACTCTATATTGTTAAATATAAACTAATATCCGTTTTTCATCCTGAACGTCGTTCATTCGGTCAGCATAAGTTTTCTCCTTATCTGGTTCAACATTTTTAAAAAGTAACTCCGTTACTAAACATTTTCTTACGATTTCCTGAACCCGAGATCAGTGTGGGAATTATTGGTTTGTGTATAGCACGTTGTTAACTGCTCGGGCAAACTTGATTAAATCTACTAATCTGTGCTCGTTTATCTGTAAATTCGGAAAAATCGAATATTCGCCGCTTATCGGCCATTCAGAGTACGCGTGTAAAAAGAAAATCCGCACCGTAACGAGTAAACAAATAAGCAAGTCGCTTGTTAACGCTCCCGGCACGCCGAGCTTATTATACTTTCTCGGCCCCGTCGCCCTCTAATCCATCTCTGCGAAGAAAAGTAATGGCCGAGGGTGAGCGAAGATATTGGTATTCCCGTCGAAAATATATCGGGCCGGCAAAGTTGTGCGTGGTTCGCGGGAGAAGAAGAGAGCCTTTAAAGTCGCGAAGTCGCTCGAAACAAATTACACACGAGGAGTCGCGGACGTCGAAGGACGTCGCTACACGTCAAGAGGCGCACACATGTTCGCTCGCACGAGGAAGCGCGCATACTTTTGTTCGGCGAGCTACCCCTCTTTTGTTATTTTCTCCGTCGGAAAGAAGGAAGAGAGCGGCGAACGGAAAAACTAGGCAGGAGGTCGAAGGTGGCGCGGATGTCTGTAGCGAGCGCGGGAGAAACATATGCGCGCGAGTTCGCCGAGATACGGTATAAAATATACTTAATCTGTATTCGGGACACGATCCCTGCCCAGCCGGCTGCTGCTGCCTAGCCGGGAGAATACAAAATTCCCGTATTCAGATGCTTTTGCGACAGAAATTGACTTTATTGAGGTTTATTGATCCGCAATATTGTGTTCCGACGCAACGTAGCACAGCCAGCCAGCCCGGTCGGTCGGTCGGGCCTTCGCGTGTCTCTATCCCCTCGAATTCTGCTGCCCCCCTTCCTGCGTTCCATTTCCCCCACCCCCGTCCCATTCCCGCCCCCTCCCTCCCTTCCCCTTTCGTTGTTGCATCATCCCCTCGCCCCTCGTACATCTGCCCTGGCCCCGCGATTCCCCTCCATGGCACCCACACGCGCGCAAAAGTGCGCAATTCTGTTGAATACGTGCACGCGTTCCGACTCTTCTTCCGCTACCGTATCCCCCCGAGATACACTTTACTTCCTCGCGTTGCACAATTTCGGACGGAGGATCGAGGCAGTTTACAGGATTCCCCGGGATTCTGGTATCCATGATGTACAGTCACGGCCAGAAATTAGTGTTGCTTTCGGAACCACGAGATTTGTGTGCTGGTTTCGAGATAAAGTGCTCGGCTTCGTTGTACGTTCACTCGTGGATTTCTACGTGGCTATTGGCCTGCCACATACATAAGTAATTCCTTCACGTTCGAATGGTCTCGCTTTAAAAATCCGTATGACCTTCAGCCCTGAAAACCAATATTGTAAATGCCACTTAATGGGGGATCCTCGAGTGTAATCGTTCTTCATAAAATGAAGGATTTAATATTTTCTTTTGCGGCAAAAGAAACATGTATCTGCCGCTCTGGTTCCTTTTGTATCGATCCGAAACGAAAAACTAAAAAACATCGTCGACGAACCTCGACAACTGGAAAAAAGTTATAATTAACGAGATGGCACTTTGAAATAAAATGCGATTTCCGTCGGAAACTTTTTCAGTTCTTTTGGCAATTGATGTAGTTATTTTGTTGGTTCGTCTACTAGAGAATATAATAAATGCGTAAATTTCAGCTCGATTGGCCCAATAATTTTGTAGTTATCTTGCTCGCCAACTCTGAAAAAAAGTAGTTTCGAGAAAAACGGGATTAAAGTTTTTAAATTAGAGAGCAGAGAGAATTTCGAATATAAAAATATATATAAATGTCGAATTGTAACTTTGGGAATGTATTCTACCTACTATTGTTAATTACAGCAAAAAAAAAAGGAATTGCTTGTGTCGCGTGTGTCTTTTGCACCATGCTTTGCAACAAGTCCGTAGACTCTAAAAATGCAATTAAATTGCATTACACGCATACAATGAACTATTCGAGAGTACAACATTTGTCTGTTCCAGCCGAGAGTTTGAAAAACTGTGTATGCATTGTAATTTCTTCTGATAAGATCGAGAACATTGGTATTGCGTGATACCAGTCGACAACCAATGGCTGAAGAGAGTCACGCATACGCGAAGCCGGTCATTAATGTGTCAACAACCTTCTTTCAATGATTCACTTGGATCGCATATACCCATAACGGATAAAGGGTAACGTAACTTAAGATGCAATTCTTCAAAATGAATTCCGTGACATTCGGAGTTTTAAGTACAGTATGACCGCGATTAATGCATTCACGGCCGATGACGCGAGCGTCGCGTCATTTAGTGTTTCCCTTCAGTACCCGAAGACGCAGTGTTCTGCTTCGTCGCTTAAAACGTTGTTAGTCAGCCTAGCAATAATAATACACGCATAAATTCCACTTAAAACTCGAAACTTGACCGTCGCATCACTTAAATTAATACCATAAAAAGAATTTCCAACATGTAATTTTTGCGTAATCATTTTGTTTCTATCTACAATGCTTCGAAAGATACTGATCCATTAACATTGTGTCGACTAAACAAAATGTGAACAAGAGTTCCTCCGATTATCGTTTCGCTTTTGAAATCTACAGGTTACAAACAAAAACTATATATTTTCATACGAACATACTAAATGTGGACTCGTTGTGTTAAATCTTCTATTACCAGAAGCATTTTCTACGATCAAGCAAATTTGACTACGAACGGTGGTTTTGCTAGATACTATTTTTTCTGATTTTTTTCTTTTTTTTTCATTACTAGTGATACTTCTGCGATGGAACTATTCATTTTGCGAGAATTCTCTGGAAAGTATGAGATTGTCGAAAGCGTTCAAATTCGACGACAATCGTTAACCGTGCTCGAGTTCGAACGAAACGCCGAAAAATGGTTTTATCGTGATGGGGACAATGAGACGGAGAACAAAGGAAGTCGCGGTGCTTAGAATCACGGCAGCGGAGGTTTGTGCTACGCGGTCCCTGTCGGTCGAACAGGTTTTCGTTCTCACAGTGACGTGGCCGCGATGCCCAGAATTTCATGGTGATCATCGAACCCTCGAGCCTGCCGAACAATCGGACGTTCCAACGAACCGATATATGACCCACCAACACAACTATTACATGTTTAAAATAACCGAAGGCCGAATCGTTCTGGCGACCAACGGCTTCTCGCGAACTCCGACCGAACTCCGAGAATAGACTGCGTATCTTTATGCAAAATAAAAAATATTTGCATTGATTGCAAGACACAGGTGCCGTTAAATCTTTTGAATATGTCCACTGCTTCAAATCCTGCTTACCCCTTTTTGTCATAAATGCATAAAATCCGTATTCTACACATAACATCGTCCCTTTTAAACGACACGCTCAGTTATCTTTTAGAAAGTAATGAAAATATCTTTGATCACTTCGATTTGTATGCACTTGCCATCGAAAGAAATGCGTTCGCGTCTTAGCCGGCAAATTTTATTCGCGAATGTCGTGCGATCGTACACGTTCTTTCATATATAAATGTAATTTGCGTGCCGGGAGTACGACGAGGATACGCCACATCTTTCCATGCAACCTGCGCCCTCTTTTCTTCCGTGTCGCGTCGCGGAGACACACGTATCTTCGGTAAAGTGGGTTCTGGCTTAGTCTTCAGACTTGCGGAGGAGAATATCGAATAAATATTAGCTATTTATCATTCACGAATTCATTTAAAATGAGGCGTTCGCGTGCTTCGTCCGAGGAAAAGTCTGCTTAGAATCATTTTCCCTTCTAATGTTGAAAAGTAATATCGCACAGAACGAGGATTATAAATAGTGATTCCACGGGACAAAATATTAGTGAAGAACACAATAAATTTTCTTGCATACGTTTTCTGCTTGGAATCATTTTCCGTTCTAATTTTGGAAAATAATATCGCAGAGGGCGAGGATTTCAAATAGTCATTGAAATTGGTACACAACACGGGATAAAAAATAAGTGAAGAACACAATAAATTTTCTTGCACTCGTTTTTGTTACGTCTTGGACTATCTGGTAAACATTTTGACCGGCGGTGGTAGGTTTAGTGTTAAAGATAGGTTCGATGGAAATAACAATTATGGTTTATCTCTTGATAGACCCACTTGTTGGTGCACTTGACCAGGGTCTAGATATCCATAGAAATAATCTAAAAATTGTTTATCCCCATTATTAGCGGCGTATAACCAGTTACAGATATAAAATACGCAAACAGATCTACATTCAGTGTAAAATGCATAAGTGAATACACTGAATTCTCGATATATGTCAACAACACGGGTCTTGTCAGGAGACATACCCGAACCGTGTTATGGTCGGCGTCCGAGGCCTCTCACGGGGTATACCCCCGCGGTAGTGGGGATAATTCCGCGACATTTATCGTCCAGGTCTTGGCGACATATATAGAGTAACTACTACAACTGTAACATACGCTTATCTGTCGCGAACTGTATCGAGTGAAACGAATTTTTGCGACATCGAGCACAGCCGGAAGAAACAGTTTTCTAATTTTGGTTGTCCGTTGGCCCGTTTAGAAGAGTCCTTGCTCAAATTACGGGAGCAACGAGCGCGCGTAAAACGGGCGGAATCTTTTGCTCACGAACCAAAGAGGACGTAACCGGGCGTCGCGTTTTCGGCTCGGTCCAAACGAGAATACACGCTCGCGTGAATAGTTATTTACTAGGGCTCGTATACGGCGACGGTTATGTCGTACGTGAGCCGCATTTAATGCCGCGCCGACCAATAGTTTGTAAGTGTTTTACCGTGTAGTTTTACTGCCGTGGCTCGAGTATTTCGAGCCTCCCCTGAAAAACATTCGGAGACGGCACGCGTGGCTGCGTGTTCGTGCCCGTGTGCCCCGGCAATATTCATGGCAATATTCTCGACCCAATAGAAACCCATTCTAGTCTCTCCCTCGCTCTCTCAACTTCCTCCTTCGTTCTCTCTATCCTCCGTTCCCTCTTCTCTAACGGTCCCCCTTCGGAAAGAGTTCTAGATTCTAGAGGCTGCCGCTTCTTTCCGCGCCATTTGCTCGCTCGTTCATCGACGCACGCGTCAAATTCCTCGCCGAACACGTAGTAGTTATCATTAGAAAACGGATGTTTACGAACATTCGCATTTTCGTCGACTAATTTCGGAAAATCAATACCACGCGGAAATTTGTTTAATCATCGGAAACGTCATTGCCTATTCCTGCAAATGGTATTAGCGTAAGGTACTCAAATACTCTGGGAGTGTCAATTACCGTGCCTACACTAACGAGCAAAACTGAGTCTACACTATTTGAAGCAACATAACTTTTTAAAAATTAGATCAAATGACTTGAATTTTATTGAGAAGTTAGAAGGATTAGTTTATTAGAAGAGGTGTAAACAATTTTTGAAAAAAGTTTGAATTGGTCGATAAAAGGACCAATAATAATAACGATTAAAAGTGCGATTTTAAGTCGAAAATCGTGAAAAATGGCAATTTTTCCACTTTTAAGCGTTTATAATATCGGTGAAATTTTCAGGATGGATATAATTTATTCAAGCGAATCAAACAAATTTTTCAAATTTTCAATACAGGCTCAGATAAAAAAGCTAAAAAAACCAATTTTTACTATTTCTTTTGCGATTCCGACCAATTCAAACTTTTTTCAAACATTTTTTACACCTCGTCTAATAAACTAATCCTTCTAACTTCTCAATAAAATCCAAGTCATTTGATCTAATTTTTAAAAAGTTATGTTGCTTCAAATAGTGTAGACTCAGTTTTGCTCGTTAGTGTATATTAATTGTACTTATTTTGAAAGCATAATGAAAATGAAAAAAGAGTTAAGAGATAATATATCTTATGTCTCCTTTTTTTAAAAATAGGTATAGTTAATGTAGGCGTAGTAATTGGCACACCCACAGTAATTGGACCTCTTACCTTAGTATGGAATAATGTCGGAGAACGTAGAACACCCGAGAATTTTAGTAGAGTTAAATTGGATGTTTGCAAAATTGTTCTCCTACATCTCCAACGGGGATTATTTAAAAAATTATTTGTAGAAAAATGTATTTACATGGAATACGAAATATTGAATCAAATACAATAATGTGGGAAACAATCATTTGGCATATATCAACTCTTTTTACATGTCATAGATTTTACAGAAGACGTTATCATTGGCATACCACGTAACACAACCGTCATAAAATTGTGGATGTTACTCCTTGTATGTAAATATTTATGATGGATGCTCACAATCAGCAAATTAATGACCATCATTCGTACAATCACGGCCATCGATTGTTACAATAAATTCAATAAATTCAGTCAATTGGCGAGTGGACGGTTTCTAGTTGAATCGCCACGCAACATTAATTTGTTAAATTATTTGATTATATGTGACTTGCGTATAAAGACTGGCAAAACAAAAGTTAGTATGATTGAGAAATTAATTTCCCGTTTGCTCTTTAATAGAATGTACTCTGTATGAATGTGTAATAAACATACACAAATTTGTCGTAGTAGACTAAACTGATTGAACCAAACTGGCTATTAAATAATTATATCTGTATAATGAACGTAGTTCTCTGAATAAAATATGACAATTTAGTCGTGTACGCTTTACAATACTTTTCATTTTTGCATAGATATGCACTGTTGTACGGTGAAGATCAATACTCAACCAATAATTCTTCATTTATTATCGTGAACAATAATTCTCACAGAAAATAAATATCACAATACCATTTTACATAGTTTAAGCAGACATAAACAATTATGTAGAGTTCTCTATTTTTTTATATTTATTTATAACAAAAAATATGCCTTGACTCGGTTTTCCACAATATGTTCAACGTTATATTCCTTTAAAATAAAGAGTATACTTTCAACTAATTTCGAACAATTACAATTTATGGTCACTTTACTATTTTTTTTCAATGGAACCACACTTTTTAAAACACCTACAATCATAATTCCTTTCACTAGGAATTCAATGACTATAAATACTGAAGGTCTTTCAAGGTCACAGACAGAGCCGCTCACGGGTCGTAATTATAAATTCTCTACCATCAAACGTCTCATTAGTAGACTGCGGATCTTTACGCATTTATGGCTTACGAAAATTTTCAAAACGCCCTAGAATATAAAATTCCATAGAATTTAATACGATTTTTATTTCTTTTGGCTTTCATTTCATTCCACTCTCTTAAAACATGTCTATAGAAATTGAAAATTGTTTACCAACCACACCAGTTGTTGAATCCAGATTTACAAGTTGCATCAGTGGCTCGATAATATTCTGTTCGTTTTCGGTAGTGGTTTGCGAAAGCTCGCAAATTATTTTTGTGTTTCCACGATGCTCGTTGCAGGTTTCGTGATCGGCGATTGTTGGCGTCGAGGCGACGCGACGCGGCGAACGGGCCGTGAAGTAAAAGTGGCATGTCGGTCGTACGTTACGAAACAAAGGGTTAAGTATCGCGACGAAGGCGAAGGGAGGGGCGGCCGCGCCGTTCACGCGGCACCAACTTAATATCGAGATCTCGCCGCGTGCGATTTATCAGGCAGGCAGCGCAGCGCCGTTGCAACGCGTTGCAGCGCGTACGCAACGTTGTATTTTACTCGAGTTTTCATTCTACGACGTGCTCATACATTAGCCCGCTCGTAATTCACGCGCTTACGGTACGTAACACGCTCTCACCGGCGCAATATCGCGCAGGACAGCGGGATATGCCGGGCATTCGAGTAAATATTCCGGAAGTTATTCCTCCCAGCGGCGACGCGCTAAGAGGAAACGATAGTTTTGGCAACCGGTGAGACCCACCGCAATGTCCTCTCCGTCGTCACTCTTTCTCCGTTCTGTTCTCTTCGACTCCCTTCCCCTCGACTCCCCTCTCCTCTCCACCCCCCCCTGTACCTAGGTATAGTGTAGAACAGAGCGGAAAGTGCTCGACGTTACGCGCTCGCGCGCGCTTAACCCGTTTGCCTTCGTGTCTATGTAACCATCCGTAGAAAGAGCAGAAGGTAGGGCAAGGGGCAGGAAGCGAGAAAGAAGATAGAGGCGAAACGAGGGCGGAACGGAGCGAGTAGGCGACTCTGGAGAAGTGATCGATGGGGTGGCGTTCAAGCGTGTCTAAATAATTAGCTGTCTCTGTTCCGACCCCACACCGTTTGTAGTGGCCGCCCTATAGATAATACACCGTACACGATGCGTGTATTCACTGACTGCACCCTCGCCGAAGGAGGGTGGCCACCGGAGGGAGAGAAAGACCCGATGGAAAGAGGATCGTTTGTAACCGGGAGGGAAAAGGAGAGAGAGAGGACGTGGTGTGATTTGCTGAGCCGCGTGGAATCGTGAATCACTCGCGTCGCGTATGGAACATTCACGGAGATTCACGAGGCGATACAATTTCCCGCTGTTTTCATAACTTTATGGTGAAATTCGATACGTGATTGCCGCGGATCGGACCGGGAGGGGGAAGTGAGTTCGCAACGACTTTTCCAGACTCGCCAAACGAATTACGAAATTTTTCATGTAGGACAATTAAGAACTCGTTAATTGATCATTCTTGTCAATAACATGATTTGATCGAGTTAATCGGTTGATTAAGCTTCTACGAAAGTAAAATATTGCTGCAGTTTGTAAAGAGAATGTTAACTCTCGCACAGCCGCAGTAGTAGATCCGCATCTACACCTTTTCTCTTTTATTATTTTTAATTTTTTTCTTAAAAACGAAATACAGCCTGTTTTGTTGCAACGCTGGGAATTGATGTGAAATGTGAAAGGCGATAATAGTAAACATTACTATTACTCGCTGCGCTAGATATACATGTGTACACAATTGAGAATACAGTGAATTCTCGATATATATCAACAAAATGGATCTTGCCAGCGTCATGTGTCCAGGAGACGTCCGAGGCCGGGCGGTAGTGGGAATAATTCCGCGACGTTTATCAGTCAGGCCAGGCGACATATATAGAGAAATCACTGTATGTCTCCGGTTACCAATCCGCCTCCTCTTCGGAAACTTTCCTTCGAAATAGAGTGTCGAAATCTGTGTATATTTATTACGCTCGATCATTTTACGACTGTGAAATTCGCACAAGTTTAACTGTGTGAAAGGGCTGGGTAAATTGACCTGGAAAAAGTTCTCCGCTAAAAAGAAGTCAACTATTTTGAGTGCGTTTTTTTAGAGAGGTTTAATTCGTTCCGTGGAATAAAGTCAGCGTAACGGTGGAACTCGAGTTCTTTTCCTCCCTCGATCAGCTGGTCTACGTTCCACACCCTCGATACAATCGTATCCGGACGGAATCGGTAATGTCCCGAAGTTCGCGGCTTATACGTCGCACGAGTCGTCGGATAATGTGCAAATCAGGCAACATAATGGGCCATTATGCAGGATCGATGCCATGGAAGGGCTGTTGTGCGCCGCGGGAGCGCAGCTTCACGGACTGCACACACTCGTGCATATGCAGATAGCGACGAGGATATGCCCGTGTCACACATATACCACGTACACGTATACCACGTACACCATGCATACAGACACGCATACATCGTAAACGGGCGCGCGTGCACGAGTCTGAACCAACAATGTAGCGCGAGAGCCAGACGCTTAGACGGTCCGTGTTCGTAGCCGTAACCGAAGACTCGCGCCCCGTGAAATTAAAATCAACCACCTTTAACGGTGCAATCTCCGTCTACGATCCTTTCCCGTATGATATTTCTTTTTGTCGCCGCTGACACCCTGCCTCGTGGACAGCGAAAGATTAATGTACGATTTCTGGACCCTGACCGGCCGACGTCGCGGAAGGATATATGTACACGCGTACATACATAGAAGAATATTCCTTGGAGACGTGATCGGAGGCTCGGTGAGAAACGATGGAATTTTACAAGAGATATAATGTTAGCGAAAGTTGGCTGCGAGCATCAATATCCAATGTTACAATCGGATAAAATCATGTGATAAAACCCTCCAATCCGAATCGAATTTGTTACAAGCCATTCGATAGTTTATCCGAAGAAAAGACTCTGTGCCAATTTTCAACCCTATATGTCAACATGGGGGGTATTAATGGGGTAACAAGGAAAATCTGGTTTTTCCATCATTTCTCTTATCCTCTTCAATTGAAAATTCGGAAAAAATTCATAGACATGCATTCTGATAGTTAAAGTATGCCTGATTTTTTTCAGAATTAAGGTAAGAGAAATTACGGAAAACTTGCTTTTCTTTATCATCCCGTTACTACCCCCATGTCGACGTATAGGGTTGAAAATTGGCAGAAATAAAAATTGAATAAGCTGTCGAATGGCCTATTGCAAATTCAATTTGATTTGGGGACACTTTTTACCTCCTTGTACAGCCGCAAGAATTGCAAGCAAGAAAGAATTGAAATTTTTTTTAAAGCGGCTTGTGAAAGGATATTATTATTAAATCGATAACGAAGCCTGATTCTTTCTCTGAATTTCCTTTTTGTTTTCACTCTCTAAGCTCGTTTCTAATCTGTTCTGAGTATAATGTATTTTGTAAAATACATGTATGCGGTACCTATATCTTCTTCATAATCATACTTTTATCGACCTACTTACGATCGTATCACCATACCGTATAGTCGGGCTACCACCTGATATTACGTGACCTTATTTCAGCCTTGCGAAGCCCGTCAAAAAGGTTGTAATGATTAGGAACGACTCACAATTTCATAAAACTGGCACTGTGTACCTTAGCTTTTGTTGTTTGCAACTTTATACGTACATCGTATAGAGGTCTTCAGCTAGTTGCGTATGCTTCGGCAGCGGCGTTTAAGCACTTTCCCCTATTCCATATGCATTACGGATAAATCCACTTGTGTTCCCAAGTTGAAGATCTTCTGTGATTTCGTTCTGTCTATTTGTGCCAACCATACTGTCTTAAACGATATTAAAGACCTAGTACTGGCACAAATTTTGCAACACAAGTGTGTTACACTTTGCTACATAAGCAGCATGACAGTATTTACATTAATAATCCTGCAACTACTCAGAGAAATCTACCGGTTGGAAAATGAAAAAAATACCATTTCTCTTATCTCAAAAATAAATTACTCATTTTCGATCAAGAAATATATTATTGAAAATATAAACCACGTATACGTTTGCTAGATGTTCGAAGGTAATTAATTGCAAGGTCAAATGAATGACATTATGGTAGATTCCCCTTGTCATCGTACAACTTTTTATATTTTTTGAGGTAAAGCGTACATATGCTTATTTTATCCACATTTTCAATACTATCTTTGTTAAACCAAAATCGGTTCCTGACATATATCGCGAAGTGACATATAAACCAAAATCGGTGCTATATATCGCGAATTCGCTGTACTTCGAAAACTTACGATTTGTAGTTAATACAGCTTGAAAACAATATAAAATGAGGAAAACAAATATTAGAAAAATGGGAAGAATGGAAGTCCGCTTGGCATTTAAGCAGCCTTTTTAAATTCCAGTCTTCAGTGTCCTGTTATTCGGTTTCCCGAACTGTTACAATTGATCTACAGGTACAGTGAAAGCCACGTTTGAGGGACTTTCGGAACGTCCGAAATCGACATGAAGCAAACCTTATCAGGATAGCAGAGAAGAATCGAGCCCGGCGTTTAGGGTCAGAGTCAGAGTCGGAGTAACGATAATTCTCTGTGGCCCACGCAGAAATCGTGAAAAAGATCGTTTCACCGGTGTCGTCGTACATAACGTGGTGGGCGTTCCGCGTTCTACATGGTTAGGTACGACCGGCGTTAAAGTAATGACATCTTAAGACGTATGTAAACGTCTCTTATCGAGTGCAGCAGGCGTCGTTGGACTCGCGCCCGCGGCAGTTTACCCGCTGGCTTACCGACGAACTATCCGCCGTGTTTCCGTCCCGTTCGCTCCTGCGATCTTAGTATCGACAACCATTTATTTTGTATGCGTAACACCGTGCGCGCGGTTCATTCTACGTGAGACATCGGCCTTGCCGCGGATTACACCGTCTCCACGTACGGGAAGGAAAAGTCCCCGCGAAAACGCTTCTACTTACGAGCCTGATTACACCCAGATTACGTAAACATGCTGGGGACAAACTATTCGTTCGCGACCATCCCCCCCGTTCTCTTTCCCTTGTTCTCTTCCCTCGAATCAATAGAATCCGTATGCTTTTGTTTGCCCGGGGAATCGTCATACGTTTCGCCCCACTTTCTCCGGGAACGCAGCTTTCTCAAAGATTAATGCCGGGCCACGATACGATATTTGTACGTTTTGGAATATTTTTTCTGCTGGTCCCAGAGGCGACAAAATTTTTAACGCGTTTTCTTTCGAGGAGATACCATAGACACTCACCGATTAGGAGGCACGTCAGAATGATAGGAATAACGTTGTTGCACCTGAAGACAAGACATCGAGCGTGTTGCATTAATGGCAGCAAGGTTTATGTATTCGCTAAGTGGTTTGTCAGACCTTTCATCGTGTCCTCTGGGACATAGTCTGGTGTCTCGATAGTTGTTGTAAGACTGGGAACCGAGTCGTGATAATTAGCGAAGCAGCTTTGAGGTGTTGCGGTAGCTATTAATCACGTCTATTCCGCATAATTTCATGGGACTCGACAGATCGATGCCTCGCAATTGTGCGAGGGGATCTATCTTCGGTTTTGGTCGGTTCGACGTATTCCTGATAAATGAAGCAAGGTACTTTCGTCGGGCGAGACCGAAATTCCGTTGGCTCCGCGTAGAACAATTCGCGAATAGACCACCGCGTCAGGTCTGTTTATTTTCAATGGCCGTTTCTGGATCCGGCGAAGACAGGACGCCATTGTGCTCGTCGAAGTCATAGCTGCCTTGGTATCTTCGCCAGCCTGGATTACGCGCACCGTGGTTTGGCAAACATTGTACAATCGCAGTTGCTAAAAGTGGCTCTGCTCGAAGCCTGGGATCACTCCAAGTTTTTCAAGCACAATGGCAGACCTTTGTAGTTACAAAGTAGAATGCGAATCTGTTAAATATGAAACGACGTTTCTATGTTCGGTTTCGAACGAACGCGCGATGGAATGTTTACAAGTTTTATTTATATAGGTACAGCGATTTCTCTATATTTGTCGCCA
>CM052118.1:8198154-8224251 GCA_028454245.1 Halictus quadricinctus | reverse complement strand
TAGGCGCAATTCGAAGGAAAGAGCTGAATTTCCCGGAGGATTTGCAATCTCTTCGATAAATTGGATAACTCACAGAAGATTAAGCCGAGGGAAATTTGGGGATCGCCGGAGAAGCTGGATCCCCCCAAAAAATAGAAGTTATCTGGGGTCTCTTAAAAGTTCCTCTGTCGGTTTATGGCGGCTGTTCCACCGGATACGTTACTGGATGGTCTCTATCAGGCTCGCGGAGAGAAGTTCTTACTCACGGAGAATAACTAAAGGGTGCAAGGGTGAGCGACATCAGAGGGGCGGGTGAATGCGGAGGGCAGAAGGTGTCGGTGGGCTAGGTTAACGACTTCCTGATGAGGCAATGTAAACCACAACTTCTTCGTAATGGACTCCCCTGTCCTCCGATATCGTCCTTAAAGTGGCTTTGCAAAGCTGCACAGCCATCGTACACGCTAGCTGAAACGTTGCTGGAACCTTGTCACGGTTATTAGAGATATCGACACAATTTGTAGCTCGTCCTCTCTCCGTCTTGTACTCTGTCGCTGCCACAAGCTCGTCCGACTTTATACACTTTTGTCGCTGCAATATAAAGAGAAACGAGCTGGTCAAAAGCACTTCGTATTTAAAACATCTACGGCGAAGCCACGGCTAATTGTCGCGTTGTTTGAAGAGTTAACTAACTTTTTATTTCCACCACTTATTAGCATTCACCGGGTTCCCGAGGAGCGCTTCATATCTCCGGTGAATAAACTTTTTATATGCCATTTACAGTGTTCACTCGGTATATATTATGTGTCCTCAACTTACGGGCTATACCCCGCGGCAGTGAGGATAGTTCTGGGACTTTTATCGGCTAGGCATTTGGGACGTATATCGAGTAAAGACTGTATTCGCTTTTAACGTATCTCACCCTATCTTTCGAGTGATTTTCGAGGGAGGGGGATGAGCAAACTGGAGAATGGTCTCAGCTTGCAGCTCGGCTCAGTCTCTTGTACCAAAGAAATTTTCCATTTAATACAGAATTTCAGTGATTCTAATGAGCTGAAACGGACTCGAAGAGCTTCGAGACACCGATAACTGCCTCGGAACTGAGAAGGTAACGGGGAAAATTATACATTCGCAAAAAGCATAGCGAGTTCACGTTGACTAGTGCCTGGACAGGCATTTAACAAGGCAAAGTCGTAAAATATTCAATTGGACGGACCAGCCTGTAAGCGGATACCGCGCCTTAAGAGTGGTTTCTTACCTGCCGTAACTTGGATCGTATTCGATTCTGTTTCTGCTTGTCAATGAAATGAAATTAACTTCCCTGCGGGCGGGACAAACTTTCTCGCGCATTGATTCCGCCATGAACTAGAATCAAAGTCAAACTTTGCCACTCTAACTGAGCAACCGTCCTCGTGATTGCGGATTTTCTTGCTTTCGAGAAGTCGCCGTGCCGCGTCAAGTAAATTGCAAATTAGACGCGAGACATTTTTACTTTGAATCTTTCAGAAGTTTGTCATTCAACTGAATAGGCACTACCGAATACAGTGATCTCCCTGTATATGTCGTCAAAGCCTGGATGATAAACGTCGCGGAATTATCCCCACTATCGCGGTACCCCATGAGGAGTCTCGGACGCCGAGGAGTGTAAACATAACACGGCTCGGGTATGTCTCCTGCACGATACAAGGACACTGGCAAGACCCTTGTTGCTGACATATATCGAGAATTCACTGTACTCTCAAATATGTGATCAGTTTGATAAGGAAAAAGTGAAACATAACGTTAGTTAATCTCGCATGCGAAAAGTCATTTCGAATAAATAAATCAATAATAAAATATGGTACAATTAAAAAAGGAAACGATTCTACTTAAAAGAATTAGTAACAAATGTAGCGTTTCAATGTTGTAGAAGAACATTCCGAACTGAATGAATCTAGACAAAAGTTCACTGCGTACTACGCATATATGCTTTCAATTACGGTACTGTGCGGTATTAGATAACATTTAATGCAATCGGAGGATCAACCGTTACAATTGAAGTATTTAATTACTGATCACGGTAATGATTAAAATAGGCATTCAATTGTGTATCGGATTGGCAATCAAATCAGTTATTTAATCGACAATTTGAGTCTATTATAAGGTTTCTCATTTATTGTTCCTCCATTACAATAAAAAAAAAAATAATCATTAAAATCATAAGTATAGTAAATAAAATTCTGAAGTATTTAATACAAATAGAATTTTAATTAAATTCCGATTAATTAACCTCTAACGGATAGTCTTTCATAATTAATGTCTTCCATGAGCAATTGACTTTATGACTACACTGTCAAGCAGAAAACTAGAACATAAACCACAGGTTATTGTGGGCCGACTAATTGCAAAAGTGGTACCGACCGGTTACTCTATTCACTGTGAAATGGCTCCGCGAAGCCTTGAAATTCGGCCCCGGATAACTCAGAGGAAAGAAGAGAAGGATTTGCGAAACGAGGGAGCGGATATATCGTAGCATGAATTATGAAACAACGTGTTTAATGACGCGCTGGATCCAGCCCACTGTAAATTTTCCACGGGGGGTTGAAGTTTTAAACCCTCTCCATGGCTTGTACCATTGTCATTCCTCTCGTACGACTCTCATTCCTGCGCCGCGCCGTCTCGTCGTTCGTTGGAGCCCCTCATTGACTTTCCCCGCACGTTCTTCTCTCTGCCCGCCGCTCCCGGGATACCAGGACACATTTTTCAGTTATTAGATACTCATTCCTAATTTCCTACGGCTCCCCCGTTTATTTTCCCGTTTCCTCATCTTCTATTGTTCACCTCGCCCGAAAGGACTTCTCTCATCGCCCCACGCTTGTCTATCCGACCGACCACCAACCACTTTTTCTTCTCTTCTCCTGTTATTTCGTTTCCCCCCTTTTTATTTTTGTTTTGTTGCCTACAATATAATTGGACTCGATGTTGACACTTCATCAACGGGCTAACTCATACTGCTCGTCGCCATGAATACTGGGACACCCTGTATAAAACGTTCTTTAAGCAGATCCTTATTTAAATAGTAGAAAACATATAAAAACACATTCCATATTGTTTATAATCTTTCCAAACTTTTTGCAGTTATTACCTTGCATTATCTGGTTTAAGATGTTTGTTTGTCCTATAAAACAAGTAGTACAAAATTTCTGATATTCGCGTTGAAGACTCATAAAAATGATCCTAAGTCCTTGAAGGTTTGAAATATTTTCCTATAAAAAGAAACCCCGTTATAAATAGCAAATAAGTGCTTTATTTACTATAGGAATATTGGCATAATACCAATTTTTTTATCAAAGTAACCCGTCGTTTTTGGAAATATTAAGCACGAAGAACCACGAGTTGTATCCCTCCCAAGTGTTTTCTCTTACAACGGGCAGTTTGATTCGCAGGGAACGATCCGGTACGGCCTGCGATAATTAAAATCGTAATAAAATCATAATGAACCGCGGCGAAAACCTGCTTTCACCTGGCCGGGAAGGATTTTTCCTATTAATCGAATCAATTTAAAGAGTATTGAAGATTTAATTCATGGGATCAGTTGCGAGTGGGGCTCCGAGACAAAGCTATTCATCGAAGGATTTCGCTTTATCCCTGATGTATTAGCGGAGCTTCTGGTCGGTCCGTTACACGTCGCTTTATTGCTATATAAAGTTCCTTTATTCGATGCGGAGATTCGATGTGATGAATAATAGTATAAAATTCAAAGAACTGTGCACAGGAGAAATAAAGAATACCAACCCGCCACAGGAATTAAAGACATTCATTCGAAGCTCGAGAACCTGTTCTTTCCTCGATATAAAGCTTTTCATCTGCTATGAATGCAATTTTTCACGAATATTTCTCCTAACACTTGCACAATTACCGGCAGACTTCTTCAACAGCCCCTGGACCTTTTGCAAGGGTATTTTATACCGTGTGTACATAATCACGAATGGGATCAAAGTGCGATAATTCTACGTTTCGAATATACATACATCAACTTTTGATAAACTTTGTGCAGAGGAATGTTGCCGATAAGAAATAATTGTTAGCTAAAACGTAACAAGTGAATGCGTTTTTATGTAATTTATCGTTACACTGATTACATAAACGATGAACGCTTTCACAGAGCTGAAATCATTTGTCACGGAATGAAACGTTACCGAACATTTGCAAGTCGTAGAAAGTAGTTGTATTTAATGAAAAGGAAAGAGAAATGGTCTTCGTCTACAATTAAATGCGGAATATTGAAACAAATTTTGTGAACAAGAGTTTCATTATTACGCTGTTTTCAACTGCTATGCGATTCAAGTTTAATAAGAAAGACGATTAATAAGGAGAAGAAACGCAAGAAAGGACAACAGCGTTAAGAATATACAGGATGTTCCAAAAATGTTGTGCTTCCTCGAAAGGGCTGATTCCAGGTGCCATTTCAGGTAACTTTTTCCTGTGCGAAAGTGGTCTCCGCGGCTCTGTTAACGAATTGTTTCTTATCTTTGGCAACAGGAAGTATTGATTTTTATACACGATCGAGCAACGCAAAGAAATTGTGAAAATTCACTACGAAAATGGTGAAAACTTGCGGAGACGGTTCGAAAAATCCGCTCGGATTTTGGTCATCATAACTCACCATCTCGCAAAATCATTTTCAGGGATGAGTGATGAATTTGGGGGACCGAAAATCCACAAATGATTCAACAGCTTCCCATGCATCCACCGCGAATCACTGTTTGGTGCGGATTTTGGGTTGGAGGAGTGATTGTTCGTTATCGTGACATGATAACCAACTTTTTATGGAATCAATGGAACTGCACGGTCTTGGAAGACATATTCCTCTAACAAGATGCCACACTGCGGGCGAAACAATGCAGTTACTGCAGACGAAGTTTCCTGGTCGTGTTATCTCGCGCCGCGGCGATGTGAATAGCCCACCAAGATCGTGCGATTTCACGCCATTGGACTTTTTTCTTTCGGGCTTTCTGAAAGGGAAACCGTATGCCAATGATCCACAGACCATTCCGGAGCTCAAGGAAGCAATTGGACGCGGCATTACTGAAATTAGTCCGCAATTACGCCAAACTGTTATCGAACATTTCGTCGAAAGAGCGAACGTTTGCAAACGGGGACGAGACGGCCATGATGACCTCCATGTTTGCTACATTAAAATAGAAATATTGATACTTTTCAAAAAAGAAATACAATTTACTAATGAATGAAAATGTCAGGTCATTTTGGGACACCCTGTAACACGTTAACTGCCATGTCAGTCACATATAACTGACAGTGATTTTTGACTAGGTGTAGACATTCATTTTTATTGTGACACATCCAGATAAACCGAACTTTATTAAGATCTTTAGAATTCAAAAAGGTAAAACAGCATCCCCTATAATACATTTAAAATTCCTAGTATCGCTTTTATTAATTAAATTACTCTGATTTTGTAAGAAATCGTGAAATTAACGTGTTAATCAAGAAAACGTAAAAGATTTCAGTTCGAACATTTGTTTAGGTATTTTTCATTTCTAAAGGACACTCGTGGAACAGCTTGAAATCGAACGATCATTGACATAATTGTATAATGTATTGGATTGAATCTGCTGATTCAAAACTGATGCCTAAGTGAATCAATAGGGCACGAGTCATGAAATGAAGAACCATGGAATTCCGACGACTAAATAAGAGTCAAGGGAGAAACTGCTTCCAGTGCAAAATGAAGCACCTATTATGTTGTCGCGAGGCTACCTCGGAGACACGTCTTAGGGCACTACGCGTTGCCCGCTTTGCCGCGCACACTGGATTCTACGCTGTTGAAAAAGTCTTTGAGGCGCTCGCAAATGTGGTTTCGCGCTTCTTCTACGTCGAGCTTTGACACTGAAACGAATTACGCGAACCTTTGCTAAACACAGGAGAAAGGAAATTAATGTAATCCGCCTGCATCGGAAAAATTTCATCGAAACCGTTTCTGTTGTCGAGGCAAAATGTCGATGTAGGGAATAAAAGTACTGGTCGATCTATCGATTCAACACGTTCCTGAACGCTCAGGTACACATACGAGGTTGGTAGTTTAAAGAAATCGATTCGGTTTTAGGAAGAATGCTCCGCGAATATACAGGAATTTTTGCGCGCGAACTCGGCATTCTCCAGGCTTTCAACATTGACATCTCCCGCCGAAATCCGACAAAACGCGTTTTCTCGCTTTGAACAATAGTTGGAAAAATACTGCGTCAGACTCTCCGTTCACTATTCGAGAGGTCTGTTCCTTTCTTCTCTCGCCTTTCTCCCGTTACATTTCTCAAGCGTCGCGCGTCGCTTCGCCCGGAGTAGAAATTTGACGGGCCGGAGAGATCAAGCGATCCCACGACATTCAGCGATCCTAAAAAATCCTCACGAGCGAACCATCGGTCTACGCCAGATGTGCCTGCGAACGAGAACCACGAAATGACGGGAGGATGATTCTTCAATTTAATCGCGAGATTATGGATATCCGGGCTGCGTACAGAATGTTTCAAAGCGAATCGAGTCTCTTGACAACATTGGTATCGCAAAAACAAGCTCATTCGAACAATTTTGGCTAGGAAGTGCCAGAATATTTCTCCTTTGAAATCGTGGTGTTCGTGGTGTATCACGGTATCAAGATTCCACGTTCTAATATTATTTCTTTTTCTAATAAAACTTGACTATTTTAGTAAACTAAACTTAAACTTTGTAATGCAGGAAAAATGATAACACAGCGCTTATAAATAAATGGTTTCCATTGCGCCGACACTTACCCTCCCATCTGTAAGTACAGTGAATTCTCGTTAAGAGTCAGTTCCGCCGTTCTGGTGACTGACTCTTAGACGAAATCTCAGGTCTACAAGTAAAAGCCTGTGACTGCTAAGCGATAGTGACAAGAAGACTGAGAAAATGTCTTTCCTACTACTTTGTGGGTAGTTTCTACTGACTCCAAATTGTAAGGTTGGCACTGACTCGTAACGAGAATTCACCGTATTGCGCGGATGTTCTTTAACGGAGCAATACGTACAACTTACTGGCGGAAATTTTTCAGAATATTTTCCCCCTAACTCTAAAGTAGGCGAATAAGGTATAAATTTGTCGAACTCTCGCGACAGATAGAATTCCACGGCAGAAGGAATTGGCATGTCGCTTCTTCTTTCTCGGCGTATTAAAAATTTCATGAGTAGACAGCAGAAAGTTGTACGCTAATTAGAGGGCACGTCGAGATACTTTCTTCGAAAGTTTCATCCGTGTATGCACCCACCAATTATCGATAAAATCGGCGCACACGGATGGAATCGATACGTCGAGTGCACCGCGACTCCTGTGAATCGAAAAGATGTTTAAATGTACTCCGGCGTACTCGAGTCACCGCAAACAACGTCTTGAAAATTTGTGGTAATGCGCGGCGCCGCTGCGCAGCCGGTTTAATGGAATCACGCCGCGCGTTCCCCCGTATGTTCCGTCGAGTTCGCCGTCGGGAATTGCAGTTAAACTTTACTGGATTCGAGATGTTTTGCTGATGTAAACTTCGCGATACACTTCCAACAGTGTTCGCCGGGTAATCGGATTTTCACTCGATGACCAGCCAGTTGGCCCGCTCGGAACGTTACGTGTTCAGTGAAATTTTCACGGATCAAACAGAACCAAAGGGCACCGCTGCTTGACCAATTATTTGTCAGTCGGTGCGCGTGTTAGCAATATGGGAGACCGGTGCTATGACTTCCGATTCTAAAGAAACATAAAATAATGTAGAAATAGTATACATAAATATTCTCATCTTTATCGAGTAATTTGTTAAATTTATTAGACTAATTTCGGGGGGAGATTCACCGCATTTTATTTTAATGTATTAATGTGCTGTTTGAAGAAGTTCGAAAAAGTGCATCTCTCGCTAGGGCCTGGGGTTAAATGCACCCCTTTCGTTTATACCTTCTGAATCGCTTTGGATCGCTTCAGAAATGTTTTCAGAGTCGACAAAATTAGGCGACACGAAGCAATAGGAGTTATCGCTCCGCTTTGGTATTCCCCGATCGCGCGTACACGCCGCGCCGAAGCACATAACTACGTACCATCGCGTCGCCTTCCGCTTCGCCCCTGTTCCTCGCGGTTCTGCCGTCCATGCGGCCATCCTTGGCTTCTGAAATTAGAAAACTTTTTATGTACGCCAATTTTTAACCACCGCGCCCTCTTCACCAGTAATTACTTTTTAAGCTTCTCTTTTGCATATTATCTGCGGCGTTTCTGGCCGCCGCGCCGCGCCTCGCCTCGGCGTAATTTCAAATTTGTATCGTTCTTGAAATCACCGCTACGCAATATTATACTGTCCGTTCTATTGGACCAGTTCATCAACACCGCGACTCGGTACCCTTTCCACATTACTGTTCTTTACAGCGTTTATTGATTTTTCCTCGATGGATTCCGGTCATTCCATTGTTTCCACGCGAGACATTTTTATACCACCGAAATTTTTCCGTTTGTTCAAAATACTCAGATTAAAGTCCGACCGGACTTTGTGTGCCGACCACTTTTTGCGGCAGTCTCACGGGACCAAGAGGAAGAAAAGGCAGAGCAACGTTTCATTCGTGATTACGTAATTATTCTTCGCGAGGCAGACGTTCCGCTCGGACGGTGAAACTGGTTCCTTTTTTTTTTTATTTTAACAACGATCTTTTGCCGGTATTTTCACCAGGGAGCAGAAATACATCTTCTAATTTGCATAGTAAATTTGCCCACGACAGCGTAACCTTTCGAGGACTTCGACCAACGATGTAAGGACATCGTTTGCGAACTGTTTCGCGTCGACGGCCTGCAACAGCCGCACGGAATATTTTTGTTCGTTTCCTTGACGAACGAAGCCCAAGAACAGACGTTGTTAAAGACTTTGTTACCTTTTCCGTTGAATTTTTAACGCATATCAGACTCAAGTGCAACCATAAAATTCCGTCTAATTGCATAAAAGTACCGACAAGTCTCTCGTATTCAATTTTATTATCTTGCTACTCAATTCAATTTTATTCTCTCTGCAAAGTTTACGTACTCTTTCGATAAAAGGCGATTTTTAAAAATTTCTTAAGTTTCTAGTCACTTTTATAACCTATTCGGATACTCTTGCAATAAATTATGAAGTCTACAGGATGTCCCCAAAAGAGTGTAGGAAATTCGTTACGAAACGCTTCGTTCTCCTGTTATTCTCGAAAAAATAAAAAAATACGGACCAATTAGAACGCGGCTACAGGGGAAGGATTCCGGACGGCTCGGCCAACGGTGACGCCGAGCTCTGATTGGTCCGTCCTTTTTCGTTAATAGCTCGGACACGAAGCGTTTCTGCGCGAATCGGAAAAAGAAAAAGGTGTTTAGAACCACCTCAGGAATCACCCCTTTCTTATTCCTCTTTCTGAGACACCCTGTACAGAGCTGTGGCTTGAGTTTTGTTGGCATGATCATCATTATGATGATATCGAGTGCAGATATTTGATCAAAGTGTTACAATATAAAGGAACGTTGCCAGAATTTAAATAGGACGTATCCAAATTTAGCATTGCAAAATACAATAGCCGCTTATTGACTGTCCATATTCGGGCCAGATAAGAGTTAGTAGAATGGCACGTGCACTTTTACTCGTCGCCGCAATTATGTGCAGGTGACAGAGTAGGAACTCGCGCGTGTACAAGTAATTACGTGTGAGCGAGAGGCGTTCCCAAGTGACAGTTATCTGATGACGCTTATCGAGCGGCTACTGCACGTAGACTTGTAGAATGTCGTAATGCAGTATCTAATAATAAAAATTCCTCCTCTGTTTTCCGCAACGTTGCATCAGGTTTGTGAAAAACAAGGTTTCAGAAACAAAGTTTCGTTCAATTAAAATTACTGAATGTTAAAAACATGTTCATTATATTAGTTAACAGCGTACGTTTCGTAGATATGATCGCGAGACCTATATTCGAGGATTGAACGCGCGTGTTTATCCGAATGATTATGACGTTCGCGTACACCTAGCAGTTATCTTCGATATTTTCTGTTTCGTTCATTGAGCAAGAACGATCATCAAAGAGGAATTTCTGCTCCCTTTGAAATTATTGCTGGTATTGAATTCACGCATCGAAGCACGAACTAGACCCGACTGCAGGCGATTCGATTCGAGAACAACCGCTTCCGTGTCATTTCGCGTCGACAGCCACGAGCCAGCTATTACGAAACCGGAAACGGCCAGTTGCGACGGGACTCGACGCCGCTGCTGATTTTTCATCGCCTCGTCGATTACCTTCTCTGACTGATACCTTTACTGTACGTTCATCGAATAACATGTTCATGAAATTGCTTAACTTTACTCAGCGTGGACATTTATTAGGTTTGCTGATGCATCAGGATTGAATATGTACTATTAGGGGGACCCATAAGTAATCAATTATTTGGAATCTAAAACAAACTTTGTAGTAAATTCAAGTTTTTCTTTCTTAATTTATTATATAATCTCCATCGTTATCGAGGACAGTTTGCCAACTTTGCAAATTTTCAATCCCCCTCTTATAGAAATCCAGGGTTTGTGAAGCAAAATATGACTCAAGGTGCCTCCTTGCATCTTATTCAGAAGTGAATGTTTTATTTCTTAAATAATGCTCCAGAGATCTAAAAAGACGGGGGGTGCGGTAAAACTTTCCATTGAAATTCTTTGATTTCTTCTTGAGTGAGTTTCGCTGTATGGGGCCGAGCATTTTTAATTTCCAGTATTACACTTTTTCTGTGGACTAAAGATCTCCCCTTTTTCAATAGTTCTGAACACAGCCGTTGTAATTGCTGACAATACAACTGAGCAGTAACTGTTTCTCCAGATTTCAACAACTCAAAGTGAATTATGCCACGACAGTCCCACCAAATGCACAGTAACACCTTTCCAAGTGATAAGCTAGGTTTAGGTTTGATTTGCAGAAAGCCATTGCTTGGAACGCTTTATGTTATCATAAAGAATCCACGAAATCTGGATAGCAACGAAGTGCAAATCGATCGACGAATGTTCTTGAAGATTTTCAGTAAACATCAAAGAGAAGTTGTTAAACGTAATTCAAATAAATGCGGCAATTAATATGATTTCATACAAAAAGATCTTTTTATTCTTCTGAAGACGCTAGAATTTTTCTCGGATCCCAGTGAATATACGTACATACATAACAGTAGTTCCGCGAGCACGAATATCAATTTCACCCTCGGTTCTTTATGCTCTCTTGGCGTTGTAACTTTTAAGCACAGCAGCGAATTTAAATTACTTTCGGAAAATATCTGCCACGAGAATGAAAATTGCATACGTATGTATGTATCCGTGGAAAATTACTATCCGCATGGTAGATCAAAATTCGTTCTCCTGTTACCGTTTAGCTGCTTATTAAGTTTTTCAGTTTGTCAGTTTTTATTCCAGCCGAGCTCTGTACCTTGCCCCGGCATCGCATAAGCATACGCCGCTTTCCCGTTTCTATTTTTCCCGGAAAGTTCACGGTCCAGAAGTCGGTCAACGCTAAGAATATCTTTCCGTTTCGAATTCACATGATGAAATCGGGGTTATTAATGTTGCCGCGCGTTCTAATTTCAAAGGTAGGACGAGGGTCTTCCTCACAATAGGCGAATCGCCATTCGTAACGTTCGAGTCGAACGCGAAAGGAGAAAACATCAAAGTCGCGGCTATTCGGTTGCTTCTGTCGGGTTAATCGACTAACTGACTGAAAAAAGAAAAACGCTTCAATTGTTCTTCAGAGGTTGCGAAAGATGGTTCTAAAAAGAAACAATGTTTCGACTCGTGTTTTTTGGCTGGGACACTATTGGTACAAATGGGTGCATAATGAAACACAAATTCTTTCAACACAGAATTATCCAAAATCAGTTTCGCTATTAAGACTTCCACTGTTCTAATTCTTTTTATACCGAATTGACACGATACTGAAGAAAATATCGCATGAAGAACTGCGATCGTAATTCATAAGACGTGAGACTCAAAATATAATTCTGTTAACGTAATCTTATCTTTCTGTTTCAGGTAAGTCGAGAAATCGCATGAAGCAGCGAACCAATAAGATGGAAGAAGAAGATACAACGAGACAATTAACACGGAGCTGTTATCGCGTCGTTACACGATACATTCACGTAAACAGGAATAAAAGAACGGAAAGAAATCGGACAGAACTTGCTTCTAAACTGTGGAAACACTTGCAAGGTCGACCCGTGTAAACAACGTCGAACGAACAATCGTTAACGACAGTATAAGCTTGAGTCTGCAGTAATGGGTCGTACAGCTGCTCTATTTAACGACATCCAGGTAACACTCTGCCGGCGCCAGGTTGCTGTACGGTCATCGTTATAAATAAAAAAAAAAACTAATTTTCTTCCACTTTGTTTCTTAAGAACCATCTGGTGTACAACCTGCGAAAGCACTAATAGATTTCTTTGCTTCTGCTTCGCCGCGCGTACGAGAACTTGAAGACGGAATGTGTAGAGTCAAAGCACAAATAAAATGAACGCCGCAACAACAATGGGGCCCGAGCAAATCGATACAATTTATTTATTTTCTGGAAGCTTGTAAGATCGATCATGTTGTTAAAACATCTTTGGAAAGGTGCTCCTAAATTTCGCCAAAATCCGAAATAGTAGTGGGATGAATGATTCTAAAAATTTTGAATTTTATCTCGTTATTGTTTCGTTAGTTGTGTAAATGTTAGTGCTTGAAGTACGTGGTCGGAATGCATCCCGTATATGCTTTGTGTATTCGAGTCTTCTTATCGATGTTTTACCGATACTTTGGATATTTACCGGGAAAATGTCACCGGTACCAGCATCTCTGTCCAGCTCGACGGAAACAAGACGAATCGACTCGCTGAACGATTTGCGCAATCGTTCGTGTGACGTTTGAACTGCGGAGCAAGGCGGCACGTGTCGCGTACGAAACACCGCAATGATAATAACGAAGTCAATTTCCCATGTCGGATCGTTAAAACTCCGGCAAACTGTCGAGAACACTTGAAAACGCGCGGCAGTTGTAATTGGGAAAAATTTAAACACAAAACGTTACCGCTTCGCGAGAGGTAACGATCGCGCGTGGAACACACTCATCGCGCGGAACATTCGAGGACAAAAAGGGGCGGGGGGAGGGGGGAGGGGGTACGTGAACCCGTTTTGTCGGAGGACCCTTCGGAAACGTTTATTACGAACTATCGAAGTGTCGACGGGGAAGTTCATTTTTCGATCGACCACTACCTCGTTACCGAAATTGAAAATCGTAAGCAGCTTTAATTGAGCGCGCAAACGAGATAACCTGCTCGTTGAAAATCCTCCATGACGTGCGGGATTTTGTTGAATGTCTGGAAAGTGTCTGAAATACTTCAAAATTTTTCGTTTTCTTCTCTTCTCGTCGAGCCGTTTATTTTGAAAGTGGTCCACTTAAATTGGTTATACTTAAATTGAGATATTTAAGGGTGTGTGTTTCAGTAAAATTCAAAATATAGGATACCAATGTGTCATACTGCTTAAGAGTGTCTAAAAGAGTTAAATTTCCAGTTCGTATTAAAATAATCGCAATTATTAAGTGAATAATATGTGTTTTCTTAGCAAAAATGGAGTTAAGCCACTTTCAAAGTTGACAACCAGATTCGTTATAAAATTTGAAAGGGCCCCGAGCCCGCTTATGTGTCCAAAATTATCGTGTATACTCTGAGTATACTTAACCGTAAATGTTGTTTGTGACAGCTAACTGGAAGCTGTACACGTAATTACGGGCAAGAGAAAATAATTGACAAATGGCCACTTTCAAAAGAAACGGCTGAAATAATATTTCGGGTTAAATGAATCTGTAGATTTAATATTTTTTAATTAGTATTTAATATTTTTAATTTGTTGCCTACCGTCGGCAGTCCGGCAAAGAACGATTAGACGTTATTTGCTCCTGGACGAACATTACCGGGAATGGAAGGCACCAGTAAGAATTGCCGCGGTCTTTAAGCGTCAGGAAGCGCGGAACTGTTTTAAAAACTCGCTGGAAGTTTTATTCCCTCGGTGCCTTAAACTCCTGCTGTGAAACTTTCGCGCACCTGCACCCCTACAACGAAACTTCCTTATTGAAAACTATTTGTTGTGTTTTCCGATTCGCGAACTCGTAAATGAAAAATTGTGCCACTCCAGTGAATCACATTCGCGCAGTTCTTACCAAACTTTATTTATCAAGTATCGGTTAATTCATGAGTGACAAATGTTTTGTTATGGCAAGCATTTGTATTAGTAACTTTCTTTTCTATCTACAGAGAAATCTCTCCCAGAATTCTCTAAGACGCGAGATAATTCAGCGTCCACTGGAGGGTTAACCTCTTGACCAAACACAGCTTGAGCTAATTACAACTCGCATGGCGTTCAATGTGTTCAATAGATGATCAAAGCGTTGCCATTCTCTAGTTTCTTGACTGGAGAATTTTTCTCAAAATTGAACGGTCCGGTTTCTACTAATTTTATCAGTATTAAACCAGATGTTGTATTTTTCCAAATTGTTGGAAAACTAACATTGATCTTACAATGTCTCCCACTGCTTGTGATTCATGACAAAGAAGTGTATACCACATTATTTCTGGAAACTTTTGTTCGTCACGTTTCAGCTAGTCAAGTTAAAATGGACACACTGTAGAACCGTGATCTATAATATTCTATAATATTATCGAGGTGTTCGCGTAGTTGGTATTCAGAAACTTTAAATAACATTGTCCCGAAAGATTCTATTCTTTACTTGTTTCACGTGTGCGTGTTAGCTTAGAAAAATCAATGTAGAGTTCTCGAAATAGCTTCATTCTACATCCAAAGAAAATTCGAGCTCGCTCGCGGAAAGCTCTCCAGTTTTCTTCAAATGGTAGCAGCTCGTGCACCGAGAATTCCTTGCAGCGAGCCGAAATTATCGTTGGAAACGATCGTTCACAGTAGCCAGTTTAGATTCTCTGCAGGGGCCAGCTGAAATTAAGGTTAATATGGAGCTGAGAGTGGCTGGGTGCGAAAGGTGCTATTTGTTCCCGGGGTCGATAGGAAGAACGAGTGGTTTGGCGCGTTCCGATGCCGTCTAGATATTCCAATACCGTCGACCGAAATAAAATAATGACGGAATCGCATTCAGCACTTTCTTTCCGGGCACTCTACGTGCCCGGCCAGATATTGCCGGCTAACTTATGTTGTTTGAAAATTCCGTTGGATAGTGCTTTCGCTAGTACCTACATTCCTATTATGTCTCCCACGTGATTTTCTCTTTGAGGGTGGACCGTAACGTGCGCGATTTTACCACTTCGCCTCGTTTCACCGTCGAACGTGAGATCGTGTTCCCGCTCGGGATAAGGGGATCGAAAGCTCCCCGGCTATTTTAATTCGACGGGGAACTTATTTCGACCGATTTCCCGCTTACGAGCTTGCTACAGCTGTGCCGTTATTTATCCTCGCGAAACTGTTCACGAATACGATGCGATTCGACTTTTACGCTTCTTTCCGATTCGGATTCCGATGATATTATTCTTGAAGATACGTTCCGTAATTACGAAACGCACAAGTCTGTTTATAACTAGTTCAATAACAATAACATACACAGTATGTCCCACAAGCTCTCTCCACTTGAATATCTTGGTTATTTCAAACGATACGAGAAAATGTTACCTACAGCAGTAGTAGGGCTTAAGAAATACATAATATGGTATAAATGATATTCTTGCAAGTGGAGGCGTTATAGAGGTATTAAAGAGAGAAAAAGAGAAATAGTAAATCTAACACGATTTACATAATCTATGTCATGTAATTTCTGGTGAAGGCTTTTGCCACTTGTGAAATTATATTAGAATTTCCCTGCATTTCGAAGTATTATCCGAATAAATGGAATGTTATTTTAAACGTACAAGTAATACATATTTACAGTAAGATGACTAAACTAGTGTGAAGAATATTTAATTGAAAAACCTGTCCAACGTGGCGCTATATCTTTCGATTTACGTTATATCCAACCGGGCTATGTCAGATTTTCTAATTTGGTAAAATTCGAAGAGCGATCCTCCTATCTGCATAAGAGGAGAAGGGTATCCTAGCAGCAGAGACAGTATATCATTCGGGAAGTGAAAAATGTTCCTCTTCTATCCAATTCTCCCTACTTCACGGCTCGCGATAAGAGTATTACCGGATGATATATCGCAGTGCGTGTTTACACGGATATTAAAATAATTTAATAAAAGTAGACGAAGTGCGCACACCCACGGTTATTAATATGCGAATAAATAACAAATCGAGATGTACGTCTACGTAATTCTGTTTGCCTATCATTATTGCGAGGTATGCAACAACATTATACGAGGAACACTTCATTTCATTTGCTAAACGAACAATTAACGAGATCTGTTATTTGCGAAATCAATCAGCAGATAAAAATCACAGAAATACTAAGCTGTTTTTTGATTACACATTCTGCGATTACTGATCCCAATATAAAATTAAAGAGAAGGAAACAACGGTTAATTATTTGCTTAAATATTTTTTCCCTTATCACTAAACAAAATATTAATACAGTGCAAATGCATGTTTCCGTAAAAAAAAAAAGATAAAGGCGTGGAAATTGGATTGAAATTTATAACGTCATTTCTATATTCTAAAAATATATTTTTTATTTTGCATTCCTTGTATACGACTTCAAATAACAACGAGTTTCGATTAATTTTCACTGACAAACGTCACCAATTAACGGTTGAAAAATGCTTGTAATTGCATCGCACTGTGCAAAACATAATGTATCTGAATAATTGCGATGGTATTGTTAAATATATATATATATATATATCTTTAAATATTTTGTGTCCGATATTATTTGATTTGTATGCAAAGTTATTCCTTACGTAAGAATAAAAAATTGTAGAAGAGTTCACAGACTCATAGAACGTGACACTATCTGGGCGAGAAAATTTAGAACGCTATGTATATAATTAATACATTTTTCATATTTTCTGCACATATTTGCATATTTGCCTATTTTCCGTGCAAGTTTGCATATCTTTTGTGCATAAATTGCATGTGCTTCTTGCATATTTTAAGTGCGTGTACATGCATCTGTTGTCTACTTATTACTGACCCAATGCCAGCAACAACTAGAGATGTATTATCATATTAAATCGGTTCATGCGAAACTAGCGATCATTAAGAGATGTCCCACCGTATTGAGATAAAACAGATACCCGGTACAGGAAATTCTCGATAAAAGTCCGCTACACGATTCTGCCGAGCGTCATATATCGGATAGGCAAAATGATTCTTTTATTCATGTCGAACGTTGTCTATGAATTGCACACTGCACGTTGGAATCATAATTAAAAAATCTTTTGTCCAAATGAAATGTTTAGAGAGGAACAAATATTTTCGTTTGAATTCACCCGCGTGCAACAGCAATTTCTTACGCATCAATTCTAATGTTTAACTCTTCTTTGGTGTATTTTACGATCGAATTTGCGTTTTCAATTCAATTCCCTTCGAACTTGATTAAAATGTTTGTGTTTTTAATCGTGCAGCAGTTTCCCGCCCTGTTCGAAGAAAAATTCTTTCAAGCACGAGCAAACAAAAGTTATATTCACATTTATGCCGGACAGTTTACACAGTGGAGGCGAGAGCAATAATGGAAAAATAACGTAGAAATGATTGCTCGCGGTGTTCTTAAATAACAGCATTTTCGTTTAACGCCAGCCCATGGTTCATGTTCTGTCACTTTGTATTCCGCGCGCACAATGCTCCTCGGTAATAACAGATCGTTGAGATAACAACGTCTGACAATCGTTGCACTCGTGACATAGTAATTCCCGATGACAAGCACGAACCGACTATCACCGGATAATAAGTGCATCAGAAATGGATGGAAGACGAATGTTGGTCGGATGAGTCAGAGGAATGCATGATAGAACATGCACGAGGTCTGCGGCAGACTTACTGTCGGCTTAGGGGATTTGCTTGGTCGGGTAAAAAAAACAGAATCATCCAAATTTCAAAACCAACGCGATGCCTGATAAACATATCAATCACAAATATTGTCGAATCTTTGCAACAAATTAAAAATATTAAATCTACAAATTTATTTAACCCTTTAATCGTTTATTTTTAAAGTGGCCTGTCCATTTGTCAATTATTTTTTCTTGCCCGTAATTACGATAATTTTGAACACATAAGTCTTCGCAGTTTGTTCAATAATTAAAACTAGGAGGCTCTGAAAATGGCCTAAGTCCATGATTGATAATGTCTAAAGGAGGTGGGTTATAGTTTTTGGTGGATCGAAAGGATTGGTTGGGTTCTCGTCTGATTTTCGCTTCTGGCATTCGAAACGATCGAAACACCCCGCGGCTCTCGGTCATGTCAACCTACGAAGGGCGCCCCATTGTCCTGTACCTTTCAGCGTTGCTAATGAAGTAATGGAAGCGCGCCTTAAACTCCCTTTCCGCCGCTCGTTTCATTCCCCACCTCCCATGCTCCTTCTTCCATGTTTTCTCCTGTCCTTTTCTTTTCCCTCGGCAGTTACATCGGTTTGACCAAACGCATTAGAACCATTACTACCTGCGCCTGGTGGCTTTGTGTCGAGTGGTAAATGCCGAAATATACTTTTTGCGGCGTAGCTGTTCCCACACAAAGAGGTACATTTTTCCCGGGCGTTGAAATTTCCTCCTCGGTACAACGTTATTTCGCATTCTGACGTGTTATCCTTAATGTCGCCTTTATAATACAATAGTTCTCCGGGGTGTCGTGATTTGTAGTAATCAGTTTGAATAATACGACGTGGCAAGACGTTTTTTCGTTTCTTCCGGTAATTGTAGAAAGTAGATTGGCTGTCGGACGAGTATCAATTCTGAAGAGAAATGGCTACGACGTTCGTGACACGCAGTCGTTTTTCTGCCAGATGGTAATCTATAATCTGCAGTCTACGTTTTGTATTCTGGTCTGACGTAGCGCGCGATGCAATATACGATATATGCGTGGCGCATTTATCCTAGATTCTACGTGTTCTAGATTGTGTGTACCGGGTTCCATGCACCACGTTCTACGTTCACCGATCATACTAGAACGGTGGTTCTTCTGCCTGTGCGTCATACGGTTCTATTTATCTCGCGGTGGAACTTTCTCTGGCTGTAAGGTACCTTTCTCCGTCGCTCGTCAGACGCTTCCTCGGTCCATCTGGTGGCACATTTTCCCCGCGAAGGCTTACAGATACAATAAAATTGTTCCCCGCGACTTCTTGATCTCGAGTCACGTGGAATTGGCGGCGAGGGGACACGGGCGGCGTTGGGGGCGTTTGGGGCTCGGACCGGGGTAAAAGGCTTTCGGAGATTTCGAGTGGTAATTTATTTCCGGCGGTGAGGGCCGTCTGGAGTGTGTGGCCAACCACGACAAAAGAAAACTATCTTCCCGAGTCTCGTCGATGTGTCGTTTTCGTTTCTCCCGCGTCCGCCGGTTACGTCCTTTTGCTAAGCTTCTTCTTCTTCGCTTCTTTCCTTTCGATTTTATTTCTCCTTGCGACGCGACGGTTCGGGATTCTAAGGAACCTCCGCTTCTGGACTTTGTCACCGCAAATTAGGATGAAAAATCAGCCGACGGTGCACACGGTCCATTATAACTCTCCCGGCCGAGCTTTGAACTTTCGCGCACGCTACCGAAAGTTATTTCCGTTTCTATTGGTCCGTCGCGCCTGCCTTCGCGGATCATTCGGGATCTTGTTTTCCGGGTGGAGAACTTTTTCTCGGGTTCAAATATCGAAACGAGAATGTCGAATCGACCGAACGAACAAGTTAAAAAACACAGCAAGTTAACATTTTAACGCGTTAAGAGCCAGAAATCAAATCCCAGAGAATCTCACAAAATCAGTGTAATTTAATGAATGAAACCGAAACTGGAAATTTAAAATGTATCATAGGGGATGCTGTCTTAACCCTTCTGAATTCTAAAGATCCTAATCAAATTCGTTTTATCTGGAACTGTCAATAGAAATGAATTTCTAAATCTAGTCAAAAATCACTGTCAGTCGTATGTGACTGACGTGGCAATTGACGTGTTAATAATTATGTAGTCTCGAAACTATTCATCTTGAGCTTCTGTTCGCAAACATACTTATTTCTAGCCTTTACTCTTTCAACGTGTGCGTTGTTCACGCTTGTTTACCCTTTCTTTCGAGATATTTCTAAATTTCGTAATGTAAATCCACACGTCTCGTCGTATTCCTATTGCATGTCTGACTACGATGCACGGTATCTACTTCATGCATGAGCAATCAACAGTCATACCCTCGACCAAAAATATGGAATAACTCCGCCAGTGGAGGAAAACACATTCATTTGTGAAACAGCTGTAACTCCAACTAGGAGCTTTTACGACCACACATAACACACGTTCCGCGATAGTAATCGATCCATATTGTTATTTCATATTATCGCATATTAAAGAGGTCCAACGAATCTGAGAGATATACTTTGAGTTTCAGTTTTACACATAATCCGAACGAAATGATTGATAAAATATGGGCTAACGCTACGTTCCTTATATCATCCAAGCTTCGTATACTGAGAATCAGGAGCTATAAACTTCACATTAGCCGGCGACTCGGCTATATCGTCGCGATCAAGCGTAAGTGGGATTTACAACCCTGCGAAATTCAACCGTCGAATTATGGCGCATAGAACGCGTAACTATTATTTTCGTGATATACAAAATGCATGGATAAACACGTGGATAACAACGGATTCACGTTCCTGTAAATTTAGTGAAATTCGACAACGAAAGAAAATGTTTCTTCCATTTTGAATTCGGTCGAATGTGCCGAAACGACGACAACGTCGATGATACTTGTAGAATAGCCGCATTGTCACGTTCATTAATTAACATACGAAATGCGTGTCGGCCGACGAGCAATTTATCGAGACAATGAACTAATTACTTTCTGCCATGCAGTGACAATAGCAATAGCCATTCGTTGGTACATTAAGCGACGTATCTGGTCCATTGTGCTGCAGCATAATAGATATTATGTCACGCGGAAAATGCCTCCGTGTCGTTTGTCGAGCTTCAACCGTTTCAACGTTCTTTTCCCTGCTCGTGGGAGGAGTGTCTTCTGGTCTTATTGTCAAGGACGATCGTCGCATTTGCGATTTTATCACCAGCACTGACGACACGCAACGACAGCACAATAGTGCAGGGCACATAAAAATACGCGTTTGCTTTAGTTCAACCATTCCATGCTTTCGTCGCGACCCTTATTCTTTTCGTCGTTTCTACATCTCATGAGTTTCACAAATCATTTCCGCTAATTTCAGGAAAAAAGTATGAAAAGTAAACATATTATAGAACTTTTCACAAACGTAGTTGCTCGTTTTTTTTCCTGCAACAGTGAAACACAGCTGAACTATGCAGCGCTATCTGTAATAAATTATTACCACTGTCGCATTTGTATTGAAATGCAAAACATAAATTCTCTCTTCTTCTTTTGCCCTTTTCCATGTACATTTTTATTTTCGTTTTTTATCGCTCGCGTTGCAATACATTGATGGCTCCGTTGAAACCATTGCGAATACCTCTCATCCTTGCTTTCAGTCTCCATTAAATCCTCGTGAACGCTCCAACAGGTACGCTCACCGCATCGTAAACGGTCTTCTAATCGTGAAATAGTGGCGCAAGTTTAATTTTTCATCGGGATAGGCGGGGGGAATTTGTCGCGCGAACAGCCGAGACTCTGCTCGACAAATACACTTACCTCTTGAAGGCTCCTTTTAAAGGAGAATTTTAACATTGATGCGACATCGTTGGGCGGAACCGTCTGACGATCATCTTCCGCGACACCAGCCAGCCAGCCAGCCAGTTCATGTTCCTTGCTCGTTCTCGTCCTCGGGAATCACCGTCTTTTCTCTGTCCCTCTTACCCCGCTCCGTACCACCATTCTAGCTCGCAGACACGACCATAAAGAGCGGTACACGCGAATACGAGTGCCAGAATTGACTCTGTAACGAGTGCTGTAATAACAAACGGGCAACGACGTAAGTCAAACGAATGGCTCTTTTACGAGTTCTATGGGGTCGGCGGTGGTGAGCGAAGGGGGGTTGGCCACGGACGCGCGTGGAAAGAGAGAAGGGCAGAGTGGGAGAGAGCATCGGGACAATGTGTGGAAACGATGAGACACGAGACACAGTCACACGCTACACGTATCGCGTTCTCCCATTCTGATCGAATACGCGAGGGTTGATCCATTAAAGGGATATTCCGGAATTTTTCGACGAGAGCGAGGCCCTCCTCCACGCTGGTTATGGATGAAGACCTTGTTTCGTTTCTTTTGAACTCGGCTAGGACAATGACCTTCCTCCGATTAGCTATTTTAACCCTTAACGCTCCGACTTTTAATTGTGAATATACCGGCGACTCCAACTTATTCTCAAGTTTTTAAGTGTCGGATTTTAAATGCTGCAACGACGTGTAAATAGTAATAGTCATTCAAAATAATCTTTATTCGTCTCAGAAGTAATATAATTTTGATTATAATATTTATATTAATCGGTCGCACATCGGTGGTGCCTGAGACACACACTTGCAGCGTTAAGGGTTAACACGTTAACTGCCACGTCAGTCACGTATGACTGACAGTGATTTTTGACTGGGTTTAGAAATTCATTTTTATCAGATGATAAACCGAATTTGATTGGAATCTTTCGAATTCAAAAGGGTTAAGACAACGTCTACTATGGTACATTTTAAATTTCTAGTTTTGGTTTCATTAATTAAACTACTCTGATTTTGTAAGAATCTCTGGGGTTGATGTTTGGCGTTTAACGTGTTAAAGAAATTATATCAAGCGATAAACGAAATTCGGAGGAATACTAAATCTAGCTCGATAAACCTCGAAAAAGTCTTCAACTACTCTAACAGTGAAATTATTTTTCCGAGTAGGTAAGCACGTTTTTCGTTACTTTAGAATAAAATATACTCGATCATCGAAAACTTGTTTACCACAGATGCGAGATGGTGCAACGCGATAGAAAAATATTATCGCGAGAAGGATTGTATGTATTTGGCTAGCAGAATCGATTCGAGTAGGCTAATAAGATAGCACCGTACCAACGGAGTGAGAAAGTCGGTGCGTAAGACGGTTTCTGGTGCAGTTTTCCGCGCCGTCAATCAGCTTCTGGGAGAAACTCATCGCGAAGGAGCCGCACGGATAATAACGTCTTCCCAGGAGACCAACCAGTAATAACCGAGTGGCGGCTGGAGATTGGGGGTTGGCGGTTAAGGGTTGAATTAGAGGAGGAAGGTTTCTCGAGAAGTACTAAAAGGGGAGGGCTGTTCGTACTACTCTTGCCCCTTGACCCGCCCCTAACCGGACCTACCTCCTGCAAATGTCCTGCCGATTTTTACGCATTTTTATATTGCACTTCGGACAACTATTTAATACATGTACTCACGAAAGTATTTGAACACTTACTTATTTATTTATTATAATAACTATATTATACAATACTTACAGAAATATTATTAACATTGTAAATGGTCTCTCTACATTATACAGGTCAAGTTTCAAGTGAATCGAAATATGTATACTATAGTTATGAATTATTTCTCACAAACATAAACTGTGCCGATGCCACAAAAGTGTCTGAACAGGTAATTTTGAAAGATTTAATATTTAGTAGGTCCATCTTATAACATGTGTAACGCGGGTATGCATACTGTTTACTAACTTTTCTGTTACACTCGTTGATATAGAATTCCACACTTCGAGTATTTTTTCTTTTAAACTTGCCTCGGATGATATATGAAATTTTGAAAATCCTTTTCCTACTATTGCCCATAGATCAATCGGGTGAATATCGGGGCTTTGCGGTGGCGTGTATTACATGCGATATTAGTATTTCTTTAACTTTTCGGTCCACCCTTCGGCTGATACGTCCCTTTTTCGGCATGGGAGTGTTGCCCCACGTGGTTGGTTGGTTGGCTCGCGGAAGCAAACGACCGCATATTGCCCTCGAAAACTACCACCCTACTAGCACGTTTTTAATAACGCTCTTACGTGACTCCACCTTCCGGTTCTACTCAACCGAGTTAACCCCCGAACGATACGCCCTCCACCCGGTTATTTTCTCCCCGCGGTTTGCATGCGGAGATATTTGATGGATAAAGCCGAGTAAAATCTTGTTCTTCCAGTTACGCTTCAAGGCTGCGGCTGTGTTTTGTTATTTCGCGGGAGTTAACTGTCCCCCGGTATCGTAAAACTCTCCTTCCGTTCCACGTGACGATTCAAATTCGAGCGGGCAACGCGATTATGTCGATCCGACACGGTTCTCTTCGGGTAACCGCGCCTTCGGATTGAATTGATTCGCTTAAAGCTGGGAGAACTGCCGGAAAATATACACATACGTTTTCTGTGAAAACATCGTGTGTACAGATTTCATGTTCGCTTCGATATACAGTGAATTCGCGATATATGTCGCTGAGGTGTGGATGATAAATGTCGCGGAATTATCCCCACAACCGCGGGGTATACCCCCTGATTGTAACATAATACAAAGAATAATAGGAACTTTGTGACTTTGACTAATAAAATATAGGACGACTGGTATTTATACTCCTCGGCGTCCTTTTCTACGTTCGGCACGGATTAAAGAATATACTGATGGATCAGAAAAGTTTATCAGAAGTTTTGCAGTGGTTGTAATTGAAATTGTTACGTTTTAAAGAGAAAATAATTACGTAGAGTTTAAAGCTTAAATAACGTTCACTGGCCATTACTATTAATAATAATTTATGAGTTAGCTGGTTGAATGATTTTAACCGCGCCTCGCTGATATTTACGTAAACGTATTTGTAAATTTATTAACTGGAATTTCAGTGGTCCATCTACCCACGTATTTTCGCATATAAAATATGAAAAATATTGGTAGCATGTGACGCAAAACGCGAGACCACGTACACCTAGGGAAAAAGAGGGAAAAAGCAGAAAATTGGAAACCTGCGCCGGGATGATTCTTCCGCAAAACCGACCAAGAAGTTTCCTTGGGAAAGAAGTGGGTGGAGAGGTGTCGTCGATTCGACCTTAACGATCGATCCGTCGAGTTTTCGTTTATTTCAACGGCACGGGAACTTTAACGGGCAAAATCTATTCCTGTACGTGCCGCACATAAATAAGAAAGTTGCGGAAGTTAAAAACTCGAAAGCAGCGAACGGCGGCCCGGTGGATTTATCACTTCGACGCTTTGGGGGCGGTTCTGAGCAAGGTGTGCGTTCGTTTTCTTTTTACCTCCCTCCCTCCTACCCTTGTCCCGCCTACACTACCTCTTCCCGTTCTTCTTTATTGCCGCTCCGTCAACCGAGCTGCCACTCGATTCTAAGTTACGCGCTGATTTACAAAACCAGCAAACCGGCGCCTGATGCGATTCCAATTTCTCTTTGCCGGCCTGATTTATGTCGGGAATCGTCTTTCAACGCTCGGTCCAATTAGAAGAATATCACACGAGTCCCTACCGTTCCTCTTTTCATCGCTAGCAACAGCGATATCAATCCGTTCGCGAGCTCTTAAATATCATTTTATTTATATTAGGGGGACCCATAAGTAATCAATTATTTTGAAATCTAAAATAAACTTTGTAGTAAATTCAAGTTTTCATTTAATTTATTACATAATCTCCATCATTACCAAGGACAGTTTGCCAACTTTGCAAATTTTCAATCTCCCTCTTATAGAGATCCAGGGTTCGTCAAGCAAAATATGACTCAAGGTGCCTCCTTGCATCTTCTACAGAAGTGAATGTTTTATTTCTTAAATAATGCTCCAGAGATCTAAAAAGACGGGGGGTGCGGTAAAACTTTCCATTGCAATTCTTTGATTTTTTGTTCAATTTGCATTATTACACCTTTTCTGTGGACTAAAGATGTCCCCTTTTTCAATAGTTCTGAATACAGCCGTTGTAATTGCTGACAATACAACTGAACAGTAACTGTTTCTCCAGGTTTCAACAACTCAAAGTGAATTATGCCACGACAGTCCCACCAAATGCACAGTAACACCTTTCCAAGTGATAAGCTAGGTTTAGGGGTTGACATTGCGGTTTGATTTGCAGAAAG
>CM052118.1:8176563-8198054 GCA_028454245.1 Halictus quadricinctus | reverse complement strand
TAACGCTATAACTGCGTTAAAAAGTAACGTAGCTGAAAATTTGAAAAACCGTCTGAAAGTAGAGACTTCAAGCTTTCGAAAGACTTTTTAACGATACCGGTAGAACAATTTTTGCCGGAGTTATGATCACTTGAAGTTGACCTAATTTCTCGGGTTTGTAGAGGAGATAATACTTCAGAAATTAGGAAAACATTTTTTTTTTAGCTGAAAGTAATTATTTCATATCTGTAATTTGTTAAGTAGTTTCCGATTCCCTTGGAACCTGTCACTTTTATCCGGCATTAGGCAAATTTTTCGATAGTCCGTCTATTTCGAGAGCGTTTCCATCGATAATCGAAGGCTAACGGAAAGTAGGAGGAGTGCCGATCGATCGATCGTCGTGCAAGCATCGGCAAAGATCAGGATCAAGGCGGACAAACAAACCCGGAGCCAGCAAGACCATGCATTTTTATTTCTTCCATCCGTTCACGGTAGAGCGGACAACGAACAAATGGCCGGGTACGTGTACGCGCGCGACTTCCAGCCGAATTGGCAAACGAATACTTCGCAGCGAATGCAGATTTCGCAAACCATTTGTCAATCGAGTCGCTGGTCCTGCCCGCTCTTGGACGGGGGACACTTTAATCGACAATCATTTACTATCCGGCTGCACACCAGTGTCCCGCTGGCTCTTTCCTCTTTTTCCCCACCTTTCCTCTCTTCCACCCTTTCCTATACCGTCTCCCACCGGCAAGTTGGGTGGATCGGAATCCCTACCTCTACCCCTCTATCGGCCCCTCACCCTTACCTTTCCGATTCGTCTATGTTTCTCCACCTATCTCACCCTCTTCGCCCCTTTTTTCACCGCCGAAGGCAGAGTGTCACGATTAAAACGCCATCTGTTGATAGTCATCCTCCTGTCGAACACAATTGCATTCCTTCCACCTGGACTTTTAATGTTTCTTCCGTTTTATGTTTTTCCACACCTGTCGCGCAATCCTCGTTCGGAATTCTTTCTAATTTCATAGAAATGTGCAAGAAAGAAAGAGAAAGATAGAGAGAGAGAGAATGTTTTTAAAATATCGTTTGGTGTTCAAGAGATATGTCACGAGACAGAAAATATAGAAACTTTTTTAAGGGCTGATTTCACCCTTTTAATGAGAAGAGTAGCACAAAGAAAATAGGGTTGTGCTAGGCATGACTAACTCTACTTATGTGCAAAGTTCATAATCTTTTACCGGTTCGAGAACTTCCCTTGTTAGTAAACTCAGTCTTCAATTTTAAGAAAAATGTGCATGTAGAGCGCATACAATGAAAAGCAGTAGGTTATTCCCCTAATCGTAGCTCTTCCTTTGTGCAATCTGAATTAATTAGGGTACACACCTGTAAAGCTTGGCGTTACGTCCCAGTGCAGATTTCAAAGAAAATCGCGCATGAGAGAGAGAGAGAGAGACAGAACAGATATGTTATAAGCGTGGTTATAGTGAGCAGGTCAGTTCTGGCGGGAATTCGAGCAAACTGGGCGAGCATTGCTGGCTTCGAGTAAATTCGGGTTTCGAGTCAAATCAAGCCGGCACACTGAATCGCAGCCAGCTTTAAGAGTGGAGCATGCTCGATTTATCCGCCCGAAGCACAACTATAACTGTTCGTACGGACTATATTCCGGTTGCTCGTGGCCATTACATTCTCCCGAAACTTTTTCTAAGGTTGTGAGCGTTGCTTCGCGAGAACTAGACATTTATTCTATTCAAAAAGAAACAAAATCTTGCGCAACAAATAACGAATAACAAACGCGCTTCGTCTAGCTTATGAGCCCGGTCTTCGTAGATTCGCGATAAGGTAGAGTGACTACATTACCGACAAAAAATGGTTTTACCCTCACCGTGGTGGTGCGGGTAGTTCCACTGACTCTAAATCGTAAGGTTGGCGCTGACTCGTAACGAGAATTCACTGTATCGCGATGAAGATGCAATAAACATTTTCATTTTCTATAGTACGAGACTCACTTCACGTCTCAACATTGTTGCACGATGACTAGCCTCGAGCAGCACCTAGAATGTGGCGCGGGCAAGGATCAGTTTTTCTGTTACGGTCCGTGAAGCGTGAAAGCTATCGAGATCTGTTCGACGTTTGTGCATTCTAAACTGTTCTCATAGCTAATCATAGAAACACAAAACTGTTCTCATAGCTGTTCTCAAAGATCTCTGAACAGGATTGATTAAATTGTACGTAGCAGTGAATCTTGAGAACCAGTAACTGTGTTGTTCCTATATCTCCTCTAACTTTTTGGGAAAGCATAATTTACTAGTAAAACAAGCTGACAATGTTAGCAGACCCAGCGGTAACATCCTCGAATAACAATTAGTTAAGGATCGATGGGCATAAAAAGGGCTCGGTACACTTTTATTTATGTAGCTTTTTTTAAATGTTTCTTCGTTCCGTTGACACTGAGTGGCCTACTTTCCAGGATATTAATGCCAGTCGAACATCTCCTAAGACGATTATTAACGAGAAAGCGATATTCAGTAAAATCACGAAGTAAAACCGCAACCAGAAAACAGGCTAATGCGATGACTCGACGAGAAAGTCGATACGATATGTCTTCCGTCAGTTTTCCGCGCCGCGCGCGCCGTCGCGTCGGCCCGTTTCCCAGGAAAATTTTATCGTAAAAACGGCAACGGGTTTCGTGCCGCGGTAAATTAATACACAGAAACCCTGCATCAATTTTCCTAAGCGGGACCTTCGTTTCCCTAGAAATTATACCGTCCTTTTACGGAAAATATACGATGTTTCCTAATTAAAAGGCTACACTTCCTTACGGTTCCGCACCTTAAATGAAATTAGGAAAAACAATTTTCCATCGGCAAAGCTCCTGTCTATAAATTGGTACGGTACCTCGTATCGATTAATCAAAAACTTGTTCTGAAATAGATATTAATTAATTGAATAAGTAAGCTTTATTTTACAAATTTGTTCGCTTCTCTGAGTTTCTCCATCGTGTAATTCTCCATGACTAAACCTCAATACTTCCTGATGCCAGTTGTCAAAGATTAGTACTCCAGGTTCGTTACAAGAAAAACAAAAAAGAAATGGCGCGCAATTTAAAATGTCAGGTCATTTTCGAGCACCCTTTATAATCAGTAGATTCTAGAAAGCTAATGCATAAGTGCAGTATTGTGAAATTCAGATTTGGAGAAGGTAACGTTTCAGGTACGCTCGCGTAAAACAGCAAGCACTCCCCGAGGATTGAATAACCGAAATTCAACAAGTCTTTAATCTGAATATCGTCAACGGTACATCTTCTCGCGAAAGAGAATCGGCGGAAGAAAAAGAATTTTTTACGAGGTTGTATATTATGCATACATGTATCGTGGATCGGTTCGAAGAGGGCTCGGTGGTCGCTCATGACCGACAGGAAAGTCGAGAGAGGCCACGTTCGACGAGTTGTTCTGCGAGAGATCGGGAACAAGACAGGAGGCGAGAGAACTCTCGCCCAGAAGATCTACTATCGCTGTTGAATTATTGAATAGTGCACTCTGCCTTAGCTCGTTCGCATATTCCAACATCTATACCGACTCAATTCTGTTCGGTATTATTGTCTCGGAGTGGGTCTGCCCGTCTGCGTGCGACGCTGGGCGACGCGACGCTACGCGACGCGACGTGTCCCCAGGAACCCGGTGTAAATTATTTCACGATTCTTTCTCGGAAGAAAATTCGCGCGCGTGGAATTTGCGTAATGAAATTCCACGGCCCTCCGGCGCGGGTTAATATTTTATCGACGTTACATCTGATCTCGTATCCCGCTTCGACTTTCTGAGATTCCATCGATCTTTGACAACGCATCATTCCCTCGCGAGTGTGAAATATGAAAGCCTGAATAAGTATAAACAACTTGTGAAGAATTGAACAGCTTAGTTTCTGCTCAGCGCGAACACGATGACCCTCTAGGAATTCTTTTTCTTGTTTTCCTGTTTCCTAGCCCCGTAAGAAAACTAAATAGGATGCGTTACAAATGTACAGTATTTTTTACCAAGCATTATGCGTTGTGTAGGATGCGAGATGTAGTATACCTACGTGTTCTTGTATACTGTTATGTATTATACCATATGTAGATTAGTGGGAAAACACGTGCGCCTTCAAACGAGCATGTTCATCACCCCTATGTCGAAGAAACTGTTCTCTCCTAATTATTCATTTATCACATTATTTGATTACGCGTGCCAGAGTGTTCTCACCGCGTAGACATATTGTTTAACACTTCCAACGTAATGATTAGACTGCGGATCTTCTTCTCCGTAAGCGATAGAAGTCAGATATAAGTGTCCTTCTTTCTTTAATAATTTTAACAAGTTGAATATAATTTATTGATCTTCGTAAATTCTTTTAATCTTTCTACTATTTTAAATAACAACTATTTTTCGTAAGTACATAAAATTCGCAGTGTAATAATTACAGCGACTGAGATTTTATGACGTATTCAAGGATTGGCCAGCTTGCGCAACATTGTGTAAGAGTCGAAAAGACTTTTTGAATGTCTCATACATGAGAGAAGAACGATACTATCGGTAAAGACCTTCCATACCTAATTAAAAGGGTTAGCGTTTGGTAATGGATTTTTTTGTACTTTTCAGGGCATTTTGCAAAAGTGAAGCACCTCTTTCTATAGAAACTGAAAGAGCGTGAATGTCGCTCTTGACGCTGGCAACAAGTCAACATTAAAGTTAGAACTTCTTTGGAAAGTTTCTCGCGAGAAAATCTCATGAAAATCTCGTGAGAAGGGCAAATTCTTCGTTTACCGTTCCGCGTTTCTTAACCAAAATTGATTTTCTCGTTGTACATATTTGCAGAAAGTTTATCGATTCTCACGCACTTCCGAGTTACTGCCAAAGGTTCGCTCTCGCGCAGCAAAGAGAAATATGGAAAGCGTTTGAACCGATAGGCCGACTGTTCGAACGCATTGTTCGTAACAGCCGAACAAGACACATCCGAGATAGAGATTTGTAAGGTACGGCGGGACGTAAAGCCCGAAGATTCAGCGGTGTCATTTCTTTATACCTACCACCTACACTATTCAGTTAGAGAGGGAGGAAGAACCGAACAGCGAGGTAATTCAAGTTACACGCTCCGGTGTAATGGGTGGTTTGACCGAGTTGCCGGGTTTCTGCTAGCCGGCAACCGGAGTATGTTGGCGGTTAGAGGTTGCAACGGCTAGGAAAATGGCTAGTGGTGAGATAGACGTAGAGGGATAGAGAAAGAATGAGGAGAAAGGGAGAGAGAGAGAGAAAGAGAGAGAGAGAGAGGGGCAGCTGAAGAAGATTGAGATGGAGGATCGCAGGAAGAAAAGGAGGCGGAGAAGAAAGGGGGATGAATGTATGGGCTTCGGTTTGGATGCCGCTGGGATTCCTCCGGGCCCGTAGAAACTTGCTGCTTGCTCATAAAATGCAAACGGGCAGCAAGTTTAAGTTTAGACAGCCCTCCAGCCCACCAGCCCTCTCCGCGCCGCGTTGGACTACTACCAGACCCCTGTCAGTCCTCCGAACCACCCTGCGGAGCGTGTCGGTGAGCGGTCCTAGTCACACGGTGTAACCAACCACGGTCGACAATAATGAAATCCATAAATCCGTAAGAGAACCTCGAAGAACCAGAATTCTGCTGCTTGGTCGAGCTCCCTGCGTGTTCTTCGGCTTCTACGGGAACATTTCGATGCTCCGGGGGCAGTTCTACATATATATTTGAAGATAGTTCCTTCAACGGTGAACACATACATGAAAATAAACACATTACAAAGAACACTCTATTCGATTCTTCTGGGGAATACTAATTAGTTTTCTAACTGCGGAGACGCAAAATATAGCATATTTTAATATACTCACTTGTTACCACGAAACAAATAACGTACCTGTGGATCATTCTATATACCTTTTCTTTTTGTCTACCTAAATGTTCAACAACTTCATTTCTTCATAGATCAGAGAAATAATTTTTTTTTTTAAATCGTGATAGGCTCGATGGGTCTTGGTATGTACAAGAAGTGGAATGGGTGGGTCATGAACAGACGCATCAGCCGATTTCCTTTTAATATCACGCGCACTCGATATTATTTCTAACAAAAATTTTCTCGGAAAAAAAGACGGAAATATCGAATGAAAAATGCTATTTTCTTTCTTCGATTTATTTGAACATCTAGAGTCGTAACCCTGTCCGGTTGTGCAGGGTGTAAAGAAATGTTTGGTCCTGGCTGCCGTAGGCGTGTCCTAGATCTTCGGATCGATGAAGATCTGTAAAAAAAAAGCTGCTGCAAAGTTGTCCTTGACCTTGAGTTTAAAGGTAAAATTTTTGTTTACTCTCATGACGCAGAGAACGTAATGCAATAAAAAGAAATGCTGAATGGATGAGGTGAAACGCTGAATTATTAATCTTAAGGGATCGGTCTTCGTAGATTCGCGATAAGGTAGAGTGACTACATGACCGACAAAAAATGGTTTTACGTGCCTCAAATTTTCGTCCTTATATGAGAATATTTTGTCGCTGGTGAGGGGCTCGTTCGAAAGAGGAAGATTCAATCTAGCGCGCGCTGGTCAGGAGCTGCCGAGATTATGCAGATATTTGGTAATATAAGTGTTAGAAGTAGGCCAAAATTGACGTCGAATCCGAGCATTTTTATGCCATTGGATGAATTTTCTGAATGAAATCGAGAGCAGCGCGCACTAAAAAATATCTCCTGCTGCAAATTGTGCTATATTTTCTCTTGATTCTCTGCGAAATAAAGTCGAATAACTTGAAGCACGTTTCTGGCGTCAGAATTCGTGATATCGATAATACCGAGCAAAAAATGTGACAAAAGTCACAGACTTGAGACCCGTCGGATCAAGACCAAGACGGATCTTAAGTCTGTGTCTGAAGGCTGTGAATGGAAATTATTAATTAAAAAGTCGCGTGACTATTCCGGGCCCTTAAGAAATGCGGAAGGATCACGACGAATGAAATGTAGGTAGTAACAGGGTCTGTAATAGTAATGTTTTCTTTCCTGGTCGCATCTCGCGTTTAACGTCTCACCAATCTGGATTTCGCGTTCAATAGAATTCGAGGAAAACATGCTAGCCTTTTCTGCTGGTTGCAACGCTCGTTTCTATCGGTCGCCCGTCGGCTATGCTTTCGGCCGAAAATCTTATTCCGGTGGAAGCGTCTTTACGACTTTCCGCATGCCTCCAGACAGGATTACATATGTATGGGCTGGTGTATTGGTAGGGGCTCGTGTCTACACAGAACGTATAGGACAGGTATACCTCGCGAGAGCAGCACGTAGGTGGACTGAAATATCGATTATCACGTGGTTTCGCGGCTGGGTTCTCTGGCGGCGTCCGAACGTGCCTCTGATTGATTCGACACCGTCTAGCAAGGCATCGGTAGAAGAGAGAATTCTGTCGAGGAGAGTATTGTTATGCTAACCGAATCTCGATGACTTCTCCCATTGATCGAGCTCACCGATACGGAACACTCGGGAATCACGAATTTTTCCATTTTGGTCCCTCTACGCTTTTCGCTATCGCTGATTTTTTGCCCTTTTCCTCCTCCTCCTCCTCCTCCTCCTCCCCTCACCCCGCTCCGCCAGGATACAAAAGAATCGTTCCGATACGGAGACCTTGCGTCCAGAGTTTCCCGTTATTAGTTCCTTTTGTATTATATTTCGATAATATTGCATTCCTTGCCCGAACGTTTCTAAAATCCCTGAATGCTGATGGGATACCCAACAATATCTTTTGGATCTTACTGTTTCATTTGATACGGCAGCAGCGTACAAAAAAAAGTGAAGGTAACGGTGAACTTTTCTTTCATACGAATCCAGTTGGCAACGTTCTGGTTTGTCCATTTATTTACTAACGTTCTTCCACCGTATAGTACCGAATAGAAGGTTTTCTCCTCTACGAATTCTCGTTAGGAGTCAGTTGCGCGGTTCTGGCGACTGACTCTTACACGAAATCTGAGGTTCTCGCTGAGCCTCGCATTTGGAATACACACGGCACGTTGGAAACCTAAGAGTCGCATCCGTCTATAAGTCGTAAGCCTATGACTACTAACCGATAGTGACAAGAAAACCGAGAAAATGTCTTTCTCCGATACAATGTTTTGCACGTATCGCGGTGCTGTGGGTAGTTCCACTGACTCCAAATCGTAATGTTGGCACTGACTCGTAACGAGAATTCACTGTAATAGTAATGAAATATACTCTTGCGCCCGAGGTGAACTGCAGCGGTGTTACACAAAATGACGCCGGCAGATTAACTGTCGTGTAACATCTCAACGATCCCGACACGTCTCAGTCATTATCGAGCTTGGAACCTACAAGTGTACGCATTTGCAAAGCACGTGCAGTGATAAATCGGGTTTAGAACCCTCATTTCGTTAATTGACCAATGTAGAAATTAGTGCTTGCGTGTACTATCTCAAAAATGGCGGGTGTCTCAGTTACCCGAATTACAGTGAATCCTAACTTCCTCAACTAATTCATATCGGTTCCTCCAGTTTCTCCGTCTGCGCTAGTTTTTAGTCGCAACGCTTAGGTATAATTGCATCGGTGAACATTGTCTTCTATTTGTACGCAATCAGAGAGTGAACGCGCAAAAGTGTTTCCACTCGACTAAACCGATACAGTAGCAACGACTAAGTTGGAAGACGAAGGATGATGGGGCGGTTGAAGATTCGTCCGAGGCAGCGCGAAACTTGGTTGAAATTTCGAAAGTTAGGAGAATCCGGTTCTCCCGGCTACTTGGACGAGTGTTTGCGAGGATCAGCCTGTGTAAAGGTAATCTGGAGGGTTGCGCAAGTAGCGAGATAGAAGGGGGAGAGAGAGAAGGGGGAGTAAGAGAGAGAGAGAGAGAGAGAGAGAGAGATCATCCATGTAGATGTCCGCATAAGTGTTGGTTGGTCGGCTGAACACGGAGGGTGTAATTGTTGCCAGGAACTGGAACGTTAATCCCGAAAGAGGCTAGATCGGCGAGTTTACCACTTTCTTTGCTGTTCACCGCAGCTTCGTGACACGGATGCAGAAATGCTTCTAAAACGTTGTCTTTCGCGGGGAGAATGTCAACAGACGGTCGCGAACAGAGCCAGGGACACCTACTAATTTCTGAGGAGGGGAAACTTGGCTCGCGGAAGTTGGAACCGTGTTTGGGATAAATTATGTGAAAACCGAAATTGAAGGACGCGGCGGGCTTAACTTTCTTCGGAAACTTCGTCCCCTGGAAATCACTGGAACTGTCCCCGCTGCGAAACATCGTGAAACAGAGTTCTCGATTCGCAGAAAAGAGTTTCCTTCGCTTCCGAGATGAAATTAGAAACATCTGGTACGAATGGTTAAATCGTGCATTACCTTTTCTTACCAGTGGTTAATGGTTCCTACCTCGATTCAGTGGATTGCTCCTATAACACCTATCGAAAAGATACTTTCCAGCAAGAAATATCTTACCAGCGACCTTGTATACCGGAAGGATACATCAACCATTACGTATGTGAACGCAACAAAAGGTTTCCAAGCGAATTATCACTAGTAAACTGGCGACTGCAATTCGGCAGGATTCTGAAATCTAGGAAAATGCGAAAGTGGACAATGGAACACGAGAAAGCACGATTGACCCAAATATTTTAGCTCGTACTTTCATCTGCTTTCAATGGCATATACATATATAGAGTAAATATTGTATAACAATTTCAAGATTTTTCCAGTTTGCAGAGGAACTATTTTGAGCAGTGTAGATTTGAAAATATTTCAATCGACATTCTAGAGGTTTCCTAGTAAAAGTTGTGAATACTTGAGAATTCGCAACACATTCGTGGGTTTGAATTCCATTAAAATGATTTCTTTACAATCCCTTAAAAATTCGCTATCGGATATGTCGGGATTTCGCTGTCGAATAGGTTTTATAAAATGTAAACGAACACACTCGGCGATACGTCGCGTTACTTAATCCACATTCTTCGTCGGAGGCGTCCTGTTTTCCCAGCGGAGGATCGACCGAGGACGAAAAGAGATTCGTCGGAGCAATTTCCTCCGCGGAACACACAGGAATACGTTCGTCGTCGCGGTTCGAGTTATTCGCATTCGAAGCGAATATACGCGATTTTCTGTATTCTCCCCTGTCCTGCCCTGTTGTATACGTGTGTACAGTTTCATTCCATTGCACGTCCACACACATATAGTTCTCCGTAGGAACGAACGAACGAACGGAGGCGGGGAGCCCGAGAATAGAATGTATATTTGGGAACAAATACAATTTGAATGAATTAGCAGTAAACTGGAAATGGGCAATTGAGGGTTACCTGACCCGAGGGTTGCCGCTTCCCCACCACCGCCATCACCCACCACTCACCCTCTCGCTCACTTTCACTCGGTCCGACGGGTCTGATGGTCTGACTCAACCGTCTCCGTCTCCGTCTTCTTCCTTCGTATTTAGCCGGTACAAGTAGGTTATCTCTTGCAGATCCGTTGCTTCGTCGCTCTCGGTTCCCCGTCTCTCGTGGTTTCCCTACTACGGAGAACTCGCCCCCACCACCATCTCTGGCCGATCTAAACGATATTTTTCGTGGCAAATTCCGCTTCCAACAAGGGGAAACATTGTACTTCGAGCGGTTTTCTCCCGTTTACTTTTCTACTCGGCTCGAAACAGCCTCGTCCCTCTCTACAATAACTCTCTCCTTCTCTTCTTCTCTTCCCTTTTGAGTCGTCCATAAAAATACATTCCAAGATGTCCCCGAATTACGAGTTCGTTAAATATTTATATATTTCTTACGACACAGTCAGGATTGTCAAATAGTACTTTTAGCATGCTTGTCAGGAGCTTGTTTTAAAAGAAAAATTTCACATATCTGTACGTACACTAACGAGCAAAACTGAGTCTACACTATTTGAAGCAACATAACTTTTTAAAAATTAGATCATATCACTTGAATTTTATTGAGAAGTTAGAAGAATTAGTTTATTAGACGAGGTGTACAAAATTTTTGAAAAAAGTTTGAGTCGGTCGGAATCGCAAAAGAAATAGTAAAAGTTGGTATTTTTACCTTTTTTATCTGAGCCTGTATTGAAAATTTAAAAAATGTGTTTGATTCGCTCGAATAAAGTATATCCATGCTGAAAATTTTACCGATATTGGTTAAGTCGTTTACGAGTTATAAACGATTAAAAGTGCGATTTTAAGTCGAAAATCGTGAAAAATGGCAATTTTTCCACTTTTAAGCGTTTGTAACTCGTAAACGACTTAACCAATATCGGTGAAATTTTCAGCATGGATATACTTTATTCGAGCGAATCAAATACATTCTTTAAATTTTCAGGCTCAGATAAAAAAGCTGAAAAAACCAACTTTTACTATTTCTATTGCGATTCCGACCAATTCAAATTTTTTCCAAAAATTTTTTACACCTCGTCTAATAAACTAATCCTTCTAACTTCTCAATAAAATTCAAGTGATTTGATCTAATTTTTAAAAAGTTCTGTTGCTTCAAATAGTGTAGACTCGGTTTTGCTCGTTAGTGTATGTGTGTGTGTGTGTAAGCTTTCTCTAGAGCAAATTGAAAATTATGAGAATAATGAAATTGAAAACATTTCAATTGTTTAAAGACTCTATACCATTTCAACGCTACAAGCACACTGGAAATGTTAAACATTGCCAAGTTTATCATTCTTCGAATCTACAGACGTTCAGGTCTTTAATGAAGCTAAACTAAAAGCGTATTTAAGTGAAAGGAATGTTTTAATTGTCCAATGAACTCGCCGATTGATTTTTCAACGAAAAACGAAACGTATCGTTCTATGTATGCGTGTATATTCGAAGAAAAATGAAATCCGGTTGGGAAATGAACAAAGAAATATCGGCATCGTTTCGTAATGAGATAATTAATTTTCAGCGAGGCTGTTACGTCATTCTCCGACGTTTCGTTTTTATTTTTATTTTTTTTTTCTATACGTATATGCACTTCCATCCTATTACTCGACGATGCTATCGATTTTTATCGGCAAACGGAAACACGACAGGCTAACAGGGCGTCGCGTGAACAGCATTATGCTACGGAAGCTGATCAATACACGCGGAATGTAAAAGAGAGCAACGTTCGAAGGCCGAGTAAGTGCAATTTCGCAGCTGTTATCTGAAGGTAGGACAGCAAACACGCGTAAAGTACTTGTAGGCGATGTTTCCGGAGGCCGAATTCTGTTTACCAAAGACTCAGGAAGGAGTTCAAGTTGAAAAGACAAAGAGGCTGTTAGGAGGCCAGGAAAAAAGTAATCTGGAAAATACCATCCGTAATGTGCCTCGCTCTTTCGACGGAATTTGCAGTTAAACCTTCCTCAAAGCTGTGGACGTCTATAAACTGTCGACACGTTCAAAGTACAGTGTTTATTCTATATATCTCCCAAATGTCTATCCGATAAAAGTCCCGGAACTATACCCACTGCCGCGGGGTATACTCTCTGAGGGGTCATGAGTCTGTAGACCATGGATCACAGAATAATATCTCCTATGCGATACATGTCCCCGGCTAGACCTGTGTTTTGGACGTATGTCGTTGTAAACACTGTATCCTGAAAACTTCTGACGCATGTATTCATCCGTGGAAAATATTTGACGAGCTATAGCCGATCGATGGTCGGATCACGCTCCGTCGCCATTTGATTTTTCCTCGTGTCGGGCGATATTCAAAGGGGGAACAATTGTTGTAATTTGCCGGGCTCGGTGGAAATTCGCGGAAACAACGGAGCTTCGCGGGATTCGCGAGAACGCGATTACATTTTTCCAGAAATTCCTCTCCGTACTTCTACCTGGTCCGGTACTAACTCGTTATTAATTCCGGCGATTCGGTTACGTCACGTATCGATTCCGTACACGGAAAGTCTCTCTCTCTCCGAGCCGGGTACGATGATCACCCGGTGCAAGTGGATAATGCGAAGATTGAGTTCAACTTGACTTACGTCCGCCAGAACTATTTGAAAACTACTTCGAACTGTCAGATTAACTGAAAGTATGTGGCGGTGGGATTTTACTAGAAGGACCGGTTGCATTATTCATAGATTAAGTATTACGAATCTTTCCCGAGAATAATGCAAAGACGTTCGGACGCGAGGCTCTTTCCGTCCAGCCAGCAGATTAACGGAAAACTTATCGGGCCCCCGTGGAAATGAAAATTTTCGGTAGGGGTATACTCACTCGTAATCGTCTCATATTTCGCCGTCATTTTGTCTACCGGCGCGATTCCTTGGAGGGAATAATTCGATGTTATTTCATGAAAATGTATGATTTTTCAACCGCAGTTCAAATTACAATCGCACGGTAGTTCTGCGTGGAAAAATAAATGAAATCGTGCACAACAAAATTATTGCATACGAAGCGACTTTGAAAATTCACTAGACGATTCGTGCGATTCATGAATAGGCATGAATCCCATGCAAGTCAATTTACGTTAGGTGACCTTTTCTAAATGTTCACGTGGAAGTGTCTAAGTATCTTCATTCTTTGTATACAAATACATTTTTTTGTACAGTTAAATGAAAATATTTGGATTTTCTAATTACTCACACCAATCTCGATTTCCACCTATTCACAAAATTGAAAAAATGTCTTGGTGGTCGTCGATTCTCATCAGATGATGAAGCTTTTAGCTGAAGTAAACAGCTATTTTGAAAGCCTTCAAGAAACGGACTTTCCAGATGATATAAAAACAACTTAAAATTCCAAACTGTATGTTTTTATTCCTAAGCCGCAAACTTTTCAAACTGCCCACGTATTATTCTCGGGTGTTTATTCAACGTACGCATGCCACTGATCCCTTCCATATGTTTATACACGGTGAACGATTCTCTATCTGGCGATAATTGCGCGACCCCATGAAACGTCATAAATTTCCCGTGAAATTTGCCATTTGCGCCTGACCTTATCTCATCGAGCTCTCATATGTTCGTCTGCTCTCTCCCTCCCACACGGACCTCTCCTCACTCTGCTGCCCCCACCCACCCCGATCCCCGTATATCACGGTTTCCATTTACGTACACACATGTGCAACGTGCACGCGTAATGTGTGCCGATGTTTAAACCACGCGGTAAGCCTCGAGGGTAATTAGACTGCGTCGCGAATGAGACAGTACGGAAAATTGAGGTATCGAACAATACGATGATCACGCCCTGGCTTGTCAGTATGTCCGTCCGTTTGTCTGTTCATCCGTCTGCTTTGCTCCGTGCAATTTCTCTGTTATCACCCCCTGCGCATCGAAGGCGGCTCGAGCGTCAGAATTTCACGTGTACATTCGTCTTCTGCACACGAATCGATAAGGCTCGATTGAAGCGTTCGCAAACGAAATACAGGTGTGTCCCGTTGCTACCTGTTTCGAAAGAATAGAACGTACATTTTTTGCCAGAAATGAAAAATCATTTCTACCGCATCAAGATTTTTATCGACGTTGCATTTGTGGTCAGTAGACTTCGGATTGTATGCATTTTTCACGAAACAGAGTAGGTGCATTTAAAAACAGTGAAAAGATTTCAGACGCTTTAAGAGTATTAATATGTATCATTTTCACTACATTAAAATTGTTAGCGAGAAATATATATTTAGCTGCTACGTCTTGCAATTGATGCGCAAACTTTTTATTTTGCATAAAGATCCGGAGTCCAGTAATCAGGTTCGAGTATGATTTCTTCATCTATGCCTCCGTGGTCAACAATTAGAAGCAATCGATTCTTCACATGAGATTATCATATCGTTCGTTCAAATTGTAAATGTAACCTTACTTGTGATTGTTAGCCACGAATAGAACTAGAACCTCCTAGGGGTTAATGCGAAAATACCAGTCGAAGCTGTCGTTCTGTAAACAGGAAACTATTTCCAGTCCAAGGCAGACCACAAGTTTCCACCCGTATATTCCGGCGCGGCGTGACGCCGCGTTGCGTGGCGTGGCATGGCGCGGCGCGGAGCGGAGCGGCGCGGGCGTTTTGATCGAGTCTCGTGATCGTCAACTTCTCCACCGCTTTAACGGCCACTCGCGGGGGCGAGAGAGAAATACCGGAGACGTCGTGATTACCCGCATGGGGTACAGAACTGCAAGAAAACACAATATTGTCCCGGGGCTACACGTACAACCTGTACAACCTTAATGGATACAGCGGCATCGCCGTCGTAGACATGTTTTCCTTCGAACTAATGCACTTTCCCTTCCTCTTACTTCACTTTCCCAGCTCCCTTCTCCTAGTTTTCGATAGCTACACGCGTTATGCGTTCTCGCGGTAGATTATAAAACTGAAGCTCAAAAAATCAAAGCTCCAGATTCGCGAAACTCCTCTGTTAACCTGTCTATGTGAGGGTAACAGAATTTTTCGTACACCTTCTACCCTATATGAAACTTTACTGGAGCTTGTGGGACCGAAAATGTTCAAAGAAATAATTGAGGTGACAAATTTCAACTCTAGTTTTATAGTCTCGTTGACTAATTAATAGATCTTTATGCAAAATAAAAGCTTTCTGCCGGAATTGCAGCAAACTGGGGTCAAATAAATATTTAATCCGGTCTTCGTAGATTCGTGATAAGGTAGAGTGACTACATTACCGTCAAGAAATGGTTTTAGGCGTCAGAATTCATAATATCGATAATACACAGAGCAAAAAATGTGACAAGTCTGGTCATAGCCTTGAGACCCGTCGTATCAAGACCAAGACGGAAGTCTGTGTCTGTAGTCTGTGAATGGAAATTATTAATTAAAAATTCACGTGACTATCCCGAGCCCTTAAGGGTTAATCGTCTGTATTCGCATAGACTGGCATGAAGAAGCGCGAGCACGTGTCCCGGAGTGATGCTGGCAGAAATAGACAGGCACGTAAGCGAGGTAGCTGTGTCATCAGATGCGTGCCGCAGCGATGCATCACGGAATGATGGGAATCACGGTGAAGCGGTTCAGCCGCTCACAAATCACATCGCGCCTCTTGTTACGGGGGCTTGGACTCGTTGGTCCGTGCTCACGTATACGCCAGACCCTCTTTACCTGACCGCTACGGTGACGCCTCTGGCCATCCGGTCGCATCGTTTCGATAAAAACGTGATGCCGTTGCTCCGAGGACCGTCAACCGTCGACCGTTCGAATTCCGTGCCCGCTGCGAAAATAATACCTGGGTCAGCTGCGGCTCTACCACGTCGCGATACTAACCGATAAAGTTATCCCGATTTTGCCTGTGCATCTTCTTCCGTTCCTTTCGCTTCCATGTTCCTTCCAGGCCCAACTTTTTCCATCGGCGAAAGATGCAGGCTGGCGTGGAACCTTGCTGCAACCTGTCACTCGATTCTTTAAGAATTTCAGTTAGGAACGAATGATGATACCGTTGCTTTTACCAGTTCACTAGACTATTGTTGTAGATACAAGCGAAGTATATCGCATATTAAGGGGGCCAGCATGGTTTGAAATCCATATACGTATGCAAGTGTCAAAACCTTTTCAAACTACCGCTTCATTATTGCAATGAGCAGTTTAGAAGTGGTCAATTGTGTTTCCTAAAAGTCCAATCTACGTCTGTATAGAGCCCAAATTGCGAATTTCTACCTCATCGTGAAGTAATTTGTAATATTCGGCAGAAAATTCGAATTCTGAAGTAAGTATGACGTCACAAGATGGCTGCCGCTGAGAGATTCTCTTAATTTCGAGAGATTTAGTGTTCGTATCGAAAAAAGGCTCTATACAGACGTAGCAAAGATATGTACAAACACGGTGGTATGCATTTTTAATTGATTACTTACTTATATAAGACGTAAAATGTCTAGAAAAAAGGCATAGCGTAACATAGCGTGACAGTCAAGGCCAAATGCCTGCCAGCCCCCTTAAGTACAGTGTTTACTCTCTATATGTATCCCAAATCCACAGCCGATAATTGTCACGGAATTATCCCCACTGCCGTGAGGGGCCAAGAAGCTCGGGAAACCGAATTTAAAAAAATAGAAAAAGTTTTGAAATGCCGATTTCTCATAGAAATTATATTTTTACAGTTTCAATGTTTTCAAATTGGGAGCACATAGTTGAAAAAACCAAAAACCGGTAATTTTCGAGCGCCCTCTGGCAGAAATCCGTATAACCTTATAGAATAATCATAGAACAATGTATTACTATGATTTGTGGAAATAAAAGTACGCTAGACTTGGTATGTTTAAACAGATTATGATAATCTCATTGAGTTGATACATTGAGATCCCGACTAACACAGACGAAGTTCGAGTGTTAAAAATTTACGAATTCAATCCTCGAAAATACTTTCGTTTCTTCGGAACCGCTCTTTCAGAAATTGGACAGGACTCGGAGTTAACATGATCCCACGTACACGCGAAGTCAGGCGAACGTATGGTTATCCCGCGTCGACTCGAATTATATTTTCCTGGTTCCCGCCGGAAAGCGGAACGTACAGCCGGCGCTGTGGTGCGCGGTGGTGCGCGATAAACTTATTTCTTTCTTTGTTTGCTTCTTTCTGCGTGGCCTTCGTGATTTCTCCGGCGAACACGGACGAGCGTGCTGGGACTGCCGAGTCACCTAGCGATACACGAAGATCGTTTTTCGCGCGATACTGCGTCCTGACTTTCAATGTTCCCTTCTTACCTTCCGTGGCCCCCGAAGAAATTCGCCCGGAACTGTAAATTGCTCTGTGAGATGAATTATTATGTTTTCTTTGAATAATCCATGACGTCGTAGAACTTAAAATTAAATTCGAGATTTACTAACGCCACGGGAACTAAGTTAATACCTCTATCATGCTGTTCTTAAACATTAACGCGTGGAGACGATTACACATTTGACACAGACGTATGAATAAAGTGTGAGTAAAAACGATAACATAATTTCTAGTGTCACTTTCGAAGCACACTTTCTGTGAACTAATTCTCAATTTATTGTGTTTTACCTGGGAACGAAGTGCCAAGTAATTTTACAGAAGAATCTAAACGCCTGTCCCATGTATATTGTAGTACCTATTGTGTTCGAATATAAAAACGTTTCAAAGGAAAAAGTTAATATTATTCCTGCAGTAAGTTTACTGCTTCGGAAAAGAATATTTTTATTGTATTCGCCTCCCCCCCTTAAGTAACTTTACCGGTAACAAACATTTTTCTCTTTCTGTTTCAGGTAAGCATTTTGGAAATACATTTGGTACATCTTAGAGGCAGATGGGTCCGAGCGAACACTATCTAACACAGGTCAGACATAAAGTTTTCTATAGAAGAACGCTTTGTAATAAACTGATCTACTTTCGACATAGCGAGGACAACAATGATCGTCGATTCATTGTACAGTAGTTGTAGAGAAATATGAACCCGCGGATGGAAATGATTTGCAATGGAGCCGTAACGAATGGAGCACAAAACTCCAAGTTTCATTCAAATATTGACCGGATTCCGAGTGAATAACAGTTTCGCATAACATTTGAACCAGGATAAAAACCGGCGTGGCAAGTAAAAAATGTCCTCGAAGATAATGACTCCGTGATCTGTAAGAAGATCGTGGGAAGGGTTATGAGTAGGCGGCGCTCACGATTCGCGTTATCTGGTTCTATCGGGTCGCCCTTTCGAGCACGACCCTCGGAGCGAACCTTCCCAAATTAGGCGCCGAATTCTCACCCGGCCGGCACCTCTGTGCCCTTTCTGCTCCCGTGCACGTGGAGCAGAGTCAACGGCCCGTTATCGTCCGCAGAAATCGAGGGGCAGACGTTGCCCGAGACCACCTACACTTCCCACGCCTCGCCCGTTCGCTTGCCTCCTTGCCTCCTTGCCATCGTGTCTTCTTGTCTCTAAGAGCAGAGCGCGAACCGAGTATACCGGGGAATCGTAAAACCGAGGATCCGAGGCGCCGAGGAGACTGCGTTCGACTGCAACCTTTCGCGAACTCCATTCGATCCGGGATTTATTGCCGTTACAACATTTATTTGCAATAGCTGATTGTTGCTTTCGATACTTTCATGTTTCGAGTAGAGTCATCTGGGAGAGGTGCACCACATTTCGTTTTCTGTTCATAAAAATTTTATTGAAAATAATTGAAAGTATAGGCAAGCATAGTTTAATTCTTTATCATTAAAACTAACTAACATATTCTGACATATGAATGGCCATATTGCTCCGTTTAGTTCGGATAATCGAGGTTCTACGGTATTAACATCCTAATCTAGTCTTATTTTACCGCTATTTGTGTAAATAATCACGAATAAAACACACGCCACTTTTGAAGTAATTCAGTTTTTATTCGACATGTTTTTCGGAGTGGTGAACCAGAAATACAACATTTTTGGGACACCCAGTATGTTTGAAAATGTTGCAGTCTTATGACAATAAAATCTTAACTTTTACCTAAAATAATGCGTTCTAGACAAGAATATTGCTCGAGTCAACGCTATGGACTTTTCGAACCGTATACAGTATATTTGAATTAACAATCAATACAACTACTAGAAATATTAGAATGAAAAAATCAGTCGATTATCACAAGTAGTTGTCAGTGAACTTAAAAATCACTGTACTGTAATAAATGATATAGTATTTTCTCGATATATGTCAACAACGCGGATCTTGCCGAGGTTTGAGGCCCCTCGTGACCCCGAGGTAGTGGGGATAGTCCTGCGACCGTTGTCAGCTAGATATTTGCGTCATATATCGAGAAAAGACTATATCAATTCATGCAAATGCATTAACCTTGCTTGTAGAGTGCTTTACAATGAGGTAGAGTGTTCGAGTTAATTGACCAAGTTCTAAAATTCTGAAACTAGCAGTTCGTCAGCGAGGATGAGCCAGTTTAATCATACCTTGAAATAAAAAATATCGATCTCCCGGTAATGTAGGACCAAACAAAGGCCTCGTTAACGTCTATTTACCTGGCTACTCGTTTGTTTTCATTCTTACCCCGTACCTCGTCCTTCTTTATTTAATTAAGCTCCGATTAGCTGCACAGTTTTCTGCAAATACTTCTTCGGGAACGCGCTAAAAACGCTCATTAAGAGACGGCTATCGAGTTACCGTTCTGGTAACGAGTCCCGATTGTTTACGATCTTCAAGCAATTCTATCGTCGCGCCGGCTGTACGTTCAGCAAGACGACGATAGTACCAGCCGATAATTGTACGCTTCTCCTGTCGTCCCTCGCCTGTCCTTATCTGTTCTTGTTTCTGGTTCTTGACGATGTTATCTACGTCGCTCGCATTCCAATCGAATTAATAATTCACTTAGAGACGAAGACATTTCATCCGTTATATGTTCCCAAGAAGAATTCGCAATCGTACCTTACTAACAGTCTTGTAAAACTTTGAAAAAGCCTAGATCAAAGATTAGTATCTCCTATCCGATATATGTCCCTGGCCAGGCTCGAGTTTTGGACATGTATCGAGTAACTGTACAGTGTTCAATAAATAGTGTTTTTATTTTCGTTGGTCACGTTCTTTATCTTCGTTTCCTGTCGTTTCTTGCATTTCTTTTGCGAAAACAGTAAAAATCGATTAGTAATGCATCGTGTTCCTCCACTGCTCCATAAGTGATCAGTATAAACACAACTTTTTAACGACCTAGCGGAGGACCCACCTTCCGCCATTACCAAAGTATGATCCCGTCTGAACAAGATTGTGAACTAATTTCTTAATTTTTAGTTCCACTTGTACGAAACTTTTATCAATAGATTTGCGAGATTTGCTTGGTTAAAAAAAGGTCACACTTTAACTAAGTAAATGTGGTCCAAATTATACCGTGTTTAGACTCATTTTAATCAGAATAATCTGAGAAATACGTTGGTAAAAGTTCTGTGAAAGACGAATGAAAAATGAAGAACTTTACCATTTGCATTAACATTGTAGTCGATAAGCAGCGTTTTCTATGTTCTGTATGTTCGGCACACTTCAAACAACATAGTACCTCGACGAATCTTGAGACTCCAGAGCCCCGAGGATGTGTCGCTATGGGAGAGAATACTGCATATTGCATTGGCTCGAAATTTTGTAAAACTCTTCCAAGAGAAGACAAAATTCTTCGAGCCGACAAATCGCATACTTACAAAGCTGCGACTGTCGTTAAACAAATCTCGCTGCCGGTGACACGAGTTTCCGTTTATTATTCAACCGACCTGTAATTCAGCTACCCGGTGACCCAGAAACGAGAAGTACAGTGATTCCAGTTTTTATTCGAGTCTCGGACATTCTTGATAAAGTATTATGTTTCGTCGGAAAGGGTTGGATGAAACGGGAACGGTGGATGGTAAATGGCGCGCGAACGGACGAATTGAGCCGAAATAAGAAATTAAAAATGTAAAATGAATTTTTCCCGGGGAATTAGCAGCCGGGCAGAGCTTGAATTTGCTATCCAGATTAAATGGGTACCCTCGCTTAATTCAAAATCTTGGCCAGCGTCTGATTAAATTGCCAGTCATTCACTCCGCTTGATTATTTACTCTTCTTAACCGAGATTAGTCGCCCTCTTATTACTATCCAGTTTACCACGTTCCCCCTTCCCCTCGCCCCGTTCCCCATCATA
>CM052118.1:8151737-8176463 GCA_028454245.1 Halictus quadricinctus | reverse complement strand
GGAAATTTTTTAATGAACCTCTTCATTGAAGCACATATTACAATAAAAGTTGTATGAAATCTGAATGGGCACAGTCTTGTCACTGTTACAAAGCAATATACGTCAGTCGCATTTATTGCTCGGTCGTTCTAGTGTTAACAAGCGTACGCTTCATTCTAAATTTTATCGTCGGCACAGGTAGAAACGTCGATGGATTTTCAACGGGATCTCAACGATAAAACGTAGGAAAGTTAACATTTGTTCGTTTCTAAAATTCCTAGGTGAAATAACAGTTTATGTCTGCAAATTTCGAACAGCGATGCTCCTCTGGTTTTTAGTCTCCGTTCAGGACAACTACGGTAGTTTCTCTATATATGTCGCCACGGCCTGGATGATAATTGTCGCGGAATTCGTGAGAGGCCTCGGACGCCGAGGAGTGTAAACATAACACGGTTCGGGTATGTCTCCTGGACGTTCGTATTATGCTTCCAACTGTGTGTAAAAAATAAATTGTCAAATATTACGAAAGGTATTAGTTTATCGGTTCAAGCATCGAAAAGTTCAAGTGTAAAGTACATACTAGGCCGTAGCTACCCAGAAGCCTGTACCCGTAAAAAGTTCACCGTGGACAGGCGACGCCTGGTGAATTACGAATTCGATCCGTTAATCTCTCTTGACGCGTGCAATTACAAATCGCTAATCTGATTCGCTGTAATTATATGCCATTTTCCGTGAACGTGGAGTGCGCCGCGCCCGTATGTGTGCGAGTGTGTGCAAGTCACATGCCTCAGGGAATAGCGAGCAACACGCGGCATGGTGCGGCGTGGTGTGGCACGGTGAGGCGGGGCGTGGAAGGTCGGGAGGTCGAGAGGGAGTGGGAGAGGAAGAGGATCGTGGTGCGAGCAAGTCAGATGGATTGTCACAGAGCGAGAACGCTGCGAACAGCGGGGAAAGTGGGAAAGAGATTGTGGAAAGCCGGCGAGGCGGTCCGAGAAGCGAGAGGGCAGCGTTATCGAGAGTACCCGGTATTGGCAGACCGTTTCCCAGCAAATAATTGGAAATGCAAACGGAACGAGCCTCCCTGTGATAGTTCGATAATTGAGTCTCTTATCAGTGTTTGAATATCCTCTCTCTTGCCCTTATCTTCGCTTCTCTCTCCCTCTCGCCTCTCCCCCTCCCCCTCTTCTCAGCTCTCTGTTTCCCTCTTTCTAGGTTTCTCGGTGTACACTCCAGTTTCTCGCTCTTTGCATCCCTTTTCCTACCAATAACTCCCTGATTTTGCATTCGTTTACCTAGCAGTTCGTTCGAGAAATAAATGGTAGATTCCCCGAATACGAACTGTGTATCGGTGCAACGTGGTGCACACGTGTTGCTGGCTCGGTGTATTCTCATCACCATTATGCCAAACGATTAACATTCAGAATTAAAAGTCTTAATAGATCCTGTATCGATGATTATTGTTTGTTTAATTGTGTATAGTCCACGTTTAGAGTCTCGAGACGGCACAGGCGCAAGAGGGGTAAACTTCTCGCTCCGCCTAATCCCCACCTTGACGGTCACACGTTCGCTCGCTCGCACGCTTATGCTGACGCGTATCGTCGTCTTTCTCGACCATGCTCCTGTGAACAACGAGGAGGTTAGGTACGTCTTTGTCCAAAGAGGTCACGACCAAACTTCCACCTCGTATTAGTGAGGTGAAATCGGTAAAAAAATTTCAGATCAACTTATGTCCGAGGAGGCTTTATTAGAGAGTTACGAGCGTTCAAAGATTTCCAGGAAGACGATCAGAAATAATTCTCATTGACATTTGCCTGTTGTTTACACGACTTGACCTATACTTACTACCAAATACTACCAAAACAATTAATAAAAATCATTGAGCGCTTATGACTCTTCTATTGAAGCATTTACTTGACCTCACGAACACGTGGTATAAGATTGGTCCTGCCCGTTTGAACACCCTGTATAACCAAAACTGGCATTGTTCAATACACGTTATGCAAGGGTGTACAGTGTATGTGCTGCACAAGGAATGTTTCACGCGTTCCAGGCCACTTATTTTCATAATTTAACTGATTTACACGATACGTGCGTATTAGATAGGGGAGAGAGTGGTGTGAGGAGGGGAGGGGAGGGGAGGGTTTCAGTTTGGAGGTGTCACGTATCTTCGCGGTATTCGCGTGAACTGCGTGAACCGTGTTCACGCGTTTAGCTCGGGTGTGCAGAAACGTCTGCAACTGCATAAATACACGGATAGAGCGGAAACCGACGGTATATCAGCGCACGGTGGACGGTCCTCGTGATCGTGTGAGTGCGCGTGCTCGTGCGCGTGTGCATGATCGTACGTAATGCTGGCCACACGGTTCGTTGTGGCGCTATAAACAGCAGTGTGCCGCCAATTACGCAAAGGGTCGACCGCGATGTTTTGTCGCGCGAGAACCGAAATTATCCACTATCTCCCTCTACCACCGTTCTTCTCCCCTCGCCTCTGTCCTCAATTGCGTCGAAATTTCGAATAATTACAGCTACTTTCGCGCTTTCGTCGACTTACTCGTTCCTCGTGCATTATTAACACAGTTTTCGGTTTGATTCGCTGGGAAAAAAGCTTCTACGAGTAGAACCGTTCGCATATCATATTAATTTTCGCTTGTAGCGCTCTTCGTCTTCCAGCGAAAACAAATATTAGATTAATTTAATGACTCGGATAATTGATCGCGTACACTTTAAATGTGAACAACTTTGTCACAAATGGACCAAACTACTTTAATTTCCTTGTAGAGCTCGAAGGATTAGTTTTTAGCAGGTGATGAGCAATACAAATTTTGGAAAAATTTCGTGTGGTCGGAATCGCGAGAAAAGTAGTAAAGATTGCTTTCTGGAACCTTTTTGTCCAGGCCTGTAATGAAAATTTAACAATATGATTTATAAAGATTACATTTTTCACGATTTCTACAACTGTGGTTTTCACCACTTTGAACGTACAATTGGTAAGTAAGTCAATTTATTTTTCTTGTTGTACTATGTTGAACTTTTAGGTTTCGTAATTGCAAAAGTTTATCTCATCGATTAGTTCCTGGAGGCATCGTAACAACTTTTTGTACGGTTTCGAATTCTGAATCTGAAGATCACGTAGAAAGTTACATAGTCGCGATAAACAATCTTGTTATTCAGTTTCAATAAGGCAAAAAATTAGACGGCTCTTTAAACGACGTGCATTACTGTCTTACGTTTCACTATTATCCGCATCGTCGATGTTATTTTACGCTGCACCAGTATCGATTCGAGTTACTGCTACTCGAGTTACAGATATTATTAGGTATACCGCAAGGTTCTATCGCTTTCATACGGCCGCAGGACTTGTCACAACGAAAAGATCTATCGTTCGGTTTTTCAATAACATAATTATTCCGATTTCGTATTCGCGTCGACGTTACAATCTCGTGAAACTTTCTCGGAAAGTTAATATCGCGAAACGTAAAAATCTATTTCGCTCGTAATACCGTACATTTCCACATTTTCTTTTCTTTTTATTTAAATTTAAGAGGAACACGTATAGGAAGAAAAAAATACGACTTAAACGTGTACGAATATAAATCTAGCGTAACGGCAATTTCTTTGCAGCTCATTTCATTTTTACGGAGATCTTTCATCGGGCACCAGGTGCGCCTTATAGCGCAAAGAATTTAATCAGATGTACTGTTACGACCGATTTACAAATGCACCGTAAAATATTACTGTCCCCAACTGATCTTACAAACAGTCCCCCCCTTCAAATATATTTTGCCAAGGCGATACAGAAACAAGATTTAGGTTGGATTCCCGAAGAAGTAATGGGGGGACAAGTCCCTCGAATCTTTTTACGTTCAGGATGGAAGCAGGTGCTCTCTATTCGGGCAGTTAACCTGGCAATATCGATGGCTTTACGCTTTCTAAAATAAAAATGGAAACTGTGCATTGAAGCGTGATTATCCCGCAAGAAGTGATAACAAGATAACACGCGACAACCAACAGATTTGTAAACTGGTTTTTCTCGAAAACAATGCGCCAAACAAAAAATTTTATTCTTTCGTTTCGTCTCACTTTTGAGTGTAGAATTACTTCAGGTTGTCCATTGTATGCGGGACACCCTGTATGTACGATCACTAATCAGTAAATAATCGGAAATATTTCTCTCTTTTTTCTCAATATTCTTTTTTGTTTGTCTCCCGTTGTTGTGACCTGTTCACGTTACAAGTAAAAACAAATACACGAAGTATACACTGTTTGAACGAAATGCTTTGTTCGTACAGATAAGTGTTCGAATAAAAATTGTAATATTTCGTTAGGTATGAGCACGGTGTCCGCGAACACGTGTTATTAACGATATTAGTAAATGCGCACGGACACGTGGAGGAGAGGCAAAAAGGTAGGGGAAACTTGGAGATTACGGTACTTATGGAAATTAAAACCGCTCCCCGACAAATATTGGCGCGGAACGACTTACGAAACTCCAAAGTTTAATCTTGAATTTGATTAAGCCCCGGTGCGCATTCCCGCTCCCGGGGAACGCTGCAACCTCCGCTTAGGCTCCGCGTTTCGGAATTAACTGACCGTGCTCTCGAGGTTGTTCCCGTAGTAAAGCGAACTCACCCTCCCACGACTTACCGATTTAACGATTGACCGATATAAAATCGAGGGTGGAAGCATTCAGAAAATTGTTCGCTTCCCTTCGAGGGAAAATTTTCGAAAATTAACTCGAAGCTGTTTTCCCGGTACGAAATTGTACGTTCAATACATTTTCTAGAAGCAGAATTAATACAGCAGTGCCCACCTAAATTTGACTATACCATCCCCATTCTTCCCCTACCACTTAGTGCCTCGAGCTCGGCGGACAATGAGAGCGAATGAAGCTAATAAAGTCTTACCCTTCCAAACGTAATACCAATGGATTGTCGAGATTTTTCTGATTAGAATGAGTCCAAACACGACGTACATCAGACTAGTCTTACAGACTTGTTAGTGTAAATAAAATTAAGATGCGTATGATTATTATGTATCAAGTCTATAAAAGTACACCGATTTACGTCGTGTTTGGACTCATCTTGATCGGAAGGATCTTAACAATCCACTGCTACCACGTTTGTAAGAGTACGACAAAAATGATCGAGTTTAAAATTTTATTTATTCGAACCCCGATGCTCGGACTTATGTCTATTCTATTTGTCGATCTCTGGTCAAACCAAGTCCTGGAAGAGATACGCAAGAATTTGACTAAACTTCGCAAAGTTCGTGAGCACTGTTCTATCTGTTCTATTTTTAATAGAAAGAAAACAAAAAGAAGAAGACACGGAAGCCAACCGTAGAAACGATGCAAGACAGTTTCCGAAAATGGAACGTCGAAACAAAGAGAAATAGAAATAAATGTAAGCTTAAATTCGTGTCAAAAAAGAACAAACCAAAATGATTAAAAACCGAAAGAGAATAATGCTTTTCCTGAAATCTCTTCCGTGTCCTCGCAAGTGGTAGAAAATCTTCATAAAATTGTTGGAGAAAAGGAAACGATAAACTTGTTTGAGAAGGAGGAGAAATTTCATTCTCGAGACTAACCTGTCCGGCGACCTATAAAAATAATAGTGTTCACACAATGTTGGTGGACCGTACTATTAGTAAGCGGAGTTCTATGGAAACAATGCAGTATGGGAATTTAATACGGCGTTGTTGGACATGGCGACGGAATAACGATGTAATAACTGCCTCGAACGGCAAATAGAAGTAGTCGGGCTGTGCAGCTCGTAGCAGCAGCAGCAGCTCGACTTCATCGAGTCCGCGTCGCGGCGCCTTGTATCGCTTGAATTCGAGGAAATGAAATTTCGTTAATTTTCCCTTTGCAGCGAGCTGAGAACGCCACGACCACTGCGAACCGTGCGTAATTTCGCACGCGCGTTTCTCAAGCAAATTGCGCGTATTATAACATTTAGGAGAGACTGTTTAATTATATCGCTATCTACCGCTGTACTGCGACGCACAGCGCCGCGACCACCGCCCCTTCTTTTGCTAGCATATTGTCCGCAAAAACGGCACACATCTTCAATGGAACTAAACCCTCCATAGACGAATCAAACAAGCTATTATGCTCGAATTCTTCAATCCTTATACTTCCTTTTCAAACATTGTAGATTTATGTGCATTTTGTCAAAAGACAATTTTTTGTGGAGTGTATTGTAGTTTTTTTCTTTTTTTGACTGTTTAGAATCTTTTACTATTGTGCTCGTACAACGAATGTAAGATCAAACACTAGTTTCTGCAAACGGTGGTTTCATTATAAATAAAAATGATCTGAATTCGGACATACAGTCTTTTCTCGATATTTGTCACGAATGTTTAGCCGATAATAGTCCCAAAACTATGCTCACTGCCGCGGGTTATGCTCGGTGAGCTTCGCTGTCCTTTTCTACGTTCGGCAGTGTGTCAAAGAATAGTATCTTCTAGCCGATATATGTCTCTGGGTAGACCCGTGTTGTGGACATATATCGAGAACAGACTGTATTTGGTATAATTTTTCTTTGAAACACGTAGTTAATCTCTTTAAAAAAAAATAGTTCCTCAAATGTAATTGTGCAATCAATAAGCAGGGGATGTTAAATCAATCTTACATAGCTGACCTATATAATTCATCTATTAAAATGAGTCTGAATCAACGATTTCAATTAATAGCGTCCTGTTGACTTTTTATGGAAAATTGTCTAATATGCGAACTACCTAATGATAATTGAATGGGATTCAATAGATACACATTATGTGTGTTTTAATAGCTCTCGTTCTTTTCGCATATTTTTCACTCTAAAATCTCAATTACTTACATGTACATATTTAATTCAATGATAAACGATTTACAGTTTATAGCAGGACTGATTGTTTACAGTTTACAAGGACCGCGAACCGCTATCCCCATTAGCATGCTGAATCGCTCAAACCGTGAAGGAGAAATATGTCGTCCTACACTACTGTTCTAACTTTAGCCTTAAATTTTAAGTAGTATTAGTATAAGAAGACGTATTCCCCTGCAGTGCACATATAGCGTGATAGTGATTTGCGTCGCGTCGCGTCGCCCGTCGCATCGTGAACAGTCAGTTGCCCAGACATGGTCTACAGTCTTCAGCTTACAACTTTATATGTGTATGTGTATGCGCATAGCGTGTACGAATAGATTATAATATAAAAATTTTATATTTATATTTTTTTGTTACCACGTTAGCGAACACAAAACGATCGCGAAGAATAATAAAAATTGATGACACGCTCGTTCGTCGTACGGCAAACGCACGTTGCAACTAACAGTGCTACTTGTAAGCAACTGAAAAACTTCCATCAAGTTTGTCGGTCAACGGAAAACCCAGTTCTCTGTAGCATAGCGTTCTGCATCGACGCGAAAATAAAAACGAGAACGACCAAAGTAATATCGATTTGAGTACCGCAACGGAAACATGGTAAGACGCAACGCGGACATCTAACGAAATGGACGATATAAATTACCTAACCCAGTTTTCGCATGACATCGTGCTTGGTTGCGTTCTCGTAAATGCGGTTCTGGCGTTCATGAATCTCCGAACCGAATGTCATGTCTGCTGCTCGCAACGTTATCACAAAAATAATTGCACCCTCATTTTAACCTTTGCCGGAGATGTCCTCCCGATGAAAGTTTGCGGAAGAAGCAGCGGTTCCACATTTCAGATAAACGTTGCACATCCGGTTTTCATTAACTTCTTTAGTTTGGTCAAATTTGTCAAAGTGTTCCCGACGAAGGAGCACTCTTCAACATCTCTCCGCGTGTTCTTTTTAATTAGCTGACTCGGAAATACTATTCAAACTATATATAAACTGAAAAAGTATCGGGGTCAATTGGGACCAATCAACTGCATGAAATCGTCCATTATGTCGCTGCTAATCCTAGCTTCTCTTGCTATCGTGTGTCACGTGTTTTCCCGTAACTAGGCAACCAGCCCCACCGCGCGTTGACGAAACGCAACTGACGAGATTCGCACGCAAGTATCGCGAGTGCAACTACCGAGGTTCTACCGTACCGTCGCTTACGGAACAATCGTTTCCGAAGCGAATCGCATGCACAACGTTTAATCAAAAATTTATCGGAATTGTCAGTCGATCAGGCGTTAATGCAATTTCCCTGAAGCAACGTCTCAAGTTCCCTCCCAAATGGTAATTTATTGCCCCGTAAAGCTTCCGCTAAATAAGTAAGGATATCGGGGCGCCAGCAACACGCGATTTTCCTGTAACACCTTGATATTCTTAAACTCTGAAAGTTTGCTGGAAGTTTCGAGAGAAGCGGCCCCGTAACTTGGAACGATGTTCCTAACCCTTGTTTGGTCGAGCCTTTCCGTGATCAGGTTTATCCTACGCGTGAAATCGATGCAGACGCTTGGTAGGAAAAGAGAGGGAGAGAGGGAGAGAGACGGAAAGAGAGACGGCACAGTTCATTCGAATTAATTGCATCGCAACGAGAAGTTTCGCAAATGAATGCGTGGCACGCACGGCACTGCTCATGACGAACAATTTGTCCAATTACCGGTGGTCGTGAAATTCTAGCTTCAACATCGACGCACAGTCCTAGGATCATGCCAAGTCGGTGTAGGCACTATAATCTGTAAAGTATAATCTACGATCGTTCACGTAGATTGAATTGATTTAGTCGATCTACAGATGGCAGGCTTGCGTTCATCGAAATTTCAAAATGATCGAACTTCGAACATGGTTCCATTTTGACTGACTCAACTGCGACTTGTGACGTGCTGTAATGTACAGGGTGACCCGAAAATGTCGGAAAACTTTGAAAGGAGTAGTTCCTGAGGTGATTTCAAGTAACTTTTTTCCTAGCGAAAATTGTCCCCTAGTAGCATTTATGGTTGTCATTTTGTTGGGCCTTCGTATTGGTTGGCTAACTGTTAGAAATGTCGCCATTTTGCAGTTGGGCCAACCATCATGCGCAACACGATTAACAAATGAGAAATTGCCTTTTAATTTGCGGCTAGTCATTTTTACAAATCCGTAACTTCATTGCACTGTTATGGGGGTGACAATGACTTATGAATGACTCACAGGGTGACTGAATCAACAAGCAATTCTATGGAACGGTTACATTGCGGACCCTTTGTCTATTGTATCGCATCTAGAGATTTATGTTCCGTCAACGGCTATTGAATGCTAGAAGCTCGCGTGTTTGTTAAAAATCTGCAACAATAAACTAACTTGTAGCAAAGCTCTATTTGACATCAGTTTTAAATACCGTTTGTTCTTTCAAAAATAAAAAAGGAATTAGTGAGCTTCAGTCGCTTGTGGCACAAATGGTGTTTCGTCAACATTTTTATGGCGCATATGTACGCATCTAAATCTTTGGTGATCAATTTCAATTTTAGCTGCGTTGATTACCTTCAACTCGTCCGTGTATTCAATATTGAACCCGTTGATCCTTTCTGGATCTCTTTATCTGCTCCCACCCTCTTCCTCCTTCTCTCTCACTTTTCTTTTTGCCTGTTTTCCGTCAGATTCGTTTGCTCGTTTTGTCTTCGTACTCTGTTCATCGTGTGTGCCTAGCAGGCTCACGTAGGTAATCACGTACGTTTACATGCGTCCTGCGGATCACAGATCCTGATTCGTGATCGTGGCTGTCTCGTGATTACAGCGTTTAACCGAGCGATTCATTTGCCATGTGTACACCGTGCGCGACTGGCATTTTCTGCTTGATTCTGTCATCAACGTGACACCGTTTTCTCTTATTCTGTGCCCTTAATAGCGCCGATTAAAAACACAATTCTTCGTCGTGCGCTACATCATACGTTCCGATCGCTCTGAAACGTTAAACATTAGTTTCGAGTCGATTTCAAAATGAAAACCCATCCACTTGTTGGATCGCTACAAGATGGATCGTAATTGAGGTGTACGATTTTTAAGAGCTTCGGAGTTTAAAGGTAATGTACCTAATAGAACGTTCATTGACAACGCGAAAGCTGCATAGGGTAAAGCAAGAATTGTTCGATGCGAACAACGATATATCTATTGGTGTGCATGAGTCTAGAATTGTGAATATCTAACATATTTGGAGTTAATAGAAATTAGGTGGTCTGTTTTTTCTATTATTTGAAACCACTGACTAAAATTTTGATAGCGACTAGCGTACGCTACACTAGTTGTTATTTTTATTACCTTCAACACAAATAACAGCCCAAACTACTGATTTACCCTCAAAGCGTTGAAGCCAAGTGTTCAAACAATTGAAGTAACCGAATGTTAAACAAATGCGTCATCTGGTAACAAAATTGGGAACGCGACGCTCTTGTTGATCTCGCTGTATATCAGTTGTGCAGATCATTGTAAGTGGAATCGTTGTTTCACTTCGTATTTCCAGAGATTTCGATTAAAGAGATTCGAGACTACCGTATCGATCTGTTTTCGAGTGAATTAGAGATGTTTACTGGGAAGAAAATGGAGTACCGGCGATCAGGCAAAATATCGATGTGTCCGTGTAAATATGTTCACGGAAACATTTCTCTTGCAATCCATCACAAATCAAAGCAATTCAGCTAATTAATGAAAGCAGTATTACTGGCAATAATGGGGCGACGTAATTGCAGCTATGATTAACGCAAAACGGCATCGATTAACGATCCGAAATATATTCATGCAGTCCAACTGGAAAGCAAATATATTAGAGTGATTAGAAACAGTCATAACACTTCCATCGTTGAAAAAATTCATTTTTTGTTAAGCGAAGACACGATTGACTACTAAAATCGAAAAAAGTTTCTTCCCAAAATTTTCAAGCTGCTCTATTTAGGTCTTAAATTTTGCGCAAGGGGCTCCTAAGAAAAATAATTTTCAATTTTATTCGCACTAGGATGCGCGAATTTTGACACTTCACGATCGCCTGTTTTTAGGTAGATAAAATGGAATCATATGCGATATAAGATCATATAATACGTATATATATACGTATGTATGACGTCTACGTATGTTCGTGGATTGAAAAATATTTCCATACAATAGAATTCATATTTTCTTATTTGTGCTGCGTACCACTAGCCTTCATAGAGGTAAAATGACAAGAGGTGCTGCGTAATTTCAATTAAACACATTCCGGAGGATAGCCCTCACCATGAACCGAATTCCACACAGTGGAATATCGACGTCCCGAGTGGTTTCACTTGCTCCGTGGATCCACCGCGACCAATAAGCTTAGTATGTTAATCAAACAGAAATCACTGGATCGTCAGCGATCAAATCGCTGTTAATACGAATCATTTTCCATATCGAGATTTTTTATTATGGCTGAAACCGTGGATTCTCATTGAAAGTTCGACTTTCACAGTTCCTTAAACACGTATGAAAAATATGGTTATACAACAAATAACATTGCTTTTAAAATCTCTTTTAAAATTACTTACTGTTTTAATATAGACTCAATATAGAACGTGTGTTCTATTAAGGAAATAAATAATTTAATAATTTACCACTTTTTGAATTCAGTATAAAATAATACAATATGTACCACAATGGTTTATACACATACATATGTACCTATGACATTCCGGTTAGAGAGTTCTTCTTGTAATTATGTTAGCATTAATCCATGTGAATGGATTGGAGAGTAATAAACGTTCGAACAACAACATAACGATGAAATTATTGTCAAATTATTTTATGGGGAAAAATTTCATTGGACTTTTTCGATTTATCATTCATACGACCTTTTTTCTAATAAATTAAAACTTCGGTGCTCTGCTAGACTTGTTCTTTTCGGATGACAAAATTGTTCAGTTTTCCTATTTGAAACCAGTCCCTCTCTGTCAGGAGAGTTTCAGGTATACGCACATCATCGATCACAACTCGGCGGATAGGTTGGCGCTCGGTTCCTCCTTCGAGTCGGCTGAGTACTCAACCGTGAAATTACAATGACAATGGCAGTATCAGTTCGTACGCCGCAGAACCAGATCCATCCTAAGTATGTCACCTCGAGCTACTGATCGTGTTCAACCACCGTCTCCTCCGTTCGCTTTTCGAGTTTTTGCCGGAAAGTTCGGAAAACCGTCTCGACGTTTCCTCCGGGTTTTCTCATGACCTAGGTGCCTCTCAAAATAAATTACACGGAGTTCGAAGGTAGTCTTCCACCGATGAACTCCTTCTCTCTTTCCCCGTTCTGTCGCTCTTCCTTTTTCTTCGAGTGAATTTAATATACAGTCTACTCGATGAATGTCCCGAATATCTAGCCAATAATTATCCCAGAACTATCCCCACTACTAGAAGCTTAGCTGTCCTTTTCTACGTCCTGCAGTGGATCAAAGAATAGCATCTTCTAGCCTCCGCCATCTTGAATTTCAGTAATTCGTTAAATGCTATTCATTACGTTAAATAGGAGATTTACCGATTGACATAGAAGCACGTGTGCATCTTGCGGTAATACCTGATTCATAGTTTCGACTGTTGGGTATGTAGCATGGTGAAATACGGCCAGCTAAAAATCTAATCAGCTGAAAAGTTAGCGCCACCGCCTTATGCCTAACGCGACCCGGCCTTCCATTGTAAGCTCGTGCTAGGTTTCTCACTTAAAGATAGCCACCCAAGGCTGTATATAGCGTGTAATATGGTACGAAGAAGATAAGGACGACATGTATGTCGACGAGTCACCCAAGATAAGCCGAAGAACCGGGACGGTTACCGAGGGGGAACTTCCTCATTTCTCAACCCCTTCCGCACTTATCGTCCGGGTTATGCGCCATTTCCATACACCTAATGGTGCACCGCGAATAGCGAAACAGCATTTCGTTTTAATGGGGAACGGTGTACATAGCCCTCTTACAAGAGGGTTTTGGCAAGTTCCTGTCGTCGTCGTCGTCGTCGTCGTCGCCGTCGTCGCCGTCGTCGTCGTCGTCGTCGCTGCCTGTCTTTGTTGCCGTCCCAAAGTTCCTCTTCGTTAAGTACTTTGGCAACACGTTCTCGAGCGTTTTTGCCGTCAATGAAGTTGAATTTTCTCGCGTTCGCCTTTAAAAGTTCTCCTTCCAGACTTTCCTCGTTCCGTTACTGATTAGCGTGGATTCCCTTGACGGGGAGAGTGGAAACTTTTGAGCTCGCCTCCTCTTTGCGTGGGCAAATTAAGAAACCTCGCAAAATATCGAAAGTTTTACTCAACGTGGTTTGCTGTACATGCCTCTCTAACAGCTGCTTACTCGAGGATCAACAACGAGCGTTCAGCGAGACAGGATGCGTGCCTCGTCCTCTCGTTTCCTGCATGAGTCTTGCTCGGCAATGCCCTACGACTGACTCTCCTAGGATCATTTGATTCTCTCTCAATCGGGGATCTATGCAAATTTAACTGATGCGAGTAGCCTTGGTTATAATTGCCGACATAGAATTTTTATCCGGCGACAACGATTTTACTAATGTGAAAAATAATCATCATCCAGGTTTACGTTGGTACCCCTGAACCGATGCTGTAACGGGTTGGTAACTGTGTGTGTGTGTGCGGTGGAAAGCAAGGAAGCTGCTCGTAACGGATATAAATTTGATCAGTGTTCTCCATTTTGATTTTTCTCAAAGAATATTAAAGAATACTAAGAATTAACTTAATGTAACTTTGTCTAACTTTGATGTAAAAACTTACTACTAAAGTAATGTAATAAATTTGATCAACTAATATTATATTAATGATTTCTGATAAAAACAAATACAGTGAATTGACGATATATGTCAGCAACACGGGTCCTGATGTCGTTTATTCTTCAGGAGGTCACGGTCGCCCAGGAGTGTAAACATACACGTCTACACGAAGTATGTCCAAAACACGGGTCTGGTATCATTTTCATAAAAAAAATGCCACGAATATGTTGGTGAAAGTCCTATAAAAAATAGTGAAATATGAAGAAGAAGAAGTCTTGTTATTGGATTAGTAGTGGTCTCCTGGTCTCACACCAATATACCCCACCCGTACTATGCTACACTCCTCGGCGACCGAGGTCTCTCGACATATATCGCAAATTCACTGTAATAGAAAATATCGAATCTGGAACAAGTCGAATTAGTAGAAATGTATTGTAATCTTAAGAACTGGTGATTAATATTCTCTTGTCGCGTGAAATCAGACAAATGTTCGGAAAAAAAGAATATTTTCGTTGGCAATCTCATCGATGTCGGAAGCTCGCGGGACCGAAAAACGATGGCATGTTTTTCAATTAGGAATTCATTGAAACGCGTTCGCCCGACGACAAACGTAGACGCTCTTGGGAGCCGTTACTCTCTTGGGAAATACGCGCGTCGGGATAAGTGTTCAACTGCGACGATGGTAACGGATGATACCTTTCCACCTTTGAGAATGCAAATAACACTAGAATCAATGGACGTCGACGCGTCCTATGCGCTTGTACTTACACACGTGTGCGCGTCCATCCAACCATAGGTCGGTCAGTAATTTTCCTCTTGGCTGACAAGCCGAAGTGTTTGCACTGGAAACGATGTATTCCGTCGGTGTCGTTCGTTTGCGCGTTTTATCGCGTCCATTATTTCTTTATGCTTGGGTCATGCTGTACATATGTTCGTAGGTATATTATGCAAGACGCGTTGTTATCTTTGGTTCTTCGAAAGTGATAGGGACAAACGACTTCTGCTATGAATATTGTAACGAACCGACGACGGAGTTCGGTCATAAATCACCAGCAGGTGTCCCAAAATGATCTGTAATTACGGGCAAGAAAAAATAATTCAGAAAAGGACTTGGTTTGACGTGGTCTATTAAGTTTTATTTGAACCATTATTTCAACCAAGGAAACCCCGATGCCGCGGCATCGCGGAAAGGGAAGCCTCAATTTAGGAAAAGTCACCGAGCTGAATTCGTGCCGGTGCGTTTATCAACGCAATTGCGGTAATCTTGAAAGACGTAATAATGACGGAAGCACGCGGAACGCCGCACACGGGACGCAGACGTTCACGGTTACACACGCTCGCGTTCGGCCCGGACTCGACCGCGCCACGGCCGGTTCGTTTAGCTGTGCTCGCTATTCGCTACTCGCTACTCGCTACAGGCTACACGCTACTCGCTACTCGCTACTCGCTACTGCTCGGTGCTCACGGATGCACGCTTCGCTGACCACCTTAAGCTGCGGCTCCACGCATCGAGAAAACCGAGCTCTGCCGGCTCTCCGCAACCGTTGTCTGTTTCAATCCCGCATCAGTTTCGGTTACGCAACGATCGACGAGCGATATCGTTGGTAGTTAATTACCATCCTTCCGCTAATTGCGCGTACAACGAATCGCATTTTCGATGTAGCCTGAAGGAGGCTTTCTTTAAAACGTTCCAGGGTGTACGGTAACGAAGTGGGAGATCGGAAACAGCTGGAAATTGCACACTCTGAATCCTCCTCCACGACCACCTCCACCCTCGACTCTACCTTCGTCTCCACTCACCCTTCTCTTCCCCACTTTCCTATTGGTCTGGAGGATTTATCGTTTATAGAATTAGAGACACGCGAGGCACCCTCGATCGTGCGGATTTAATGGTTGTTTAATTTAGTGGTCGATGTCTGGTTTATTCAGTCGGAAAACAGTTCTGCGCATCGACAGTGATTTTCAAGGGAGCGAAATCGAAGCGTTCCGATGCCGTTGCGAATTTGTTTTTAAAAACACGCGACCGTGCGTTTGTATTTACCAGGAGGCGTAAACTTTGAATTAAAATTGTTTAGCATGCATACCATCGACTTTTCGTTGTTACATTTTGGACAATTTAGACAGAAGTAGTAAGAATTTTTTTAGATTTAATTTTGGAAGAGCGGGTACAGGTATTATATTACCTATGTTTTACTTCAGATCATTTGCATTGACCCCTTGGTCGAAAAATCGTTTACACGCTGAGCGAAATGACTCTATATACAACGGAAAATATTTTCACGTTTTAATCGATTGAAAGCCACTCGATGAACACTTCTTTTTTTTTTCGTCGAGTGTCCGTTGATCGTGAACATACGATAAACGAATCCGTCAGATTTCAGCCTATAATCAATTAATCGAATAATATGGAATAGCAGACCAAATACCAAAGCGAAGTATTTATTATACATTGCCGCGATAACCGTGGCGAAACATGACGTTGAATCGAGCCATTGTGTGTACTTGACTCGCATAATTGAACGGAGTAAACTCTTCCTGTGTTTCGACTCTCTTTCCTCTACGTTGCCCCTCTCTTTCTTGCCTCTCTTCACATTTAACGTCAATTTCAATACAGCACGGTTAATTGACGTCTACCGTCGAAAGAAATGTATTCGATGCCAGTTAAACGAATTCCGCTTTTACCGCCAACCCCCTCCTTCACCCCTCTCCCCTCTTCGTCATCAGCCTCTCTTTCTCAGCAAGTTCTCTCCGTTCTCCCGACCTCTTCTCTCCCCCCTCTCCCCCAACCATCGCATCGGTTCGGTTCGTAACGCCAACCCGTGAAACGGAATAAGGGAAGAGTATTTTATTCCACCGTGAAACATTTAAAGACAACGAACGGTCGAGCTGTATGCATATAAACGACAGGTCGTTGCGATTTGAATACGCTTTGTTTCGAGCCGCGGGAGGAGAATTTCGTTAATGATAGGCGGCAGCGCGGCCGTCGGGTAACCGAGATGCAACGCGGCGTGACTACTGTGCGCGCAGGAAATTAGCGATACCGTTGCCTTTGACAACTCAACAAACCATATTCGGTTTTTATCTTGTCGTTAACTTCTACACTGGTTTCTCTTTAGTTCTACTTCACGTTTTCATCGGATGGACAGCTTACGTCGCGATTACAGTGTTTACTCTATATATGTCGCAAACGCTTAGCCGATAAAAGTCCCAGAACTATCCCCACTGCTGCGGGGTATACCCCGTGAGGCCCCATGAACCATGAGGTCCTTTTCTACGTTCGGCGTTGGTGTGGATAGTTCCACCGACTCCAAACCGTAAGGTTGGCACTGACTCGTAACGAGAATTCCCTGTATTCTTACAATATTTTGTCTATGACTTATTTTTATAATCAGCCTGCACCGCTCAGTTAGCAATTATTTTACAATACCGAGAAAATTCTTCTTCGCGAAACGAAAAAATACGAAAATACGGCGCCACGTTTAAAGCAAGTTTCACGAGTATTAACCTAACCCCATCGCGTCGTTCGCGAACGAACCGACATGGCGTCCAAACGGTTTTCACGCGTCTACTTTGCTCGCGGATCGTTTTACAGAGGAGAACGGTCCTGTTTCTCGCATAGAAACGCCAAAAACACGTACAGACAGCCGAGTGCCTCGCAATTAGAGAACAAGGGGATGCTCATCTAGAAAAGAGAGGGTAGTCGGGCTGGGGTCAGGGGCGGGGGAGGGGGAGCTGGCTGGATGAGACATAGAAACGTGAGAAACAGAGAAAGAAACTCGTGTACAGGGACAGGGACAGAGAGTGCGAGAGATTTGGACGAGGTGAATTCCAAAAGAGATGTGCTTTTAATTATACTAACGCCCGGTGTCCGATTAAACGAACGGAGGAGCCAAACTCACGAAGCGCAGTGCAAATTTAATTATAGGGAAGAGGGCAGAGAGTGCGAGAAGGGGTGGGGGGGGGGGGGGGGGAGGGGTGTTGGGCGTGGAAGAGGAACCGAGGAGGAACGACAACGGTGAAGGAAGCTGCGTGTACGGGAGAGTGGACGAGGTAGAAATCCAAGTATTTATATGACGGCAGTTTGTTTAGGCCGCTTATTAATGGGAGAGAAGAGGGTCGTTGTAATTAAGGGAACCCGGATTCCATCCAGTAGCAGTACTCTTCGAGGATGCGCCTGAGAACATTGTCGTCCTACCAAAGCTAACGTGTTCTTACGCTTCCCTTTCGTCTCGATTCTCATCTCGTCCCTTCCCCCCCTCCCTCTCTGTCTTCGTATTTCGGTCTCACTTTTACGCTCGTTTTAGCCGATGACACTATTTTCTTCCTTTTCCTCCTCTCTTCCGCTCTCTTTCTCTGTCTTTCGCTTTTGCTCGTTTAAATTCATCGTTCCACCTCCTCTACGCTCGCATAGACGTTTGAATTGTCTTTCGACGAAAAACAAAACATATTCCACCGGCAAGCCAGGCGCCGTGTATATGCATACCGGTGTGCCCTCCGCTCGGCTCTCGAGCGTTTCACCAGGCGGTCGTAATACATTTTGATTGTCTCTGCGCTGCCCATCTCACATTCTTCCCTTCGTTTTAATTTCATTGGAAGCGAGCCCGAAGAAATTTACAGGAAACATTTACCGGTCGCCGTACGCTGGAGAGAATTTTGCGACGCACAGGTGATGCTCTAATCCTGGTATCACTTGATTATTTTCCGTCGCATCTTTTGCGGTTGATGAGAATTTTGTAACTCAGTGCACGCGTCGTTCCATGCGAGGATATTGGACGGGTTCATTTCGATGTTGTTTCAAAGTTGAGAGTCGTCAAGCTAACTTAACTTCTTTCAAATGGAGCATTAAATATAAAATCTTCTGCACTGATAGTTTGTTCAGTTAATTAAGATCAGTTAATTTCCAGATACTGCCCCGAAGTGTCGTTCTAAATTTTAAAGCAGATCCTTCTGGAGCGTTCGATCCGATACTCGGGCTTAAACACGATACTCTAGGCTCCATGGATCAGTGCAGATTACAATCGTCAAGTTACAGTTCGCGGAATCATTTCTCTTTCACTTTCCCTTTCGGCTCGAACATTAGAATAACTTGCTCGGTTATACCTCGGTATATCCCCAGTATCTCCGATTAACCATCTAATCCGTGGAGGTACTCTAGCCGATCGACGGTTCCGTTTCTCAACTTCCGTGGAGAAGTTTCATTCAAGATTTTAGGAAGCTTCTTTCTAGGGGGAAAGATTGAACCGATAGTTGGGCGAGGGTGGATAGGGTTTCTCAATATTTAATAGCGTCTGGATACGAGTGCTGCCTCGACACTGCTGGAATTGCAAGGCGAGAAGGAATCGAGTGCATAGAAACGGCAAATAGACGAAGAAGGGAACGGAATTTGTCGTTGTCTCGGCGTAGAATCGCGGCGGTTAAAGAGTCTTGAGAGGATAAAGGAATTAAAGATTAGTAGGAGGCTCGATGAAATATTCAGACGGAAACGACGTTTTCCCGCGCTGATTCGAGCACGCGTTACACTCCTTTGCACGAAACGATAGAATCTGCGAGAAGTATTTTCAAAACTCAGACAGACAGACAGACACGGATACATACATGACACGGATTATGTAAATCGTGTTAGATTTTGTGGATGGGCTCAAAAGCAACTACAAATCAATCCACTTCTTTTCTCTTCAATACTATTTACCGATGGGGCTACTTTCACCAGCACTGGGCGTGTTAATTTACATAACACGCACTATTGGTCAGTAGAAAATCCTCGCTGGCACCGAGAAATTGACCATCGAGGACGCTGGTTCATTAATGTGTGGTGTGGAATCATAGGGCGACAAATAATTGGGCCTTGCTTCATTGACGATACGTTCTTAGAAAATACGGTGCCAAATTGACTAGAAAACGTGCCATTAAGCGTCCAACACAGAGAAGTACGCTTAATGAAATATTCCGATAGGATCCCTAGATTTTTTCTTGTGGGGAACGTTGAAAAATATTGTGTATCGAGATGCACCAACAACTCCGGAAGATACGAAGCAACGAATTGTCGCAGCGCGTGCTACAATAGACGCTCCAACAATAAGACGTGTAAGAGACGCAACAGTTGAAAGACTACAACGTTGCATCGTTGCAGATGGCCGACATTTCGAACATTCTTCGTGAAAACAGTCGAATATCTCAGCGACGGTAAGTTTTAGGACATTTATATTTGGAATACGCAAAAAAAAAAAAAAAAAAAAAAAAAAAAAAAAGAGACTTCGGATATACGATATCGGCACACACGAGTAGTCCGTCGCGCTTCCTGCAAATTAATTGTCTCGGCCGAGGCTCGCTGGATCTCAATCTCCCTTTTATTCTGGTCCTGGTTGATTCGAACTGATGGATCGGTAGAGTACCGGTTTCGGTCCTGAAAACAATCGGACGGCGAGGCAGCGAAGATGTCGGGCACAGATTTAAAGGGAAGAAGAACGTCGCGTCGTAGAGGTAGAGTATCGCGGAGACTTGGCAGTGCAAGGGGATTGTCGAGGAGGAAGCGGAGCGGAGGCGGACGGAAACATAGGGAGATTGGAATACCCATCCATGAAGAAGCCAGGGAGTCGGAAAGGGAGAACAGATAACGATCCAAGAAAGAACAGACAGAGGAAAAGAGAGAATGGGAGACCGAAGGCCACGGCAGAGACACTTTCATGAGATTGAGCTCGAATTCAATAAGGGATGAATAAAATATAAACCAACCTGCGCTGCGATCCTGTGTCAGGCTAAGGGTGCCCGACCCTTGTGTAAATAAATAAAAATTATATCTGAACCGAATTGCAGACAACCGGGCGCAGACGTGATTCTTTCTCCAGATTTGTTCCTTTCGAAACAAGCAGCCAGTTCTAAACGTCACATGTAATTTGTTAGTTTTCTTCGTTTCCTTTACAGGTGACCTTTAATCGAGTTCATGTTTGAGATCACATTCTTAACCGCAAAACCAATGTTATTCAACTACGTTACTCGATATATTCGATAAGTTTTTAATAAGTTTTTCTATAAAGAAATACGGAAAGATTCAACTTGGAGATTTTAAGAAACTTCGCGGTTTAACACAAAGGAAATGTTATTCTAAAAACAACTTTTCTCGCTTAGCTTCTTTTTACGATTTCCATTGACATGCTACAGAAATGAAAATTAACTGCAACGTTCGCCGAAACGTAGATACGTTTTCAAATGTTATCTGATTTACAATAAAATGCATCGTGCCTTGCAACATTTAGAAGAGAAGAAAAACATGCACGAATAATTGATGTAATAAATATTTGGTTAAAGTCTGGCGAAAGGAGAAACATGAAGGATCGGATTGAAGATCCGGGGAAACGACTCGAAGACAGACAAGTTTTCGTACCTTTAATTGTCGGTCCGCCCGTTACGATGAGCGTCAGAAATAATTGGATCCCGTAGTCAAAGGGTGTGTATCATTTGAATTTAATCGAATCAGTCGTAGAACTTTCTCAAAGAAATCGTATTTCGCGCGGAAACCCTCGACGCTCGTGGCCGTTTCTCTTTGATCTTGGCCCGGCGTTAAACATTATCCCCTCGGTGAATTACTTCTTAATTAAGACCGAAGGACTACGTTGTCCCGAGAGCGGGTCAAGATCGAGAGTAGAAAGTTGCAATCGGAGAAACGATTGAAGAAAACAAAGTTCTGACCCGTACAATTCGACGGGACATTTATTCAATCTTTACCTCAAGAAACTAAATACAGTGTTTACACTATATATGTCCCAAATGCCTAGTCGATACAAGTCCCAAAACTATACTACCGCGGAGTATACCCCGTGAGGGGGGGCATGAACCGAGGCTGTGGATAATTTCTTTTTCCAGCAAATCATTTCCTCGAGCGTTGTGAATTTTGTAGTAACTTCTAAGCAATTAAATCAAGGAAATTATAGAGAAATATCAAAACTATCAAGACTATTATGGTGAAAGTTACAATAACGAAACAAAGCTAGAAAAGGAGAAATGCAGGACGAAAAACTTCAGTTAGCTTTCGCAAACAATGTAATTACATAATTAGATCGAGACTTCTAAAGAGATTTTAGAAGACTACGAAATCTATTTTTAATATTTTCGTTCAGATTCTACCGCCGTAGTATGCAACGAGTGAACGCCTTTGAAAACATAGCACAGCACGAACCGGCTACAACTCCATGCATGGTTTCATAACAAGATGATAACGTGGTGCAAGCTACCGCGTATCTAATATCGTTGTACACGAGGCGTGGCATCAAATGTCGCCGGTTACCGTGGAAAGTTTCAACAACTTTGTAAGTTGTGGCTGAAGGGGCACCGTGTAATCGATGCGAATCGCGTACGTTCGACGAGGTGCGAACTGCGATCGAAATTTCACGAGAGACCCGGCTAGAATTGGCAAGCGTAGGGGAACGCATTGTTTCGTCAAGGATCGGACGTTCTAGTCTACGGAGTATCTCGGCTGCCGAGCGCATAAATCTTGATACGTGTCTTATCCAATTTATCTCGACCGATATACGCTACACGTTATTAAATACGTGACCTTCCGTTGTAACGAGCCCGTTGTAATTCTACTCTATTTTCGCCGGTGATGAACTCCTCCGAATACGTACGACCTGAAGATGATACATTGATCCTGTAATACAACGTGGATCGTAATAGTATCGATGCAATCGAGGATGAGGTGATTTCATACGTGTACGTGAAAATCGATGAAAAATCTGAAGCAGGAATTCTTTTCTTGTATGAAAACGAAATTCGGTAAATTCAGTAGCACGTTCGTGCACCACCTACTTTTATAATGATTTATTTCGAGCCGTAGGGCACGCAAGCTTTTTAATCGCGACACTGCGGCATTTTAATCATTTTACGGGAGGTTTTTAATTTTTAATCATGAAATAATTAATTCACTTGTGTGCACCGGAGCGGCAAGCACTTCAACTTTAAATTTTGGATCGCGACACTGAATTAGATAATAATATGTCTAATTAGAACACAGATGCGTGTGTCACATGGACAAGAGTCAGTACAGAAAAAAGGTTCCAAAATATAGTACATTAATGGGTACAGTAGATGGTGCGAGGGATGCGACCTTGGGGAAAATTTTCTACAAGAATTACCTATTCTTTCCAAGAATCCAAACATTTTCATGAAAATTTCATGAGGAGGTTCGCACCATAACGGAGGTTGTAATGCTGAACATCATTTTTTAAGCATCCGTTCGACCTCACAGGGTAAATCAGAATGCGAAATGTACGAAATCGCATCATGCGGGATTTAATGCAACGGTAACAACAAAGAAAATTTCCGACGTTTATGGAGATGTATCGAAGGTCAACAAGTGTCAACGTTGGTTCAGAAGGTTTGCTGCCGGTGATTATGATCTCTCTGACAGGCCCCGAAGTGGACGACCAGTTGAATTTGATCATGACACCCTAAAATCTCTAGTGGAAGCTGATCCAAACTCAAGTATACAAGAATTATCGAGAAGCCTTGAGCCCACACTTCCTCTAATTACCAGGACAAAAAACTCTCCTTCCATTAATTTTTAAATATTTTCCGTGTGCAATATAATTTTAGTATTGTTATTCTCGTTCAAGTTTTCTAACATTATCTCGAAGCATTGGGCATTGAAAAATATGGTTTACATTCACTTTTCATCTTTCCAGCTCTCTGGAGCATTATTTAAGAAATAAAACATTCCCTTCTGTAGAAGATACAAGGAGGCATCTTGAGTCATATTTTGCTTGACGAACCCTGGATTTCTATAAGAGGGGGACTGTCCTTGATAATGATGGAGATTATATAATAAATTAAGAAATGAAAACCTGAATTTACTACAAAGTTTGTTTTAGATTTCAAAATAATTCATTACTTGTGGGTCCCCCTAGTAATAACAGTTCGATGGTTCTTCGAATTGATAATGAAGCCAGTTTCAGAATGCGTCGCATCGCCGCTGCGCCCCATGGATTCATCCATCCCGCGCGCATCGCGAGGTTCTGAGAGAGCAGGATTAGACGCAGCACGTACTTAGTTATCAAAGGTTTGCATGGGCGGCAGTATCTCCGTGCTATGGCGAGCTTCCTCTAAGCCCTTTAAAGGTGTTCCACGCGCGGCACATGAATTTCTCAAGTTATGATATAGTATCCGGTGCAAGGGCGGCGGCGGCGGCGGCGGCTGGAGTTAGAGAAAGAGGTAGTTAACTTGACGTAGAAACGTCGAAACATGAAAGGGTGGGAAGAAGACGGACGATGCGAAGCAAACAGACGGAACACGGATGGAATCGGACAGGTGGCGGAAATGCGCGGACAATTAAAGGCAGGCGACAAGAGGAAAAGGAATAATAATTCGAACGCGACGGGAGGATCGCGTAAAACGGTGAAATCTATTCGTACCGGTTCAAAGAAAAGAAAAAAAAGAAGGAGAAAGTAGAAATAAACGAAGGAAATCCAGGGTACACGGGGAAAAATCTGCTAAAGGTGAAAGTACAAATGACAAACGAAACGGGAACAATAGGGCAAAGGGAAAAACGGGACGGGAGAAATAATAAACGTGAAACGGGGAAAGAGGTAGCCAGGAAAACGTACAAATCGAGACCGGACAAAGGTAATGAAAAAATCTAATATGCAGTAGAAAAGGAGCATACGTGCGCAGACAGTGTGAGGGGAGAAAAGGACAAGTGGGCGCGGAGGGGAAAGGGAACAGAAACCGGAAGAGAAAGAGCTGGCAGGTGGAAGAGGATGAGAGGGTGGAGGTCGAGAGGAGGAGTAACTTCCTAACAAGGCGGTTAGTTGCGGCTTAGCAACGCTATGAACGCGAAATATTGCTAGCCGGAGCGCTTCTACGCTTGGCCCTCCTATCCCCTCTCCCATCTCCTCTCTCTCTCTCTCTCTCTCTTTCTCTTTCTCTCGCTCTCTCTCTCTCTCTCCTACCTACCGATCTATCCTCTCTGCAAGCTGCAGCTGTCTGTGTTCCCTGGGCGCTTAATATCGAAATACTGCTACACGATGCCCCGCAACTTCGATATTTCGATAATTGATTCCTCCTTGATCTACCACGCAAACAAATTATCATCTTACGTACATACGCGTAGGGTTG
>CM052118.1:8120501-8150189 GCA_028454245.1 Halictus quadricinctus | reverse complement strand
CTCTCTCTCTCTCTCTCTCTCTCTCTCTCTCTCTCTCTGGCTCTCTCGATTCCTGCCCTCCTCCCTTGCCCACCCTGGTTCTGTGCTCCGTGAAAGATGATAGCGGTGAGAACGGAATGCCATTAGCATTTCTCATTTCTGCCTTTTGCCACTCCTTATCTACCGTCAACCGACATTGCCTCCATTGCATCGTCGTCGCGGCACGTTCGGGATGGAAAATTTGCCGAAGCGGGAACGGTATTTTTATCGCTTGTTGTATTCGCGGTGTAAACTAATTACGCGCTGAAAATTGCTAATGCATCACCAAATTGACAATTCTCAGCTTCGTGAAATTTAACGCTGATGCTGACACTTAATCTCTAAAACTAACTCTCGGAAATTGAAAGTGAAAAGTCTTTTATCGATACTTTCACTTAATCAATATAACTATTTTACCGATTGCGAGTGTCATCGAATATAAAAATATTTCGTTCTTCAATTGAATGATATGGAATAGTATCTCCTGGACGATATCTGTCGCTGGCAAGACCCGTGTTCTTGACAAAAATCGAGAAAAGGCTGTATAAGAAATTTTGGATTTTCCCGAGAAAAGATGATCAGAAAAGTTACGTATCTTATTAGATTGGAATAGCGTTCGAAGAAAGTTCTAGAAATGAATGATTAAAGACAATATTCTTCTCTGCTTCCTGCGTATCTAAGACTTAAGAAGGGAGTTCACAACGTGACTTCCGACGTCTCCAAGATAAAAAAAACTCGCCTCTCTCTTGGAGAAAAGTGCTCGACTCCGTCGGAGACAATAATTAAATTCGTGTAATTTAAATTCTCCTTGATCGAGCAGCATCCTTGAGTAGGCTGATTCAACGAACACGGAAATGACTCGTTATAATTTCGTCGGGAGAGCGTTAATCAGCGACGGAAGTTCGGATCGCGTCTCCGCTCGATCGTTCTTATTTTCCAAGGGGAAGTTCGTGGCGGGTGGCGATGGTTAAAATTCTCACGGAAACTTTCGAGGAAGAATCGGCCTCGCGGGTTGCACGCCAATGCGTACTTCTCTCGAAGATTGAAGCACGTTCTGGCTGCAATACTACGTGACTCAGTCCGTCTATACGTCGAAAACTCCCCTTGTTCCTTATACCGGAAGTTCCGTTCGACCCGGAGCACAGTGCGGCGCGTTGCAAATAAAAATAGTGACCGCAGTTGTTTTTGGTGATCATAGAACAATATTTTTCTCTTTCTCGTGTAATCAAAACAGGGGTTACACAAAGGTACCATTATCGGATTCTAAGATCATTTTGTAATCATACAATCCATATTTTAGTTACCGTACCTACCGTGAATTTTGCATATTTACATGAGGAACGGGTACTTTTATGCAGTAAACCATTTAACAGAACTATAATTCAATTTATGATGTATTTTCGTTTAAACGAAATTTTTAACTGGAGTTTTACTCGGTGCATACCTTCGGTGCAAAGTATCATATTTTTGACACTGAACGAAAATTGCACAAAATAATTCACAATTCTGTAATGGAAATGTAATATTCGACAATTTTGAATTCGAATTTTTCGTTATTTTTTTATAGAACTTTCATCAACGTGCAGGCAGTGTATCAAAGAATAGCATCTTCTAGCCGATACATGTCTCTGGACAGACCCGTGTTTTGGACATATATCGAGTAGATATTCTATTCTCTTGAGGACAGTTGAGCAAACCAATTTTTTTAGTTTTCAATCGCAACACAGCTCAAAAATGACTCGAAGGAATCGCGAAAATGTTAGGCCCCCCGACGTGTTTATCGATCATCCGCGTGTTTCAACGCGCAGAAAACAGTTTTTTTTTTCTTCTCACAGAGCATTGTTCGCGGATCATATTTTGTTCCGTGCTTCTCCATCAAACTCCCCGTAGCAACCACAGCCGCGAACGATGTCTCGAATGACCGATGATCTCTGTTCCCTTTCTGTTTCGGTCGCTCTGTTGTAGAACCGTATCACGGCTGATCGGTCACTGCTTGATCAATTGCTCATGTTATTTCTATTAAAAGTAAACGCGAACGACAGGAAGCCACTGGCGTACATCGATTCGAAAGAGCCGCACGCGAATCATGGTGCTCAGATTCAATTTATTTTCACTTGTTTTTCACCACCTCTTCTTACTTTTTAAAAATTTTGCCAAGAAGCATATAACAATAAGCGAGAATTATAAATACATTTATATACTGTAAGATTTGTCTCATATATATTTATGCAAAAAATTTTACAACCAGAGCCATACTTTCCGTTCGAAAATTGTTTAAACATTAAAAGAGAAATATGGCGACAGGAAAATATTCAAATGAAGCTGAAAAGTCAGTAATTATAACTTTTGGAAAACAGGGTGGAATGAAATCGAAAAATTGGCCTGGAAATTAAACATTCCGAGTCCGTAGTGCGAAATTTTTTAAAACTTGGGAAAAATTATGCTACAGAAGGCAATACGAACACTGTATTTGATTCGTTATGCACATAGAAACATTGACACAGAGTACTAGCGTGAAATGATCAACAGAAAAGAAATGTTGCTCAATAGTTCGTAGCCAGACACGCATAGAATGTAATTTATGTCGAGGCTAATCGAAAGGTAACAAATGAACGAGGGAACTATGAAAAATACCGATTCGCGAAATGCGCGAAAAACAAACAGAGGCGCGTTTTATAATGGCGTATGCGGTGAAACATTGGCAAACTGTGTCGGTTTGGATGCTGGTGTGGGATGGAACGGCGGGGGTGGGGGAGAGTAAAAAATCAACAAAGGAAGGTAGTGGGAGGCGAAAACGGCGATGTTGACATTCAGGGGAGGGTGGATGTTCGCGGGTCGACCGAAGAATCAACTTTCCCGTTTCGAATGAGCTGCTCGAATCGTTCACGCACGATTTTTTTTCAATCGGCTGCTACTCGTCGTCCTGCTCTGCTTCGCAAACACGTAACGCGGCGTTCGATCGTTACAACCAACGACAAAATTTTTCGAAATATCCACGGTTTTCAACGGACCTTTGAACGATATAAAAAAATTCAAAATTTCGTATCTGGGATTTGGGCTTTGAAAATATTTATCTAGATTTAATCGTAACAAGCCGTTTTCATCGAACGGGTATTATTATGTACGGGGTGTATAAAAAGTAATGGTCATAGGGGTGAGTCTACACCTCTGGATCGGTGGACACAAACAAATAGTTATTGAGATATAAGCTGTTAAAGTTTGTGCAAAATTTGAAAGCCTACTACTACTAAAAGAAAATCGGATTTCTAAATTCAGCAAATATGCGTGTTCTATAGCTATGCTGAATCTAAGCTTTCAATCATGTTGCGACGTAAAAAGATCGATAAAATTATAAAAACGTCGAAACAACGTTAAACCATTGTTTTCCAATCATTTTATAAGAGCAGACTAATGTCTAAGCTAATAGTCTAGCTTTAGAAGAAAATGGTACTTTTTTCTTCTGCGTTTTTAAACGGAAAAATCAGAAGTTTACGATATTGATGAATCAGTTCGACAATCAAAACCCTTCAATCCGAAATGGGAGGCTTTAATTCCACCCACGTGTTGGCACTTCGTTCTGTCGAATCAACTGCTAAATACCGTTCATCCGATAATTCGAATAATTTTTCCGGCTCGAGCCATGTTAATGCCATTAATTACCGTCGACACGTACATATAATTACGAACAAGTTTGCGCACTCGTACGAATTAGCTTGAATTTCGCGTGGCTCGTTAAAATGTCCCTCGGCCCGACACGCTACCAGAAAATAGGAAAATCTGAATGTTTTTGTTTTTTAACCCGACGTAAGAGATAAGCGAACGGAGGGGGCACAAGTCGTTCCAACGAAATGAAAAACCGTGATGCGGATATGCGGGCAACAATAGCATGCTACCTGTTAATTACATACAGTTAGGAAGACATTATCTGTCTCTCCCGCGTTATACACAGCCACGAGATTCCAACCGGAAGAGCCTGTATGAAGTATCAGAAGGGATGAGAGCGGCGGAAAGACAATGCAGTGGATACGAACTAATTGCCGGATTCTCCTACCGTCTAGTGGACCAGAAAGATTAACTGCACCGCCCGCAACCCTCCTCTACGCCCGCAACCCTATTTTCTCTTTCTCTGTTGCCCCGCGCGACGCGACAAGCGACAAGCGACGCGCGACGTACTGTCGCTTCTTGGACCCGAATCGGACTGCCGCATACGTATATACATACATACCTATGTATATGTACACGTCGAAATTAGTCGTGCTAACCCGCTCCAGTTTACTGCCCGTTATTTTGTTATGCTATCCTCGACAGATTTGTTGCATGAATTCCGACATTTTCCCCGTTGCGTCGCGTTATAGCGGCAGAAATTACGCCTTCGAAATACAGCGAGGACAATACTATTTAGACACCCTTTAAAGCGAATAACTTTTTTAAAATTGGACCGAACGACATGAATTTATTTGATCTGTTAGAAGGATTAAACAAAGGTAACAAGAGCGAAGTTCACCAGTTTTTACTTTTTTATAAGTTATCATATTTATATAATATTGATTAGGTGACAATTCGAGTAGTACAATGATTACTTATAGTTTTAATTACGAAAGGAATAGTTGAGGTTGCTTTTTATCATTTTTTTATTTGGGCTGGTAACGAAAATTTAAAAAATATGTTTGTCGATCCATGTACATACGTGTTACACATGTAACGTATGTATATAAACATGTGTTTTGTAGATTTATGTATTTACGTTGTACATATAACTTACAGGAATCTATAAACCACATGTTTAAAATTGTCCTTACAAACTAAAAATAAAAAAATTGTAAAAAGTTCAACTTCAACTATTTTTCGAAAATTTTCATTGCATATGTTCCAGCTAACCAATCCATCTAGCTTGGTAGAAAAACTGAGGTCGTTTGGTCCATTTATAAAAAAGTTATTCTGATTTAAAGCGCGTCCCATTAATTATGCATCTGACTGTACGGTACATACGTCTGGCACAATAATAGATTATTTTAGAGACTTCAGGTCACCCGTAATATATTACTGAAACTATTGTTACCCTTACTGTTTTTTACTTGGATGAACCTTCAAATTTTCTTATTAAAAATACAAAACAGTCCTCAAAATAACTGGAAAAGAATAAATATCGTTACCAATCTTGTCGAGTATATTATACTGCTACGCAAAATGGATTTTATCGCAAATATTAATAACTCACCGTACCCTCAATTTTATTATAAACTGCGCGTCTAAACTTTTAACAATTTTTTTTTACAGAAGTTGATTATATTTCTTTAAGAATTCTGAAATTGCCACTTTTCGAAGAAATATGTAAAATGAAAACTTGTTTATCACGTCGTGATACCTACAAGAGAAATTTTCCAGCTTCGATAAAAGTTTGTAATAACAACGTCGATGGAAACTTTTAAACACAAAATCATGAAACATCTCGGATGAACGAAGAACTCTGCTTTGTTGACCTACGAAGAGAGTCGCAATTCCCTTTGAAGAGATAAAAAAAAACGCTCAAGTATTTATTTGTCCACATTGTAATCCTGTCGTCTTGATCACGCTTAAATAATTTTCTACTCGTGGATTACCTTTTATTATTCTTGTCCATTAAAACATTTTCTCATTAAAAAGTTTCACTCGCACTCGACCATCCCTGATCAGAGCTGATTATACAATATAGATTATACAATCGCGTGGAATCTGAATGAATCGAATCTCGTAATTATAGTGTTTACTCGATACATGTCCACAACACGGGTCTACCCAAGGACAAATATCGCCTAGAAGATACACTTTACATTCTTCGATGCACTGCCGAACGTAGAAAAGGACAGCGAAGCTCGGTGGCTCCTCGCGAGATATACCGCGCGGCAGTGGGGATAGAGTTCTAGGATATTTATCAGCTAGATATTTGTGACATATATCGAGTGAAGACTGAATTATGAATTACAGACTTCGATTTTTCATATCCTTCGAGAAGATCGTAAATCACGGATGAAATGTGATTCACTCTCTATACATGTACACATATGTATGTATTATATCTGGTGTTTCGTGTCAGTCAGAGTAGAGCTGAAAGAAAATAACGATTCTATCGGTTTGACGAAGCAGGAATCGATAGAAAGAAACGGGACGCGGACGATACCAAAGAGATTTCCTTTAATTGAACCTAAGTGTCCCCTCGTCCGTAGCGAAGCGAACGATACTCCATTAAATTCATCTGCATTCGAAAGACTATATGTAGTCGGTTGGGTTTCCGTAACGAGGACAATCCGTCCACCTCCACCTCTCCACCTCCATCCCCACCTCCCGCCCGCGGCTTTCTTTTTGTCCATCCTCGCGCGCACCGTTTTTCCACACCACCATCCCTCATCCCCCGTCCCCTATCCCCAGGTCCCTCATCCCCTGTACCCATGGATCCTTCCTACGTTCAATATTTACACACGGATCGATAGCTCGACGAGTAGACAATACTTTTCACCGGCGTCATATCAGAGTCCATAGATGCCGACAGGAGCACGAACGCACCGGGGAAAGAGTGAAAAGAGGACGAAGCCGGGATGGGGAAGGGGTAAAGAAGAGAAGAAAAAAAAAAGAATAGTCAGCGTGGCCGTGTGTACGAATGTACGAAAGAGAGACAGAGAAAAGAAATTGAAGGGTGTTGACGGATGACAAAGAAAAGGGGGCTACGCCGTTGATATGTTTGCACAATATTGATTCAATAACGGGTGAATTCTTCGCCCGCTTTCTAGGCAATAGCCGGTCAAGCCAGAGACCCGCTCTCGAGGATCGGTCTTCCGCAATGATGAAAAGAGAAGGATAAAGGGCGGTAGAATTTGCGGTACTCGAGGTTAAGGTGGAGGCGATGCTAAAGTAGAGCTGAGAGATATACGCCGCGATCTCGCTCTCTCGACGACGCGCGTCGCGTCGCGTCCCGTCGCGTCCCGTCGCGGCGCGTAGAGAATAGGCGAGGGGCGAAGCGACGTTGTATTTCGGCTTCATTTCATCCTTTATGTCGGGAGAAGGTTAGCTGGCCGGAGCCGGAATGGAGAACGAGCCACGCTGAATTACAACCCCTTGCGAGATACCGCAGAATTCGCGTTCAAGATTAAACGGGCGTAAGTCGTTTTAGCCTGCAGCATTTAACAAGCTAGCCCTTTGCGGTGTCAGCCCGCAGTTACCCAACGTCTATGGTATCGCGAACACCGAGCGTTTATTCTTTTTAATTATTCGACCACCGCTCGACTATACGAGTCAATGTCGATGAACTTCTGCTGTTGATCAAGTATCATCCGAACATCTGGGAACATGCTTCTGCTTGTAGATCTCTCTTCTAATAGAGTTCAATTAAATTTTTAAACGTAACTAAATAATACAGTGTGTACTCTACGTATGTCCCAAATGCCTAGCCGATAAAAGTCGGCGCAATCTACGTTCAAGAGAGATTAACGGATCGAATTCTTACTTTTTGCGGGTAGAGGCTTCTGGGTAGCTACAGCCTAGTATGTACTTTGCACAGTACGCGTTCAACTAAAAGCTACTTGAACTTTTCGACACTTCAACCGATTAACTAATACCTTCCGTAATATTTGGCAATTTATTTTTTACACACAGTTGGACGCATACGAATGGTCAAAAACTGGAATGGCACAGTGTTTACTCTATATATGTCCCAAATGCTCAGCCTCTAGAGCATGGAAACCTAAGAGTCACATCCGTCTATAAGTCATAAGCCTATGACTACTAACCGATAGTGACAAGAAGACTGAGAAAATGTCTCTCTCCGATACAATATTGCACGTAGCTCGAGAGACGGCTCTCTAGCTTCGACCCCTCACCGCGGTGGCGTGAGTAGTTCCACTGACTCCAAATCGTAAGGTTGGCACTGACTCGTAACGAGAATTCACTGTATTCAGGGGCCAAGAAGCTCGAGAGACCTCGGACGCCTCTAGATTTTCGCTGTTCTGTTCTACTTTCGGCGTGTTTTTGACATATATCGAGTAAACGCTGTAGCCACCCTGGACACTTCAAATTTACAACCACGTCAAGACGAATTTTTTCCTGTTGCTTCTTTTATTTCGCAATGGCGGTGTCCTTGAGGGGCCATGAACCGAAGCCTATAGAGCATCGCTGTCCTGTTCTACGTTCGGCGTGTTTTTGACATATATCGAGTAAACGCTGTAGCCACCCTGGACACTTCAAATGTACAACCAAGTCGAGACGAATTTTTTCCTGTTGCTTCTTTTATTTCGCAATGACGGTGTCCTTGAGGGGCCATGAACCGAAGCCTATAGAATATCGCTGTCCTGTTCTACGTTCGGCGTGTTTTTGACATATATCGAGTAAACGCTGTAGCCACCCTGGACACTTCAAATTTACAACCACGTCAAGACGAATTGTTTCCTGTTGCTTCTTTTGTTCAGCAATGACGGTGTGCTCGTGAGAAACACATGGGATGTTCAGTGGTATAAAGAGTAAACCTGTAAGAGCTGCCGCGAAAGGAATACGAAGGAAGCCGATAATTCCTTTCCGACGCGTAATAAAAATACACGTGTCAGACACTATAAACAGTTTTACACGCGAGTTTATTAGATTCCGAGGGAAAGAAAGACGCGGAAAAGTTGGTCGGTGTAGAACGAAGGGGCGAACTCTACGACCAGGCCGAGACACGTGAAATATGAATACGTTTCGGTTGATTTGTACCTCGCGTCTCCTATTTCGTCGTGTATTCGAGCAAAGGCAACGGGCTCGTCACGTACCGCTGCAGCCGAAACGTGCTTCAATTCTCGCTCACGAACAACGCGTTGCGCGCGTAACATCGTCGTCGTCGCCGGCGTCGCCGTCCCCGACGACGACGACGACGACGACGCCTCCGTTGCCCGACATAACTACGTTTCCTCGTCGAAACTTCCCGAAGAATGTTAACGCGACCGACTTCCACCGGTTCCCCGGTACGTACCAATGAAAACGTTCCGACGCGTATTTTACATTTTTTCTTCCGTGCTTCCTGCCATGGGTCCATTAACACCTCCGACGCAATTGTTACGAATACGCTGGTTCTGTGCTGGTTCGCGAGCCAGACAATGATTGGCTGTTTCCTGGAACAGTGAAACTTTGTTGTTGGCGGACGTACTCGTACGTAATCGATGGAACGAATAAGACAACGTTGTCTTGGAATTCTTTCAAACGATTCCGTGAACGACAGTTTTTGCGGTGAAGAGCCGCCGTTATCTTTTTCCGTGAAAGCCGAACGTCTTTGCGAAATTGTACGTTTACAGTAGTTTGTGAGTTAATGTGAGCAGACCGATATTTTTAATGTCTTATTAGCTTTTTGGCAACATCACTATGTCTGTGGTAGCGGCCATTTTGTTGTACGTTTGATGAAGTCTGTGATGACCTCTTGAGAGGTATTCACGTGTCGTTAGTGGATCAGTATGTAACAAATTATATAATTTGTAACCCTAACGATACGTCAATATCTCTCAGCAGGTCAGCACAGACTAGTCCATCGAACGTACAACAAAATGGCCTATACCACTGACACAGTTAACACGTGTACTTTGTTGCCAACTTTAAAAAACTAATAAGATTAAAAATATTGGTGTGTTCACATCAATTCGCACACAGATTTTTCGGCTCGACCAATTGATTGCTAAAAATGTGTGACACTTTTACCAACGTCTATAAATCGGTAAAGCTGCAAATTTGCGGGCTACTTTCACGAACTCAACGGTTTCGAAAATTGTAAACAAATACCCGTAATCGAACGATGCAACGCAAACACTGATTGCTTTATTCGTCGGGATGGAAAAAATGAGTGAACACAGAAGGGAGGGAATGAAAATATGATCGATAAATATTATTCGTGCATAAACACTGGAGCGATACGATGAATTTTGCGATTATCGATAGGCTCCAGGCGCTCGTACCAATTTGTTCGCCGTGATAGAGTCTCGGCGATTTATAATACAGGGAATTCTCTATATATGTCGCTGAGACATGGCTAATAAACGTCGCGGAATTATCCCCACTACGAAAGGGTATTAGCTTCGCTGTCCTTTTCTACGTTCGGCACTGCATGAAAGAATAATAGGATCTTCTACACGGCAGTTATCCTTGCCGACTGTGACTTTGACACGTAGAGTATAGGACGAATATGTTTACATTCAGAAAACTGTCTCCTGGATGATAAACGACACCAAGTGTTGCTGACATATATCGAGAATTCATTGTACCTATTATTATCGGCATTACCACTGTCGTTTCAGCGACGTCCTTTCATCGAGAGAGGTTCTAGTTAATTTTTTAGAATAAGCCAAAACGTCGTTCGAGGTTCGTCAGAAGCACCGAACGAGAGAGACGGCACGCGGCCGTTTTTCTCTGTCTCATCCCGATCACCTTTCTATTAGGTGGCCCGATAAATCGACCAGTCATTCCGGCTGGTGCTAAGTCCGAAAAACTCGAAGCTAAGGGAGGATTATGAAGCCGTCGATCAGTAACTAAAGAAGATTAAGTGGCCTGAACGCGGTTTGTAAGTCCCTAGCCCCTCCCCCCTCCTCTGTGACGCCTTTAGACGCCCTCATCTTTATCGGCGCTTCCTTAAGGAACCCGGAATCGCGCTAATCGAGGATAATAAAAAATGAGTCGGTCGGAGCTACTTTCTTCGTATACGTCCAGTGGATTACCCTGTCCCTTACGAAATGATAGTCGATCGGGGAAAGTGTTCTCCGGTAAGGAAATCTTTTTCCTAGTTTGCAGTTTTGTTTAGAATATCCCTTTATCGTTATAGAAATGATCAAACGCTACCATTTCGTGAGCAATTTTTTTAAGAGACTTTGTTACGAACCTATCGATATTTTAATAACCTCCTTATAACAGTTAACCCGGATTCTCTCATCCAAAATAAGCAGAAGACTAGGTTTCAGTGATCCGACCTCCGCCATTTATACATATGTGGTTGCATTATTGTAACTGACACGAGTCGTTTCTAATTCCAGAGTTGAATTTTGAAACAGCGACGCTTATGCTATGTTAGGAGTTTCGTAAAAACTGTTCGTGACGTACATTAATTTTCGTTAAACCGTCACCGTCACGATATAACCTTCTGTTTCCGGAAACCATCGTCCGGAAGTTCCTCGACCGTAATTTAAACTTGTCGTTTAGGGACGGAACAGGTTCGAAAGATCGCAAAAACCGATCGAGAACTTTATCAATTCCAGCGAGTGTCTGTATTAGTTTTCCTCGATACTCGGATGTCCCAGCGGTAATGACGCGTCTTCTTGGTGCCATATGGTGTCTGCAACGTAGCGGAGGGCTAAGAGAATATAACCGTCCCTTAAGATTTCAATATCACGTCGATCTGGGTGTCATTTATCATTGCAGTCTTCGCGAGACTGTCTCCTTCTCGGTTTTTTCCAAGAACATCTCATAATCGCTTGTTTTTCCCACCTTCAATGCTTTTCGAAATATCTGATTTTGAATGAATCATATTAAACTGACACAAAGATCTAGCATTGAAAAGCAAGAAAATTTTGTTCAAGACTTTCCAAATTTCTAGCTTTGTGATAAATGAAACGAGTGAGTAGAAGCAACTAAATTTTTTCCTCTTCTTGCTCTATACAGCGTTTCCTCTATATATGTCCCAAATGCCTGGCCGATAAAAGTCCCAGAACTATCCCCACAGCGGCAGGGTATACTCCGTCAAGAGCCACGAACAAAAAGTCTCTAGACCTTCGTTGTCCTTTTCTACGTTCGAGCACCGTTCGTTGGATCAAAGAATAGTATCTCCTGGCCGACATATGTCCCTGGTTAGACCCGTGTTTCGGACATATATCGAGTAATCACATATTCGTTTTGTATCCTTGTCTACCGAGGTAACTCCGCCGAGCTCAAGTCACTAACAAGTGAATTGTAAGAGAAGAGTTCGGCTAACTCCGCCATTTTTTGACAATTTGTGAAGAAGAAGTCTGAAAAATTGTATCACCGTTGTGATATTCAAAACTGATGTACCATCCGAACTGAAATGATTTGGGAACCGTGATATCGCATCGTAGAAGCAGCAGAAAGACACGGTCAATTAACCGAATTTGAAAATTTATCGAGAAACCGAACTCAACTGATCTTTTTCGGTTCGATTCGGTCCTTCTATCCGCAATTTCCATGAACGTCTGCCGGGATATTCGCGGTGAATTACATCGTGGCCCGTTGAAAAGTCTCCGAGCTCGGTTCGCCATCGCGGCGAAGTTTCGCAAGTGCGATAGGAAAAACGAAGTAGAGAAAAAAAAGGGAGAAGCAACGAACGAGAAAGGAGAATAGGGGAAGAGAGAAACGATGGTGGAAAGAGAGAGATAGAGAGAATCGGTACGCCGGCTATTAGACGGCACTAGCTGCCGCAAAACTTGGGAAAACTTATGAAAGTGGGATTGGGTTCGAGTTCCATGGCAGACGAACCACTCTACATCTTCGTGCTCGCTCCTCTTCTTTTCCGTCGTTGTCTCCCTTTACGTTCCTCGCGGAAAATGGACGGAGAGGGGGGCAAGGGGAAGAAAAAGAAAAGACGAAATAGAGCAGAAACATGGAAAAGGGAAGGTGGTAAAGTAGGATACACGAAACGTATTAGAGTCTACAGCACGTCCGTGAATCGCTGGCGATTTTTTTCTTCCTGCTCGGTGACATTAACCCCAATCCTCTTCCGCAAGGAAAAAGGTCGCCACGGAAGATAGAAAAGTGAGAGAGGAGACCGGGCAGGAGTTTCCTCGCTGACGAAATTGAGTCATCAAAAAAGTTTCGAAATCGTGCGTCGAATCTTGACACGCACCACCTACAACCACCTCCATTATTACCGACCTCATCGAAAATACTCCCCGTGTGCCACTAATATACGGCGACCTGTGAGAATTATTCGAGAACTTGTTACGTATTTCTCGAACTTCGGCTCCTTATGTGTCCTGGACAACTTTCCTTTTTACGCAACGTCACGCGACGCACATTTCTTATGTCTTATGAAGATGATGTCGATGAATTCTTCTACCTCTGACACTTCCTTGGCATCAAATGTTTCTCGCGATCGGAGAAGTTGCACAATCTCCTTACTGGATTTCAACTTACATTTTCAAAAAATGTTCCAACACCTTTCGGTAATTTGAAGTATTACTTTGTATCGATTGCTCTACGGTGCTCAGTCTAACAGAAACTAAGGTACCTTTACATTGTTGTCAGATACAAATTGTACAAAAATTTTCGTTTAGAATGGCCGTACAAAGTCGATTCGCGCAAGCACATTTTTAGTCTTTCTGAAAAACGAAGTGAATTCTCGTTAAGAGTCAGTCTCGCCGTTCTGGTGACTGACTCTTAGACTAAACCTGAGGTTGTCGCCGAGGTACACGTAAGGAATGCACCGGTACGCTCGAGGCATTGCAGAAGAGGGTCAAGTATCTCGAATTTCACAACATTATGACAAATATGGGAAAGAATCGAAAGACATTATTGGATTCCCCTAACGAAATGAATCCAGTTCGAGGAAATGTGTACACTGCCGGTGGGGGAGTATTTCTCCCGGGTCGGAAACGTAGCTTTTTAAGGGTGAAAGTTATGCAAACCGTGTTACGTTCGCATCAATTCTCCATCGGATCAGAGGAAATTTTATTCTCCTCTTTCTCACTTATCTTCCCTTCCCCTGTTTCCGTCTCTTCTTCCTATCTTTTATTTCCCCGCTTAAGGGTAAAAGGGCGGTGGAAGTGGAAGGGTAACGAGGTACGAACGCGGCATGAGCTAGAATATCTTCGACCAACGTTAGCGATACCGAGAATTGGAACTATCCGCCCTTGGCCTGGCAAAAGGCACGCGAGTGACAATCCTATTAGCGAGTAGGCAGCCGGCGAAATAGCTTTCGAGATAATAAAGCGATGCGGAGGGGGTTGCTTGCCACCGGGTTGGTTGGTTGGCTGCTACGGAACTTCGGTACTGCATTGCTGCTACCGGCGCGGTGCGGTGCGGCGGCGGCGTCGGCGTCGGCGTCGGTGGCGGTGGCGGCGGCGGCGGCAGCGGCGGCGGCTCTCCTAGAGAAATGGAAATGAATTTACTTTATTAGTTGCTTCTCCGCCGCCTCCCGGTGTCTCCGCGAAATTAATATTAACGAAAAAGTAAGACCGAGCCCGCCTAACCGATCTCCTTCCCAGATTCTCTTTACTTAGGTACTCCTCGAAATTAGTTCAAGTTTCGCTAGCTCTACCGAGTAACAAATTGCCGATGATAAATCATACCCGGTTTTGCTACGAACGTACTCGGTTTCACCCTTCCATTAGGTCAGTCGAAAAGTTCTGTTGTCTTGCGGTAACCGGTTTTATTAGCGTAGGTACGCAGATTTAACACGGTCTATTCAGAGATTCCTTTAAATACTTTGCACAGTCATCATCGTTTTTGCAAAATGTGATAGTACCAGACTGCGGATGTTCGTGCAAGATGCAAACAGAAATCGAATAGAAATTTCTAGAGTTTTTATTTGACAATTTTTGAAATTTAGCAGAGCACGCATTGCAACAGGAACCGCGCAAAGTCTAAACAAATTAAATCTTGTCGTTTTTATAAGGCAACACGTATCTGTCACATTTATAGCTCGGTGGTATTAATGTTAATAGTTACGGTACGTTTTCCCGACTGCTTTGCGTTTCGTGCACTTATTTTCGTCATAAACGGATAAATTTCACGGACTCGACAGCGCGGAACGACTGTTGGATTATACAGTTACACGCCACGTTTATTAAGAGGATATTCGTAAGAATTTCTAATCACACTTTCGAATGACATATTTATAATTAAAAGTGAGAACGTTTATACCGGAAATAAATGCGCGAAACGTAGGACGCGATGGTTATTTCGGGCGCACCCGTTGTACAGAGGATAGAGCACGGAACGAGCAATAAAATCTAAAGACATATATCTTTCGAAATAAAATAAAATGGTAAACGTAGCGTGAAACGGCCTGCTCGCCATATAGCCGGCGCAGTGCAACGGCAGCAGAACGAGGAGGAGAGCGAGTCTCTGTTTTTCGTGAAATACATTTTCCGTATTGCACCCTCCTCATACGTGGTCGAATTTACCCTCCTTCCCCTCCTATCTTTCTTCTCTACCACGTGCTCCCTTCATATGTTCGATTCCGCCTGTATCTATCATCTCCCGCCCCCTTTGTCTTCTATTTGACTTGGACAGCGCTTTTCGCGTATTTATTCGTTTCGCGCCGTTTCTGCGCCTGCTTCCTACGAACACATTAACGTTTCTTAAACTGTTCCACGTTCAACTCGTTTCCATTCTCAGTTTGTTCATCCACATGTACCTACAGTGACTCCCACTAACGCTTTTAAAAATTTGTTAATATTCGACCGCACGACTTTGCTTGGTTTGCAAAATACAACTTTTAGTACTTTCCCTGCAATCTCCACAATTTGCAATTTTAATCAAACATTTCTTTCGTGTAATGTAGCGAACCAATTTGTACTAACTTTTCAAAAAAAAATTCAGGTAGTATAGTTCAATATTGACAAGGTTATGCGATTTTTAAGAGCGCCCGAATATTAGTGGGAGTCACTGTAGTTATTTAATAGCTGTTCACTCCACTTTTATTATTCCACGCTTGCAACATGCTTGACATGAACACAATTTTTCTACTTCGTCAAGAGCCTGGAGAGATTCCCAGAGGCAACAAACAATGTTTAAATTATTTCAACATTTATGCGGCCGCTCGGAGCTATAGATTTTTCCGTAACGAAGAGAATAGGAAGGGAATGGGTCACCGTCGTCGAAGGGATGAGGAGCGGTGTTAGGTGAGCAAGGGGAGCGAGAGGGATGGAGGGGGTGAGCCAGAGAGGTTGCGCCGTTAACGGACCGGGAAACAAGCCGAGGGCCCTAACTTTCGTTACCACGCCGCTGAGAATTTATTATTCCGCGTACGAAAAGGGCGGCCCTTGTGTAACCCACGTCCACTTTAACGCAATTACTGCCTCCGTGCCCGGTTGCTTCCCGCGAAGGGAAGAAAGGACAGCGGAGGAAAACTAGAAACGAAATTCCTCGAACGTACCTGACGTTCTCAACAAGAAGTTCTTGTTGCATCCTTCTTTCTGAATTTTCATCGAAGCCTGTTGTCTTCTCTTCCGGTATATTTGAATTCGAATTTACATTAACAAATTATTCAGCGCCGAGCAACAGGAAGCAAATCCTCTGCTTCTCAAACACAATTATTACGTTTTCCCCTCCTGACTACCTCATGCATTATAAAAATACTATTGAACTTGTTTACGCAACTTATTTTTATTCATCTTCGTTCGTTTTTGAGGGATCGGCAACTTGCTCGACAAAGTAATTCTTTCAATAGCGCATTCAAATCGCCATTATCAGTCAAGTTTCTATTTCTAGTCAACCTAAACTATAAAATGTTTGTTGTTAACACCTTGACTCGCGAATTTTTCCCTTGGTCATAATGGTGTGTGTTCGTCGCCATTTTCTCCTTTCAAGGATATTCTCTGCCAACAGAACAGCCCCATTAATAAGACAGAAAATGATAAAGTCAACAGACGTCGGGGCAGTATTCAATTATCGTAATAGGACAATGGTGGCGCGTAAAAGGGGAAACGACCTTCGATTCTAAACTAATCCTAAACAAGCTCTGAATTTTCTAACGACCCTATCAGCGCGTTCTTGCGACAACACCAGGCGCGGAAGCTTATTAGCTGTCGCCCGATCATCCACAGGATCCCGTTGTCCTTCGAGGATCTAAAAATCTCGTTGCTCTGATCTTGTTCAAATTCTAGTCAGGCGTGTCGAGATGAAAGCGAAAGAACCGAGGAAGCGAAAGGGAAGAGGATGGTGCTGGATGGTCCGGTGACGTTGGTCAGCCAGGAAGAAAATTCAAATAAGATTTTATAAGAGAAAGAAGTCGTCCTAAGGAAATAAGAGGAGAAAAGGGAGGGAAGAAGAAGAAGGAGAAGAATCCAGAGATAGGATCGGTCTGTGGAGAGAAATTGGAAAGGGTGGTGCGGGATGATGAGAGCAAAAAACATAGCCGCCAGTGCCGGCGACTGCATTGCGCCGTCACGTCTCACGGGACTTCGGGGGTCCGTTCCAAGATGGTTCATTAGTTGTCGCAATGCAGGACCATTCCTGATGCCTTCCCTTCTTTCTCGGTCACCGTCTTTCTTCGGTTCCGTCACCCTCTGTTCCGTTCCCGACGAGCCCTCGGTCGTCAGCGTTGTTGGCCGAGTCCTTGAAACCCAGGATAACGGCAACGAAGGATATTTTACTCAGTGAACCGTATCTTCTATGGATTTCCACGAAATTTTGGATGCGTTCTATCTCTCCCCTTCACCCTCGGCATCGTCCCCTCTCCTTATCCCATGTACTCTCTCTCTCTCTCTCCCTGTTTGGAAATTTCGGTGTTCCAGATTCATTCCGTCCTGGCTCACATGCTCCACGTTCTCCGGGGGTTCTTCTTATCCCATGTTGCGAGAGACATACACCATTTTCTTGCCTCTGCTGCTTCGGGGGATTACGAATTGCCGCAGCGGCGCGGTTGCCACGCGAGCTTTTGTAGACGCGATACCGAAACAATGGCGGCGCGGCAAGTCGCGCGGAAAGACGCTCAAAGGACTCTATGATCGAGGGTAATCCAGCAGAAAGAGGAGTATTCTTGCGACCGCGACAAACGCGACGAGAATATGGCTCGCGGCACCTTTTGCCTCCGTGGTGAGGAACGGAGCAGGATGAGGAGGAGAACGAGGTGGGAAAGGGTGGACTGGAGGGTGGGTGGGTGGTTGGGGGGGGGGCGAGTTAGGTCTGGAAGCATCGATTCTTCCTATCCTCAAACACACTTGTGAGCTTCGGTTATTGGTTCCGAGACCCCGTTAATTGCACTCCTTGATCTTTCGACGGGATAATCCAGCGATATGACGGCACTCGATCATTGTTCTAGCCGTGATATCGAAGGGATGCTCTTTTGTTCCTTTCGAAAGTTGAGAAATTTCATTCCTTTTGATGGTGGAACGCTTTGTCGAAGGCGATAGGTTTCTTGGAGTTAAGTTTGATTTGTTCAAGTTTCGGTGTCTTTTGCCAGATGATATCTAGTACTTTTTCAAACTGCATTACGTATGTGGCTCAACCTGAAAACCATACGCAGGTTTCTCTTACTCGTTTGTACGTCGTTAGTATGAAAACAGCTAAGTTTCATCTGGTTCTTGTAATTAAAATTGCGGTGATTTTATTGAAATTGAAATACACAGTACAGTAATATACGGACCAATGGCCACGAGTTGTCAGTGGGAGAAAACGCGAACTCGACGATCGAAAATGCAAAAAATTTTTTTTGTTTTTAAATAAATGTGTGACACGGATGTTTTCAGAACATTCCAGAGGAATTTAAAAAATCATTAAATCTCCACACTTTACCCGTTATAAATCGTAGAACACATTTTTAGAAATATTTCGAAAACTAAAGTCGAGCGGCGGTAAAATTGTTCATTTCTAATTGTACATTAGAAAAATTAAGTTGTTAGAGTTGCTACCGTTAGTAAAAATGTTCAAAATATTAACCGCTGTTGTAGTTACAGTCTTCATATTCTTCGAATACTGTGTACTTCAATACGTTATGTTGTTGTTAGAACAGGTAAAAAATCTGTTCTTCACCAAAACGGAGATTATACATGTACAAATCATTGTTTGTTTTAACACTGTCCGCCTTCATATAGTTGGATAAATGAGCTCGAAGAAAATTATAAGAATTTCATTTATTCGGTCTAAATTGATAAAAACGGGGATACATTGTACAGAATGGAATTTTTTTCTGATGCAAAGTAATTACCATTAAAGATAATTACTAAAGCAATTGAAAGGAATAGTCATTAACTTAATAGACGTTGTTCATGGTAATAACTACTGTTTTGTTATAACACGGTAGAACTTTTTCCTAACCAAAGTATCATTAACTCTTCGGTGTTCAAGAGACAAATTTACACTTTCAAAAAAGGCGAATAAAAAGTAATATTGAAAGGTTAATTCAGTTCATTTTCTTTCTTTTTTCTTCTAAGCTTGAAAGGATTCAATTTGAATCTTTAATGTAACTTCTTATTTTACTTGGACTTATTAGTTTATATATCATCTTTATTGTACATACATAAATATAAATAATTTTTGTATTTTTATTCGGTTAATATTCTAAGGAGTGAAAATCGTTTTATTGATATCTTCGCCAGCTAAAGTATGTTTATAGAAATACAGATTCGCGCTCCTTGTTACCTGGATGTACGTTCTGACGAACCGTAGTTCTCCGGACCGAAAAGCTCCAGCTCGCACGAATCAGGAAACATTGTTGTCTAAAAATCGCCTATTCTCCTCTAGGATAATTCCTATTCACGAATCGCGATGGTTCGCGTTACGTGTGGCCAGAGAAAACCAATTTTCGTCTCGTTTGATCGCGATACAGTTCCGGGCCGGGCTGTTCTCGATTCACCGCGTTGTTCCTGATAATAATATTGGGAGCTGAAGTGTACTCAGGCACGGGCGAGGAATCTCGGCAAACGCGTAACTACCTGTCACGTCACTGTATCCAAATCAAACAGACTACGAAACGTGATAAGTTCTGTCTCTTTCCATCCTGGATTCCATCAGCCAGTCAGCCCTGGTTCTCGCTCTCGCTACAGTCGGTGCAGGAACGACGAGTTTTCAACGGAACTCGATCTCGAATTCAAGTCGACCTTCGAGTTAATCAAAACTCAAACCCTACGTAGAGAGATTCACCATATTCCCCTTGTCCCTCCAACCGGAGAAGTGTCGACTTGAGAGATGGAACGAGAGCTGACTCTCTTTGTTTCTCCTCCTATCTACGGTGTCTTCGTCGAGACTTCTTCTCGCGTCCACCCTCTCTTTATCCCTTAACCCCCCACCCCTGCCGTTCCACGTCAAACCAATTCCATGGGTACTTTCTCCTCCCCTCTTTCTACTTCGTCCGAGGAAAAATAGAATATGCAGTTCACAAGTCGGCAAGAATGCGAACCAAGTATTTCTGTTAAGCTTCGCGGTGAAGTAGAACAAACGGTTTATGGTCAGACAGGAACGAAATCGCACGTAGTCAAGTCATATATGCGGTATACTCGAAAACTTGGAAATTTTATCAAAATGTAGACATTGTTATCAGTTAGAAATTCGCAAATAAATGCAATGAACTAAGAACTTTCCATTTGTCGTCTTATTAACCCTAAGCACTTGAATGGCGACTGTAAGGCGCCACTAAAAATTGCTGTATCATTATTGAAAATATTTTAATTTAAAATTACTAAACATTTCAGTATTGTACGAGTACAATTGCGTATTGCACCATTATTTGCGTATTGCACCGTATTTTGCACCATTTTCGTATGTACAGCATGAAAATATACATATATATACTGATATAAAAGGACTGAAAATAATTTATAATTTCCTTAAACAATGTTCCGTTAGAATTTAGAAATAATGTAAACCTAGTTAATGTAAGCCAAATGTAATAATGCTGTACTTGCTATATAAACCACTTGGTTTAAGGCAATAAATAAATAAATATATATAGAAGGGAAATATTCTAGGTCGGAAGAAATTTTTCGTTTTGAAGTTGAAATGGCTTCGAGTGCAAAGGGTTAAGTTAGATCACTTCTCGAGTATTAGCTGTCTCGATACGAGAGAATAGATTCTTTATCAGATTCTTTGAGTCAAGATTCTAGTTAATCAAAATTCAAATCCTACGAGGAAAGATTCATGGAGTGCCCTTTGTTCATCGAGCTAGTGAAGTGCAGGCTGGGAAAATGGAACGAGAACTGATTCTCTCCGTGCCCCCGCCTCCTATACGTTCTCCACGGTGTCTATGTCAAGACTTTTTCTCGCGTTCCCCTCCCTTCGACTTGCTTCGCGCCGAACAAATTCCGTGGCACTTTCGCCAGCCCTCTTTCAGCTGCCTCTACGGGAGGGTGAATTCCGTGTCCATTTGTTTCACCCCGTTTCTTCGCTTCTCTCCAGGCTGTACCGCGTTCTGGTCGCGCCCTTCGCGACCCGCGCAATCTCTCTCTTTCTCTTTCTTTTTCTTTCTCTCGCTTTCCGTTTCTTCCTCCCCCACCGAGTGGATTTTCCGTGTTTCCCTTTCCTTCATCGGTGTTTCCTTATTTCTTTCTCCGTCTGTGAGTCGTAGTCAAGTTAAACCGAGCGCAACAACCGGTGCTGCAGACGAAAAAGGGATTTGGTCGTTGTTCCTCCCCCTCCGCCCCCCGCCCTCGCCCCCTCCGTGATCTCGTTCTGCCCAACCCGTGCCTTCCCGTTCCTCCAGGCTTCGGTCTCCGTTTCGCCGGTTAGGACGATTGCGCGTGCTTCCACGAAGAAGAAGAAGAAGAAGCAACGCCTGTGTGGCGCCCACCGGCAGCTAAGAGGACTCCTTTCTTAATCTTTCCTGAGACAATCGTCTCGACGTGATAATTTAATCCGGGAGTTACGGAATTAAAAGTTTCCTGCTGAGCGGCGCACGACCAACCTTCTGCCTCCTACCTACGTAGTCCTCCGCCTCTGTTCCCATTCCGCCGCTCCTTATTCCATTTCCCTTCCACCCTTTTATTTCGGTCCCCCTTGGTCCGCCCTACTCTCATCTCCTTCTCTTTCCTCGGCTCCTTCACTTCTACCAAGTTTAACTATCTATTTTCCCTCTTTTTGCGCGTATTCCTTTCTTCGCTCATTACGCTCGGCACGTAATCGTATCGCTTCGCTTCTGTATCTTCCGTGTTCTTTTATGTATTTATCTTCTCGCGACTCTGCATTACCGCGTTCCTCGTGACCGGATCGGTGCCTATCAATCCTAACGTCCTCCGTTCCGTATCAACAGTTTTCCACAGATTTTCCGGATATCTGCAAAGAAATTTCTACGAAATTGGATTTCTAAGGGACGGCTATCAGGTCCTTTCATTCTTCTGAGAAATAAGTGTCAAAGCGTTGCCCGGAAGCGTACTCGAAAATTAAACATTTCTTCCGGCCTAGAGTCAGTCATTCCATTCTATATGATTGTTTTTAATTTTATAGATATGAAATTGATTAGATACCAACATTTGGGACATATTTAAAGTACACACTGTACATCTTCGGCTGTTGAATACATTTTACTAGGTAGTGCAGCCGCCTGCTATTTTCCGTATAGAAGAGATCGAGTTTAAACATTTATTACGCATGGATCGATCGAATATATTTTCTGTTCGCTGAGCCATTTCAAAGAAGGGAAGCAAAAAGAAATGAATGAAACTGTAACCGGGCGTGTTTCCATCGCATATTCAAAAGTAATCTCCTCGAGGAGAGAAAGGTTCCCGGCGAGCGGGAAGCGCGCACAGCGTTTTTAAACCGTATTTTCCACCGAGGAATCGCTTGTCGTCAATTACCCGGGAACAATAAACGGCCGCCGCGCCGGAGAAATCCGGACTCGTCGACCGAAACGTAATTTTTCGTCGACACATGGACAACGCTGGCAGGGGCCATTGTGCACGCGCTGGGCCCGTGCGAACGCATAAAAACCACCGGCACGCCTTTTTTCCGCACGCAAACGCATTTGTTATTTTAATAACCGCACTTTATTCTTATTTATCATGCTGTTTTTTTTCCGCTGTTCTTCTCTTCCTCCTCCTCCCCCTCCTCCTCCTCTTGACCCTCTCCCCGGGCCGTTTCTGTTCTCGTTCAACGTTCCATTTCTTTTTCTATTTTAACAAGTGTGCGGCGACGGGCTCGAAAACGAGGCAACGCTGCCCGAGCAGCCAGTAAATATACGGAAAAATAAGAGTCGTCGAGTTTCTGCTATATTGCGCAGTTAGGCGCGGGTCGGAACACCGCGAATTGTCGTAAATATTAATAATCTGCGGTGGAAGGGGAGGAGGAGACGGCACCGTGGCGTCCGGCAGCGTCTGCATCGCGTAATTAGTACTCCCCTTCTTTTTGTGAATTCATTACGAAAATGTTTACTCCCTTGGTCTTTCTTCGAAAGAGATACTATTCTACAGCAAAAAACCGCCTCGGGGTCTGGTCATTTTCAAACTACCTAGCCGGCTAGCGGCACTTCTTTCTTCTGCTTAATTCCTCGTGAAAATATCTGCTTAATTGGATCTGTTTAATTGGAACCCCTTCGACTTTCACGAGGTCCTACTGATTGAAAAAAGATTCGAGAACACTCGTGTTACTTTCACATCTTTCGACACCTTTTGGATCAGATAATTATGCCCTTCGGGCCAAATGCCGTGAGAAGTCCGAAAAATGTTCCCCGTTGGGTATTGGATAGAAGAAAATTTTTTCCAAATTTTTGTTTCAGCATCCTCCAGTTTGTTCCAATTATTAAAAAAGTAGAACGTGCCCCCCCGGACCCTTAAACGTTAAAACAATTAATGAAATTCTGAAGATCTGAAGATCTGGCCAAGCTGCGTCTTTTATGCGTTATTACTTTTTCTGTGAAACAAACTCTGTGAAATCAAAAAATGACGACAAGCTCGTTCGAGTGATTGGTCAAACTGTATGTTATATGTCGCTATAATTATTGAAAAATGCTGGACTGTTGGTTAATCGAGTCTGTAGATAAATGTAGTCGGGCAAGTCCCGCGAGTTCTAAGTGGATATAAGTGTGTCGTGCGACTCGACTGAACGTTAATTGCAAATAATTACCGTTCTCATGGCTGTGGACAGGAAATTTCGGCAAAGGCGCAGCATAAGATCAACTCGGTGCGAAGCAATGTTAATTAATGAGCTCTGCGAGCCTCTAATCAGACGTACCTTCTGATTGGTCGTGACGCAGAGCTCCGCGTCGCGAGGTCGTGTAAACACGAATCTAATTTGAACGCGTCGGGGCTGGCTGGTTCATACACAACGAGCTTTTGCAAACAGCAAACAGAGCAGCTTTTGCCGCCCCCCCCCCCCCCGAACGCAAGCCATAGACTCGGTCGCTTTTCGCAATCATTTTCAAAATAATTGACGTAGTTATACACACCGTGGCAAATTGTACTTTCCCGCCGACCGACCAAAATTTACCGATACGGATCGTACGGTTTTAGAAATTATTTTCAGTTATTTCAGTTAATCACGGTGAAATTATTCTCCGGTGATTACGTTAGAAATATCAATAATAAACGCGACAACAGCAATAATGACATTGTTATGAGTACTAAACGTATTGTACCCCTTTTAAAATTACATAGAAACAGGTAATGCACGTATGAAAACTAGAAAGGAGAAAACAAAAGAATTTTCAAAGTGGACTTTTTCATTGACTTTCTCACAAAATATAATACTAATACATTTTTTTTCCATAGAACCGGATATAGTAGTTCATTTCGATAGAAGGAACCATGTAAACAAAATATTTTACTGATTTGTAGATGTCACTTGTAGAAAATAAAATTGCGTAGTATATTTTTCATTCTTCTGTAGAGAATGGAGTATTTCTACATTAAAGTGAATTAAAGAAATAAAGAAATATAGGAATTTTCAAATAATTCGTTGTTAAATTATGGTAGGAAAAGAAGATTGCATGTCACTGTGGATAAGAAATAAATTCTATTACCGCCGGTAATATTGCAATTCGTTCTTTCGAATTTCGCGGAGTCGTAAATTTCGTTACGCTCGTTTGTAACGATATCGTCGGACGTTGGTTATGCGAATTCGAAACGAATAAATGTTATCCTTGTTATTATTACCCACGCTATACGATTATATTAACGCTGTAACAATAACATTTAAATAAAATAAAGTTACTGTGATGCTGAAACGACGACGAATACAAATAGGAGTGTAATAATACGCACGAGTGAGTAGTAGTGAACGTGTTTAACATTTTCCTAAATCTGGCACAAATTTTTCATTATGCGCGAAGGAATTTCAATAGCGCGCGCGGAAATAATGGTGTAATTATATGCGCTGCTTGTTTGCTTGCACTTAGCCCCATTATTTCACGCGGAATGTTAAATCCCGCTCAAACTTTCATTTATTCCATAACGATGCTATTCTCTTTTTCTGAGGACACCTGAGACCACACAGCCCTCCGAGAATGTTCATTTTTCTAACAACTTTTATAAACTTATCCCGAAAAGGCGCTTTGAAGATTTTCTTCCGCACAACGAGACGTATCTACCCGTTGGCGCTTATACATACACACGTATGTATTTATACGTTCACACTTGATATTGCAAGGAAAGCGTTCGATGCTGTGTCACGTTTAACAGCAACCCTGAAGATGCTTAGGTGTTGCCAAATGTGCCACACGCATAGCGATCGTCCCGTACTGGAATCGCGTACGAACCATAAAGGGACTGTTACAAAGTGAGTCACCAAACCTGCTGTTGTATGACTCACGCTTGCAATTTGCCAATTAGCAAACTCGAGCTAATTAGATAGAGTCTACCAGAGTATACTTCCGCTAACTACGAATTAGTCGTTGAGCCAGTGGTGGGATTTCACTCATCTGAATACTTGTGCGGTTTGACTTTTTTCTGTGCGTTTAGATTGGCTGTATGTGATTGTAAACCACAAAGTTTACAAGTAGATATATGATCCGGCGAAATCACTTTGATGAATTATTAGACAATTAGGAATTTACGATACACAGAAATTGTGTGTACAGAATATTGGAATTGATCTAACGCGAGAAGATGGAACACACAAAAAATTAAAAAATATGGAAACCACCGAAATCTTAAACATTAAATTCGAAAATGGACGAACTAGAAAAGTTCAAGAATTTCTATAACCTGAGAAATAATAATGATAAATTTCAAGAATTTCTGATGCATAGGAATTGAACGTTATGAAATGAGTTTAAATAAAAAATTCAATACTAGTGTATACTAGTCACTTCTTTTGCATCGATACGTTTCGCGTTAAACGGTAAAATAGTATTCATTATTGCTGCAATGATATTCATATCATTGCTGATACGGAGTATACGAATGATCTGAAGATGTTAATAGGAATGAGACGTAACGAGACGAATATTGTTTAATGGAAGCATCCATTATCACGCGTTGTTTCAGCGCTGAGTTGCCATTATTATATTCTCATGATTTAGTTATTAGGTCGGACTAGTATGTGTTCACCGTCCTCGAAACTCGCAGGAGAGCACTTCTGTCGGTTGGGGTACAGCCTCTGGTTGGAAGGTTGAAAGTTTGGATGGCTGGAAATTGATCGGAGGGGTTCGCGTTCGCCTCCAAAACCTGCTCCGTAATTTCTGTCGAGGTTTACGTAAGACATAAATTGACCCGATTCAATTTTCAGAAAAACCCAATCGTATTCTGCGATGTACACAGATAATCTCAGAATCGTGTTGCATCTGTGATCAATATCGCAATACCATTAAGAACGTCTGTGACAAAATAGAATTAATGGTAGGACTGAGGAGAAGGAGAAAGGAGAAGAGAGAGAGAGAGAGAGAGAGAGAGAGAGAGAGAGAGAGAGAGAGTTGTCTTTTCTGAGAAACATTTTCACGAAATTTTGACAATAGTATAGGTGAGACTGCCAGTGCAGAAATTCCAAACGCAAGCACGAAAAGTAGAAGACTGCAGGTGTTCGAAACATAAAAGATTTTCAAGCCCGAAAAGAAGATGCTGGTGTTGCTGCAACGTGTAATGATATGCATGGAAATAACGTTAAAGGCCTCCAGACACATGGAAATAAGAGCATTACGCTCCGTAAATGGTGTCCGCGTGCCGATGCGACGATGCGATGCGGCGTCACCACGACGCAAAATTAGTTTCAAAGCGTCGATTTACATAACGCTTATTTCCATTTTAGCGAACTTAGAATTAGCTCGTGCGATGCACCGAAAATTTATTCTGAAGAAACTGCACGCTACAGTAACATGTCGATAACGGGAGAAGTATTTCAAGAATCAAGACGCAGCAGGTTGTAGGAACATGATCGAGATCGTGCTACTGGCTAGGTACGATACACAGGATCTCTTACACTATTGATAGTACAGTCATGGAAAGGCGAGATGAGAAAATAAATCGAAAATACGGAATAAATATTTTTCACTTTGGTCCATGTACAGTGATTTCTCTATATATGTCGTCGCGGCATGGCTGATAAACGTCGCGGCATTATCCCCACTACCGCAGGGTATACCCTGTGAAGGTCACGAAGCTGGTCTCGGACGCCGAGAAGTGTAAACATATCACGGGTCCGCTACTAATCCAATAACAAAACTTCTTTATTTTTTTATGGGATTTTCCCCAACATGTTCACGGAATTTTTCTAATGAAAATGATACCAAATATGATATAATTCCGATGATATTTACTTGTGTGTTAAAAATTCCAATTATTTACTCGTTGCGAATTCTTCTATGCCGTGTTCGGATCGGTAATATTTGTAAAACATGTTATTAACAGTTTCTTATACGAACACATAAGTATGATGAGTCGAGAAATTCCGGTAAAACTTCCGGTAATCCCATTCAAATTTTTCGAGCTAATCCCTGCGCGTCACAGATCCAGCTCGTATGTATTATGCCGGCGAGCGACTCGTTACATATACCCTCGACAATAGAACCAGAGCCAGTTATCACGGTTCTTTGTATTCAAATTGGCTCAGGAACACAGCGGTCAGATTACGTGGAATAGGCATTTATTGGGGGATTATGAAAGCCGTATTCTAATAACAACACGGCCTTATTCGTTGCTCTATAATTACCTTTTTGTGCTGTACATTAATCAACAATGGGAAACTCTAGAAGTTGCAATTTCCTTCGAATGTTCTTGTACGTACATACACGTACCATTCAAAATTCATGCAGGATTTAATGCAACGCGGTAACAACAAAGAAAATTTGCGACGTTTTTGGAGATGTATTGAAGGTCGACAAGCGTCAACGTTGATACAGAAGGTTTGCTGCTGGTGATTATGATCTCTCTGACACCCTAAAATCTCTAGTGGAAGCTGATCCAAAATTAAGTATACAAGAATTATCGAGAAGCCTTGGATTCGCATGGTCAACTATACAAAGGCACGTACACGAAATGGGAAAGGCATATAGGCAAGGAATATGTGTACCGCATCAATTATCCGAGACCAACAAGAATATTCGTCGATCAATTTGCACTTCATTGCTATCCAGATTTCGTAGAGATCCATTTCCTAGCAGAATCGTTACCGGAGATGAAAAATGGTTTCTTTCTGATAACATAAAGCGTTCCAAGCAATGGGTTTCTGCAAATCAAACCGTAATATCAATCCCTAAACCTAGCTTATCACTTAGAAAGGTGTTACCGTGCATTTGGTGAGACTGTCGTGGCATAATTCACATTGAGTTGTTGAATACCCACCGCATTGAAATCGATTGAATGTTCGAAGACAAAACACTGTATGTATTACTGTAACATTTGAATACTCAACTTTCTAAATGATGTATCCTGCGCTTCGTTAAACCGAATTGTATACAGAAGGTTCCTTTCGGTACGAGGACATAGACCGGTAGGCGGGCAAAGTTATGCCAGCAGGTAACTGTTGATCTGAGAAGCGGTGGCAGGTTGGCAGGGAATAGCCGTGGACTTGAATGGCGGAGAGCCTCGAGGGCCGTCAGATGCATTTTTCATGTCTCGTCCAAGCTATATACATGTGTATGTATATATACATTATACATATACATATAGAAGGCATAGACGTAGAAGTGGAAGAGGGGCGGGGGAGGAACAGTAGAAAGAGGGAAAAGGATTTGAGGTTGCAGTCTTCTCTATTCTTTCCTCCCTTTTTCATCGTATTATTCCCCTTTCTATTCGATTCTCGTCACTATTGGACGACACAGTAGCTGCTTCTGCTTGGTTACGTCCTACGAGAACCCTTTAAACGGAATAGATCTATACACATAGGGTACACATATACATATAAAGAGCGCCCATGGTTTGGACACTTTAACTATACTCCAGGTACTTTTTGTGACACGCACACTCAAAAAACTACTATAACAGGACATAACTTGATTTGAGGAGTCAAATATTATGATTACCAAAAGTTTTCCTCAAAAAATATTGACACACACATACCTTGAAATCGAAAATTCTATTATCATTTGTTAAAACATTTCTTATCCGTTTTAACAACATTACGATTCGGCCAGTAATTACACGGTTTCTATTGGAATATCTTTATGTTGAAATTATGCATAATAAAACGTTTAATTTGATAAGTAGAATTGTTGTGTACACGTATAAATAAATAAAAAGAAAGAAAGGAAGAGCAAACTTTACCGTATGAAGCAACGCTTTAAAAAAATGTTCAGCTTTTGAAATATGCTAACAGTGCATGTCTGACCATTGCTCGATGTTTCCACTTGAGCTAAGCATAGCTACCGAAAATGAGCTGAGTCTACGTATAAAGTAAACGTAATTACACAATACCTCTCCATTTAATGCACACATATAATTATGCAACGTTGCTCGACGCTATCTACAAAAATATTTTTCCACTATCGAGTTCTAGCAAATTATTGAAACGTAACATTGTCACATTGACAAGTGCTAATTTAAGTAACGTTCAAATTCGCGTTTCTTGAAAATTAAGCAAAATGATTGTGGACAAATATTATTTCATCTTTTTAACTAATATTCAAATACAGAATCATATTTTTAGTATGTGAAATTGCCGTAC
>CM052118.1:8093872-8120401 GCA_028454245.1 Halictus quadricinctus | reverse complement strand
CTTATTGAAGATTTTGTAGATATTCGAATAGCATATAATTTGTCGTTTATCTCCACGCCCCCTCCCTCCGCCCTGGCCATCCATAGTTTCTTTATCGCGCTCCCTCCGATTTATTCCGTTTCCTCCGAGAGAACCAGCTTCTGCAAAGAGTCCAAGTTTGGAGACCGATGGATTGCCAAGGCTTTTGTCTCGATTCGTCCCGCCGCGGAATTTATTATTCCCGATAAGTTTTCCTTTACACGGATCGGGCAGCAGCTCGTCGCTTGACGCGAGTCCGACTTCTTGCCTCGTTTCTTATTCGTCGAGTATATGTATACGGCCCAGCCCGGGCACAGCTGATCGATCGCCGCGCTTATCTTAAATTCAATGGGGCATCGGCCGATTGAATAAAATCGAAACTCGTCGGCAAATCGACGTTAATAACGTTAAAAGTTTGCGAAACAGGGTAAGGGTAACCCCACGATAATGCTCCTCGTCTGAAGAACTTGTATTCCGTTCTAATGGTTCTTTGGACTCGTTCGCCTACATGGCTGGTTACCAATGTGGTCTTATACTTCTCAGTTAATTATGAGTAGATATAAACAAATCCCATCAATTCTATCCAACAGATAGAGCTTAAATTATTTAATTGCGACTCCACGATCGTCGTAGCCTAATGAAGGAAAAACACAATAAACGGGTGAACACTTATAATACACTCTTGTAATGTAATGTACTCTTATCAATAAGTAAATTACATTTACATCTCGTCAATTATATTTATTATAAAATTTCTCTTTCTTTTCTGTTACAGGTAAGATCATTGGACAATTTCACGATGTGCATCGTATTTAAATATATTCCCAAAATTTGGAGTGGCCGATTTGTATACAGGTAAATGAGGTTTCATTAATTAGAATTACAATCCCAGTGTATGGAATTAGATTTACAAAAGACATGTTTTAAATTTCATAAACTAATCCTTCTAACATCTAAAAATATTGAAGCCGTTTGGTCCACGTTTAATGAACTTATTTGTTTTTAGAAGGTCTAGGAATACTTTTTACTTAGACTATGATCGGATATTGTATGTGTATTTAACAGGAAAATTTAACCACGGTTCAATTATTTAGATCCGAAAAAATGGTGGTGTCATGATGATAAAGTAATCTACTAGTTGCACCACTTGAAATGTAAAACTGTGCTCACCGTTTATTGTCGGACCATACGTCGCGATAAGCAAACAGCATTTAATCCGACAATGTATTGCCCTCCGTATTCTGAAACACGAACGGTAACAGGTTGATGAACGATATGGTAGATATTATGACTTTTTAATTTAAATTTCTGCTTACCAGAAGAGTGCAAGGTAGAAACTTGTAGATTTCTAGATTTTGTTATCGTGATTACGAAAACATATCATTATTGTGCCAGATACTGAATATTAATGAAGATATTTATAATTAACGTTGTTATTTCAAAATATAGGACTACGACGAGTAGTATCGAATTATGTGCATTTTGAAAATTTCTCCATGTTTAAGATGAGAAATTAAATTTTTTTCTAAATGCTTCCATGTGTAATTTAATTATTTATTTTGTTTGGAAAGCACTTTCTCGCTGTTTCGTAAATCTTTGACATATTCTCTAAGTGAGACTTTTTTCTTTAATACGTTGTAAAAAATTATTTCTTCTAGCTATTTATGAAGTTTCTGAATATTTTCTTTTTTTGTTCGGTTTCTTTTATGCGATCCCTATCTACCGCACAAAAACAGGTTTGACTGTATGCATTTGATCGGCGAGGAAAGCAGACATGCCGAACCAATTGCAATCGAACGAAGATTCGAAGCGAAGATACGCGGTCAAGAAATTTAGTCGAACGAACTTAAATCCGAGGATCGGCGAGGTATCGAAGGAACACAAACGTCGGTTAGTAAGAGCCGGAAGATCGGGAAGATGGGGGCAAGCAAAGGACCGAAAAGAAAGCAAAAGAAAATAGTACGGTCTGCGATCGAGACTCGAGGCTGCTTAAGATTTTCGGCGCGTGCAGACTCTTCTTAACCTTTGCCTCGTCCGCGTTTTTTAATGCGAAATCCCTTTCCCTTCCTACCCGAATCTCGACTTCTCTTTTCCGTAACGCATACAGCAGGAGCAGGTCCTTCGAAGTCCTTTCAAGTTCTCTCCCGGGTCGCATCGAGCCCGTCCTTGGTTGCAAATCCAATTGGTCCTGGGATCGTCTCACACTGTCATGTAATTTTTTAACTTCCCAACGCTGCGCAGCATTTCAATGCTCTCTAGAAGAAAAAGTCTCTATTCAAACAATTTTCATTTGTTGTTGTTAAAAGGAATCATCGGTCTGCCGGATTTTAATGTACGAAATTGTTTCAGACTCGCTTATCAACAGCGATTATTTCTTTATTTTATAAACAGTTCTGTTATATGAGGCAGAACAGACAAGATTGTATTTTTCAACCGCAATTTGTGATTTCAAAATTGCTCCCATTCTGTTTTGTTTAGTTGTACATGCAAACCTCATAGAAGGAGCCAATATCTGCGTTTCTTTCAGCGTAACATATAATTGGAGCACTTTACGTGGCATACATATCGCGTGCTAATGGAATTAAAAAGTAATATGGCGCGGGTCAGCGATCGGAACGATAATGGCGACATTAACACCGCCACGCTATAATATAAAATCTACTTAACTTCGGTGAAACGCGTCTGAAACTTCATTCGAAAGTATAGGACTCGTATTTCATTTGCAATATGTCCTGAAAGCGATCAAGAGAGAAAAACAAGAGCACAGGGAAGGGGAGGAAAGTCGGCGTTGCTTCCGCCATTTTTCCGACCCAATTCCGATCGCGAATAACAAACGCGTCGCGCACCGACGATATTTATCACGTTGTTTACCGAAAGCTTTTTCAATTTTTCTTAAACTCCTGTCGCGCGCGTTTCGTCGAATCCAACAAGACAAATTCTACAGAGAAAGATATATTTTTGGAAATTTCCTCGTTCAATCGGCCCGGGAGAAACACTTTTTCATATAGAAGTAGAGTGAAAGGGAGCGTGATGAGAAAGCTAAGCAAAAATGCAGAAAATTGATAATTATACATTTTTATTATAATACTGAATAAAAATTTGGAGTTACTATTGACTTGTTATTATTGACTCCGAAGTCATTTTCATCCACGAGCAGCATACAACCCTTCGGTGGATTTGCAATTTTCGAATTCTCTGTATTTCTCTACTGCTTTATTTTCTTTCTTTTTATTTTTTATCTCAAAAGCGGATGATTTGGTTTCTCGGCGATAATTATTATAGCTTTAGATTTTTGAAAATTTTCGTAAATCTTCAGGAAACAGTGCTTGTCATTTTCGACGATTCCAGAGTCAAGATATCCATACTTTTGGCTGATAGTGTACTCGAAGCTTTCGATATGTACTGGCAAAGGAGCAGGACTTGAAAGTTTTGTGGGAGAAAAACGACGACCAGGTGGGCGGGTCTTATGCTACGTGTCCGAGGGAATATCCAGAAAGAAGTTGGATTCTTAATGCCGACGTTAGAGTACTTCATCTTCGCCGTTGCCCCCCACCCACTCCCCCTCCCGAGCCACCATCAGTTACTGCGTCGGTCAGGGCCGAACTTGCTTGTTCGAACGTGGATAAGAAACTTTAGGATATTCTCGATAGGAACCTTTGATTCTGCGACTCTTTTCCTATTTTCGAACAAAGGCCACGATGAAGACGAATAGGCAATCTAATGGACGAGACCAGGGGGTGTATGGAAATTACCTGATAGGGGAAAGGTCCTTCGAAATGTCGGTAGTATCGATTTTATTTCGAGCGTCCTGGGAAATGTCATAGAAGCAAATGAAAAATTTGGGAGTGCTACTGAATTTAAAGTATGTATCGCTAACACAGGAACATATACGTGTGTATAGCATCCGACGTTTATTGGTGTTTCGTTGATTTAATAACATGATGTTGCGGATTCATTTATTCATGTACGGTTATGCAAACTTTTGTGCAGGGAAATGAAAAATGAGAAAATACTTTTAGTCGATTGGATTTGACGAATCAACATTAATTAGAAATCAAGAATTATAAATTAACTTTTACTTTTATGAAAATGTTTGGTGTTCCAAACCGAATTCGTTGAGATCGTTTCTTTATCCGGCTAGTTGCACGAATTTATTACGTATCCAGAATTTCGAAAATTACTTCTAGCCCGTTTAAAACAGCCAGGAGTGCGATCTTCAACTTTAGATGTCGCGGTCCGCGATAAGAAGATCGCGGTGGAGTTTCGAGGGGGTGGAAACGTTAAGGGATGGTTAAAGGAAGAGCGTGCCGAGGAGGAGTTGGCCAAGAGGACGCGCAAGCAGGCACCGGTTTCTATCTATGTTAATTACCGGGGTGAACGTAAATCACGATCGCCCAGGTGCTCCGTCGGCAAAGTAGGTGCCTTAGCCCAGGATTCCAAGAACGGACGTGGGCCGCGGGATAAAAGCTGTAATTAATTACGCAATTATCCAGCCCCGTTTAAAGATAAAAACCGTATTTTTCGCTTCGATGCGGATTACCGGACCGCTACAACGCCCTTTTTTCTCTCTTTTACCCTTTTCCTACTTTCTTCTCGTACGTCTTCGCTCCTCCTTGAAATTTTGTCTTCGGAAAAAGTATGGTCTCCTTGGAATTTCTACAAGTTAATCCTCGAATGGATGTACAGACCCGATAATATCGATTCTATACAAACATATAAAGTCAAAGATCATGTAAAATTACACATTTCATTCTAACGTTACTTCTAATTGTTTAATGGTGTTTGGAATGACAAGTAAACTTGAAATCGATGCAGTGAGATGATAAAATCAGCGGAACAGTAACTAATTAGAAATTCTTTTCATTAGCTTGACTCCTTAGGCCAGCAAACAATAAAATCATACGCGTTTGTATTATTTTTAACAAATTTATAAAATTGGTCTCCCGAAAAAATTAATTTCGATGATACTTGAATTCTCTATTGAAAATAGTATCCCACTATATTGTTACCTCGGGATTTTTAATAATAAGCATTATAAGCGATCAAGCTCAATTTATTTAAGTCAAAGTACATCAAATAATTTTATCGTTTATTCTACATACGCCTAGAACTGAACATATATATTTTTAAAAATAATGATATCGTCAAGTTTTGATACGAAAGATCAAGTTTGAAAATTTGCCCAATTAAAAATCTATTTATTCCGGTTCGAATCTGAATTATTCGAAACATTATGTATACATACACATGCACATAAATAGCTTCTGATTTGATTGGTCGCAGAAATCGTGTCTTACGACTCCCTCCTTTTTCTCTGCTCCTTTCTTTTCCTTCATACTTGAAACTCATCCTACTTGCCTAGTTCCGCCGATACTTCTTCCTGTTCGCTTCCACTATCAGCCAAGCCTGGTCCCGCAGGTCTTTTTGTTACACTCGTTTTCCCAGGCATCCCTGATTTAGAGCTCATTTTCGTCGGCCGAAAGCTGTCCCGTTCTCACCCCTGAATCAACTTTGCACCTTCCACAAATCACCGTCGAACTATTACATTGCTATCTCTCCTTGTCTTCCTTGGACCGATTCGCCTAAGAAGGCGATGCTTTTCACCGCCGCGATGAATTCTTCAGGGTAGAAGTCGCGTCGTGGATCATTTCGAACACACTAAAGATCCCTGGATTGTGTTACGCAAGTACTGAAAAGATCGATGACTGACTGTATCTTCTGACTACTTTTCATCCCCTCATTTATCTTGTACTATGAACGTGTAATGCATACAAACATTGTGTTGCAAATTTGTTGATCTCAGAAATGATCGTGTTTAGGTGCTTAATACCAACACGGCGGCGCCCTTAACCGTCAAAAACTCTTCAAATCGTTCAACTTTAAACGCGCATAATTTTTAAACCAGTGAATTCCTTACATTAAAACCTGGATTTTTGGCACTTTCTCGTCAAGATCTACAGGATTATATTTAAAAAAGTTAAAAATTTCTAGGTTACCAAGATGAAGTTTCTATCTGGCTTCCGCTCGTTACACCGATTATTCTCTCACTTCGTCCAGTTGTGCTTGAGTCAGTTCTTGCAAAAAATGTCCTGTTCGCGAGAATTTTCCCAATTTATTAAGAATTGACTAAATTTAATCAATTAAGAGAATGATTAATTACTCATCAAATCAGGAAATTTCGAAGAATTCGTACATTATCGCTGTAGTTACATTGATCTTGAGTCATTGCGGAGATATTACGAGTTGCTGTTGGTTATTGCTTCGCACGTAGATGCTCCCCTAGCCGGTCTCACGTTACGACGTAATATATCGCCGTCTTGGGATCTCCGTCGTAATTATCCTCTAATACCAATTCATAAGAGCGTCGGCCATTTTCAAACCCTCGCACGTAATTCTAGGAGAAGCACGAGGATGTACGTTCCACGTTGAGAGCTCACACGCGCACAACCGCTTGTTTCTCTCTCACTCTTCTCTCTCTCTCTCTCTCTCTCTCTCTCTCTCTCTCTCTCTCTCAATATAGGTATTTCGTTCTACAGGATAAGAGGTCACGAGCCAAGGAGAAAGGACATCTCTCTCGCCTTTTTTCCTGCACAACGAAACGATTATAAACGGAGTAACAATCCCCCCCTCCCTATTCCAATAATTTTTGAATATATTATCAACCTCCCCCTTCCCCGTTCTCATTCCAAAAATTTAAATCAAACTCATTTTTTAATAAAGAAAGTTAGATCTGAATTCACCCATTTCACCCATTTGCTTCGTAATACACATACTGCATATGTTCCTAGGGGACGCATGTTTCTGGTATCAACATATGAAATAATAATTTCACAGGACACTGCACAGTCTTGTTTATTTAATTTCATTCATTCATTTACACGCTGAATTATGGAATGCAATTAAATTTGTTATAGGTACATAAATAACAGAGTCCGATTAAGTATGCTGTGTTAAATACAAATGATGTCTGGAAAATTACATAAATAGTAACTCCTGGCCGATATATGTCCCTGGCTAGACCCGTTTTTTGGTCATATATCGACTAAACATCGTATTGCCATTACGTAAAAGCTAAATCCATTGAACAGAGCACGATCATGTTCTAATGGTAACAATAAGTGTCAGAAATAAATCTAAGCGATGACCAACAGACTTGAAAACAGTTCACTGTTATCTTTCAATCTTTCTAGTCTGCTACGTTTGTTTTTCATTCTTTCTTCAGCTTCTTCATTCTTCTTCACGAACGATTCTCATTTCTGCAGGGCTAATCAGCTAAGAAGGACGCGTCGCGATTTCGAAAATGAACGTAACGGGGTCAGTTAACAGGGAGCAGCTACAGTACAGCTGAAGCTGCAAGCCAGCAACGGTAATTCGAGATACCTTTCGGGATTCGGAGAAAAGGAGAATCGAGTCGAGACTCGCCCTACGGCATTTCTGATGTGGCCACCGGTGCAGGCCATGAATCTTTCATGCGTCAATCGTTCTCTTCCCCTCTTCTTTCCACGTTCGTTTCGATCCCCCTTTGCTCTTTGCTATCCGTAACCTTGGTAGGGTCTTCGAGTCCCTTCCGAGGAATCCCGGCGAGTCAACGCTTCTTCTAGTTATCAGTCAGCAGAATCTGTCAATCGGCGGAGTAAACGTAGTCTACTCTATCTCGGTTGTTCCACCAGCGCCATTGCTGTTTTCGCGGCAGCGTAGATATCACCCCCCTCGTACGCCTCGATCCACATGGTATACTTCTTTATTCTTTCTGACCTTGATCTTTCGATATGCCCTTAAATTCACCCACGAACTGCCACAAGAGATTGGTTATTACAGTGAATTCTTTCACATTCGTCCATAGTTCGAGACGGTCCCAAGGATAATTATAAAGTTCCGTTTTCAGTCTCCGTAAACGGATTTTATCGCTTACAACACACCGATTTTAATGAAATTTACGTACCTCTATAGTTTTCTGACAAATAATTGGCACCCGATTTGTCGCCTGCGATGATTCATGTCTAGATGTTGAAGCTGGGGTGAACATCCCTCGAAGTTAGGGATGAAAACCTACTTTTCGGATGTCCTTGGTTAGAAAGTGGAGGTTGTAGAGTACCTAATAAACTTTTTTTAGATTTCGTGTTTTCGAACCGGAAATTTAGTAGCTCCAGAAAATTTCCGGAAAAGTCGGACAGGCAACGAAAAATGTGAGAAGCTTCAAATTTCCAAGTTTGAAAATCCACGAAATAAACAAAGTTCGTTGACCTACGCCTTTCAATTCCCAAGACGTCTAAAAAATAAGTTATTTACCTCTAATTTTCGGGACTGTTTTCAACTTCTTATTAACACGGACAACCCTGTTAACACTTGTTATTTTCGTATTTGATTAGCCACGTGAAAATGAAGATATCCCAACGAAAAGCAACAAGAATAGCCTGAATGAAATTGGAATGCTTTCTCCAGTCCCGATACGAAGACAATATTTCACGCATGACGAATTGCAACTTGAAAATTCCAGGGATGAGCAAACGCATCGTGGTCAGCCGCGCTCGAAAATGAATCCTTGAGGAAGATGTTATATCCGCTTGATCCCGATCCATTCCAGAGGACAAGAGAATGATGTAAGGAGGCACAAGGGGTTGCCGGTGGCTCGGTCTGAAGGAGGAAGGCAGTCTAGAAGAGGATGGCAACGAGGAAGGAGAGGGTTGGCTTTACGGGGATACCGAGTAAATGCCCCATGAATGAACGATGAGCCTTGGGGCCAACGATCCTCCTCCACCTCCTTCATTTCTGCCTCCTTCTGCCATGCCGGGGCCATCCGCGTTGGACCTCTTTGCGAATTCGAATCGGACTTCGCTAGGCTAGATCCCTTACGATGATCCATGCTTATTTCTTCAAAACTTCTTCTGCGACAATTTATACGGAATTGTTTACCACGTCGCTTCTTCGTTTAACCCTTGTATTACTGTCGGCGCCTAATGACGCTTCGAAATTTTTCATTTTATGTACTGTTGACGCCCATAGGCGGTCATTTTACATTGCTCGAAATGAACTTAACGCGTCTATAGGCGACCGTCAACTAAAGCTTCAGTGTAATACGATTCAGTGTTTTGACCATGTCAACATCTTCTGGAAAATTATGCCGTTCGCGGTGTAGGTCACGGTTGAATTTCTACCGTATGCTATAACTTAGATTATTTTCTAATTACTGTTACTATACTATATTTGAAATTTTCATTACGGGCTCAAATGAAAAAATTTACAAAATGACCATTTTTACTTTCACTATGTAATTCCTAGCAATTGCTATTTTTTCAAATTCCTTTTTGCACGTTATTTAGTAAACCAATGCTTCGAATTGCTACCAAAAGTTAGGTATATTGCTTTGTGTTACTAGGTATATTCAGAGCGAGTCTGTGGAATCATGAACATCGTTCTTTCATGGACCGTTCAAATTTCCAAGGTTCCTTCGCACGCGCTGTTGCTGCGATACCGCTAAATATAAATCTCATTTATTATTGCTATGAGATATTATTAAATCCGTTTATCTCGTTCTCCCGTTCAAACTGAGTTTGAATCTCTTCTCCCAGTCGTTGGTAAAAAAAATAGAGTAACAGGATATAGGAGAAGAACACGAGAGAGAAAGAGAGAGAGAGAGAGAGAGAGGGGAGGGGATTGAAATGGAAGAGTATGAAGAACAGAGATAGAGAAGCGGAAGGGAAAACCGTTGGAAGAGTGAAGCAAGCCGACGAATTTATTAACTTTAAAAGCTGCCTGCAATACCGCCTTGTTGGAGGCGCTTTCATGGCTTTACGACCTGCCTCCCTCCCCTCCCGCCCCTCCAGTCCCCTCGAACCCCAGCATCCCCACCGTGGCGTATACTCTCCCTCCCCCGTCGCTCTCGTCGAACCGTCATCCGCCTGCACCCCTATCCCGCGGATCCATGATGCTCAACTTATAATTTTCTTTGAAGCTTCGTGGCTTATCGATTGGGCTTTATGATTGGAATTTGTAATAACTTTCGATCCGGGTGCCGTTTCACCGCACGGTAGTCCCGGTTGCACCGACGAGGGGCTGCACTTTCCGGATTTCATATCGGGCCAGTGCTACCAGCTCCCTCCCACTCATTCTTCCTTTCCAACGGAGGTATGAGGATCCAATAATGGAGTCACAAAGATTTAGTTCCTACTTCGGCCCGGGCTTCCTGTGTTTCGCTCGATACCCTGACGGAAGAAGAAAAAGTGGCAATTATCGTCTTATCTCTTTGGGGACTCTGACTAGATTCGATCACGTTGTCGCGCAGAATACAACTACGGACCTCTCTCGACAATCTGTCGTTTCAAACTCACCGAATAATGTTCTCACTTTATCTTTATTCTACCATAATTTCTCATCTCTGTTTGTAATAATACTGAAGTCTGAATTGGATATACACGGCAATTGTTTGTAAACTCTCTTTTACCCGAGGCAAAGGCGTCTTCTTTCGAAGATGTTCTCGAAAGTTCAGAGGAGACAAACACTGCGACTTGTAAGAATCGTATAAATGTATTTGAGCCTAAAAATCTCTGGAACGTAACAATTTGTAGGATAACTTTGGTCCAGAAGTCATATACGCGAATCCACCGAAAGACTAGGGAGAAGATTCGACAAATTTTCTCCCAACAAACGCATCCATATTCCAGCCGGAAGGACCATCAGGTGACCATCCCTTTGTTATACGATTATTGCCCGAATACCCAGCTGAACTCACCCTTCGCAATCGTGGGTTGGCGGACTCGGTTAGAAATCGTGTACGAGAGAGCACGTTACACGAACCTAACACTACTGTTCGTAGCAAAATATTTTAATACGTAGCCTCGAGCTATCTACGATCGACGATTTTGCAAAAATGTATCGGCGTCTGAATACTTGGCTTTTATAAAATATTTAAGAAACTCGGCGCGGCTCGAATGCGATGGTACATCGCTGAAGCAATTTAGTTTCTACATGCCAAACCTTTTGTTGTACGTAATAGAGAAATAAGACAAAAGTAAGAACGATTTTGCTTCTATTGTATCTCTTGTTTGTTTTATTTCTCGCTTAATTTTCCGTACGGTACTGCACGGCAATTTATCTAATATTAATTAGACACCACTAATATTAAATCTAACCAGAAGTTCAGTATGAGATAAAATACATTTGGAGTCTCTGAATGAGTAAAACACGTTTCCACTTCAGTTTGGATTTTATATCACGGTATGCGAGCAGGAGAACTTGCACAAACACTGGTGAGAATTTGTAATTATTCCGTTTAATCGGTACAGTGTTCCGTCGGAATTTTTATTGCGTTGAAACAGAACGTTGTACGCAACCGAAACAAGCTTCACAAATGTACAAGATACGAAACGGATTTATTAAACAAGATTAAATGATTTCCGATATTGTATCGTATAATACACGTATCTACTCTGGAAATGAAGAATTTTTTTAATTCCATGATCATTATTATTATTTTAAACAAGTATGTACATTTTTGTATGTGTCATTGCGTTTGAATATTTGTGTAAAAAGAATTTATGGAAACGTTTTAAAGACAGTTTTAACTCAGCTGCGGAATAAAAGAGGGCATTATAAGTTTCTATGTATATATATATATAATATAAGCATTTGAAGATGTGCCAAATTAAGCGTATATCGTGACCATCACTTTCAAAAAATTATTGATCATACGGCGTCCAATATGTCGATCCCCCTACAGAAAAGTAACATCAGGGTATATTTCTAGATGTTTCGTATTACTGGAAACCAGACTCCCTTTAGGAATGTCCTAAATGTCTTACGCAATAAAAGCTGTAGTCTCATAAAATATCGTCACCAACATTTCTTCTCCCTATCAGTTATCCATCCCTGGTCCCTCGACGGATAGGACGCGGATACATAAAGCGGGTACTACGACGGATTGAAATATAACCTCGAATATTTCTTTACACCGGTGTCCAATACCTATACATATTATACGACACGGTACTTTCTTATGACTAAACTTTAACGGTCGTGGTCCCAAGTAGAACGTTTGATGTAGTACGATCGAACCGTTCGTTTAAATTTATTAAAATATACTCTCGTCCGGTTATAAAAGCACTTCTCCCATTCTGGTTTTTGGCGACATCTTCATATGCATACATTTACGTAGTTTTCATATGTGCAATAACCCATTATTATAATATACATTTATCCATGTTCAACTACGTTTTTAACGTTTAAAATTAATTATTTTACTTTTCATTACGGGAGTGAAGCGTATTTCTTTCCCATATCCCTCACGGGATATACCCCGCGGTAGTGGGGATAATTCCGCGACATTTATCGACCATGCCTCGGCGACATATATAGAAAATTCACTGTATTGTCATAGAAACTTAATTCCTGTTCATCTTTGTGCTTTCTTAAGGACTTATCGATAAGAAATCTGCATTTGCAGGAACATCCGCAGCCAATTAACAAGCAGACGAATTTCAATTAACATTTCTCAAAATTCTATTCTCCTCCTGTGGACGGAAAAACAAAGGTGGAGGTACTATCTTCTGTAAGAGACGTGTCGCTCGATTAATTTGTAGAATTATGATTGCTCGATCGTGTCAACGCTACGAGCGATTATTGTTACGATATCGTCCAAGTCTTTCGAGTGTTTATTCTGCGCAAGGTATCGCGAGAAGAGATTCAATTAGGCGAGACCATTGAAATATCACGTAATCCCGTCTTCGGTAGGAACCGGTACGAAAGTTTTCAAGGGTTTTCGTGGCAGTTAACCGGGGAAATAAGGGAAACCGAACGAGAGAACGAACGAACGATTCCGCTGGTACAGCTGCCACTAAAGAAACGGAATCAAACTTAATTTTGCACAGACACCTGACTGCCGTAGGCCGTGCGAGTATCTCCGGCGAACCTTAACTCGCCCACCCACGTAACTGGCCGTGAAATATCATTCCGCAATTTCGTTTAATTAAAATCTGATTCAAAGTTCGCGAACGACCGCACGTCCCGGATAATACCGGTTACGCCGGCTGCGGTTAATGCATCAGTCGAAGAGTTCTGCTTCTCTCTCTCTCTCTCTCTCTCTCATACACACACGCGCGCGCACACTTCTTCTCTCTTGTTCATTTTCTTTTTCTTCTTCACTCTCTTCTTTTCCAACTAACTTTTATTACTTCCTGTTTTTTAATTCTTCTTCAAGTTTTAAATGCAATTTTTCGTTTTTCTAATTCGACTGTTTTCCGCTTTGCACACGATTATATTGTTGGGTTTAGTGGAAAATCCGTTCCACTAGAATAAAAATCGAAAATAGATATACAACGCGAAAAATTTAACACTCGTGTGGCGAGCATTGTTCTGTTCAATATTGCTGCTGGTTCAAAACAGTAAATGTATTTTACAATCGTAAAAAAAGCGGAGAAGGTACGAATGTGTGATATCTATGTTCTGTTTTGATGTTGAGAGTCTCGCAATGCTTACTATTTACGTTTTTTTTTTTTTTTTATACAGAATAAGTACGGTATTAAATATTTCCAGTGATATATAATGCAATTTCTAATAACAGAAAAATCGATAATTAAATCGTGAACGCGATAGTAGAACAAGCGGGTAAAAAAATCCCTAAAAAGTGACCGCGTGTATCCAAAGCCGTGGATTAAGTAGCCGTTCGAGCGGATAACGATTCGGTTCAATCGTTCATGTAATATTCCGTAATATCGTTTCACAAATCCGATTGAAAGTTTTCGAGGCAACTCGAAACGAGAAGTTACAATGGAAATTATGGCCGGCGCACAGCTCACCGCCGCCGCAGATGCAAGGGAAACACGGTGAATCAAACTTAATAATGCCGCCGAAACACCTGTTTGCCCGGTCCGCGCTTCTCCGGATTTTCGTTCGCCTTTATGCTGCGAAGTTACTCGTAAAACGTTATTAACTAACTTGATTTTATTAAACTGCCAACACTTATTGTTTATCATCGATTCTGTTTATTCCCGTCCTAAAAAGAGCCGTCTCACGATCAATTTCGTGGTGAATAACTTCATAAGATTCACGCGCTTCCTATAGAAGATCAAATTAGTTTAATACATTATCTACTTGTTCCGTAGAAAACTTGGGCTGAAGTATCGAAAATCGGTCAAATCGGTTTCAACTTAAATTTTGCACATAACCTCATTTTGCATTGAAAATATGTTTCCCGAAAGGATTTTTGACGACTTCAAAAAAAATTGTATCATATTCGCCCCGTTTTCTACCGACGAATTTTGGTTATGTCTGACGGATGACCATTACGTTGTTGTTTGTGAATTTTACGCATCTTTATCGCGTTCAGTTTGAATATTTTTGAACAGCTTATGCATACAAACGAGTTTCTGCGAATAAAAGGTAATTATAGCGTACATTTTGGAGGGACTTTATTAAACATGAAAGTAGGAAATCTGTCCGGAAAACGGGGTACTTTCTGGGTATCGGGTTGAACCATCCCCTTTTTCCCGCAGTGGCAGGCGCGCTGCTTCTCCGTAATTTTCATTGTGACCCTTCGGTGAAACGGTGGATCCACACAGACGCTAGACGTCGGGTCGCGTCGCGTCGCGTCGGTCCAACGCTGTCGTACTAATGGTCTCACGAGCCAGACTTCGTAACCCTTCGAGAAAAGGGAAGGGGTAGGGTGAAAGAGAATGAAAAAAAAAGAAGGAGGAGGAAAGGGAGAAGGAAGAAACGGTTTTACGAGGCTGAGAATGTTTTATTCATGCCGCGTACAGAGTCCCACCCGTTTCACTAAACGCGCATACCGTCAACGTCGTATCAAGCTTCAACTATAAGCCCGGCTGAACTAGAGTTTTCCAAAATGCGCCGGGCATGTGAAACTAAGGGGGTTGCGGAACCTTTAGCGGGTGGCTTCTGACCCCTTCGGCGTGTATCTTCCTCACGTTTCGCCTCCGACACTGTCTTACGAGCTTCCTGCCGTTCGACGTCCACCGAATACGCTCTTTTATTTGCGTTATCCGTGTTAGCAGGACAGGGGGTGAGTTTTCTCGTTTCTTTTTTCTCGTATATTTTGAATAACTCGAAAGTAGACGTCTCCAGTTCAGTAGACGTGAGAACGAAAATTGCAGTTGTCATCGATTTGTCCAGTAACATCTAACACAGTGTAACGTAAGTAAAAATTGCAAGAACGAAACATAAACTACTCTCTTTTTTGGAAAACTGCTAGGATTAATTATTTTATTAAATTTTTAAAATAATTAAAGAAAGAAAGCATTTTAAATGTCCATCCAAAGATACATTATGTTAATAATTAAAGAACTGTAAGAAAAAATATTTTATTATACCATTCGTTACATAATTATTAGTAAACTCGACGTACATATAATAAACAAAAAGATTAATTTGTTTGGAATTATGACTTGCACCACTTTCATAATCATCTGAAGGTATACAATTCTTTTTAAATTAATAGTCAAAGAATTTCAAAGAAACATGTGTAAAAAAAAACTGTTCGAATGGGAGTTTTAATGAATTAATTTCACCGAACAACTGATATTTGCAATTTAATCTTTCAGTTTGAATTTCGTACAGATTTTGCACGCGTTGAATACGAATCTGTTATTTCGTTATTTCTCACGTGCAGTTTTCAATATAGCTACAAGTCATGTTTTGTTTTTAATATAAAAACGAAACAATTTGGCAAAACACACGATGCTGGCAATGGTGCTCGACACTCGGTGCCTCTATTGCGCTGAGCAGCTCGAGAGACAACCACCGCGCGTGGTCCGGATGAAAAAATATAGTGACATTTTTCAATAACTTTCACTCGGTAAGAGTTATTGACACGAAGCTTGGTTAGGAGAAGATTAAACGAACAAATTCAAACAATATTAGTGTTGCAACATCGAAGCATTGGAAGAATTTAAAACTATTGTTTTCAATAAATGAAAATTATGCATAAAGATCCGGAATTTAGTTATCATTAATAAATATTTCGATTTGTATAGTTGTTAATTCTAGAGCTTCTGGATTTAACTTCTCAAGCGTGCATTCTAATAGCTGAAGTATGTCAGTTTAAAGATCCGTTGGGTTCGCGTGTTTTAGTATGTATATGCAGGAAGTAGAATTGGTTAGTCATGATCAGACGCGTCAGACAATTCCTATCGAAAAATGAATATTCAAAGTCGATTCTCTCGAGAACGAAGCCTCAAATGAAAAAATGTTATTCCTTATTCTAAATTTGTATCTAATTGTAGATAATATTGCAAATAGTATGTGCAGTATATTCTAAATAATTAGTAAGAAGATTGCTTACTTCTTTCGAATCAAAAGGAAGAGAAATAATCACTGAAAAGATACCCCCCAAAGATTAACCACCCATCCCTAATTTCACTTAGACTACAACATATTTCATTTATCTTATGGAAAACCTCGATACGTAGGTTCATTTGAACGAAACAATCAAGGAGGAAACTCATGACGCAATCAACAGAGTGCAACTTTAAATGAGAAGCAACGAGCTTTTCCGTTGACGTGCCACAGATATTTCTGAAAATGTTTCTGATATGTAAATTTGCTGATAACATCCGTCTAGCGTGAATATTAAACTTACCCATTGCTCAAAACGCCACAACGCGACTTCATTCGTCATTCGTCTGGAGATCCGGTGTCTGCTTTCTGCATCGTATAATTCTATTCCACTTTCGGAAATTACTTAGGATTCGCGATTGAAATATTTTAAATTATATGGAACTAAATGAAACATCGTTTCCCGCGAACTAAAATTGAAAACGTTATAGAATAAACAATAAAACAATGGTTAAAAGAACTATAGTCGAAGATAAAAATCGTAATTGCGCATTCGGCAGTACGATATATTCGGCATTGAACTATGAACTACTAGCGAGAAATTCGAATGTCCTCGTATAATGCAACGAGTTTGAATCATTATTCGGTCCAAATGGAAATAAAATTTGAAACGGAAATTTTCGAAATTTATTATCGATCCTAGCTGTACAGCTCAGAAGTTGCTTTAATAAAAATTGTGGCATTATTGATAACTGTACAGTAAATCAGTAAAATAAATAAAATAACTACTGGTCCAGAAGTTAATGTCGACTCTAACTCGACATAGGAGCAAAAATACGCTAATCGTGAGAAAATGATCAGTAATTTAATTAGTTCTCGTAGAAACGTTATTAGTTTCTAAAAGAATGTGTCCCAACTTCTTCGGATTAATATTCATGAGCGTGAACACACATGGGATCCCTCCCACCGCCACAAATAGATCCAGGATGCCGGGGATGGACGGGAATAATCACGCGACTATTAGGGCGGCATCGCTACTACTAACCAAAACGGATTTAAAATTCCATGAATGAACCATTTGCCCTCACATTATGAGATCATTTATCTCTCGTACCAAACCACGGACCGCAAACACGGTTAAATCCAAAACCGATTTTAAACAGCAAGAAATGGAATTCCCGGATACGGGGGATGTACATAAATCTCTTCTCATCGCGGTGTAAACCCGCAAATAATTAATTAGTAATACGAGAAAGGTTCGCTAACGGTCGGTTGGTTTCGGTGCTTTCTGTGCCGGCTCCCGAGCCTTGATATCAGAGTTTGAAATTGGAGTACCTTACACACCCTCCGCTTTCCCATCCGCCCCTTCTCGCCGTCCCTCTTGCAGCTCCTGCAGATCCTGAAGCTCCTGCAGCTCCTGCAGCTCCTGCCACCCATTTTCGGATGAGGCACGCGAGGTGTCGTCGGTTAGGTATCCTCGCTCACCTCATTATACTAATTATTTAAATCCCCTAACGGCACATTATATTAATCCCCGGTGCACTTAGTTACGTCCGGCAGGTATGAATCATCGTTACTTCGTGTCGCTCGTTAAGAAAGTAAGGAAAGTCGCTCGCGCAGATGCACGGTCGCGATTCCTCGAGACAAGCCATTCATACGACCGGCTTTTCGAACAATACATTCTATCTAGAGAAATAATTATTTTAGTTCGCCGATTCGGGGAATCGTAATTATTCTTGAACCGCGAAATGAGTTCTTAGTTTAGAATTGTGTAGAAGATTGTTAGGAGATCATTGCGCGTCTCGTGTGCAGAGTAATTGGCGGCACTTGATAAATTCTCAACCTCGCCGATTTTTCTGTAATACCGGGTGGTTCACCAAATATTACCTCCTCGATTTTCGTCATTATTATCATTCGTAGCGAAGAATGTTTGTATAAGGTTGAATGGTTCCGAGAAATGCATACAGTGATTTCTCTATATATGTCGCCTAAATCTAATGACTAAACATGGTGTCCTTCATTCAAATCTAACACACAATTTCCTTCTGTTTCAGGTAAGATCATGGTTTCAATGTCATCCTTTTTAATGGCTAAGGAAGATGCACAGCCGAATCTTATTCGAAGGTAAACTCTGACTATTACTCAAGCCTGCTACATTAAGCGAGCGTCTAAGTTTATTGTGCAAGTGGCGCAAAATTAAATACAGTGTCTACTCGATATATGTCCAAAACACGGGTCTGGCCAGTGACATATATCGACTAGAAGATACTATTCCTCGATACACTGCCTGCATGTTGGTGATAGTCCCCTTAAAAAATGGGAGTAGTGGGGATAGTTCTGGGACTTTTATCTGCTAGATATTTGGGACATATAACGAGTAAAGACTGTACGTAGTTTGAAAATGAAATTACCCTCCTCCACCGAACAGTCCAAGCACGAATTTCTCGAAACGTGATAAAATTGACTCATATCAGGTTCGCGTTCGCGTATTACATGTAGCCCACTAAATTAGGGTGCGTTCGCCAAGGTCGAAGGGAGGATGAGGAGGATGGCGACAGTGCCATCTCGTTTCCCTGTCAGATATTCGGACTGTGTTCGTTAATTACCGCGAAGCAACGATGGCGTAAGTAATAATAGTTTCACGACTACGTGGATAGAGGGCAACAATAGCGAAGTTAATTAGCCCGGCTGTCATTCCCCGGGTGAAATAGCTAAAAACTCGGCAGCGATAAATCATTTCACGCGAGCCGGTAAAAAAGCTACCAATTCGTGCGTTTCTCCGACTAACAAGCTGCAGTGACCTCTCGTATAATTGACCGCCCATTATTTTGCCACTCTGACTTACGTGACACGACCCTAGGAAAAGTTCGTCAATGAATTTCATGCGGCGAATATTATAATACATACAGTCGGTGTACAAAGTATCTGTACACTCTTTAAAAACAAATAACTTTTTAAAAAGTTAATCACTGTGCCTATATTAACTATACTTATTTTTGAAGCTTAATGAATATATGATTTTAATGGAGAAAAATTTAACATCTCTTTTATAATATTCATTATGCTTAAAAAAAATATAATTAATATAGGCACAGTAATTAATACCACCACAGTAATTGGGCCCCTTACAATTGGTTTGAAAATGTGTGTTCCAAGTTTTAACATTGTCATAAAGAAAGGTACCAATTGTGTCTACCGCGTATAATAGCGATGATGATATCCAAATAAAACCGATGTGTATCTGTTGGATGATGTTAATTTGATGTACCCCCCTTCGCAATGATCGCGCTTTATCGATTTCGCTATAATCAGTCACCATCGCGACGACCATGTCAACAGACAACAGCCGTACCTTGGCTGAATTTTGTTTACGGTGAGAGAAAGGCAGGGAATAATAATGTAAGTGTCATCAACGTCTTCTGGAATGAAATTTCTAGGCGGGAGGAGAACGTCAAAGCCACGGGCTCGGGGTAAATGAGCCACGTCGATGCGGAAACTTTTGATCGTCACACCTGCGAGGGTAAACCCGCGTCCTAGCCAACCATTAAGTATTCTCCAAGTGTTCCCCTACAAAGGAACCAGACCCAATTTTCCCCTGATGCCCGGCATGTTCTCTTTTGTACTTCGAGGCGGGAACCTTCAAGTTAAGGTCTTTCTAAAGGCGCGAACGTTATTAACACTGAGACAGGGTGATTGTACCTGACCTGTGTGGCATCCAAGTCTGTCGAGTTTGTCTGTGGAATCTGCAATGTAGTATGCTCTGTACCTAGTTCCAGAAAAATCACGTTTCTTATCATTCCATCGTCATAGATTTATTACATTGGGGGAGGAGGAAATCAAATTCTTAAGACTATTTAATCATGTACTTATTATTAGTAGTCCTACCATATTATTTTTTTTTTTTCAAAATAATAAAAATATAATTATACCAACACTAATTTAAGGAAAGCGTTCACTATGTGTCACTGTGTTGTACAATCTCTTAAATAATCACTTGCTCTCTTCTTGTATGTTTATTTCTGTTTGATTCACTGACATAATTTTGACACAACTCGTCAAAAGTGCCCCCAAGCCAAACTGAATTTGCAACAACCATTTGATAGCTTGTCCAAAGAAAATATTTTTTGCGAATTTTCACAAAGTACTTTTGACCTCCTTATAGACCGTTTCCTCATTATTTCAGCCGCCAAAATTAACTGAAAAATTGATGCGGTATTTTCTCGTAGCATGAACACCATTATGGACACGGTTCACCGCGGTCGCGCCACTTTCGTTATTAATCGCGTGTTAACGTAAATTTTGGTAATAGAGTAGTTAATCATAGCAATTATTGCTACTTTTCCCGTTAATTGCATATCGGGCAATCTTGAACGCGGCTTGCCTGTAGAAACAATATGCTGACACTAATAAGCGTTCTATTACGGCGCGAGGATAATCCAAAATTCTCCGGATAATATTCGAACCACAATTTCATTTTCTATTAACCCGCAGCCTATAGAGATCGATTATTACGTTATCATCGATACTATTATCGCTTTGACGACAGATGGGTCTATACATTTTCGCAATTAAACCCGGTGTGTTCAATTAAATCAAGTGCAGTGTGAACCTTAGCTGCTTGATCATTTCCAAAATGGGATAGCACAACCAACGTTTCCATAAAAATGTTTTCTAGACTGGACGACTCAGGAAGTTGCTTTTATTATTTTATTTTTATCATTACAATCCTAGAAATGAATCACGAATTTTCTTTGAAAAAGAGGGAGAGAGAAAAAAGAAACAGAGAGAGAGAGAGAGAGAGAGAGAGAGAGAGAGAGAGAGAGAGAATTGTCTTTTCTGAGAAACATTTTCACGAAATTTTGACAATAGGCGAAATTAGCCGATAATGAGTTGTAGGATGAGATGAAATGAATAGTCACCTAGCAGCCTATACTGATTTTATTTTCCATGAAATTGTCTGTAGATGAGTTTCCAACTTTAGTTAACATTCTAAAATACTTAAACTGCAGTTCGTTTGGTATGACAAATTTCATTGAAAGTTTTTCATCGCGAAATTGCAACGTTTTGCATAGCTAATATACGAATAAGTGGCTATTAGATAGGAATCTCTTCTTTTCTATCTCTTCTCTATTCTTATGTTTAAATTATGGGACTGAACATTTTAATTTGAAGGCGACGATCAATAAAATAATTCTTATTGTATGTCAGATAAATTTTAGCAGATTCTAGATATTTTAATATGTTAATATCAATACGTCAGAAATAATAAACGAACAACTATGGCTACATATGGAAATATTCCAAATTCTCATTATAGTAATGCACAAAAGTACTGATAAGAGTATAATCAAGTATAATAAATTAGTCAATGAAATTACAAAGAACGTTACATTTACGCAACGTTACTGTGCACTTTAACTATGAAATGCAACAAAGTATATACTTTTTACAAAATGAAACAGTTTCCGCATTAAATTAGGCAGTTTTCCGTTATTAAACGTAACAAAGGCATTTCCATTCGTTTCTGTCCAGACCAAAGGACGGTTCATTCGAGAATACTGTCTCTTATGTCTACAATGAACAGTCAAAATTCTAATTCCGCGGTTGTATTGCCCGTTACATTCGTCTAGAACGTCCGGAATTGCCTTTGAAATTCAATTGTTCCGCGACCCGCGACACTTAATGTTGCCGCATACGCGTGCGGCTAATTCAGTTTTTCCGAATTTACTGGATGGCGGAAAGGAGAGGTTTATTTGTCGGGAGTGGCGGCGCGGCGGCATTGCTTCGAACTGGCTCCATTCCCTGCCGGCATCATACTTTCTCGCACGGAAATACGGGAAAGGAGACAAGCGAAAGCCCGCGGATTTCAGTTCGGGAAAACTTTTCTCACCTGTCGCCATACTTTATTCAGCCGACAGCAGCGTTTCATGACGACCATAAGGAAATAAGCGCAGTTCGGGAAAGAGGTTACGGTGAGACTCGAAGGGAAAAGGAGGGGCTGAAGAGAAAAAGTGTGTGCATCGTGAGGGTTAAAGGTGGCGGGGCTTTTCACGAGTCGAAAGTCGTTTTCTGCCGCGGCAAGCCAGCCATCGTCTTGCTGGAATTCCAGAATAAACAAAAATGAATCCTGCACCCCCGGCTGCTGCTTTATATCCCGCGGGCGGATGGCTGACGTGGAAAAGAATCCAGAAACACGAACAAGCTCGTAAATCAAATGTGTCTGCACTTCGTATATACGAGAGTCGAATCCGTAAACCTTTGCGCCCCTTTAATCCCACATCCATTATTGGTACGTCGCGAATAAGAGGGTGCTTTCTTCACCGGCACGAACGGCAAGAGGCATTACCAACGGGATCGGCAGTCAGACGTCTTTGGTAGGCGGCGAGCGACGGGGTGGAAAGGGGTTGCCCGCGACCACGCATTATTTCCTGTCGTGGCATTCGATGTAGATAGCCCCGGGCATTCCAAACGTTTGATTGAAAATTTCTTGAGACTCAGGAATGGTATGTGTGCAATGGGCTCCGATAGCACGACCTCACGGCAGGGCTCCATCCCCTCCCGCCTCATACCCATATTACAAAAAAGGATAGATATCGAACGAATCGATCTATTTAACATCTAGTACTCTTCCATCCTCTAGTTTCCTTACAGTTTATAGGAAAACTAAATTTTATTGTCGTGATTTCCTGCTTGCGGCTCATTTATTTTTGCCTGTAGAATCACTCGGTTGTACCACGATTTTCCGTACACCCTATATATCGTGATAAATTCCTGAAACAGAACTAGAAAGTATATGTGTGAAACGCTCTCTCTAATAAAGAGAGAGTGTAAGGAGAGAAAGGGAGGGAGAGAATATGGTGGAGACAAGGAGAAAGGGGTTGCTTTTGTGAGCAAGCGGCTGCGTAAGGGTGCAATCAACAACAGAAATGTTTTAACCAATTATATTTTCATTAGACAGATTTAGTATTCTCGATCACCAGTTTCACTTCAAAGGATTTCAAAGGTTTCACAAAGGAGAGTGCAAGGACAAATGGTGCATACCAAATGTTTTTTCAACCTAAACGGAAGTCGATAAGGTAGAGACCGGTTTTTGTTCCGCACGCGCTTTCTGGAATTTAAAACGAAGAACAAGAGATATTCTAACGAGGTGCAATGATCCCTGCGACTCCTAACGAACGAAAATAACATTAATTGGAGTAGTCGTGCCCATGTGCCACAACGGAAATCAATCGTAATGGTAGAAGTAGCACGCGACTGGTACGGTACCAGCTGCATTGATACAGAGAGAAGGAAACTTTCGGATAGGCATTGGTTTCGTAAAACTGTGAAAGGGTTCGGGAGTATCGAACCACCCCCTTATTCGCGTCCGTACCACGGGGGTCTGTACTCCGCAGGGGTGAACGGTAATTTCGTTAGCCGGCGAATTTTCTAAACGATTCCGAACTCGCTCAACTTCTCGCCCGGCACCCCCCGGTATCAATCACTTCGTTCCGTTTTGTCTACCCTTGGTGTTGGACGATTCGCAAGTTTTGTACCTACGGAAACTTGCCGATTCCCACGCTGTGAATCGAGTGATTAACCGTCAACGATTAAGATCGCGTTCAGCTTCGATTTAATTCCCATCCGGTTTGAACTTTTTGCTGATAATTAATCCCTCCCCACCACAGCCACGTCCTCTTCCTTTTCCTTCTCCTGTCTCTCTCCTCTCCGCCCTGCACCGTCTTGCATCGTACATCTTCGAATCGCGTAAATTTCCTTGGCGTGAGACGGAAACGTGTTTCTTCCGCGAATTTTAGCACACGTTCAATGCCGCATAAAGTCTTGCCCGAAGAATTTCTTTTTCAATTTGTCTTTTTGCGAATTTTATGGACCATGCGTTTCACACGGTACCTTGTGCGCGTCCTTGATAATACACAATGTTTATTCGATGTATTTCACTAATTTTCCTTTCGCTGCATAGATCTGTGCTCTGGGTTTGCGGTGTTTGTAGGAGCGGCTAAATTAGAAAGGGAATAACTGCAATGATAATACAAATTTTGACTAGAATAAATCTAGCAAGATAAAGAGAGTTTTCAAGATTTGAATTGAGAACATTAACATTTCTAAATATGCGACAAATGCTCATTGTACTCGTAAGTAACCCGTTCGTTATACCGGGTGAATCAGGAATCGTCACCAGTAGAGATTACTACTCTGTTATTAGCTGGCCGATCGAAAATGGTTTCAAGAGAGCTTTCACGTTGCGCAAATACTGTACAATACTTTGCTATTATATTTTGCTATTTTTTGGGGAAAGGGGGAATTCACATTATTGAACTCTATTAGTCATGTTGCAGTTATGAAAGGGGATTTCGAAGATTCGCTTAGTACATTCTTCATCACTGTTTCTTCTCTCACCTGGATTCTAGAGTATCTTTATCCTTAATCCGCTTCGTGGTTTGTTAGAGTTCGTCTTGTTTTTTCTCTCGTCCGTTGCATCTGCCGTTTCCTCTGCGACGGAAGAATGAAACCGACGCGGCGCGGCCCGGCCCGGCCCGGCGGCAACGATCTTGCCGGAGTTGCGCCAGTTATACGAAAAGTTCGGCTGGGGAAGTGATGTGCTTCGGGAACCAGCGAAATTACTGGTAATTACAAGCATGATTTATTAACTTCAGAAACTGGCTATCTCGCGGGTACCGTGTTTTTCCCGTTTCAGCTGGCGCCGCGTCGATATATTGCGGCGAACCGACGCGATCCTTGATTTCCGACTTGCGCACAACCAACAAGAACGCATTAGCCGCAATTATAAATATTAAACAATTTCGCTCCACGTTGCACATCGCGATAAACGTGTCTACTCTTGGATGAATGCTGATAAAGATCGGTGGTCGTAGCCTCGACGGATTCGAATACACATTACTTAATGAACATTTTTTAATTAACCCCGATCGGATACGAATGACCGCGTCGATATCGGAATTATTAATTATTATCGGAAACATTTCCATAGTATTTGTCTTTACATATTTTGATGGAGTCGTAATAAAAAAGAATTCTTAGGAAAGATTCGAGAGTTCAGTATTTAGTCTTGTGAAAATTTGCTCGTCTGTATATATCCAATGTAAAATATTCATCGCATGCAGCTAGAAAATTAAACCTACACTTTTAACAATACAAATGTCAACGATTGATTTTCTTCCGATGATGACAGCGAAGCTTCTTGTCCTCTTACGGAATATACCCCGCGGCAACGAAGATAGTTCTCGGACTTTTATCGGCTAGATATTTGGGACATATATCGAGTAAAGATTGTATACAGTTCTGGTTCGCTATAATCGGCCGGTAAGGTGTTTCACGTATTATTTTCTTACGGATCGAAAAATTCTTTTACAAAAATCTATTCGATCAGAAAGAACGAATTCGATTAACCGAAATATTACCATATTTATATTCGAAGGAAAATGAACTTATATTGCTTAGGTGAACCGCGCGTTGCGGTAGTCAAGCACCAAGGATAGTCATGCACAAGAACCCGATGGCCATAAAACTTTGAACGACAAACTCTCCCCGAAATTCGACGACAATCGACGGTCGCGGTAACGATGGAATTTCTGAATGACGTCATGACCGACTTTCGGATCGAACGGGTCAAGAGTTTTCCTTTAGATTCAGCAACTAATGACCATCTCCTGTTCTAACGAAGAAGAAAAACGAGGGGTTCAAAAATAAAGATTAAATGAGTCTCAAAACGACGTTCAAGGGGTGGGAGGGTCAGCGAGTCGGTAGATAGAGGAGGAGCGAGGAGGAGGGATGAACAGGAGGGCGAGGGGGTGCGACTAAAGCGATGCAGTAACCCGGTTGGACGAAATCCAGCGACCGAGTCCTGACGTTTTCGACCAGCTGATCGACTAGTATGGAACAGACGAGGAAAGAAACGAACGAACGAATGGACGAACGAAAACGAACGAAAACGAACGAACGAACAAGCAAACTATGCTGCGGACCGCGTGAGAATGGGACGCCAGCCCAAGTGGCGCCGCGACGCCCGCCGACTGCTTGTCGCTTTGCACTGGCAGAGGGTAGGGGAACCACTTGACGCGACCGCTCGTAAAATCGAATTATTAGTTGCCACCGTGCGAGTGCAATTCGCGAAAACATCTCGTTAGATCACTAACTCTTCTCCAATTCCCTTTGTTATTTGCTTCAGCCCAGTGAAAAGTACAGTATTAAGATTTCAGTGATTGAAAT
>CM052118.1:8082934-8093772 GCA_028454245.1 Halictus quadricinctus | reverse complement strand
AAGAGAAATGACCGAAAAACCTGATTTTATTTTTTACCCCGTTACTACCCCTCATGTCGACATATAGCGTTGAAATTTGGCACAAAGCATTTTCCTTGGATTAGCATTGTAGCTTATTTGGCTACACCGTTTTTGTAAATTGATAAAATTTAGTGTAAATTTTTCTAAATTATTAACTAATTTATTTCTAAGTTCTAACTAAGTTCAATTGCATACATTGAGCATACCCGCTCTGATATAGTAACGACTCACTGTGAATGCACGTAACAGTAATTAACTCCGCCGCTTATAAACTCCTCGATAGAAAAGGTGCTTTCAACGAATAAGGAAGGCGATGTTCAATTAAAGAAAAAAAAAAAAAGAAAAGAAAAGCATTGAGTAGAAGAGAATTCATTTATGTTACGACCCGATACAATTATCCTGTTTCACTGAACCGATCGTTTTATATTTTCGTTTCGTGTATAAAGTTTGTGAGTCGTAGAGTGTTACCGATCAGTCAATTGGGCAAACACTGCAGCCTTTCCGTATATTTCATTCAGCAAGGATACAAACTTAAGTAGTTCTTTCCGCAAATAACGAACCGTCTCGGGTTGGAGTACCTCGACTAATCGATTTCGTGCTTGGGCCCTCGATTTTCCTCTCAAGATTATTCCACTTGTGCATAAGGAGAGTTTCTCCGTTTGCTGTTCCGGGCAAATTGCGCCGCTGCTCCATCGTTTAATTGCGTTTACTCGTGGAAAAGTTCCCTAGACGGAGTCACCCCTACCGCACCGATGCACCAATGATTCTCTTCCGGTTCTTAGTCAATACTCCTCCTGTTGCTGCACCTCTAACGTCCGCGGGACCGTTATATCCGTGAATATTTGTCGACGCCACACGTAGGCATACCTCGCGGCCGAATACACGACGAATAGTTTTGCACCGATCACTAACATTTCATCTCTCTAGCTAATTGTCGACGCTGTAGTATCCCTCGAAATTACTCGAAACTCCCCTTTTTACACGTATACGGGGTTTGTACGCGATTATGCACATTTTCTGTGCCGACTTCGAACCAGCTTGAGTCGCCTAAACTGACTCGGAACATACAATTTTATTCCGATACAAGATGACGCTTTTTATTTCGAAATAAGAAAATCGCTATCCCCTCTTCTTCTTCATCCGAAATTTTTGATCGTCAATTATTTTTTTTTCTCATATAAAGAGAGTACCCGACGATCACGTCGACTGACATTGAAATAAGCTGTATTTAAAAAGAAAAATATGTAAACATAAACTGAAGATAAGACTTAAAAGTTTAGCATTGTACCTCCAAACGTTAAACCAGTAGATTATAATATTTCTTGATTAAAACACTTCATAATGCATAAAATCGGATATTTCATATGGAACAACTTAATACAACTATTTTACATAAAATCGTTTGTTTGCGTAAACCGTGGCGAAGCATAAATACTTCTATTTTCGACGGATCTAGTGCTAAATTATAAGAGGCACGCAACACGTAATCGAAGCAAAATAAATTGCATTTTATGATTCCGAAGAAGACGTGATCTGTTTGCGTTCAGCTCGATCGTTTCTAATCGTGCCGCGTCAATTTTGAAGGTGTTCAAATCAACGCGTGAAAAGCCTGGTGTACCACAGAAAAACCTTAACCGGCAGCGTGTTCTCTGTTTAATGATTCCCGCAAGCAGGCGCCTGATTGAGCCTCGAATCGACACCCGATACATACCCTGTTTACCGGGGCAGTTCTGTGTGCTAGCCGAAATGCAAAGCTGCTGGAAACCGTTAGGATCCGCGTTGGTTAGAGTTCGTTTAAACCGTTAAAGATTGAAAGAATAGGTATGCGAGATGGAGAGTGAACTTAAGAGTAGTGACAAAGACAGAGATACGGAAGACACGAAGTTGAAGGGACGAAGGCACGGGGCGGAGGAAAAAGGGAAGAAGTAGGTGCGCGGTGCGAACGATAGAAGCGGGCAAAGCCAAAAAAGGTAGTGGCACGTGGATGAGTAGTAGGGATGAGTGGGTTGAAAGGAATCTTTCCGATAGAGGCTGCAAGCCCCTCGCCCCGTGGCCGAGGGTTGCATCGGTCTTTCGTCCGAGCATCGGTGGAAGGAAGTACCGAGTACCCGAAAGGCGGCGTGCTTGTGCGGCACGGTGTGTGTCCGATGTTATCTGTGGTTGCCATGGGGATGCTATTGATTGGCCGACGCGCCGACAGACGTCACGGGAGTCGCGGCGCCGCTCCGACTATTGCCTGCCGCCTCCACCCCCAACTCCGTATAGACCATCCACTGCCTCCTCTCTTTCACCCCGATTCACCCTGTTTCGCCCAGTGGCAGCGGGAGCGGCGACGGCGACGGCGACGGCGACGGCTACGGCGACGGCGGCGGCGGCGACAGCGGCAACGGTAGCGGCAGCGGTAAACGACAGCCTGCCGCTCTACGATCTACGTATCTCCTGCGCCACGTTACTAGTCCACTCACACGGGCTACTAGTCCCCTATTCCAAGCGTTCGACCGCGCACGAACGCATCCAAACACATGGAAACGCACTATACGCGTCCATCCACCCGCCAAGCTGATCGTGCATCCTCCCGGCACTCGCCCTACCAGACCCTCCGATATGCCCCGTACACCCGGTAACCTGAAGTCTCGTGCAACTAACACCGACCCTTTCTCGACCGCTAACACCGTAACGGAGGGACACTCTTGCGCCAAACAGTGACGCCCGTCCTCGAAAGAGGGGGTTCGGATAGGGCTCGCGAAACGGAAGGGGATAGGGTAATCGAGCCTCGTTGTTTGCATGAGAATAGAGGTAGGCATTTCTCCTCGTATGTTTCGCCTCCGCGAGCGAGGGGTGAAAGGTGGAGGTGGAGACATCAGCTGAGCCGCGACGTGTGACGCAGTCGTTCGATTATCTTGGACATCTTTTGGATCTCGTGACACTTAACGATTACTCCCGAGAAAATAACGTCGGGCACACTTGGGCGGCACGAATACAAGCACAGCAGAGTACTAGAACCGACCGGATAATAATCGAGGACAGGGCGTTCCTCTGAGCACACGTGAACCAAAAATGTGGAATTATTAACCCTTTGCACTCGAAGCCATTTTAACTCCGAAACGAAACATTTCTTCCGACTATATTACCCATCTGTATATATATTTTTCATGTTCTACATACGAAAATGGTGCGATTTACTTGTACAGTACTGAAATGTAATTTATTGAGTAAAAACATAATGTAATTCTCGACGCTAAACGATTCTCAAAAATGGGTGAAGCTTAAAACTCCACTTTCGAAGTCGTGCTGAGATTCGATCTGAACTCTTTCTCTCGATGGCCAGGAAGATTTTCAAAATTAACGCTTAATCTTGCAAGCCTGACCTCGACCGGATTTCATTATAATTCCTCCCCCGCGTACACGTAATCGTGGGATGGAGGCTCACGCTACTGGTAGAGGAGTAGAACGGCGGTTAGGGTTCTGTGGAAACAGTTATAAAGAAACCCGACGTGGTGTGGCGTGGTGAGGCGCGTCGCGTCGCGTCGCGTCGCGTCGTGGCGCGATGCGGTGCGGTGCGGCGACTTTCACGGGGTCGGAGCAGCCATCCTGGCGCCTAACTGGTCATATAAAACACGCCGTTCTGTCCTAGCGGCAAGCTGCGAGGGGCGAGAGGGGCGAGGGGCGGGCGGCATGCTCGCACGCGAGTTTCTAGGAACGTGCCTCTTCGTCAATGAAGAGTATAAAGAACGCGGTGGAAGAACGAGCGCCCGACGCGGATGAATTCCCCGTGCAAATACTCGATTAGTATCTGCCTAATGGATCGTAATCGATTGCGGTCGGTGAAAGGGTCGGGTGGGATTGATAAGCGGTAGCTCCGGTGTTTTCACCAGGAATTGCAGGCAGGCTTTATTCGCGTACGCGATCGCGTATCTCCGGGAACGCCGTTCGAGAGCGGATAAAAAATATACATGCGAGTACGTGGAACGGTGTTTATTGGCAGAAACAATTTATGTAATCGAATCACGCGATGGAACAATAAATGAGACATGCATTTAATGCTGCTTTGGAGAACTAATTCAAGGGACTGTTTCTATGGAAACTTATTTGTTAGGTCTGTGTACAATAGACTCGCGGGTTTATGTGATTTTTTTATATCTCTCAGGATAAACAGATGTTCTCTTCAATATTTTTGAAAAAACAGTACACTCCTCTGCGATAGTATGCGAATTTAAATCCAATTTGTTTACGAATTATTGAAACACGGCATCGCAAGTATAAGAAGAAAACGGGCGCCGACTTCCAGTGCAAGTAGTGTAGGTGGCTTATATTGCGGCCAGTGCTTTACTTACACTCGGTTATAAGACAATTATCGAGGTACAATATGCATCATGTGTACATGTGCTCTACAATCGTTTCAAACTTTTGCACTTCTAAATTCAAAGTGTTGTGGGAGAAACATTGTATGTCTATTAGGTACTATTATTATTTTTATTATTCCTATGATCCATTTTTGCAAAGAAACCAATATCACAAAAGTTTAGTGCCTGTTTGATTGTACACAATTATGTAGTCTAGAATATGCGGAAATAAATGTTAAGAAAAAGAGCAATTAGTGAAGTAAATAGATGCAGAGCAAAAAAATCCATGTGTATAGTGTGTATTGTATGTATACTCGACCCCATGTCGTTTTGCTAAATCAAATAAACATTTGTGCTTATAATCGCAGCTCTTTACTCGGTCGGTACTGGCCCCTCTTCATTACCAACCGCGAGGCAGCAGCAAGTAGCACCATTAGCCAATGAGAGCAAAGCAAAAACAGTGTTCACCGCTTTGGAGCACTTTGCTCTTTTTTGAGTCAGGAAACATTAAACGATAATCGCTGTACATAACTTAGTTATGTAAAATATTTCCTCTGTAACGTCGCGCAAGGAGCTGGTTTGTCTTTCCTCCTACTGACACCACTTAACTATTTTCACTTGACTTCATATATGAATGGTTGCATGTACTATTATAAAAAATTTCAATCGGTTTCCTGTCGACAGAATAGTCGAAGATGATTACGATAGGTAGTTCACCTGCTATAGAGGATCGCTTTAGTTTTGTTTCTCTACCTTGTCATTTTTTCTTCTTCTTGAGAAACCACATTTCATTAAAACAGAAAAAATGAATTAAAATACTACAAACTGCGAAACATCGTATTGGAAAACACTGTGTATTACGTCCTTCCAGTTTCCAGAATATTTGATCAAATGTATTTCTTCCTCCCATATTTACGTGTTCATGCCAACCCATCAATATGAAGATCGACAACTACATACAGAAAATACATGTCAAATATATATGTGGAAACTACGAGGGATGATGTGTTTAATGGTCGAATAACGAAATGAATAATATTTCCAATAGTGTAACTGTGACTACTTATATTGAAATGTAATTCATCTGTCTCTGAATGTTCCATCGCAATGTTCCTTTGCTCGACTATCTTAAAACGTCCATTGTAACAGGCACTTCATTCATATTTATTTGGCGAGATATCCCCTCTCTCAACGAATAAATAAATAAACGACGAGGCTTTTGTGTCTTTGTAATCGAATATTAAATCAGTTGCGATGCGACCGGTCTTAAGTGAACGATCGCAAACCGACTGTAGAACATTAAGATATTACTCGAAAGAATTCTTTTTAGGCTAATAACGAAAAAAGTGCAGGTGAACTCATCGGTATGTTAAATAATGTCTGCATGCTAGTGTGTATAATAATAAATCATTTCAAGTATACTCGCACGTATATGTACATACGTGGAATTAATTTTCATATAACATTCGACAATCACATGCGTAACATTTAAATCTACAAAGTAGAATTAATGGCGCACTAAAGTAATCTCAAAATTTCTCCTGAAAGAGATAAATTAAGGGAAAGGAGATGCGAAAATTAAGTTGTATTCTCGATATACGATTCTAATGAAAAATCATCTATCTCTTCTTCCGTCTGCCTCCGCACGGTATCCTCAGGAAGCTCTTCTTTATTCAGACTCTGACAAAAAGAGCGGCAGGCTTTACGATAAATCGATATTAGAATATTTACGCGGGGTTGGCGCAATTTCCACAGAATTAGAAATAACGTCCTGCCGTTTTCTCGCCCCCGGGAGGATCGTAAACAGATAGATTTTATGGGGTGGAAGCGTAAACTTTAACACACGCCCGGGCCCGTTCGCCTAATGTAATGATTATTAATTGCCTCGCTGACAATATTCAGTGCACGCGAACGCACCGCTGGCAACTGCACCAGTTTTATTAGCGGCAGGACGACCGTTTGGAAGGTCTCTCAACAAATATACATCTTGGTATGCGAATAGTAATTGTTGTTCCGAAGTTGCCGCCATGTCGACAAGCAAGACATAAGCTTCTCGGCTAATGCGGTCTGCCTTAGGTTATCCGTACTAACTGCGAATGTCGCGGTCCTGAACGTCATCCCTTTTAATGTCATGCGAGTTTTCAGAACTAACCTCTATCCCCTTCTGTGTTCGCTAACGCAACATTTTACCGTGTAAGAATGCTAAGAATTTACTAGGTGCATACATATAGAGAATATTAACAGCAAGAAGTTATTTAGTAAAGTTACTCCAACGCATACCAAATATTTTTCTGAATATTGTATAGGAGTTTTGATAAGATCGAAGTATGTTGTTACCATAGTCTTTGTCGAGTTATCCCACGTAACACTGTAGGTTCGATTTGAAACATTTTTTTAGGAGAGTTATGGTTCGAGTTTGCGTTTAAATATTTTTGCGACACACGGTTAGGATACGAGTTATGTTTGCTTAATGTCGGTTATAATCGGACATTTTATATGCAGCAACCCAGCAGAAAAGCATTTGAAATTGACCAACAGATTCGTTGTTTCGAAATCAGTGTTCCAAGTTATCAGAAGAAAACCATGAAATTTTCGAGTCCGACGTGACGATCCTTCGATTCCTCTCCTTATATTTTCCTCGCTCCTTAGTTCACACCTTTTCGATACCTTAAAGGGGAAAAGGAGGCGATCCATAAAAGCGGAAAAAGGTAGTCGTTATGGCCGGATAAGAATGAAACTAATTGCGGCGATGCGACGTCTTCGAGTGACTCCGTAACGACGACGTCTACCCGTTCGAGCAACGATGCGACCTGACGTATTTTCGATAGTATACGAAATTTTTTAAGATTCTAACGATGCCACAGTTCCTCCTTTGGCAGATATTTTCATTGCTAAGGGCTCGGTCTTCGTAGATAAGGTAGAGCGACCAAGTTACCGACAAAAATAGGACAAAAATGGTTTCGCGTGCTTCAACTTTTCGTCCTTATATGAGAATATTTTTCGCTGGGAAAGGGCCCTTGAGTACGACTCGAAAAATTGGCGAAAGAGTTTAAAGAAGCACGTAATACGGTGGATTCTCGATATATGTCAACAACGCGGGTCTTGCTGGCGCCTTGTAACGTCCAGGAGACATACCCTTTTTGTCAGAGGCCTCTCGAGCTTCGTGACCCTTTACAGAGTATAGCTCAAGGTAGTGGGGATAACGCGACGTTTATCATCCAGGCCTTGGCGACATATATAGAAAAATCACTGTATATCTTTTCCTTACCTATTAAGATCAGCAAGAAGAACCGTCTGACTTGATCAGAGCAATCGAGCTATAATAAACTTAATAGCAACTTCCATTTTGAATTAAATCGTTCCGAAGGAAGGAGGCGAAGCGGGCTCCAATAAAATTGTTGAGGAACTGAGGAACTGAATAAGCGAGCGCCGCGGAAGTGAAGAAGCGCCCTTTGAAGCGGACTGTATACTCCGTTATGGAATTCCTTCCTCTTTTGATATCATATTGCATTCATCTTGTCACGATAAGCCTCGAATAAGGGCTAGCATAAAAAGTGGCTTAACGTAAGCCGGATAGAAGTGACAGAACGCGGGGCTAGAAACACGGCTTTTCTCTCGAGACGACGAGAACGTGGAAAAAAGAAATTCCACGTTTTCTTCGTGTGCTTACCAAACGAATAAGAAGCAAAAATATGACTCCAATAGGCTTGTGAACGATTTAAAGAGAGCCAATACCACGGTAACGCTTTCGTAAACGTTCCAAGTTGTGCACTGCAGAACGCAGACGAAATTTGTTTTTTCCTGAGCGCGCTCGGATGTACGGTAGATTTCTCGCGAATAGCTAATCCCAATTTATCAACTGCTCGATTCATTTCTTTTGTAATACGTACACCGAAGCTTCCGTTTCCGTGGGAAAGGGATGATTCCTGATGTCATTCGAAGTAACTTTTTCCTCTGCGAAAATGTTCTCCGCGGCTTCGTTTAGGAATTATTAACGAAAAACACGGACCAATCAGAACACAGCTACAGCGGGCGAGTTTCGGCTCGGCCAATACCAACGTCACGCTTAGCAGGACCTGTCGCCACGCCGGAATTCTTCCGAAGAAGAATTCCTTCAGGAATTACTCTTTTCGAGGAAACTAGAGCATTAGTGTTTAAAAATTTCATTTACTTCTTCATTCTTTATTAATGGACCAATAATTTATTAGTTCTTCGATTTCTATTAGCTTTCAAGATATTTCATGAAATTGGTTTCCGTCTCCAACACGGAGACATGTTTTTATTTTTTAAATTATTTAAGTCGTTATTGGTGTAAAACTCGTTTGGAACAATCAAATTTGCTTGGAATTCTGTTTAAAGAAATCGACAACATCGGTAACTTGTTATCTACATTCGTATGAAATGCTATATTTTCCATTAGGTGCTCACTGCCATTGCTTACTGTGTATTTTACAAGCACTGATAAGCACTATTAATTTATGACAGAAAACGACGATGCTTTGCCCACGTACCAGTTCTTAACCGGATCTCTTCCTCGAGGACTCTTATTTCAACATATTTTCCCCAACAATCCATCGTCATCCGCCGTCAATGGCACCCTCGGTCTTTCATCCAGGAGAGCACTTTTAATTTGTTCCCTAAAATATGTTCATTTCGTGGTCTCTGCCGTTTAACCAGGAAAAACCGAGTTTATTCGGAGGGCTGCGGAGTTGGGGACATCGTGGAACCCAGAGATTCTAACCCAGAAATTTGTGCGGTGCTCCTGTAACGAGAGTTGCATTGCAGGAAATAAATACAGGATTTTTCATCCGCCCCACCCCCCAGTTTCTCTCTCTCTCTCACTCTCTCTCTCTCTCTCTTCGGTAAAGCGCTTACAATATCCAATTCCGACGGGAGCGGTCGCGAGCAAAAATTGTTTCGGAACGACCGGGCGATGGTTGTTTCGAATGCTCTGCGTCGCCAGATATCGTAATGACGGCGGCCGTGAATGCTGGAAGGCAGGAAGTCGCTATTGACGGCCATACGGAAAGGGTAAACGAAACGAGAACGGGCGGTACTAGTATACGGAGACAAAGATTCGTGAGCGGGTAGGGGCCGAGGAACGGAGAATGGAGGAAGATAGAGAGAAAGGGATGCAGGAAAGAAGGGCAGCAGATAACGGGGTGGAGAGTTTTCGAAGGGTACGGAGGTGACATAAAAGCGAGTAGTGGAAATCCGGACTGGCTGAAAGGAGCGATGCGGGATTACGAAAGGATTTATTTGAGATTTTCTGCTACTGCTACTGTCGGCGACGACGGTACTGCTGCTGCTGCTGCTGCTGCTGCTGCTGCTGCTACTGCAATATCTTGGCTTGGATCCGTGTACAAATAATATAAAAAAGGGAAAACGAAACCATGGAGACGTAAAAAAAGGACAAGTTACCAGTCAGAATACAAAAGCGTACGAAGCAAACTATCGGATCCGATATCGTCCGGTACGCAGTTAAATCTGTTTGTTCTCAATGTCGCATGCCGAGTCAATCTTTTAATCGTTCGAACAATTTGTTCGAAAGAATTTAACATTCACGTTTTCAAAAGTTAGTCATCAATTTGAATACCATCTGTATTATTGCTCTAAACCGTAGAAGTTTCAATCTAATTCGTTTCTTTCAACCTGAAAACCTTAATCATGATAATTGACCTCAAAACTCCGGGATGTTAACACTAAACCTACCAAGCACAAAACATGTAAACGTGAAACCACTTACAGAAGGGAAAAGATTGAATTTACTTTGAACGATTTTCATTATAATATGTACTTGAATAAAGAAGTCAATTCAGTGATTTCCTATGAAAACGTTTTTATAATTCCAATAATTGTGAAATAGAAAACCGGTCATTCTGACTGTGGTAGGTTTAGTGTTAATCATTTTGATCATCCCGTGCAAATAAGGCCAACCAGCTAGCATGAAGCTACCCAGATTCTTCGAATATAACTGTTGGCATAATGGACTGCAACTTTGGTCGAAGAATAGCGCGTTATACTTTCAAATTATATACGACAGCGAGTTAATTAAGAGACTGGAAAGGGTTGCCTATAACCTTCGAGTAAAATGGTCACGTCATGTTTGAACGATAGGGAGGGATCGATCGATAAAAGAAATCAGGCTTACGTAGTAAAGTTGGCCAAGCAGTTCTGCTCGTAAAAGTGAGCACGAGAAAACGTCTTAGCCATCTTTGCGAAATACATTCATAACTAGTAATCCAAATGTTTATCAAGCGAATACTGTATTTATCTATTTCTTACAAGGGACATAGTGTAGCGTGCCAATTTTAATGAACAACTTTCATAAAATGACGATACAAATTTGTTTTCATATAATATCAATTATACAAAAAATACTACGATGCTCTCTCCTAGATTTACAAAATTGTACTGTGTCGTCCACCTTTACGGTTTGGATGCATTTGCCGTGAAACAGTATTGTCAATCAGG
>CM052118.1:8058458-8080323 GCA_028454245.1 Halictus quadricinctus | reverse complement strand
GCTCATTGGACGATATCTGAGAACGTGCGTATAACTTTTGAACTACTGATCTCCTAGGATTAAAATTTTTGGCATTTTCTCGCCAAAATCTATAAGATTACACTAAAAAAGTTAAAAATCGCGTTCGAGTCAGTGTCGGCATGTTTACGAGGTAGCACGGTTCGCGCATACCTGTGTGATTATTCCGGCTGAAATTTAAAGGAGAGTTCAAAGAGAAGACCGCGAACCTTCCGCATAATGGAAAGAGGCGAAAAGAGAAAGGGAGAAGGGGAATGATAAAGAGAAAGAGAGGGACTATGAATTGATCGAGTAACTCGAGGGACGAAACAAAAGGACGAAGGTAGTTGAGTAGATTGTCTGCAAACTGCACGGTCTAAGACGTTCCAGAACGATCCTAAAGCACGGACAATTAGGCAATCGGATCGATCGAGGGAACGGAAGACGATGGATCCATGCGGACGTTGGGAAACTTCGTGTTGACGCGTCGTCGCGACGCGCCACGTCGGTGTGTGTTCCCTGGCCGTCGTTATTGCCGATGCACGTAGCCCCCTCGAGTCTGCTCCTCGCATTACTTACGGATCCGCAAACACGAGAAGATTGACAAACTCTGTACACTCCGTGGCGGAACTATTGCCGCGCAATTGACCTCATATCCAGCCGTTATTACCCACTATGATATTAGATTAGATGGAACAAGATTGGACTGGTGCGCTTGCCCCTGAAAATTACGCGAATGCGTGAACGGCTGAGGCATTAGAATATTTATCTCGGTACTATAGAAATTGACACAGAATTTGACGAACGTTTACATGGAATACGTAGTAACATTATTTAGAAATCGGTCCTCCTCGTCGATATCGATGACCTTGAAATATATCGTCAAGGTCATAATTCTGAACAACTTTTCCCCGTACATGTTGCCGCCGCTCGCCTCTAGTCTTCTAGATGTTCGCATAAAAGCTTTTGATTGCAGTTAACCAGTCAGCTGTTTTTCACGAGTATACTCGTCACGAAGAAATGGCAATGTTTTGTGTTATGACGAGTATACTCGTCGAAACAATTTAGGTACACATTTTTCAAAGAGGTCGAAGCAGTTAACTGTTTAATAGCTAGTTGTTCTTTTATCGAATGAACAGCTAATTCTTCGATTCGGACCACCGTGCGTCTCGTCGAGGCGAACGGATTTCTGATGCAACGTAATAGTATAAGAATGATTAAAACCGTGCGTTATACGCATACGGCATCCGATTGATACCTAGGCGTTCCTCGAAGGATCGGTTTCTGTCTCAAAGTTGAATTCGAATCCGAAGCGCCAAGGGAAAACCGTATAACTTCCTAATAAAGTATTTAGCCGACGGATGGAAGCGCGATGTGCCTCGGCTACGGAAGCTGAAGGAGGAGAGTTTGGTACGGTGCGGCGCGCGGCGGGAGTTTCAGTTTCCGGGTGATCTGTGGCTCCCTCGTCGTGAGAATCGATGCCGCCAGCCGCCCAATAACCATACATCGTACGACTATCACACCCCTGGGGTATATACCCACGCACCCTGCCGTATCCCGTTCTCTCGTTCCACCACAGATAGTCCGCAGCACTCCTCGACTTCTCTCGCTCCTCTTCTCATCTGGCTGCCTTATTACAAACAGTAAGACGTGCCTGCAGTCGTTTCGACCCGGAAAAATTATCCGGGATTCGAGTCATTATTCGGCTGTTCCTTCGTTTTTTTTTTTCTCTCTCTTCTTTTTCGGGATGTTAGCTCAACGAACGAGACGAACTTGGATATATATATATACAGGGTGTTTCAACTCGAGCATCTAAAATAGCTTGTTTTTTATTATAGAAAAATTGCAGAGGAAAATATTAGTTGGTTCAGAGACGCAAATATTAGGATAGGCAAAAAAATGTCAAGGTCATCGAAGTTCTTTTAAATGATATGTTTTTATTATCGCTATATGATAGCCAAGGTCAAAACAGATCCAACGACCTGTAATATTATGACCTTCGCGTGACCTTGAGTACGAGAATTATACGTTATTGCCCACTTAAAGTAAATATTTTAATATGTAGTTTTGGGATACTCAGCTTGGAAGAAGCAGCTTCTGTATCCATACAGAAGCATTTTAAATTCGTTTTGTAATAAAATTAGTTTTTTGGGGGGGAGATCAGTTTGTTTTTCTTTTCTCTCGTGAAAATTGAAATTAATTTAACTTGTTCAAAAATTTACAGTATCACACATGCGATACAGTTGCCACGCCAAATTTCTATAAAACTGGTTCATCGTGTAAAAAGAAGTTAACTGACAGCCATAAAGTGGTAATACGTATTGTTTAGTGTTCACACATGGTTAGACTTAAAAGGCGAGAATGGAGAATTACGAACTAGTTTGCACCAGTAATTCTTCCATAAATTCATGTAACGTTTAGGACAGGTTCCTCTATTGCAGTTTGCAAATATAACTTTGAGTACAGTTCCATCATTGCGATTACCATCGAGGGTATTGTTGTCATAGTCGCAATGTATCTGTGCCCCGACTTTTTCTTTCTCCGATTTGGTAATCAGAGTGAATCGCGAAAGCCACTCATCTTCGCTGCATCCAATTTGCTCGAGTGACTTCCAATTACGTAATGTCGAGAAATGAAATTCGGATGAAAATTGAGGTCGTTTGTCATGTACCGTTTGTCATGTACTCTATTCACCGAGCGACTCTGAACATTTAGGACCATTAACCGTCTCAGATCAGACAAAGATTTTCTATTACCGAGGCATTTAAAAACCTTGAATGATGATTCTATTCAATATTTTTTGTTCATCCTCTGTACAGAACACTTTAAAAATTTGATCACCAGTTACTGGACATTTTGCGTATTTGTCGTTATTTTTCCATGTCACCTTCAAGCTTTTTATTTTGTAGGATTCCGGTCGAAAGATGCTATTTATAGAAATGAGAAAAGTTATACCTAGAAAATAAAAGAAACAAATTATGTTTACGTTTGTTTTATCTCCTACTCTAAAGAAAACGTTAAACAATTCCGCATAATCTTATTAAGTTTTTACAAATTCAAATGGTGAATATCACTAGAGGGTGACTTGAGGGCGGCGTTTCCATATTTTTTGGAGCACCACTGAAATTTATGATAGCTCATGATTCATAGGAATAGTGGCACATGGTCGAATTTATCTTCCTGTCAGCTGGAACATGACGATCATGAAAGTGTACTGTATTAAAAAACATTACAGGTTTCTAATATAGTACATACAAATACCAGTAAAGACTAATTAGGACAAGCGGAAACCATGAAAGATGGAAAACGATAAATGAAATTTATTTTTATATATATTTTCCCATAACTATCAAAAGCAAAGAAAGTTGATTTCGGCGAACGTAATCGTTGAAATGAAAACTGTAGTCAGCTTATATACATACATACATACATACATCCTTCTGTAATACGATCGTTTCCATAGGAAGACCTACGAAATTTCGAAACTTTGGAAGCACCTGCCGTTGCAGAAGTGCTATAATTTGTTGTAGCTTCTCGGGAACTGTTTCAAAATTACCAACTTCGTAACCCTCGACCAAGATTCCATTCTGTTTATGTATTTGTTAGCTTGGAACCATAAATTTCACTACAAGTAAATACATATGTGTATCTACTTAAAGTCTTGGAGAAAACGCATTCGTTATATCGTAATGTATCCATATTCATTTACATATTACAGTAAATAAAACATAATATTGGTAGATAACCGTTACGTTTTTAAGACGTAAGCAGTACGCCCAAGTCGAATATAATAATGATAGTTTTCTATTTTATCTGTAACGTTATTTTATTACGTAACATTACGACAATATATATTTTCTGACGTAATGTCTATGACGTCACATATATGCTAGCGGCGAAAAAAAAATTCGCCACTGAGGAACGCATTTCGCATAATAAAACAAGCCACTCAACGGATTAACCGATAATTCTTAAATGGTTATTTATGTACAAGACTTTTTCTTATCTTGAGGCTTAGTCTGACTTCTGAGAAACATTCTACAGGTAATTTGACTAGTCCGTATTAATTATCAATTTAATTTTTTGAGCCTGATTCTATTTTGTCTACATTAAAAACCGCTATAAATCCAAGAAGATCACAATTATCATACTCACGGAAACGTCGTTTATATCGGGGTGTTTCCTTTGCCGGAGCAATACGTTAAACGTACACATACATTTTACGTAGCCATCCCCGCGAGAAACGGAACAAGGTAGAAATACAAAAATGAATCCAACGAATGGATCTCGTTGTACCACGAAAATCTCGTATCCATTCAGTCCCATAACACAGTGGACTTTATCGTTCTCGTAGCAGCCACCGGGCGCGCGCCGCACCGCACCGTGACAACGGAGAAAGAAAAAAAGGAATAGTGGAAACGAGAAACGGTGGTGGCCGAGAGTGAGAGAAGGGCGGTAGCTAGGGGATGAGAAGGGAAAGGAGAAATGGATGCGAGCAGAAGTCGAGGCGGAAAAGAGCCGCCCGTTAAATTATCCTTCCCCGCAATTATCGCGTTCCGTCTCAACTCCTCCGCGCTCTTCATATTCCTCTCCCGTCCCTCCCCGTCCCTCGTCCCGGCCGTACCCTCATCCCTTCATGCTTCGCTCCTCGAGAATTTCGAACCTCGAGGCTCCTCGTTCGAGGTAAATCAGAGCCCGTAATATCGCGTTCTGCCATAATACTCGTATACTCTTTCGAGTTTGTTTCAGCTGCCACTTTCGATCCGCATTCTATTCGGCATCGTCTTTGTGCTTAGCTATTTCGTATTCAGCTAATTGCGTACTACGGTCTTTACTCGATATATGTCCCGAATATCTAGTCGATAAAAGTCCTAGAACTATCCCCACTGCCGAGGGGTATACTCCCTGAGGGGCCCCAAAGTTCGGGTGACCTTGGTCGCCGAGGTGTGTAAACATCACACGGGTCAATAGTATACAATAGTATTTCCTATCCGATATATGTCCTCGAATAGACTCGTGTTTTCGACACATATTGAGTAACCACTTTATAAACAAAGTAGTAAGGATGGTTCATTTTTATTAATCATTCGTAATTTCAGTATCTGGTGTTTCAAACAGCTACAAACAATTACAATGAAAACAGTTTTAGCAAAGCACTTGAATGAGATTTTCTTTCAATCCAAATACGAGTCTTCTGCGTCGGTCTTTCTACCACGAAATCAGTCTTATTTAACGAAACCAGCATGTTGCTAGTTTCTACTAGTATGTTGGTCCATCAAATGGCCATAACACAGAATCGTTTGTAGAAAGGGGAGGATAGAGAGGCGGTGGTCCAGGAAAGGACAGTCGGTTAATAAAACGGGTGAGTTGCCACGTCGAAATTGCATCGCAATTCCCACGATTTGTCGCAAACAACGCTTTGCCAACAGAGAGGTTAATTACGCAAACAGCATTCCTCGATATTTTTGTAACATCGGATTAACGAACTTTCCGACGAGTCGAGAAGTAGAGAGAAGCAGAGAGACAGAGAGACAGAGAGAGAGAGAGAGAGAGCGAGAGAGAAAGTGGGTGGACAGTTGGGAGCAGCATGTAACAATCGGAAAAATTTTGTCGGTGATTTGCGTCGTTGGCCGGCGATCACACGGACCGTATAATAATTCGATTCAATTATATCGTTCCGCGGAACGACGACTAACCCGGGGCCATGCAGGCTCGTTTGTAAAATCAGGCGAATTTATTTGACCGAAGGTCATTAAACGAAACTGCTAGCGTGCTCGCGTTTCCATTAAAACTCCCAGCCGATTTTGCGAATTTATCGCAAAGGTAAACTCGCGGAACTCGAGGCTCAATTAATGCGGAATTTTAGTGAATTCGAGAGTAACGTTACCGGGAATAAAGTGCCCGTGATAACGAGCCGTTGCCGAATGCCAGGAGGAGAGAATTCCTTGAAAGAAAAAGGAACGTAAAGCATAGCTACTGGGAGATAGAAGGAAAAATGCATCGTGCAACTCGACAGAAAAACTACGGGAACGGGAACGAGAACGGGAAAGGGCGGGGAGAGGAGCTTGGCAGAAATGGGATCGAAGCCCTTTAGACGTCATTTACAATTTAACAGTGTTCCCTTGTGGTTTATAAATTTTGTTCGATTAGAAAGACTGTGCGTTGATGAGGACTCGAAGTGCACCAAAAAAGGTTGATACGAAAGATATTCGGTAATTTTCTAGTAACTCAATATTTATATAATTTTAGTTAACATGCAAATCGTGGCTACTCCGATTAGAGAAATCGATACAACTCATTTTTCAAAAAATATGTATCTTACAAAAATGTGTATGGGCATTATAAGTAATTCGTTGCATACATATTCTTATTTATTTTTTAAAGTTCAGTTTCGATGCTAAAAATTCTGAAAAAATTCATAGTTGTGCATTGTAATAGCTAAAATATGTCCAATTTTTTCAGAATTTTCAATTGAAAAGAATAAGAGAAATTTCGGAAAACCTGATTTTCTCTGTCACCCCATTACTACCCCCCATCTCGGCATATAGGGTTGAAAATTGGCAGAAAGTATTTGCTTCGAATATGTTATCGAATGGCTTGTAACAAATTCAATTTGATTTGGCGACACCCTTTGAAAAATTTACTCTGATAACGAATCTCGGAAATGAATCACTATAACATATAGATTCATTTCTGCATACAATGACATTACTATACGAACCCTGAAATGTGATAACCGTCCTGTGATACCGAATGGTATGAAAGATCTCTTCAAGATTGCCGTGCATTACAGTTTATTTGCCGGCGATGAAGTATAGTACAGTAATACGTATTAAAAGAACTACGGGGACTCGTGGTGCCCCGTAACTTATGAATTCCATGTAATTAGGTGGGCAAACAGTGGCAGCAGCTGCGCTTGGATTTTCTTCCAAGAAACAGGGACAGACTTGCGGTGGAGAGAAGTTAACGGAACAAGAAAAAAGGAAGCAAAATGATAGGAGGGTATTGGGGGTTAGTTGGCGGATGGTTCGAGTTGGTGAGCTTACAGAGAACATAGCCGGACGAAAAGTGGGCTCAAACTACCTCGGTTCATTTCCATAAATACTACTGTACTGTCGTACCAGTGTACGACGTGTCTGCCTCCGACGAGACGGGGTGACCACCCCCTTGGTCGTGGAATGTTTCTCGGAGAGAAACGTCGGAACCCAGAAGTGGTGGATACGGTTTGCAGAATTTCCCTGTGTCTGATAGTCGTAGTCCTCTTTCACTGCTCCAGTTCGAGATCCTCGTAGATCTAGAAAGTCTAGTAAATCTAGAAAGAAGAACAGAGTCCAATTTATTCGTATTGATGTTTGGGACCAGGACGGACACGAAGTTGTTTTCAGAGATTCCATTTGAACTCTAATTAGAAACAAATAAGTTGGAGTTCCTGACTCCAAAAATGAAATTTTTGGTGTCAGAAACTATGAAACCATGTGACAGGTTTCTCCTGAATCCATTCAACAATACAGTATAAATTTAAATATGTAAAAGTAACAAAAAGAATCGGTGTTCGAAATACGCGTAAATTCGATTATTTGATTTCACGTGATATCTACCCTTACAATTTGTGTAGACGTGTATTTTGTTCAATACTATTCGATATTTTTCGATACAGTCAATAATTCAGAAGGTATTCGACAAAAACGATTTTATGACCATTTAATTGATTGTTTTATTGTTTAAGGGTCAAGGGGCTCGTTTACCCGTTATGCGATCGAGCTCAAACTTTGCGCAGATTTTATTTTTATTGTCGTAAAAAAATTCAAGCGTCGAAAATAAGGGCCACTCTAGGTTCACTATAAGTGCCTCAGTTCCGAAAGCAGATTTGAAAGTAGGTAGGTGTGTATGCTTCTCGAGTTTCGCTTTCGTAGAGCACACTTAAGTATAGGAATTTCTCGGGGCGATTATAAACGGTGCTGGAACGACACGGGGCAAGATTTTAAAGCACAGGATACACTTACGTCTCTGGACTCGGCCATGGGTCGGAGATGAAGCCAGTTGGGGCGTGGAGGGTGACGAGAGGGGTTGCAATCCGGCCACGGAGGAAGGGTGAACGAGATAGAAAGCAACAGGTTGCAAGTAGAATTCGCGGATGTCAACCACCAGAGAAAACAGAAGAGTGACTCAAGGCGATCGCCTCTATTGATCTGCTTATGAGTGTTCAAGTTACCAGCGTTTCTTTTTTCACAACCTATTCTTCTTTCGCGATCTCTTATTACCGGCTACATTCCGCTCACCCTCCTGCTGGTTTCATAATTTTTCTCGATGCTTATGAAATGAGATTGGGAGCCTAATTGATGTATGTATACTTCTCAACTCTCTGTTTATTAGTTTCAACACATTTCAAATGCGAGGCTCGGCGAGAACCTCAGATTTCGTCTAAGAGTCAGTCGGCAGAACCGCGCAACTGACTCCTAACAAGAATTTCACTCGACAGGCAATCGATTAATAGGCTACCGGTCGGTGAGCATCAAGAAACCTCCTTTATTCTTTATACTTTCTATTACAACATTAAGAAAAGAAAGCTACGTAAAGGTGAAAGTTAGTAGCAGATCTGACCTTGGTTTTCGAACCCGAACCCGAACCCAAATTCAAATCCAGGCTCGAGCCCGATCGCGATATAAACTCGCATCCATTCTGGCGACCGGTAGTCCCTGGCAGTTAAAGTTACGCGTACGTCGCCGAGGAAAATTTGCATGTTGCAGAGACGTCGGCAGGTTGCATGCAGGGGCGCTATATGTTAACCGGTCGCTGACAGTCGGCTTGACATCTGCTCGGAGCACCGGTAAAGTCCTGGACTGGACTGTGCTGAACTGGTCAGCACCAAATGGAAATAACTCCGCAGTAATTTAACATTCATTGAAAGAAGCTTCGGCCGGACAAGCGACGTCGACCTTCCGTGAAACGTGCCGTCGCGTCGCGTCGCGTCGCGTCGCGCTGCGTCGCGGAAACCGGTCGGCCATGGTTTCTCTGCTCGCCATGGGGAAGCTCGTTATTCTTCTTGACAATCGACCAGCCTTGCCACCCGCGATAATAAGCAACCACTTGAGAATTACAGCTTTGTTTAGTACCGATTATGCCGATAGTTATGCCGGACCTAACGTGCATTTGACGTGCCTATGACGAGGACTTCGAACACAGATGACTCGAACGCGTCGACCGAGCCGTTAACTATACTCTGACGTCTATCATACCCTGACGCGTCGTCAAGAGTCTTTATCGGATTAAATATACTAGTACAGTAGAGCCCCCGTTATATGAACTAATTGGAGGACAATAGTCTTTGCATAATACAATTTCAAAGCCTAACAAACAATAATGTTCGTCCTTTTCCACGAAATTAAAGAAATCAAACTTATTGATTTTTCGACATATAAATAATTTTTTCAGTATAATCTAAACGCCTCGAAATCAGATATATTTTTGTTGTTACTACCGATGGATTCATCGTCACTACTCATTTCTTGGCCATTTTTAACTTTGAATGAAAAATTTCAACCAAAAATTGTGAACTCTGGTAACATAATAATGATGCAACAGAGTAGGATCTCTTTCCGAAGACAACACTTATCGTATTGTTGTTATCGTATAGCGAGCAAAATTTTTGAGAATCATTTCTTCTCTATTTGTGTCTCGAATTCTACAACTTGAAAATTCCGAAAGTCTAGTTTTATCGTGCCGAGGGAAACAGACGGGGTAGAGTTTCTTATGGTCGCATGTGAATTCTGGAGAAAACGTTCGAGGTTGATTGCGCCGAGCTGGCAGGACATCTGGTCCTTTATACAGGGTGTCCCAATTTATCTGGAAATCGAGAATATTTCCGAAACTGCTGCTGATACTAAAAAATGTTTCAGACAAAGGTAAACGGTGTCAGGGGGCACACTTAGCCATGTAGATATCTTTTTTCTATGTAAAAAATATACGATTTTATTTAAAAAAACAAAGTTGACCTTCACATGACCTGTACGCGTCCACGTAGAAAAAGGATATCTACCGTTTAAAAGATGAAAGATATCTATCGGAAAGTGTGCTTCCTAATAGCGTTTAACTTTTGTCTGGAAATAGTTTTTAGTATCATCAACAGTTTCGGACAGATAAATTGGGACACCCTGTATGGATTGAGCGTTTGCATGCACGACAAATTCTTTAAGGGTAGCTGGGCAAGGAAAATAAGTTTTCGTCGGCTTAAGATGTCTCCATTTTCAGCGGACAGATGCTCCTCGCGAAATTACATTAAGCATACTTGAAATGATTAACAATTTCGTACAGGATTATATCGATTTATCTTTATTGCCTTCCTAATTTATTATATGAAACAAACCTGATTGCGTTGTTAGCGTATGCTCTTAGATGATATTAGGAGTTGACGCGAACAATTATTATTTATAAAAGCAATTGTCTATTATTATTATTCTACAATTGTGTATTAGGACCCAAAGTTGATATATTGTGTTTAAAAAATGATCTCGTTAATTTTGAGATCTGTATCTTGATAAATATTTCCCCGAAAATTGTATGCATTCTCTCGAAATTTTATTGACCCCGTGACCCCGTCAATAGCATGGCACCGACCCAGCCATCTTACCTAGAAGAGCACCAGATGTCTCGCTGGCTCAGGCGCAATCTACTTCGAATGCGTCCCCACGAATTCACATGCGGACGTGCTTCATGCAAATACCTTTCTTATCCGTGGCTTTTGCGAAAGAAGATGCCGCGCCTGAGCGTTCATTAAAGTTATTAGTTTTGCATGACTTAGGGGCGGTGGTACTTGTACACCGAAAGAGTTGAGGCATGCGTGTTTTGTGAATATTTTATGGGAATAGCTCTCTAGAAAAACTGATTTAACCATACCTCGAAGAAGGAAAATCGTGACTTCGTTTTCTGTTGAATTTCATCATAGATTATTTTTCATGAGAATCAGACTGCGGATTTTACTCGTTCATTAGAAAAATGGGTACAACAAATGCAAGACAGTAAACAGATTTTTCAACTTGTCGGAATTATTATCAAAAGAAATATATGTCTATGTAGATCTCGACATATAGGGTTGAAAATTGGCACAAAGTATTTTCTTTGGATAAACTATCGAATGACTTATTGCATATTCAATTTGGTTTAGGGACACTTTTGACTTCCTTATCTTATAAATTAAATGTAATAATTTAAAATACACGATGGATCATTTTGTTCAAACGTTCGCAGAACGGCAGGATATTGAAATGATCAGGTTGACAACAACAGAGAAAGATGACGATAACATTGGTTAAGATTCTTGAGTATATAGTTGATTCGATTACCATTCTAAAAACATGTTCGATAAACAGGTCGTCCCTGATTGTGCTGTGCGATAGTTTTAATAAGCAGTAGCGTTTGCCCTCGTTTGGTGTGTAAAATGAATAATAGTGGGCGAAAAGAGGCAAAACGGCAGGACAATGGTTGAAAGCTGGCCCGTTGCAGCCCTTTTCACTTTGAAATTGTCGGCAAAGGGTACGACGACGACGACGGCACTTCTCCGCGTGGAGGGTCAACGCGGTTACCCGCGTGTGTCGTTAGCAATTTCGACTCCCTTTCTCTGATTTTTTCCCTCTGTCTATTCACCCCTTTGCGTGGTTACCAGGGCCAGAAAAGGGCAAACTGGCTTCCGTCTCCAACGACTGAAAGATATCACGATCGTTCGCCAAATGAAATGAGTCAAATGCCTGTTTGTGGCTCCTTATTTTTCTCGGAATCATTTTTATCAAAATAACGGAACCTTTGGAATTTTTGTTTGTTTTTTTTTTTTAATTTATTATTCGTAGTGGAAAATGATTCACGTAGAGCTGAATGGTATCTATAGGTGCATATTCTGACGTTAATAGTTTTCTTTGTAGGTGGACGCGTAGAGGACATATGAAGGTCATTAAATTTTTTTTAATGGAATCAAATATTTTCTATTGCACCACTGCAAAAATACTTGCCCTCTATTGCATCGATGCGAGATGCTCAATGTGACGATCATTTACATATCAAGATGCATTAAGTGGTGTAATACAAAATATATGTTTCCATTAAAGAAAAAGTTAATGTAAATCGAAATGGTAATATGTGGTGACGCATCCTGTATGTTGGAATTAACTGTAATGTCGGTAGTTTTCCAAACTATAAATTAGGTGGTCCTTCAAGAAATAGACGGTGCCTTTGTGTAACATTGTAACACCAAGAGCAACTTACAACTAATACCTCGAGCTGGCTGAATATACTGGCAGTTTCTATTTGACTTCACGTTGCACATTCTCGAATATAACGAACGCATGAAGTTCACAGACTAATTACCATTAACCCTTTCTTTCTGGGGGACTTGCTCGTCAATGCGCTGTTACTTTTAGTCAGTTTTACACCAGTGTGAATATTAAAATTAAATAACTAATTTCAATTCTTTTCTCAGCCGGAATCGTTAAAAAGCGAAAGATCTTGTAACACTACTAAATTGAAATAATCTTCAGTTAACGTACTCCCCTTGTATGGATAGTAGAATTTAGTATCTCGAGTGTATCGATAGCAGAATTTAGAATAAATGAACAACTTTTCGCATTCGTCTTACCAAAATAATCCAGAAAAATATGAATTTGGTACGTTGTAAATCCATGGCCTAGTATATTTCTTGCGCGTGTTTCGATTAAACCTGTAGCTGTGTGTTCTCAAGCGTCCAGGACAAACGAAGCGATTCAAAGCAACTGTGTGTGGCCGGAAATGGCGGCATTGTCTAACAACCCCTTGCTCGCCGGCTTCCGTTCCAGCAATGTTTCGCCTGTCTTGCAAATCGCGCTGCGAATTTCGGGGGTACCTAGCATCAGGTGCAAGTGGCTACATACTTTGTTCATGTAATATTGTACCTTATTTATAAGATGAACCACCATTAATCATGGGAAAGGTACATGTTTGGATAACAGCACATCATCGCATTCCTTTTCCTTTGAAGTTCCGAAAATCGGTCAAATCGGATTGAACTCAAGTTTTGCATGTAGCCTCATTTTGCATTAAAAACATATTTCCCAAAAGGATCTTTGGCGAGTCGAAAAAATTTATCATTTTCTACCTTACCGACAAATTTTTGTTAGGTCTGGGTTAGGTTTGAGGATGGGTGCGAGAGTTCCGTCAATTAAAAAGGGCAGAATTCCCAAAAATCCTTTTGGGAAACATGTTTTTAATGCAAAACGAACCTATTTACCAAATTTCAGTTCAATCGGATTTGAGCGATTTTCGGAACCTTAGCCTTTTCTTCTTCCTTCTGTTGGTAAACATGATGTTTAACCGTTGCGCTACAAGGAAGGTGACAGCCCTAAACCTCTCCCAGTTTCACGCGCATTGCGTTGTATGTATTGCCTTTCAGCAGTTCCATAACGTGTCGATTCATAGACATTGAGATGTTAAATACTTTGGTATGTTTGAAAGACACAGTGTTAGTAATGAGAAAGTAGTAAATGTTTGAATGACTTATTGTTGACGTTTGATTCTAAGAAATTGTCCAATCTATGAGGCAGCCATAGCTACAGTTAATTAGACATAATCCGTTCGGTTGGCCGTGGTTTCTATGATAATGTAATCCAGCGGTGAGCGAAGTGCGGAATAAAGGCACAGCCTGCGTTGAATCCAGAGTCTTTATTCAAATTTCGCGTCACTCGATTAAGCAGTCGATTTGCTCTGGATTTACTTTCGCAAGAACTTCACCGTCCGTGACTTCGACCACGTGCAAATTCGCCGGGATCTACTCTAATAGCTCGCGCTTAGGCACGTTGTGCCTGCCAGTCGAGGCTTGGAGATGGCGGCGAAAGGGGAAAGTGGGAGATCGTGAGTGGGGGTGGGGTGGGGTGGGGTGGGGTGGGGGGAAGGCTATGGTAAACTGAACGTTTGGTAGCCTCTCCACTTGGTCCCCTCCCCCCTCTAGCTTCAGAGAACTCGGTTCCATAGCGACGAAATGTCTTTCCCACCATGACGCAATCTACTTCAAGTACTTACGCGCCCCTACGAATTCGTATCAGACGAAACTTCCTTCGTCCGCGTTTCCGCGCAAATGGCATTGTCGCATCGGCATCCATTAATATTATTAGCCTAAGCCGTTCCGGAATTTCCAGCCGCAAATCGCTTCCCTGTCCATCGGCGCGGCTCGGCGCGGCGCAGCTCAACCGTTTTCGTTGATTTTCTACTTCGCATGTGATATCTTCTATCCGAACTAAGGGACCAACACCCTTACGAGTAAAACAACCCCAACACATAATCGAACCACTCCCGAACTCCATAGGTTGTTTTATGCTACTTGCTTGATTACTATTTTCGGATGAAGTCTAGTACCAAGACCTAACATCAGATTCAAATCTATTAATTTTTGTTTCGTCGGACCATATAACTCTTTCCCAATCGTCTGTTGCCCACTCTTTGTATGTATGAGCAAATTTTTTACGTAGTTTAATATTTTTGTCTGAAAGAGCTGGTTTGCGTTTCTTTTCTTTCGCTTTTAACCCGATTCTCTTTAAGGAGCGGCGAATGATCCATTGATACGCAATTTCACGTGCAGCTCTGTCACAAACAAGTTGCGATCTATAGGTTTTCTTTATTCTTGCAATCATCGTATGACTTCCACCACATTTTAATGCAATGAAATGATACTGTTTCTTTTATCTGCACTAAGTGGTTTCGTCTTGACTTACTCGTGTCAACTAACTTACAGTTCTGTCACTTTTACCGGTTAGATATTTGGGACTTATATCGAGCAAAGACTGTAGTCGAAACATAAGCATAATATCGTATATTGCGTAACAGGACGACCGCCGCAAAGCGTTTAATTATACAGACTGTGTTCGCGATTACTCCCTGATTGATTCTCTAACATGCCGGACACGTAGACTGGAATGCATGCAGTATGATAAATAATAATAGATCGTTTTTCAGGATGTTAACGATCCGAAATTAAAATAACCATTTCGTGTAATTCCCTTTCCATTATCGCGGCCAGCGAGCGCAGCATATTTCACAGGACAAAAACAAATTTTGAAATCTCCGGGATCCGCGGCACGTTGCCTCCCCTGACCGTTCTCATGAACGCATTACACACGTTTCAATGAGTTCATATCGCGTACACGGTACATTGATTTAATCCCGGGATTCTCTATCGGCCGCGCCGCCACGTGGATATCGTTGCCGCGTAAAAAACCAATCGAAGGGTTGCTGTTCCGTCATCGACTTTCAATCGGGATTGTCCGTTCTAAAGTTGGCGTATCCTGATGCAAATCTGTTAAACTGAACGAACAAGAACGACCTTTTAAACGAAAATTTCTACGCTTCATTTTGTTAAACGGAACCGATATTTTTCGCATGTAATTTTCAACTGGAATTTATTCTTTTATCTATTTTATCTTCGACATTCAGAATTATTTATCGTTTATCATACAGTACTTAGTTTTGACTAAACTTTGATACACGACAGCATAAAGATGTCTTGCAATCAATACTGGTGCATATTTTAATTTCATCGTTTTTCTTTTGAAATTAATGAATGGTGTACAGATTAACTCCGAAAGCCAAACAAAGACGGTAGGCGATTACTTTAAGCACTAACAATTTATCATGTCGCAAAGAACACTATTGCGAAATGCGATAAACTCGTGTTCTACATTACCGTGGAGGAGTCCAAGGAAAATCAATTACTATCGGGGGAGACAATAGCAAGGGAATGAAAGTAACCTTTTGTGGCGGGAACTGACCGACAAGATGCCTCTGGAATTTTTTTCGACAAATAGATGAATATACGATTGTTCTGGTTGAACAACTTTTTCTGATAGACTTCACAAATATGAAAAGACATTTCATGGTGGGCCTCCTTCGTCTGACACACTAAGGGTCACCTTGTTATCCAACGTGATCTCTAATTTTATTCGCTAGAGTGGGGTCGAATAAATCTTGATAATTGGGTTAGTGAACGCACTCTATGCTAGTGCTGTTACGAGCCAGGCCCGCGAGGGGTTATTACCCCAAAAATATGGTTTCAGTTTGTTAGTTAGGTGCGCGGACGAACCTAATGCGAAGTCAGGGTGCCTCTAGGAATGAAGTCGCGTGCAGACGAACCTGATGCGCAATCAGGGAGCTGCAGGACGCGGACGAACCTGATGCAAAATCAGAGAACCACTAGGTTGGAGAAATCTTTGTTGGACTATGGTATGTCGCGAACGAATCTGATGCGAAATCAGGGAGTCGCTAGAATAATTAGTAGACCTCGTAACTAGTATAATTTAATTGATACAATCCGACCGGTAAGTTTGTATCGTGTGGGGACGTTCAATTAGTTGATTAGGATATTGAACGATAATTAAGGGTTCTACAGATTGCACGATTCACCAAACAACACAAATGTATTCTAATTTGAATGTGTGTCACAAGTGTTGGTGTCGCGATTAAGTGTATAATAAAAGTATTTTTACCTAAGGAGCTCGGTGTTGACGCATTGGCGGGGCCTAAGAGCAATTGTTGAACGCCAAATAGAATTATTACCAAAATAGCGAAATCTATAAAGTTAATTTGATTCGAAGGGGACTTTAGCCCGAGCTCACTCATGGAACGAAAGATAAAATCGTTGTTCCAGAAGGGACGAAGAGAGAAGCCCAATAATTACAGTGGCGCGTCGAATCGGGGCTCACCCGGTACAGGGACTTAGTGGTTTGCTTTGGTGTATCGTATCTGTTTTATTCCACATGTAGAGGCAGTCACGAAGCTCTTTGATGTTCGGGCAAGACTCTTAGCACGGCTGGTGATGGTGAGCTCGATGAAACATTGAGAACTGCTAGAACAGAAGAACAAGGGCGAAAACTATAAAGATCAGAGGAGATGTAAAGAAAACAGGGTTCAACGCTTTCCTTTTTTGATCACTTAGGACTCGAAAAATTTTCTTCGCCTTTGAGCTTTTCTCTATCTTTTCTCTCTCTCTCTCTCTCTCTCTCTCTCTCTCCATACTTTGTTCTTTCTTTATGTGTTTTCCTTTTCTGCAGTTTCTTCCACACCCTTTAAGACCACTTTCTTCTCGCGAGGATCATTGCTTTAGTTCTCTCCTTTGAGGCTTCCTAATTCACTAAACTGTTATTCTAGAAAAGCCGAACTTCCGTATCCCTTTGCACCAAAATTCCAGCCACACTTTACGAAGGTGAAAAAGAATTCCTGACGTTACCCTAAGCAAAATCACCATGACACCTTTTTACAGCCTGGAACAAGAGAGAGGGAAAATAATAGACGCGTTCTACTTATTGCCGTTGATATTACAGATGGTATCAGAAATTTAGGAAGAACTCCGAAATTGCTCAATATTGTAGTTTCTCTATCAAATTTGACATCTCGCAAAAAAAAAAACGAAACGTGGGACGAATCCAATGAGGTGCAACGTTAAGATCTTTGAAGGTCAACCAAGGTCATTTATGACAAAAAAGACAAAACAAACTGACGTTTACAGGTGTTCTAAGTGATTCAGATTTTCCGTACAGATGTTTACAGCTACGTGTATGTATAGTTTCTCCTATATTATATACAGGGAAACACAAAGAAACGTAGAACGTCCTATTTTGTTGTCCCTGAGACTGTAGCCATTTGTGGCGGCAGAAATCGGTACGTTTCCAAGTGAACTTTGATTGTTATCAGGGTAAAGGGGGAAGGCCATAGAGGTGAAGTGGCGTTCGTTGGAGTCAGTAGTGTCGGAGAGATTAAGAAAGCTGGCCACGGAAGGGGAGTTGAACGAGCCGAGCGACGCCTATTAATTTGTTTAATTGTGCTGACGAATCAAACGCTGAGAATTGCTCTCTCGCTCTCTCTAGTTCCGTTCTCCTCTATCCCCCCTCTATCCATCTTCCTTCCGACTTCCTTTCGTTCTTTCTCGCTCCTGTAGGAATTATCACGAATTCTCAGGCCCGGTTAACTGGTGTGAGTCTGTAGATGGGGCAGTAACATGGAGGAAGAGAAAGAGGAAGAGAGAGATTAGGAGGGGAAGAATGGGAGGGACAAAGCAAATCGGGGGTTGGCCGTCCTTAACTGAAGTGGTGAGGCCTGGTTCGCACGCTGCACTAGACTCTAGGGTGCTTCAGCATCCCGAAGTCGAAGAGGCGTTCATTAAACGATAACTCACACTCGGAGAAATGTCTTGTTAAATCGTCGATCCACCGACAATCACTGCACTGCCGTGTATATAGTTCAAGATCGGCTCAAAGACGTGTGGCACGCGGTGAATTCTGTCCCATTTCGAGCGTGGCTCGTTCAAATCCCGAACAGATTCGCGAGCTCGCTCACTCCCCGCATAATTATTCGCGTCCATTTTCCATCGTCCCCCCGAGTAATGGATTCGCACGATACCGTTCTCCGTGAAACGAGAATTTAATCTGTCGATTTAATGAGCTGGAGAAACTTGTGAATTATCTATGAACCTCTGACGGTGACTCGATCACGAATTTGTTTAAAATAATAAACGATCGTTGTCCGAGTATTATTTTAAAACAGAATCTTCAACTAAAGAACCTAGTACAATATTTCTTCCTTAATCTCGGTTTGCCATGTACAGAGACTAGCGGATTTGATTCTGTGATTGTTTCATTGCCTCTCGACTCCGTATATCATTCAACATTAACTTAAATATACACTACGTTCAATCAGCAAATATCATCCGTTGCACATCTCAAAATAAAAGAGACACGATCACGTTGATTGGTCTGGTAGAAAACCATGTTGAAGTTGGTACGAAAATGCCGGTAAGGCAGAAAATTTTCTATCGGTATGGTAGAAAATGTCAATAAAACGATACAAAATTTTGTTCGAGTCGCCAAAAATCCTTTTGGGAAACATGTTTTTAATGCGAAGTGAGGCTATATGCAAAATTTGAGCTCAATCCGACTTTCGGCAGCCTCTTTTTCTTCAACCTAGACAGCCGTGAAGTCAGAGAAATCGTGTTTTGAATACGACAACTTCTGCCCGAACAGAGTAAACGTAGTTAAGAATTTCTCACAGCGTCTCATCTACGATACAGACACCAAAGGAATTCCCGGAGCTGATAGATCCAATGCGACACTATACATGTAGACCGAATCTAATAATGTTCGTGATCTACATAACGTATCGCCGTGTTCGGAATTAACTTTTACGCATTAATATGTACCGTGCGAAGCCCCCATTACGAAACATTCGGTCCATGTCTCACTGTCGCTCGCGACGAAATTTGTCAGGATAATGAGGGACACACGCTTGGTGTCGCGCATGGCCAACTTGTTCACTAATTTAGTTGGAAAGTGTTGCGTCCTGGCAAGAGTGTCGTTAATAATTCCGCGTCGTTATCCGCGCTCTACCACCCTCGCCCGCCCGAAATGGAACCTCAAGACACCGGGAATGCTTTTGCATATTGCGCGCACGTAACGACGACGGCGACGGCGACGACGACGACGACGCACCCGCATGACTGCAGGAATATGATACCACTCAAAATTCCACCACGACTAAGATTTCATTCCACAATCTTTCCTGAAGCTCCCAGATATTCCTTGGAATTCTGCGAAACCTCGAAGCAGAATATTGCGACCGTTCGGTGGTGTGTTCACTGCACACCGCGAATAATTATTGCTCCCCATATGGACCGCGTTCCGGTCCTTTGCCAACCCTGTCTATCCCCTTACACGCATAATTTAAGGTAATTGTTTTCTTTTTTTTTTTTACAAATGTTCACGCGTGTCTTTGTATATTCTAGGACCTTTTACCATTTTTGGAGTGAACTAGTTTCGAATATAAGAAGACTTTTAATTCGATTTGTTTTAGCCATTTGAATATGTGATCAATAATGTGCTTACTTTGTATTTGAAATGAGTGAGAGAAAATATGGTACAAGATGCTTGGTAACAGGTGGGAGAAAGTTTAAGAGATGAGTCTTATGACAATATAAGACGAAGATCAAGAATGAAAACAAATGCAATTTCCAATTATAATTTCGAATTATGAATAGTTAAAGTCACACCTTTTAGTCTGAATCACAAGCGTCCTTTAGGAGGGTGGCCCTTGTCTGTAAGGGTCGAAGGTTCTCTAAATGTTATGCGGACAATATTTGGCGAAATAACATTTCTCTCCACTATGTTTCTAATCTGCCTCGGACTATAAGTAATAAGTATTTTTCTCTTGATATGCTATGCAAAAAGTGGAAACTGATCAGATTAACTGGCACTAGGGAATTGTAATTTATTTATGAAGTAACTCACAGATAATGAAAAATTAGAGAACCAGCGGATATGACGTGTCCAGTAAATAATAGCTCGTGGGAGGACGATGTGTTAATTGTGTATACGTATAGAGAATTAATTGTCTATAAGTGAGAGTTATCGAAGAGGCTTTCTATTCTGCAATATCCTTGCAAGGGGCTGAGTAATACGATCAACAGCGGAGACTCGTTCTCGGAGGAAATATCGAGATAGCGGCGCAGCCAACGGATATTGGCATGATAATAGGCCAGATTGAGAGGAACTTTGTTATCTAGATTACTTAGGGGAATAGAAAAACATGGCGTTGTTCTCCAATCCTTGTTACGCCATCTACATATACATATTTGTATGTGCAATAACCTATCACAAAAAGAACTACCATCTTCCTCTGTCGACCTTTCTATGTGTACTATTTTATGTGTTTTCAAGTTTCAACTCGTACGATTTCATTATATTTGTTGTTTATGTCAACAGAAAAGTTTTAAGAAGACCATATTATTATGATTATTGCAGTTGTTACGGGTTTCGAGTAATTGACTGACTGAATACTTGCTAGTTATATTTTTTGCGAATATTAATGCAGGCATACTTAAGGACTTTTAAGGTTTGTTGGTAAATTATTGTATCGAGAAGAGCATGTGTGCCAGGAGCAAAGTATGTTACCGCTCGCACGATTGTAGTCGAGGAATTTCCACCTTCGTTGTTTCGACTTTCCGGCATTTCGAGGAACAACTAAAGGGTGAAAAAAGGTGAAAGAGAGGTGGCGACCGACTCAATTACAGTTACTGAATGACGCGATAATTGGGATCAAGATTGATTGTCTTCCTTCCTGCTGCTCTGACCTTTGGCCAACGGAAAGAACTGCTGCCCTTTCCTTCACTTCCCTTTCCTTTTCTCTGCTCCCTCGTGTATCTGGGAAATGTGTGAACGACCACTGTAATCATACAAATTCTGTACTAATGTTAATTCGAGATGAACATTAATTAATTCGACATTTCATATAAAAATCGAAACTTTACTGTAATTACTTTTCTGTAATTTTAATTGTTTTCACTTAATTGTCTGAAATTTACTTCAAAGCTGTACTTAAGATAATTCTAAAATATTTCAACAATTTCTTCAGCTATCACTAGCAGAAATTATTCCTAAACTTGTAAATAGGTAATAATCAATCATAATTCGTAGCCTTGTTTTGTCAAAGATCGAAGCAAGAGAAACCATGCTCATGAAATGCTAACATTGATGGAATACCAACAGGCTAGCAAGTAGAGTACTTCCAGAGAACTAGAAAATTCTCTCCACATTGCTCCAAATAAAAAAACAAAAAGTAACTTCAAAAATGACTATCGAAAGGACGACGTATGCATGAAAAAAGATATCGGAGAGTACTCGTTTTATGATGTCAGAAAAGGTCAAAGACTTTTCACCTTGATAAAGCTCTGTCGTCGAACGTGGCCTACGAACACGATCCTTCAGACCGGGTTTAATCCTGCTTTATAACCTTTCACACACATCTCTCTCTCTCTCTCTCTCTCTCTCTCTCTCTCTCTCTCTCTCTCTCTCTCTCTCTCTCTCTCCCTCTCCCA
>CM052118.1:8037482-8058358 GCA_028454245.1 Halictus quadricinctus | reverse complement strand
CTTCCGCTGCACACGTTCGCGTGACACGACACATCTCTGGATCGCAGGATAGAGGAGGAAGGTGGAGGATTCACTGCCGAAAACGGAAGATCGGTGCACGTGCGAGGGACGAAAACGTTCGGGGGGCAGGATGATAGAGAGAAAGTGTAAGAGGAATGCGTGAACGAAAGGTGAACCAGCATGCTCGGTAGGGTCGGGGGAAGGAGAATGGTGCGAGGAGACAGCATAGTAGAAAAGCACACAGCCATTGCAAGAGCTGCAGACCGGGTGAGCAAGATTACTAGGATTTCCACGTAGATTTGCATATCGATTTTCCCGTTGGAACGGTGTCGTATGGCGCCAAGCGGCACATGATGTCCCTTAATTTCGTCGGCAGAAGTGCCTACGACATTAGCCTCGTGGCTACGTTTAAATACGCTTGTTTCACACCGATTTCGGGTCGTCTCTTCAGGTCTGTCGCTGAATTAACCACGTTAACTTGCGTAAAAGTCAGCCTTGTTGAAGACGTCTCCAATCGAATAAGGAGAATCGAAGTTCCTTTAATTAAAAAGTCTTCGATTGCCAGGTCGAAATTTTTTGCGACACGTACACCGTAAACTTAATAACAAGCTGAGGTGTATATTATGTTTGTGGTGCAAATAACTGTAGTCTCGAAGAATTTAAATTAACATATATTTCGTCGCATTAACTGGCGAGCAGCGTAGTATTAAAGTTGATTTAAAGGGTCTACTGATAAGAAACAGCATTCCCTGGGGAACCATGCGAAATGTTTCGTTCTAATTTTAACGAAACTTTAATGATATTTAGAGGATCTCCGGAGACGCAGGCACCCATTATAAATCTCGCTTCCCGACCACATAATATCTCGCGCACCCTATTCAAGGTAATCATTGGCGCTTCCATCTGACAAGCAGCCGAGTTTCGTTTCCGTGGCGAACTTAATTAAATCGTTTTACGACCGTAGTACTGCTTCTTACTCCAAATTTGAATACATCGTTAAATGTTAACAACAATCGGTCTTAACAATTGTAAGTGTTCAAACGTTTTAAATTTCACGTGCGTTACCATGAAAACAATTATTTTCTCGTGCAGAATCACCCCCTCCACGGTTGTGCCCAATACTGGGACACCTTCTAGACTTTAAAGTCATTTTTTAAGAGAACGGTTGATTCGCTACCTATGGTTCTTTCGAGACTTTTGTTCCTCGCGACGGGTACCAAACGATTGAATAAAAAACAAATTTGACCTTGAGAATTATGCTGAAGGTCAATGTTACGGCCATCTTTTTTAACAATTACCCACCGATTCGAAGGTGTAGAATCACCTGAAGAATCCTGTGTATCACATTGAACGAATAATTTTATTCAAATTCCTCAAAATTAGGTGCTTACTATGAAAAAAGATATCGTTACACCCTTCAATTTTACTACATACGACATTGGAGTCATTTCTCTGCAGAATGATACGACTTTTTGCAAATTTATTGAAAAATGGCATGTACCAAGGACCAAGTCTACATTTGCGGAGGACCGAGCTCGCCGAAGGGAGGAGGGGGGGAGAGCAATGATGTAAATAAGGGTACCAGGGCGAGTGAAAGTTGAAGGAGAAGGAAACGTTGCAGAGCAGTGTGCAATTGTGCTCTCCTCAGTGGGTCGAAAGTTTCTCCCTGGCGGGTACACATTATTCCTCGAAACTCACGACTGTGCTTAATTAGGCGATATTTGAGGAAGTATCTCTTTACCATCCTCTCGAGGTCGGCTTTACGCTCGCAAGCTGCTATTACGGAAAGCCAGTGGATCTTCGTAAGAAAGCATGCCTACCGGCTGTTGCTATCCCCTCTATCTTGTAGGCGTCTTACCTGAACTAATATTGTTAGGGTCTAATTAGTACCATCCTGACACCGTCTGATCTTGTTCTTCCATCCTCTTCTGAGCCCGTTCTCGGCTACCCTCATATCGGTTTCTCTCCCCCTCCCCTCCCCTCCTCTCCCCACCCCTACGTGCGTATTGTACGCCAGACATTTTCTACCTCCGTTTCTCCTTCCTTGCTTTCTTTTTGTCGGCTTCTTTGCCTTCTTGTCTTTTTGCCTTTCAACTTTTCTTCGTTCCTTCCTTCCTTCCGCTATCTGATTATACACCGACTATGAAGCATTCCTTCCGTTTAGTCCCTTCTTGCGACTTACGTGTGCCAGCTTACACCCTTCAGCCCTTGCAATGCCTTGTTTCAACAGCCACGAGAGTTACATAAGTGCCAGGCGGTGTCTAAAATGATAAGACCCAACGGACGCTAGACGTGTGCTATTACGAGCCACGCGGGTGCACTTAGATTATGGGAGAAATTTTGTGGACCCGTTTAGTTGGGTAAATGTAGCTTATTTGGCAGACACGCGTACTACTTTACTTTCTCTGGGATCCGTGAGATAGAAAATATTGAGGACAATTCAGTTTTCACAAAGTTCTAATTGGCCTTTCATATATCTTTTCGAACATTTAAAACAAGGCTGAGATTGGTATTAAACATTTTTATTAAACACTTTACAGTTAAAACGATTTGTATCAGTGACAAGGGACAAACACATCATAAATGCTAAGAGCAAACCAATAGAAAAATTTTTTGATGGAATTATAAATCAATGAAAATTAACACTTTAACAATTGAAATTAACAATTTCATAAGCTGTTGTTATTGTGATTTTTTTTTTTAATCTTTGGTGACCTGTGTTACAAGAATAACAATATTTTATTTTTGTTATGTACCTAGTTTTTCAATTGGCTCGCATATCTCTGTACATGTCTGTATTAAAGTACATGTGAAAACCCGAAGGCAAATCCTGTTGGAAATTACTAGAACATCGAGCTCGCATAAGTGGTATGGAAGTGCGATTAAATGCAACTTTAATTACGAAACCTTCACCCGTTAACAATATTCCCGCGAATCGTCTCTGTATACATACATACATATGTACACAGGCGCGCACGGGTTAGACGCACCGCGCTAGAAGCAGGACAAAGTCTTCAAAGTGTATGCGCAACCTATCTGCAATTTACCTGCGAGTGAAGCTCACTCACGTACAAGTGGTTTATAATACAGCTAATATCGGAAGGTCTACTGCCTCCTCGTAACTCGGTCGTCGCAGCGAGCTTTAACGCGATTTAAGGACACCGCGCGCGCGCGCGTCGTTACATACACATTCGCATCAACGCGTCTCGACGCAACGCACGGTAACAAGATAGGAGAACCACTGCGAAAACTGAAACTTTTTTCGGTGTTACACATAGAGAGTATACGAGATGAACTTTCGTATTACACATTTAAGGGCCCGGGATAGTCACGTAACTTTTTAATTAATAATTTCCATTCACCGCCTTCAGACACAGACTTAAGATCCGTCTTGGACTTGATCCGACGTGTCTCAAGTCTGTGACTAAACTTGTCACATTTTTTGCTCTGTATTATCGATATTATGAATTCTGACGCCAGAAACGTGCTTCAAGACAAAATGTAGCTCAATTTGTAACTGGAGATATTTTCTAGTGCGCGCTGCTCTCGATTTCAGCCGGGAAACTCATCCAATGGCGTAAAAATGCATGGATTCCACGGCATGCATATCGTCAATTTTTGGCCTACTTCTAACGCTTATATTACCAAATATCTGCATAATCTCGGCAGCTCCTGACCAGCGTGCACTAGATTGAATCTTCCTCTTTCGAATGAGCCGTTTACCAGCGATAAAATATTCGTATTTAAGGACGAAAACTTGAGGCACGTTAAACCATTTATTGTCGGTAATGTAGACACTCTACCTTATCACGAATTTAGTTCAGACTGTAATGGCAATGGTTTTTTGGTTCCAGGGCCGATGTAACCGCGACAAGCCACCCTGCAAATATTTCCATCCACCACAGCACCTAAAGGACCAGCTTTTGATAAACGGCCGCAATCACTTGGCCCTGAAGAATGCGCTGATGCAGCAGATGGGTCTCACACCGGCCCAACCGCTCGTGCCTGGCCAGGTACCGGCAGTGGTACGTCGAAACTTTCATGCATACTTGCACCATGTCTTCTGCTGTTCACACATCCACATATTTTGGTTTTCTTTTATCACGATCGACATATTCCTAATTTTGTCTGTGTTAGTCGACGATTACCACTAGACTACCCCTTACTGGTAGGCTACGCTGGGTAAATGAACGACAATCCGAATCTTTTCTTTTTTGTTATATTTCATTTTTATGCAACATCAGAATTATTCTAAATGGCATTAAGCTTCGTTCGTTTGAAAATTGCACCGATTGGAATAGATTGAATTCTTATTATATTATACATAGAATACATATATACAAATAGATCACATGGTCCATTCTTAATGACATATTTTCTAAAGTTTCTGAAATTAGTATTAGCAAGTATTATAATGAGTACTACGCTACTTTTGTGTCTGTAATTTCTAAATATAATATTTCTTTTAAAGAATGACCCTGCGCTTTTCGATGATCACGTGGAACAGTAAGAGCAATGATTCGAGATTAAATGTAACCGACACCGGTTATATCGCGGAAAAGAAATATTGGATTACTCATTTGTATACCTGATAGTCTAATTTCTAGTTGATCAGATTAACGGTTGTTGAAAGTCTGTATAAATATGTAGTCGTCTCAATTTCCCAGCGCCTTGAAATTGCGGGCATTGCATCGAGAGATGAAACCTCCGCGAGTAAAAACTAGCACGCCGCATGTTTTTGGTCAGTGTCATCCCCTTTCTCCTGAATTGTATCCATAAATATTGATAGACAGTCAATATCAATGAATTTATATATACATATATATAGAAAGAAACAGTAGCCTTACATATTAGTCCACCTAGATCTGCCACGAAACTGTCATTGATAAATAGAAATTTTGTCGGTTCGTTAATATTGTTTTTCGATCTATCACAATACTCTATCACTCTGACGAATCAACAAAATGGAAATGCTGCGTCTATTGAAACCGAGTAGTTCAATTGGTTTTTTTCTTCCTTTTTTTTTTTATTTTTTTATCGTATGCTCGCACGCAAATGTGCACTGACATATTGGCGAACAGAGAAGAAAAAATTCGGTCGTGGAAAATCAAGTCACATCATTTTAAATGCCCACATGCCTTTTATTCATGACATATATTCATAGTCGTTGCTACGTGACATCGAACCCTATACTACTCGTATGACTGCCTGTCTGTCCCCTATGTTTGCCGCTGTGGCTCTCGTGGTTGTGGTTGATTGTTGGTGTGTTCTCCAATTACGTCATTGGTGAACAGGAGGCACCGGCACCTCCGGCACCACACCATCACCTTCAACAGCAAATCCAGCAGCAACTTCTCGCTACCCACGCCTTTATGGTAACTCCTGGTTTTGGTTGGCTTCCACTAATTTTTTAGTTAAATTAAATGAAGCGCGGTGGCGACGGTCCATTGTACAAAATTCTCAGACGAACCTAGAGAAATTGTTATGTTCTTTGATTATTCTATATATATTCTATATAGAAAAATAAAATTTATCTCTACGTCGTGTGGATACGTGTGATCTGCTGTCTATAAAGTGACAGTAATTAATCGCGAAATAATTGTAGAATTTTCAGTCTTTTTCGGTTCCGCACGGAGACTATGTATGAATACATGTATGTTTTACGTGTATACACATATTTTAAGAAACAAACTGAGATTATTTAGATTGCAAAGAACTGGAAGAAAACTTTCATAAATGATTTTAATTTGAACTGTTTTAAAGGAGCGTTCTTGTACAGTTTAGCATTGTAGATTACGCGAATCACTGAGCCATGCTCGCTTAACTTTCGTATCTATAGGATCAAACTATAAATTGTTCAATTGTACCGTCTCCGCCGCGCTACTTACAATTAGTATGCCTGTAAGTTTAGTAAGCGGTTGTACGAATGCTTCGACTTGTTTAAGAAAATACCGCACCGTAAATTGAAGGAATTTAATTGCATGCCTCACGAGATGCTCCGTTTCAATATCCAAGGCGATGAATCGTCTAGTTCTCAAGTTTTCCTTCTTTTAGAGGAGTAAAGCATGGAATTCTGCGGCCAAGTTCGAATCGTGTCGGCTTCTTCCCTTCCGAACGAAAAATAAATTTGTTTTATCGATTGCATTTCTGTTTCACCAAAATCCGATCGACGAGAAATTGTTTGGTAGCGAAGAATTCGACTGCGCGCGAGTCACGTCGTCTTTCGAAAGAAAAATTATTATTTCAACCTTGATAACCGCTGTCAGTGTGGCCGGTATTCAACGGCGATGCCTTTCGGTAGCCGGTGTGACTCGCGTCCGAAAGCTTTCTCTATACGCCAAAGGAAAGCTCTAAGCATAAGAGCAGAAATCCTTTAGAAAGAAGAATTATCTGCCTTCAAATTACCTGCCTTCCCTTCTGGAAACCTCGTTCCCCACAAAATCGAACGCTTTTTACAGGAACGCGCGCGAGCTTGTCGCTCAAACGAGGGCTAAAGAGAAAGAAGGAACGATTAAGACTCTGTGAGTAAAGATGCTTTCACTTGAACGCCATAAATTGAAAATTGTCTACTCTTTCAAGAACGATTCGATCTCTTCGCAATGTCACTTCACAAATCACTAGCTTCAACGGTATCATGATTCTCGACTAGAATATTTCTAGTAGATTTTAAGCTTAAGAGCTTGGTCTTCGTAGATTCGCGATAAGGTAGAGTGACCAGATTACCGACAAAAATAGACGAAAAATGGTTTTACGTGCCTCAACTTTTCGTCCTTACATGAGAATATTTTTCGCTGGGAAAGGGCACGTTCGAAAGAGGAAGGTTCAATCTAGCATAATGCAGACATAATTTGAGATTATGCAGATATTTGGTAATATGAGCGTTAGAAGTAGGCCTGATAGAAAACGGTCAGAACGGTATGTCCAACGTGATTTTCTCGAATGTTGGGAGAATAGAATACAAGGACTTTGTGGAGGTATTGAACATTTTTTGCCTCTTTTGACATTCTAGATTGATCGTCGTATGCTCGATAATTTTTTGATTCTCTTTTGAAACGGCCCCTGTATAACCTAGATATTTTGATAGAGGATTCACGGGACTCACAGGGTCTTGATACGTTCGAGTGAAACATGAGGTTCTAAACAGGGCGGAAGCTAACAAGCCGAAAGTACACGATGCCTGTGCTGTCCAAGCTTTACTCGCGAGTAAATTCGGCTACCCCTACCCTGTCTATGTTCTCAAGGATACCGAGACGCTAAGCATGACTCAGCTACTGTTGTATGCGTCGACTATGAGATTTCGAGTCTTTCCCTATTGCGGCTGTTTTCGTTGTTATTAGAAGGAATCAGTGGAGGGGGCGTAAATGTGTAAGGGGCGTCAGCCCTGGACAGCACGGCACTATGCGACAGAAAATCGTTTTCGGTGCGAGAAAAGCGGGAAAGTCTAAGCTTGACGCTTCTTCTTGCACTCGCTGACACTCGCTGTCAATGACGTGGAAGTGGAAGTGTCAAAGTCTGCCGCTTTCGATTTCAATTTGGATTTTGATACTATTGTCACATACTGTACGAGCTTGGTGGGTCACAATCGAGAGGAAGTTCGAAGGCTAGCGTAATAAAAGGGGCACTTAACGAAGACGACTCATGCGAAGCGAAGGTGGGACCAGACTCGTTCTAATCTGTGTTACCTGGATATTTTCCGGGTGTGTTTTCACAGGCGACGAACCCGTACCTGACCGGTATGCCGCAGGTTGGCAACACGTACAGCCCGTATTTCGCCCCCAGCCCCATCATGCCGGCGATAATGGGGCCGGCGGACCCAACCGGAGTAGGAAGTCCTCTCGGCGTGGTGCCGCAGACAGTAGCGATGCCGCAGAAGATGCCACGTACCGACCGCCTCGAGGTATGTCTACCACCAAACTACATTCAACAACAACAACAACAGCAACAACAACAGTCACAACAACAGCATGGGGCCCAACAAGGCGCAGCCGGGGCCTCAAGGTGCCCGATGGCCGCTCCCAGTACCGTGTACCAAGTGCCGGCCGGTCCCCCCAATCAAGTGTCGCCCGTTTCCACGATGCAATCTGTCAATCATCCACCATCCCCTACCACCATCACGACTACCTCCTTTTGTACTCCCTTGCACAACCCTCATGCCCATCATCACCCGATCCATAATCTGATCTACGTCCACGCGTATTACTGAAGTCGACCGGTGCTTTCCATTCTTTCTTTCTTTTCTTTTTTCTCATTTCTTACTTCTGCCGCGACTGTTTTGTTTTGCCGGTTCACCATTCGACTTTAGAAGTAGGTGAGAGGAGATTGTGAGATTTTAAGCGATCAGGCTTGACATTCTGTGATGATATTCTGCAGACTATTTGGCTACACTCTTCAGTATATGATTGTTTCGATTTTCAAATAGATAGGAATTATATCTTTGAGTATAGTAAGGGACTAACCAGAGCATACTAAGTGACATGCTAAAATGCTAGTATACTAATGCATTCTATGAATATGTCAACAAACATTCAATGCCTAATGACGTGTATAAACTGAAAACTGTGAACACCCAATTTTTGGGGGAATAATGTATAACCATTTTCTTTTCTTTTTTTTTTTTTTTAACCAGAAGGACAATATCTTCGTGTTACAAAAATTCTATATTTATATATCTCTTACAAATACGATGCAATGCTCTGATTAGGTTCCCTAAACTAACATATTTTTCTACTTACATCGTTGATACATAGAATATTCAACAGTTTGTTATCACTTAAGGTCAAGATTCACCTTATTCATCGGATCACCTTAAAAGTCTCCTCGGAAGTCCATTTGCGCGCTGGAAACATTATTTTCAAGTGATTTATGCCGTCTAGCCGCGTGAATATGTGCATTGATTAAAGTATTTATTCGGTACCGCTCAGACTTCGAAGGAAAGATAGTTAATTTGGTAAAGAAAAAACAAAAAAAGAAACACTGAGAATCTGTGTCAGGCGTTTTTAATAAAAAAAAACAAACAAACAGGAAAATACCTGGGCTGGAAGTCAGTGATCGCTCTCGTTGATTCTCCCGAAAATACAGGGACGAGGATCTATCAGAAAAGCTATATATTTCTACACATTTATTCACGGCAGTGGACATAATGCGCGTATATTTGCTGAAACAGGTACCATGATATTCCTCGAATTCACTAAATGTTTTTAATAAACAAGAGACAGGCAATTATTTTAATATTTCTTTTTCTTCATCGAGTCGAAAGACGTACCAACAAATGTTAAAATACAATTCCTTACATTTTTATTTATTTATTTATTTTTTTTTTTGTTTTAATCACCACTGCTCTATGTAGGGTCTGTCCAACGAGACGGGACAGTGAAGCACCAGCGTGCGTTCTTTCCTAGCTATGATTAGCTATCATCAGAGGTGATTACGAACCTCTTCGTTGCCCTACGGTGTGAGCACTATAGCGAGGATGGTCTTGTCTCAATCGAGACAAAAATGCCCATCCCTGGAACACGTGTACGTTTACCTGTCTCGTCTCGTTGGGCATACTGTATATAGTGTTTACTCGATATACGTCCAAAACACGGGTCTAGCCAAAGACATATATCGGCCAGGAGACACTATTCTTTGATCCACGCCGAACGTAAAAAAGGACAACGAACCTTTAGAGGCGACCGAGGTCTCTCGAGCCTCGTGACCTCTCACGGGGTATAGCCCCCTGCAGTGGGGATAGTTTTGGGACTTTTATCGGCTAGAAATTTGTGACATATATAGAGTGAACACTGTAGCGCTTACGAAATATCGTACATTGCGATTGACAATGTAACAGAGCGGAGGAAGCTTCGTCAGCTTTGTATCTTTATACTTGCAGTATTACCTGTATCCTGCACACTTTTCGGCACAACCGTCGAACTTGTTCCATCAATTATACGAATTGTGAACGCTGTCGATGCTTTGTACGAATCGTGTCGCAAGAATGAACGTGGGCTGCGCGTCTTCGTTCGTAGTCGGTTCGCGTGGTGTGTTTGTACGAGTCCAATCATTAACGAAAACGCACCGATATTTAACGAGGGCGATATCGGCGTCGTACAAGACGAACCGGGTAAAACTTGCGATTGCACGAGTCGCTTACAACCGAGCGAACTATGACAAAACGAAGCGCGCTAACGGCGTGCAAAAAACAAAACAAAACAGCAAATTCGCGTTTCTCGGTGGAGAGAAATTGGAATCGTGTAAAAAGAAACGCGAAGTGTAGCTACAAGATTCCGTAGGTACTCATAGTAATTTATCTTGTGGTTAACGTAGGATGCGGCGCAACGTTTCGATTAAGAGAAACCATTACACGAGGTAGGAATAGAGCTCCGGGCTAATCGTGGAGATTAACTTTGTGGAGGTTGTATATCTATATGATTAACTCATACTATAATGGCAACGACAAAACCGTGATGATAATTATGATTATATTATTAAATTATTAAAAGAATGCAAGAGTGGCAAGACGTCGGCTCAGAAGTGTGCAACATACTCGATGCTAGTCCTTTACAAGAATTCCATGGTTCATTCGTTTATGAATTTCGGGTCAAGTATTAGTTCCTCTAAATAAGATAAGTCTTCAAAAATGAAATGGTACTTGCACTCCTATCGGTTGGAATCACTTTTACTAAAGTTGTTAACAATATTTAGTGCTCGCTGTTAGCACAATGTATTCAATCGTATGCTATTTAAACTTAAACATTTAACTTTCAAACAAAACCAAGTTGTGCATTATCGAACGATTTCACACTGAAATATTAATGAAAAATACTCAGAAGCTTGTTTTAACACTTTTGAAAAAATTACTAAATTATAATTATTTTGAAGAAAAACGGATTAAAGAATACTTATGTTTTGGAATTGAAATATTGATGCACGAAAGAACATATTATAGCAGCGTTCTATTCGTTTAATTAAATCACTTTAATACCTCTATCTCCGCTGAACGTTTCTCCGACGATGTCACGAGAAATGCACCGAATTCGCGTAAGAAAACGTTTTAGTAGCAACAATAATGTTTCTTGCCGGTCTCCTAAAAGTTCGGCTCCGGCGAAAACTTTCGGTTTGTCGCGGAAACCGCCATAAGTTTTCTAATGTTCGAGTTCACAAATTTCCCCGGAGCCTGTATCGCATTATCCCCTACCCGACCCACACTTCACTCCTCCCGTAGCTTTCGCGAAATTAACAAGTTCCGCACAACAGTTCCACAACGAAATGAATAAAATCGAACGTACTCGGGCGTGCCGGTGTCCCCGCGAAACTCTTATGATCCCTTTTGCAAAACGGAGTTGTTCTTTTCTGAACGAGATAAGAACAAGTTAAGCAAGTTTTAAGAAATCAACAATGTAATCAAAATCTTTGATAGAAAATTGATTTTTACTCCAAATTGTCGTTTTCCATGTCACCATCAAAGTTATACCTTATGCACTGTTGGAGTTCAATCAAGCATTTTCCTATCCTTCCCTGGAGGTGCGAAGATCTGTTGAAAAGTGATTGCGAAAGGTTAGCGTACAAATTTCCTACGTGACGCTTAACGATTGCCAGCAATAGTAATTTAGGCTGAACTTCACTTCAGGAAACCATAAATTTTTAACTTTTTTTTGTAAAATCCTGTAGTCAAAAATTTCAGGTTTAATGTTTGAAATTCACTGGTTCAAAAGTTATACGTGTTTTAAGTTGCATTGACAAGCAATTGATGTAAAATGTATTTGAAATATCCGAGTGTTAAATACATTTCAGTTGTCTCGGAAAATTTATTATTTTTTAATTCAATAGAAGGATCAGAATAAAAAAAGTTACAATTACTATATAATCTTGCATATACGTTGTATTGAACTAAAAGTATAATGTTCATGCATCTATTCTGAAGAATTCACTCACTGTCTGTGATACTTATCTAGACAATTATGTCTGGTCACCATACACTTTCAGTAAAAGCGGTCCATAATAAAAAAATTATTTATAAACATAATAATGATACGAATGTTTGCAAGCTAACATAATAATTATTCTGTTTGAGATTTTAGACTTATCTAGAAAAATGATAACAGATAGAAGACAAACTCTGTGAGAATAATGATTACCTCGATTTCTCGACGGTCGTTGCACATTTCTGAAGCCAAAAATTTTAACCTTTTAAAGAATCTATGCGTTCGTGTGCATATGCAGAAACATGGCTCTACGCGACGAGCCCAGTCATGCATATGCACACAGTAACACGTGTACATAGTAGGTAGGTTAACAAATTAATTGTGTTTCGTATTGCGGAGAATGAGAGCCGAAAATAATGGACAAATCTCTGATCAAAGTTACTTCTAGTTACATTACGTTTTATATATACCTAATACCTAATAACCACTTCAATAGTTCATTGAAGATTAGAAGTAATGAAAAGTGTTTAGTCTAAAGAACTTTCCAGCCTAGGATAACCTAGGGTAAAAACGAAATAACTGCTTTCTTTTTTACACAAATATGTTTTATTTTTTTTTTTTATTTCTTTATGCATTAAAACTCGATGATCGATCGCGCTTCGACTTTCCCTTATACCCACCCTGTTACAATTCCTACACCATAAAACATACTTCGGAACTTTCGTACGTCTTCTGGTTTCCTTAGTCTGAGGAATAATTGCCGACGATCAGGGATTAATGATTAAGTAAAATCAGAGAGCGAAGAAAAGGAAAAAACGGAAAAAGTATATGCACTGTAATGTCGTTAATTATTAACTATTACAAATAGAATTCGGATGATATATCGATTGATCTATCAACTAACCACAATTGGTCTTACGATAATTATATTATTATAATATTTGGTAAATATACGATAATAAATGATATTTAGTAATCGTAAAAATGATAACCTATTTGTGATGTAATACTTGATGACTTGCACTAAGTTCGGGTCACAACGAAATTTATTGAGTGATGAATTCAAATAAAAGAAATATAATTGAAATTAAAAACAAACGCACAGACTACATTTATTGAATCTTTTTTGTTTTATGTTTACTCAACGACCAAACGAAGATAAAAGAAAGAACAAAAAAAAAAGGAAAAAAGCAGATCAAGTGTGTGTGCGCTTTTTGTGTTTCACCTCTTTTAGTCTATTGTGATCTATATATTTATCTTGTGTTTCCTTTCGGTGTAATGTGAATATGCTCTTTTAGTTGATCGAACTTGTGCGAAGTATGCTCAAACTGTATTATTACTATTTCTCTGTTTTGTTTTTCTTTATATTGTTATTAGTAATATTTGCCTTATTGGAAAAAAAAAAGAATACGAACGTTTCCATAGCACATATTCCGCTTGCAAAAGAAAACGAAATAGTTTCTGTGTAAAATAACGTTTTCTTTGTTACCGTTGGCTTTTAGTTCCTCTGTTTTATTTCTCTTTATTTTTTTGGTTTTCCTTCGATTGCTAATTCACCGTGATAAAATAGCAACGCTACCGGTCAGGCGAATTGTATCCACAGAGTCGAGAAACTTCCGATAGCTCTGTATTAACGAATTTCTTCGTCGAACGACGAGCAAACACCGTGTCACGCCCATCTCACTCTGTCTCTCAATTTAATCCCGTCTGGATATCTCGATACTCCCCAATCTCCAACTCCATCATCCACGAGGAATAAAAAAAAGAAAAAGAAGGAAAGAAAATAATTTATATATCTCCCGCAGAACGTTATTATCATTGATGGTTTTAAAATTAATTGCCTGCTGCCTGTTTAAGTATATTGTTATTAATATTCGATATAAATATGTTTGCATTTTGCTACTTAGACACCATTAATACAATCTCCAACCCCTTGATTGGTCGAGACTGTCTCGGTGGTAGAAGCAAAGGTGTTATAACGAACGAGACTAAACTTTTCATTTTTCTTTTGTTTTTTTTTTTTACTATGAAACGAAAGTTTTCGGTCAAATAATTTCTTTACGACAAGACTTGATCAATTAAGGAGAAAGCAGAAGCAGTAGAAAGCCAAACAACGACATTTTTATATCCTATAATCCATTAGTAGTGTCATGACCATAGTGACTGAAGCGTAGTGATGTCCATTTAATATTATTTTTTTGTCTTTAAAACTATCTGCATCGGTGTTAACGAACTCTTACGCCACTAGCACACTAGCGAACGACTTACCAGAACGTTCTTCGTTGTACATATACCTACATATTATAGTCCGTGAGATTTCTTTTTTACAGGCCGGCACTTACTATTCAATTTAAAAGTCCCTCTGTTCTATTTCTTAACCCCTTAAATATAATGGTGTCCGTCTATTTGTCCGTTGTTCAAGACCACCTGCTATCGTTCAAAAAAAGTTCGTTTAATCTGCCAGTATAAGAAACAAAAAATCTCGATTCAACATACAATCGCAGAAAAGACAACGCAGGTGTCCCTATACATTCGATTATGCTCTCACCACCGAGAATGTAATCGATCGGTAGAGGGGCATGATAAATGGGCCAATCGATCGACACTACTATCAACTGAATGTTTTGTTTCGAAATTCAAGTCGATTCATATTTTTCCTCCCTTTTCGTTTACTTCTTATCACATCGCTTAATTTATTATGAATCCATAATTGGCAACGGAAGACTTTTTTCCTTCTGTAGCGGTACATGTAATATATTTCTACTCTGTTGTTGGCTAGCCCGCTGTTGGCGCCACAGTGCTTTCCCAGTCAAAAGATTTTCGTATCATTCGAGTCAAATTCATGACGATCGTATGATCTATATCGTCCGCTGTTTCTACACTTTGTTGCTCCTTTACTTTATTTTTCTTGATCGTAATCGGAACACAATCCTGGGAAAGCATTGATCGTATAGACGTAATTTGGCAACGTAATTGCACAAAGCTAATGCTCTTTACAGCTTTCGTAATCTTCTTACTGTTACATATATATGTATGTATGTATGTATATATATACATATAACATATATATATATATATATACAAACGTATTACCTGTGTCTAATTTTTTCAGCGCCAGATTTATATTTATATATTTGTTGTTACTTTTCTGTTTTTACCAAAAGAAAACACTTGTTTACTAATTCTATTAATTATTGAACGTGATCTGCGACTTATTGCGTTTACTTTTACAGCTAGGAGAAGGTGCTTTTATATTATGTATACGAGCGCATGCTAAATTTTTTTGACATTTTATATGCATTCACACATATATATATTGTATCTAATATATTATATATTATGCACGTATACATATATTGAACGTATGTATATGTATATGTATAATATATGTGTATACATCAAATACAAGACTACGACATCGCATTACGTACATAGTACATGCAACACGCACGCTTACACACGTACACAGATCATTGCCTTTAGTACAACATAGAAAGACACAGAAAATCCACGTACAACAACATAACAGCATAATTCCTTTTCTCTCCACACTACTTTATTTTAAATTTTATGCGTATGCTTCAGCGAGCAGTATGTACCAGTTAACTTGTTTTACTTTTTATCTCGTATTTCCGCTAATACATAGCTCGGTAACGTTTGTAATTAAACAGTCTCGATAAGAACGACGCTAGCACGCCGCGCGACAATGCGCGTGTCGTTCATCTCCGGGAACTACTTACATCAGTGTGAACAGCTGTACCTATGTATGTATATCCGTTTCCGTTTGAATTCGCCAGTGCACCGAATAATCTATAGTCCATAACTTGAGCACACACGAACGCACACAGCAGCGATAACGCTTCGGTGAGTGTGTACGCGGACAATCGTGTTGCGAGCCGCGACTCGCGCGGAACGAGTCCACCTAGAAACCAAGAAAAATTCAACTATCGCACCGTGCCCAGTAAAAACTTTGGCTAAAGTTCCGCAAATCGGTCAAGTTGGATTGAGGTCAAATTTTGCACATAGCCTCAGTTTACATTAAAAAACATGTTTCCCAAAAGGATTTTTGACGGCTCGGAAAAAAATTTATCATTTTATTGTCGATCTCTACCATACCAACATAACATTTTCTACCTTTCTACATTTCCGTACCAATTTCAACATGTTTCCGTATCAAACCAATCGATCTGTTTGCGTTTCTTTTATTGTCTGGACACATTTCCAAACTATATCTACTGCCACGCTCAACCATGCCTATAAAATACTAAAAATTAAACATAATCGTATCCAAACCCTATCCCAGACCTAACCCAAACTTGACCCAACCCGCGTAAAGCAAAATCAGGTTCAGAAACGGCACCTAATCCAAGCATTACGGTGGTAAATGTTATATCGGTAAGGTAGAAAATGATACCAACATGATGAAACTTTTTTTTCGAATTGTCAAAAATTCTTTTGCGAAATATGTTTTTAATTCAATATGAGGCTATTTGCGAAATTCGAGCTCAATCCGATTTGGCCGATTTTCGGAACCTCAGCCAACACTTTTGTTGTTTATCGTTAGCCCGGAACATTTTTTACGAGTGTAATAAATAAATCGAGAAATAGATACGAAGAAATTTTGTTTTCCAATCGAACCGCTTTCACACAGAAACAATATGTACCGAATCTCTTGCCCAATTGGATTGTTTGGCGTTGTTCCCACCTTGATTCTGATTAACGCCCGCCGATGTAGATGCCAAGGGAGTGAGGGGCACATCTCGTATTAAAGGGCAGCTCTCGATTATTTGCCTAATTGGCCAAAACCTATTCCGTAGATACATGCCGTACACTACTTTGTAAAAATTTGTTCACTCTACTGGACCAATTTCAAAGTCACAACAAATTTCAAGAGCAATCCTAACAAGTCAACAGCCCACAGTATCTACATACAGGATTACGAATCAAATGTTTCGCATACCTAAATTACCTAAGGATACCTTTATCCTTTCAGAAAATTTTCTTTTCAACTGCATAAGCAATTATTTGAAGCGTCTATTGAAATCTCTTCCTTTTTACGTTACCATCTTCTTTTCTATCCATTTTCTCCCGTGTCCCTTGTCCGTTTTCTCCTTCTGCTTCTCGTATATGTCTGTACTATATACATTTATGCGTATTTTATAATATTTTGATCTTTGTATACAATCCGTATGTCGCTTGTGTACGCGCGCGCGCGCGCGCGCGTGTGTGGGTGTGTGTGCGCGCGTGTGTGTGTGTGCGCGTGTGTCTCGTTAATCGTTCAATTTTTGTGCATACGTTCCTAACAACATTTCCCGCCTTTCGGTGAAAGCTCGCGCTCCCTTAGGCGAAAAGGTCGACGGACCGCGTGCTCTCGAGAGTGTTCACGCGTTCAAACAAAAAAAAAACGAAAAGAAAATGGAAATGGAAATGGAAACGGAAAGGAAAGAAGGAAACAAAACGAAAGTGAACACTGTCGAGCGTTTTGCGCATGCTACACCCGCTCGCCTGGTTATGTGTATATGTATATGTATATATGTACATATATCCTTTCCTAACACACAACCGCCAGCGGCAGTTAAGCTAGCGAGGATGACAGAGGTAAATTGATCCACGCTTGATTTTCTGTGTACGCTTGAATGCAATACACAGAAGATTCGCATGCTTCTTCAGAATTCTCTGGCTCATCATGCACAGAGAAAAATGTATAATTGTCGATTAATACGACCTTAAAAATGTCGCATTTCCTGGATAGATACCAAAACTTTGTTTATTACTTACCACCTTAGTTGGAGTATGGCGAAGTTGGAACTATTTAAACAATATATTCGTCACTTTTTATAATGGTCGTATATCTATTTCCAGTCATCATAGAAATGTCCGACAGGTCTTTTGTATCCCAAACTCATTTACAAGTGGCAATGTATAGATTGTTTTCAAAATCATCCAAATTTTCTAGTGCAAATTGTAAAGCGTATTTGGTAGCTATACAGGGTGTCCCAAAAATGTTGTATTTCCTTGAAAGGAGTAATTCCTGAGGTCGATTGAAGAAACTTTTTCCTTTCAGAAAATGTTCTCCGCGACTTTGTTAAGGAGTTTTTAACGAAAAAACACGGGCCAATCAGGGCGAGGCTACAGTGGACAGATTCCGAGTCGGCCAATGCCAATGTCGCGCTCAGCGAGACTTGCCGCTGATTGGTCCGTGTTTTTCCTTAATAACTCCTTAACGAAGCCGCGGAGAATATGTTCGCAAAGGAAAAAATTACTTCAAATCACCTCAGGAATTTCACCCATTTCAAGGAAGTGCAAAATTTTTGGGACACCCTGTAACTCGACAATAAATTTTTTTCATTTTCTCGGCAATATTCGGCTACTTTGTTTTTTTGTTGTTCTTGTTTTAATCAAAGTATTGACAGTCAAGTAATGAAGATGTCAAAAATCAAACGTTGTAATTTCGCATTGTCGAGTTGCCGATTTATTACATTATATATTTTTCTGAATGCCTGTGCATAGTGACGGAAGATAAACAGCAAGTCGGATATAGCAACTGATGCATGCGCCAAGAATCCTCTAACACTTGTGCGAATAAATCTAATTGGTAGGACACTGAGAGGATGCCCTCTGTCATGGCGTCCGTACTCCCCCCACCCTTTTTGTTTCACTCACAAATAGCCGTCCGAAATTCCGTGTCCTCTGACCTTATTGGGCGGGGGCGATGGTACACCGAAACCAGCAAGCGACGTCTATTTGATAGGATACGGTATTGAGATCCACCAATAGAGTAGCGATTAGATAGTACTATGCCTTTCTCTTCTGGGCGTTGGTATACTCCAATCTTACATTTTAGTACTCTAGTTACGAGCCAGTAATACAGTTCACTCTAACAAATTGGATTTACAAAACCATTTTAATTCATTTGCTACATAATTTTCGTTGAATTTAAAAAAAAGAGTTTAACCAAAAGTGAAATCGTGGTTAATGTCAGCAGATTGGAGTGTCGTACTATCGATCAGAAAGAACGGATGACTCAAACGAAGTTAGGTTGACTGTTGAGACCCAACTTGTAGAAATGTGGCGCTCTTTCGTATCATTCGATTTCCCTACTACCCTCTTCATCGCTGCTTTGTCTCTTTCTCTCTTTCTCTCTCTCTCTTTCTCTCTCTTTCTCTCACTCTCTCTTTCTCCCTCTCTCTCTCTCTCTCTCTCTCTCTCACTCTCTCTCTCTGACTCTCTCTCTCTCTTCCTCTCCCTCTCCATCTCCCTCTCTATCTTTTTCTCATGTCTTGCATTTTCTTCTACTCACTTTTCCATTCCGCATACTGGTTTTGTCTTTGCCAAACTTGTCTACCTTAAAACACCTCCGATTCTTTTATCGAAGAATTCCCGTTGTTCTACGTGAAAAAATATATAACTTTAATTTTGCATGAAATTTTTCCTCCATTTTACTTTACCAAGAAAATGATCGTGTCCTATAACATCGTATTACTGTAATAAAATAAGCCACTTCTACAATCTGCTTGAATAATTCTTACGGCTTTGAAGATAGAAATGTTTGATATAAAAGTCGCTTTCTTTTCCTCTGTTATACGTGCTTCGAAAATTAGAATGTTATCCACACTTTTCGAAATGAAACCCAGTATTTTTTAACATCTACAAGCGAATTCCTTTCCTAGGTGACTTCAACGACCATAGTCATTCAAGATGACAAACTTAAAAAACCGTGAAAATTACAATTTCTTTGCTAATGTTTCTGAAATATAATAGTCTCGACGTTATTAGCAGAACTAAACTGCATCAATTGAAGTTAATATGAAGGTAACCTGTTACAACAGATATTCGAGGACGATAGAACAAAGTCAGTGTCCAGTGTCTGTTCGCAGTCTGTTGGCAGATTGTTTACAGACTGCCCGTTTGTTGCTAATACTGCCACCACATCACTATGTAAATATAAATTAAGTTCACCAGAACGACGTTATTGTGCATTAGGTATCCATCACCTTGAATGACCTGAATCATTGAAGTTGTCTTGAAAGGGGTTGCCTTTAAAATTTCAAAGCATGTCCTGAAAAGGATTATAGTCTACTATATGTATAATCTTTCTTCGGAAGAAAATAATTTTTGTGTCAAACATTTCAGTGTATCTCTAAAACAGTAAGATACCCAAGTTTCTTGTTCGATTATGTTTTGGCCCCATCTATGGGGCAACTGTTCATTATATCATTGTTGATGATTGTACGGCCCATTAACTAGGCCCTAAAATTCCTGTAGAGCAAGCTACTGATCCGATTTACACCGCTATTTCTTCACGGCACCGAGAAACAATTGCTATCCACATGCAACCAAATCTGAACGTCTTCACCACTCGCCGCCAGCCTCTCATTCACTCGAGGACTCATTCCAACCTGCTCCAGCAGATCCTACCATAGTTCCCTCGCCTCGCCTCGCCTAGCCTAGCCTAGCCCCACCCTGCCCTGCCACGACCACCGCCTCCGTATCCAACTCATCGAATGAAACGTCAAATCAGTCAGCTAGAACGTCGAAAGCGAGAGAGATCTTGCTGAAAAAAAAGAATGGGTCACACACTAGTTCACCATCTCAGCCAACAAATTCCAGAGCTGCCCCCGGTTTTGCGCCCCTCCCCCGGCCCCAGCCCCCTTTGGCCACATAGATAGAGTGCCATGCCATGCGTGTTCGCTCTTGCTGTAGGTATGTCGCGAGTTTCAACGCGGGGCGTGCAAACGCGGCGAGACGGAGTGCCGGTTTGCGCACCCCCTCGAGACGGTGCAGGCGAACGAGGACGGCTCTGTGACGGTCTGCATGGACGCTGTCAAGGGCCGATGCAATCGGGACCCCTGCCGCTATTTCCACCCCCCTCTGCACCTTCAAGCCCACATTAAGGCCGCACAATCTCGGGCTAGCATTGCGGTAATGCATTCTCTCTCTCTCTCTCTCTCTCTCTCTCTCTCTCTCTCTCTC
>CM052118.1:8023270-8037382 GCA_028454245.1 Halictus quadricinctus | reverse complement strand
CTCTCTGTCTGTCTATCTGTCTTTCTCTGTCTATCTCTTCCTCTACCTGAATTTCTATTTCTGTTTTCAATTCTAACTCTAACTTTGACTCTATCCACCTCTACCAGTCTCACTTTACCGTTGCTGTTTCTTTCCTTGGTCTAACCCTTTTTTTCTCTGTACACTTCACAATCTTACCCTTTCTGTTCTGTAATCTGTATTCCTTACTCACCATCGCAAAAAGAGTTCCAAGATACCTTGTCTCTCCACCTGTCGACCAAAAAACTCGGAACCACATAGATATACATTTTACTCAAACATTCTGTACTTCTTCCTATTCTTTTAATCTTTGACGATGATTCCATGTACGACGAATGTTCTCTTTATCACTAATTCCCAGATGGCGAACACTTCCGACGATTACACGTGTAGCAGTACCCGCATTTATTCAAACCTAACATGTCCTTCTTGTTGAAACGTGTTTACGTCTTCGAGATTCGTCGGTATCTTACCGCGAACTTAGTCCAATAAAAGAGGCAATATCATCGGCTATGTACGTAAGTAAACTTCTGGACAACCGTGGATGAAATAAACCTAGGCACCGTCAAATGAGGGTTAGATGAAAGAGTCTAATTTCTATATTATTCATTCCGATGATATTCTCTATTTAAATGTTGATTCATTAAGTTAGTTTTCATTCCAGTTTTAAATTTGAACATCGCCGAGCTCGTGTTCGCTATCGATGAATTTATTGAGAAATCTTTTGCAAATATAATCGCACAGATTTAGCAATATTTATGTTGTTGCCGAAACGAAACTCCTAACCAGTCCAAACTTCCTTGACCCCTGTTTTTTCTCTAATGCTTTCCAAGTCTCTCTGTCACTCTATTTCTCTCAGTCCATGTTGCGTGTGCTTCATGTGCAAATATTTGATATCTTGTACTTCCTGTGTTTTTATCTGCGCTGAAAATTGGACATTATATGATTGTTAGATCGCTGAGCTTGCGAAAAGGTGCGGTGGTGATGAAAGTTTACATATACCGTGTGCATATATGTTCGTCTCGTGTCTTTAATTGGTGAATAGGGGAAGAACGAAATGCTTGAGCTGGCTCAGTTCACGTTCCGACGAAGGATCAAAATTTTGCTTGCACCTGTGTCTAGCACCAAGGAATGGGCTAGATGTATAATTTAATCAAATATTTTTCCCAACAAACAACTACTGAAATGAACACTTTTCTCTATTTTTTCGTCGCCTGAATTATAATTTAGGGGACCACAAAATTTGGACTTTTATTTACACAATCTCGTAGCTTTTGACGAGAAAATGCCAAAAAGTTTTAACGTTAGGAATTCACTGGTTCAAAAGTTATACGTGATTAAAGTTGAGCGATTTTAAACGTTTTTGACAGGTAAGGGCGCCGCCATATTGGTATGTACTCAGATATTGTCCAATGAGCGGAGCCGGGAGGAGGTTGATTACGATTAGGTTCGTGTGGGGGCGCAGAGTTTGCAGATCTATATTATCGACACCACCGCGTGCTTGTGGTGCCACCTAACGACTCCGCTCATTAGACGACGCGCGACGGTGAGTACATATCAAAATGGCGGCACCCTTACTTGTCAAAAGCGGTTAAAATCGGCCAACTTTAAACACGCATCACTTTTGAATCTGTAAATTACTCCACGAGTAATTTGCGAAATCAAAACAGAAACACCTTCTGGATGTACAATAGAAGGCAGTAGGTAAAGTATGAGTAAATCGAATACAGCAGCAAACGGAGCCGCAGCCGTACGGCATCGTTATAGATTATAACGATGTGATCGACAAATGTTCGCCCTTCAGAAAATAGCCAAAACGAAGAAGTAGCAATAAATTTCTGTCGAAGGTGAATGAAATATGTGACAATTTTGTTCAGTCCTGTCAAGCTTAAAATGGTACTAATCCACCGTACTGTTCGCTCCACAGCAAACGAAATTAGTTTACCCAAAAGTAATTTTAAAAAACTAAGATAACCGTGTTTTACCAGAGAAGGAAGAACTCGAAGTGCACGCATACGATCCCAGACTGTATACATACGTAATTTCTTCCCTCTCTTAACACTGATTCCCGTTCATTCTGTATCTCTTGTGTCACTCAAACTTTCTAACTTCAGTCTATCATGTCAGCCCCTTCAGTTTCTTGGGTTTGCATCGAAAGAAGCTTTCGTTGCTGCGCTGCTTTTCGCCAATCTACGTCGAGTATACATATATGTCGGGCTTCCCCCTTGAACGCAGTAGACCCTTATACGTACTCTGTATACGCTATATTACACACGTATCGGTCTCTATCTCTGTATATCTACCTTTGTCTCTCCCTTTCTTTCTCTCTCTCTATCTCTCTTTCTCTCTCTCTCTCTCTTTCTCTTTCTCTTTCTCTCTATATTTGTCTATACTATACTATGTGTAGATAGATAGATAGGATATATATGTACAGAGTATCGTAGTCGAAGTAGGCCGTAAAAATATTTTCTTCCTTTTATTTCAGATTTTTTAATGGTTTCAAGAATACCTTGATCATATTTCTTACATTCCGAAAAAGAAGCTTTCCTTCGAGAACCTTGAAACGTTGTTCTTTGTAGATAGAATACTTTTTTTGTGGAACCATTCAAAGGTCTAAAATCATGCAAAGAGATATTTAAACGGCCTTCTTCGGTTGAGACACCCTGTACACATATGTATACGCTATGGCACGTGAGACAGGGACCCGAGACACAAGTAAAATTGGCCAATAGCTGCGCAGTGTTCGAATTACACGATAACCGTAACGGCGAGCCGTTAAAGCCATATTAACATGTACACAACATACTTCTGTTGTAGTGTAAACAGTAGTTTTGATCGAATACGACAATAGACTCCATTAAACGTCGATCGTACGTATTTTGTCTATTTCACATTTGTTTCGGAAGAAACGAACGGGACGTATCGCTCGATACGGTTATTGTTGACTTTGTGTACGATATTAGTTCCCAAATTCTCTTGTTTCTTTCATTATCCTGTCATCTTTCTTTCAAGCTTTACTTTTTTTACTTCTACACTCCGAAATTTTAATTTTCAACTGTCTGATTTGTTCATTGGATTGTACAAGGTACTCCTATTCCTCATTTCATCGTATATCATGTTTGTCGCTTTTGTGTTCGTCCGTTTTTACATTCTCCTGTATGATGTTCAGCCCGTTCCCGTAGCGTGTAGTAAGTAGTACACGAGGCAAAATTCTTGTTAACATCACCAAACACCACTGTTCTCTTTCTCTCTTTCTAGCAGCCTATCGCAGCTATCCAGGTGCAAAGAACTAGTTGCAATACACCAATTACCTGTTCGGTACATAGGTTGTAACGAGTACCAGATATTTATGCAGTTACACGCGCGACCGCTCCATTTCCATTTCCGATCACTGAGCATCGAATCTGATTTCTGGGCTTTCCGAAAAGCTTGTCGGTCTCGGTACATCTACAGTGAGTTACAAAAGTGTCTGGCTATGTGTACAATTAACCATATCAAGACGAAGATAGTTTATTTATACAATCCTGTAGATTTTTACAAGAAAACTCCAAAAATGCTAGTTTTGAAGCGCGGAGTTCACTCGTTGGAAATTTATACTTGTTTAAGGTTGAGCGATTTCAAGCGCTTTTGACAGGCAAGGACGCCGCCATATTGGTATGTGCTCGTCCAATCAGCAGAGCTGCCAGAAGATTGGTCTGGGTTAGGTTCATGAGGAGCTGGAGAGCAGATCGATGTGAAATCTATGTTATCGACATCATACTCGTGCTTGTGGTGCCATCTAGCGGTTCTGCTCATTAGACTACGTGCGACGCTGTGTACATACCAATATGGCGGCGCCCTTACCCGTCAGAAACGCTTGAAATCGCTCAAGTTTACACGCGTATAACTTTTGAACGAGTGAACTCCGCGTTTTAAAACTTGCATTTCTGGAGTTTTCTCGTCAAAATCTACAGGATTGTATAAAAAAAATTACAAAATTTTTGGTCTCAGATGGTGAAGTTTAACCAAAACAAATGTGTACTGAGTTAACTGGCATTATCAGTCAAATGTGTGACTACGGTGCAGATCCATGTCGATCGAATTATTCTAAATGTTGTAATTCAATATTATACACAACAAGGTGTAACGACAGACACTTTTTCAAATACACTGTAGATGTTAACGCAAACGCGCGAATCATAATGAAATTTTCTCGGTCAACCAGTCCTTCAGTTTAACCGAAATTTTCGGAAACCAGAAATGGAGCTTGCTCGCGATTTTGTAAATAAGAAAGTAGTTAAAAGTGACACGTATCTTTACGAATGACACGTACACCACTCTGCTGACAAGCTGTGCTGCACGAACCCCGGCTATCAACCCTCGCTGCTGTTTTGCTGCCCAACACAAAAACGCTACACTGAAAGTTGTCAAACCTTGAAAGAAAAAAAAGCAAAAAATAAGAAAATAGAACAAAGCGTGCAGATACATTGTACGCGGAGAAAGTCACGTCCGATGGGTCTGTTATGAGATATGGGCTCTGGGATAAGAAGAAGTGTGCTCGGGAATTTATCTTCGTTCATATTCCGCGTGTTCATCACGACGATCGGAGAACGAACATCGTCACTTCTCTTTAGTGGAACGTTGCTCGAGTGACTGACTGGTCGTCAAACGAAATTAGCGTCGAAATTAGCAACGTTGAATCTTCGCAATTGTCCTCCCTCAACTGCTGTTTTTTGTTACTTCGCATAAGTTAATCTTTACTTCCTTGTAGTTTACAATTACTACGAAAATTATGTATTGTACAACATTAACGAAAGATCGAGAGACGATTACTGTACTGAACTTACTGTTTCCACGTGACGCAACGATAATAACGATTAAACTTAAAAGACCGAATATATCTTGCTTCGACCGCTGTTTATTCTCTCTCGCAGTTTAGTCTTCAAATTCGTATAATCGAATATTGTTAGAATAAGGACGTTCGCGTTTGGGACTTGATTTAACAAGCGGTCGAGGGACAATTGTATGGAGTGATGTATTTCTATGTTACACGACGATTCAAATTCAGTTAGACAGACGAGAAATGAAACTCGTTCGAGAGAAATAACTCTGTTACCGAAAGTAAACAATTTTTTGTGTTTTTTTTTTTTTTCTTTTGTTTGCACGGTGAGAAATGTTATACTTCGTTTCGACACTCCGCTCCGTACGTTGTCTTCGAGGAACGAAATTATCCACTGTCCGGGGAACAGAGAGCGAAAAGTAGTAAAAATAAAAAGAATACGAGAACAGAAAAAAATAAGAGAATACGCGGGAAAGACATTTTCAGCGACGTCGCGCGGAAGACCTGCAGCCACGCCCGGACACAATGGAAGAAAAAGTCTCACATGGATGATTGCGGCAGACCAGCTTGTTGGCAGGGAAGTCTCATTCTCTAAAAGTGGTTTTCAATTTCCCAAGGGTGCATAACGCGTTCCGACAAATGTAACCTTTGCTCAAATTTTCCTCAATCTTGTGGCCCATTGCGCCGCCATTTTCGAGACGAAGTTTCACTGTGACTACAGACTTTTGCTCGGGAAATATCTTCAAAGTTCTATGTCCAAGTGTCTTAAACAACACGAATTAACCCCTTGCACTACGATTTATTTTACGGTTTCAGTGATTAGAACTTTTTTGTAATTCGTATTTTCCTTAAAAAAGTAGAAAATTATTGCGGTTTAAAGGAAATTAATAACATACATATTTATTAGACTCTGTTCAGAATCACGAGTATGACTCGATATTGTAGAGCAATGGGTTAAGAAGAGATTTTAACCTATTATGGCCTGAATTACTTCGTTACTAAACTAAAATTTTCAAAGTCGAATTTACTGAAAAGAAGAAGAAAAAATCCATTAATATTGGCAATCAGACATCACCTAGTAGCATAAAGTAATGGAAAAGTAAATATTAGCCCAAATATTTATAGACTGTGGTAATTCTGTATCTCTGTCCTAAGATTATTGGAATCATGGACAATGAGAATAGAGAAGATAATGGATTTTGTGAAAAAAAGAGTAAATGCTTATGATATTGTTATCAACTTTTGATAACAATTTACGTGGATAAAAAAAAAGAACAATGGCAACCAGAGATCCAAATTTATCATATAAACCGATTTAACCACGCGGCAGCACTCTTTGATCTATTTGAAGGGCCGGGCATTGGTTCATTCTCTCTCGGGCTCGTTCGCGATTTTCCATTAGATCGATTAACCTCGACCCCGCCGCTAGTATCGTTGATCGGTCTAATCAAATTAATGCAATGAAATGCACTCTTCGGAATTGCTAGCCCATATCTGAATGTTTGTCAAATGTACGAACACGAAAAACGGATCAGGCGTTGCAGACACATGGATCAGCCGATAAGAGTCTGTCCACTATCAATTCGTACGAGTATACGCACACGATTCATCGCACGCACATGTACACGCACACGCAACGTACACGCACACGTACCACGTCTCGATACGCACGTACCGTGAACCAACGCAACGACCGACGGATAATGCCGGTGATGCCAGCAGGGAACAATGGGACATGGACCATAGGAGACACGAAATAATCTGAAAATTCAATTTTTCAGGAACGAAATTGCCTAGTTCTCACACCATTGCTCTGCTTTCTCTCTTTCTTTTGTCTCGCGATGAAAAAAAGGGAAGAAAGGCAGGAGCGAGGGAGAAAACGGCTGGAACGAAAGATATCTCGGGAAAACTAATAAATTTCGACAGATAGTCCCGATTATTGCAGGTGTTGCCAGAGTCAGAAACGCCAGCCGATAACTCGATGGACGATCAAATGGAATTCTTCGTTTTTCTTTTACCCGTACTTACCTCTTTCATTTACGCCATTGTCCACCCTGCCCTTGGCCCTGTCCATCCTCAATTGCGCACTTCCCACCAACAAGTGAATACTTCATTTTTAATTATTATTAGGAGCATCGTTTACGATTCCATTAGAGGTGTTACAACGGAGCCACACGGGCGTTCATGGAATTACATATTAGCACTGTTAGTTCGCAGATTGTTGCCGATAACGCCCAGAAACCTACCTATTGGCCTTTTTATCGTTATTATCACCATTATGGTCATCGTTATTACAATTACCATTACTTTCAACAGAATTTAGTTCTTTATACTATTTCTTTTACCAGCTTTCATTTCACGAACCACGCTTTCATCCGAGTAAACGCAATTTATTTCGATCTACAATATTTGTTCAGGAAAAATAGCAAAGCCGTATGCACTAACAATGCAGAAAAATGTCTCATATTCAATCGATGACGTAATAATTAACAATCCCAAACGGCGACTACAAGAGGTATTCGTACAGCAAGAGACTGGCACTGAAAAGAGAAAGCTACATTTCTTATTTTTTACAATCACGCTTAAATATGAACAGTAATTAGGAAACTTATATCCTCGTCATATTCGGTGATTTCAGGTTTCGAAAATTACTTGGCCGTGTAATATTTTATACTTTTAAAACTTTTGAACATCTTTTGCAATATTAAAACGAAGAATATATTTATGTGTGTTCCACAGTCTGGAACAGATTGTGTAATTTCAGAGTAACATAGCCCGAACTTGAAATATTTTACAATCTACATGTCGGAGCTGTTTTGTATACATAGGTAAATACAATAAATACATTTCTACGAGTACCGTTGTCTCTTACTATACGTAAGTAAATATGTATAACTCGTTTTTAGAAAGCGATATTTCGTATTGGGAAAAGGATGTATTGTTTATCGTTGTAATTGCAAAATTCTGCATTTGTGCGTTTACTCGATAAAAGACACGGCGGTTCGACTGTACCACACACGCCTCTCCGGTTCCTCGCTGAATGAAAAACGAGATCGTGACCAACGAGAAGCGATCGAATCGCAAGATAGATACGAGTAATTACGTCAGCCCGGTACCGGTACTCGCGCGAGCAACCCGAGAAGTGTGTTACGTCTATACAGGTGCATATTAATCTACGTGTCGTTTTACCACAATACATTCCCTCGCCGTGAATTCTGTGCGCGCGAATGCGTTCACTTAGGGTGCACGGCGCGCCGACACAAACGCAATTGTGTACTGTCATGTGTGTATACATATACGTCTACGTTCTATATGTATACTATACATGTAAATACATATATCTATATATACACATGTACATATGTATGTACAGATATTTCATATACATATGTATACTATTTCTTCTTAGTTTAAGCAAAAAATCGAAAAAATGATCGCGACTGTCGTTTCTATGCCTTTAGCTTCAACTGGTCTGTTTCTCTTTTTTTTTGATTTTTATCTTGCCCTCTTCCGCCTGACGATGCTTCTTCATGCTTGCTGACAAAACCTCCGTGCGCTTCGCTACCTGCCAATTAACGCCTGCCGACAAATTATGCCAACCAAATATCCATACATGCTCGGATTACGACACGGTCCGACGAAAACTTAAAAATGAAAATTAACTGATGGCCGAATGCAAAACTCGCATGTAAAAAAAAAAAAAATACCAAACAAACATAACCAAATACTGTGTGTACAAACAACACCATCATCGCCAACGGCACACAATGAAATCGACGACGATCGTGACGGTACACGTACACACGAAACGATGCCCTTATTGGCGTGATGTATCCACGATGACGAAAATCACAAATGGATGAACGAAAACGAAAACGATACCTGCTTCGGATTATATACGGGGATATTTGGACGAACGATCGCATAAATATATATCGAAATGAAAATAAAAAGCAGACGGCGACAATGCCAACGAACGTGGCGGGAATGGGCGCGTTGACTGGCGGAGTATCAGGAGTTCCCGCGACTGCGGTTCCCGGAGGACTTCAGAGTGCCAGTATGGCGAGCATCGAACTCGGCAAGAAGCGGATGCGCGACTCCAATGATGACCTGCTAATGGTACCACGGCTTATGCATGGTGTACACTTTCCTTTTTTTTTTTCGTAGCCAGAACTTACGAAAATGGCCCCTCCGTTTATGCTTCTTGTTCTTCTTCTTCTTCTAGCCGACACATATAATTCCATCTATTCTATTCTATTTCTACTCGTGGCTCTAACTGCTTAACCCGAAACAGACCACTGAACTTCTCTTTTTTGTTTTTCACTCTATTTATTTAACTGTTACGTTCGTCTTGTGTACCAATGTGGCGTTCGATTAAAATCTTTAATTTCTTTGCTTTGTTTACAAAATATTCAAAGAATTACGAATTTCAATTTTATACTTCGGATAATATTGAATGCAACTAGTCCGTTCCATTTCATTTCATGTTTTCTGTTCAATTTGATTCTTTTAAACACATTATTTCGATTTTCGTTTATCATTGTATAAATTGTGTGAACACATTAATATAAATCATTTTAAATCTTTCATGGATTTGTTACATTTTTATAAATTATTTTTCACATACTATATATGTACAAAATTGACGAATCGTACAGTGTCATTTTAAATATTAGGTGTTGTGGTAATTATGCAGAAAAACGGGACCTCAAATCCGATATTGCTGAATCGCAGATATGTTGTAGACTAACGTGACTTTGGCCGAGGTGGAGGACGATCGTGGTTCAAAATTTAGGACAAAAAGAAAATAATAGTTGTTACACTACATTTATTGGATTGACACATTCTCCTCAGAGTACTAGAGGTCGTGCAAGAAGATATTTAGGTCGGCACCGAGAAACTTAAACATTTAACCAATACAGTGTTTACTCGATATATGTCCAAAACACCGGTCTAGCCAGGGACATATATCGGCCAGGAGATACTATTCTTGATCTTTATTGGACTAGTACTTCGAACAAAAATTTTTATTCTTATTTTTGCAATACTTTTTATCTCTTGAGAATAAAAGAGCATTTAATGGCGAAAATGAAAGTTGTGCTTGCTCGTCTTTAACTTGAAAAACAATTTCAAATATCATTTCTTGAAGGACGTATCTCTGTCAACGCGAACGAATTTACTACACAACCTAATAAATATTTTTAATATAAATAACGATCATTGAAAATTGCTATTAATATTCGTACATAATATTTGTCAAGACAAATATTCATTCTTGACATCTATTCTAAAAATTTGTTTCAAGTGCTGATTTGTAATCAACATCGAGATGATGTTTCATAATCTTCATTTAGTTCGCCAAAAATAGACATAAGCCGAATGGGAACAAATATCGTGGAGTTTCAGGGGCCATTTTTCGAAAGTTCCTTGTAGCCCTATCTTTAAGTTACGAATACATGGTTATTGCGATTGTGAATACACTGCCGAGCGCGCTTCGAGCTCTAGCTCTTGTCTCTCATTTTTTAAAAATATTTCTAACAAGAGGCCCGCTGTATTTTGCTATTTAGCCTCGGAACAACAGTACTCGGTCCTCGAGGGATATTTTCCGCGTGTTCCGGTCACACGCTCCGTAGAGTTCGAACATCGGCAGTATTCGAGACGATACTTTTAATTGCACCGCACATATTTTCCTCGAACCTCATTCTTTTTATATTCTTTTCACGATACTACGCTTATAATGAATACAACATACGATACTCGGAAGAACAAAAAAAAAGATTCGAAGATCTATCTGTCTCTGTCAATATGTTCTTCTTAATTTTCGTTCATAAACTTTTCTTGTTGAGTTTGCTTCGTACTGTCGTTCGTTGCAATGTTGTTTGTATCAGAGCTTACGCCTCGTAATGTATTTATAGATCGCTTATTATCGGTTTCTCAATCATCAGCCACGAATTTGCTAATTCGATTGCATATAACAAAATGTCCATTCGGTACCAAACGAACAATATTCGTGGTTGCTGATATCAGTATACTATTTGGATCCGTTTGAGCACCACTTAACGCGATCGCTTTGCTTTCATTCTATTTTGAAAAACAACGCTAAATCGAATCACGATGTGTAATTGACGATGCATTCGGTTTCCATCGTTAGGTATTGTAACTTTTGTTTTAACAATCGTCAGAACGATTCCTTTTCAAGAGAAAATTCTACAAAGGCCATGCATATAATCAAGTTTTTCTTTATTTACTGTTGCTCGCACGTACCTGTATTCCGTCGTTATTGCGCGTCGATTTCTTCAAAGACTCGTGGTACTCAAACGATTAATACGAACTCACTCCATGGCGAACTGACAACAACAGAAAGAGCTCGTGATCGATCTAAGATCCATCGATTCGCTGCGACGCGTCCGATCGACGGCTGCGCTCGACAGTTTAAGCCACGCGCGCACTTCTCTAAAATTTGAAATACAATAAGACTTATTGTTAGTGTTAACCAGATATTGCAGTATACACCATTCAAATGGATGTATTCTATGGAATATATGTATACGTAATTTCTTAAGTTTTTATTCTATTTTTATTAGCAACTCGTAAATTGTAATTTAATCAGACGCAAATCTGCCATTTACTTTTTTTATTCCTTTTTCTACGATCGAGAATAACAGAACTGGGCTGAAGTTCCGAAAATCGGTCAACTCGGTTTGAGCTCAAATTTCGCACATAGCCTCATTTTGCATTAAAAACATGTTTCCCCAAAAGATTTTTGGCGACTCGAAGAAAATTTTGTATCATGTTAGTATCATTTTCTACCTTACCGACATAACACTTTCTATCTTTCCGGCACAATAAGTAAATTTATGTTCTCCGATACTATTATTTGTATTGTCTCTAGAAAATTGACTAGTCGTGCGCGCGTGCTTTACTGCGAGTACTATGACGAGAATAACAAGTCTAATCTCTGAACATTAGGACCATATTGATAGAGAGTCGAATAAAGCTGAACGAATCGATCGATAAGAAAGAATCGCACGAGTATACATAAAACGTTTGAGACAAGACATTGGTACTGCGTTTACGGAGCGATAGATCTGTGTAAACTCCGAGCTTGCGCCGATGATGCATGTTGTGCTTAAGCGACTACCGAGGTGATGGTGTAATATGTCATCCCCTTGACGCTCTGGTCGATGACCCGGAAGTTTTGTCTTTTATCTATAGTACCAGCGATCTACCGTACTCCCGCGATCTTTTTTCTTTCAGCTTTCACCGGGGTTTTGATTTTTTCGTCTCGTCATGTCTTCACTCGTCTCCTTTTCTTTTATTTGCGAAATAAACTCTATGTGTCTGTCGATTTCAGAGTCACGTCGGAACTGCTAAGAGCACAAGTAGACAGCTTACACACATACACACACATACACATACGCGCCTCGCGCGGGTCTACTTATAAAAACAAACAAACATACACACATTTTAAAGCTAATTTTTCTTCGTTTTCTTTGATAACCTTTACTTCCTTACGGCGCCCACGTGTCCCGTTTCTCTTTCTCTGTTTTCTGTCCATCGACAGCTTGAAGGCCTTTAGTCGAACATTCACCATCTTGTCGAGTTTTGAGTCGGTGGAATATATTTATTCCATATCAGTGCATGACATTAAGAACAGTAAAAACGGTCAAAATATCCAAGATAATTTTCGTATTAAATTCTGGGACCAAAAATTTTGCACTTTCTTTTACATAATCTTGTAGATCTTAACGAGAAAGTATCAAAAAGCAAAGTTTTAGGACTTTGTTTGTTGTATGTCCATTACCGAAAACGGTCCTATTACACTATCAAGAAAGATTTCTATTGAATTGTAATACCTCATGTTGCACTACACCGAATTAAACATCTGAACTCTGAAACAACACTATACAATACATGAAAAGCATAACATTCATCTAAGAAAACAATTAATCTCGGCTTCAAACCTATCGCACTATTCAACCTAGAAAAAGTATAGGCAGCGTGTAATACCATCATTCGCATCACAAAGCTTCACAGTGACCTTCGTTCATTCCTTACGGAATATTCAAACGTTTTCAAATAATTCCGGCACACAATATCAAGAAACATAAAACGTTAAGTCATCTTGTGTACATATGTCTTGGAAGAACCGTAAAGTTAGTCGGATCATTTTCCACTACATCCGAGCTTACAACAATGCTCCTTATCTACCAATGCTCCTCTCATGTAACCAGCAAATTGTTTTTGAATAATATTTGTACTTGTGTACAGTGTTTACTCTATATATGTCCGAAATGCCTAGCCGATAAAAGTCCCAGAACTATCCCCACTGCCGCGGGGTATGCCCCAAAGCTCGGGAGACCTCAGTTGCCGATTAGTGTAACATAATACAGATCGGGTATATCGGTGTGAAACTAGGAGACCACTACTATTCCAAAAACTTCCTTATTTTTCATTATTTCCTATTTCTACTATTGTCTCCTGGCTGATATATGTCCTCGACTAGACCCGTGTTTTGGACATATGTCGAGTAAACACTGTATTTCGTTTTTCAACGTGTTACATTCCGACATTTATATACCATACTACAAAACATACAATCATTTGTCGTAACAGTTCACAATTACACAGTTCCCCCACTCTACTCGGACCTTACTAGCTTTCCAGCTTTTGCATCCGTACTACATATGCAGCTTCTAACTTTCACCACTTCGACCTATACGACTTTTCGTTTATCGCATTCTGTTCCCCGCGACTGTCATCGACTAATACAGTCGATCGAGGAACGTCTAATCAAATTTTTGTTGATCCTCTATTTTTTACATTTCCTCTTCTGTTTGTTTTCGCCTTCAAGAAGGCTCTTGCTTTTGACTACGATCATAGTACGACTGTTGCGTCAAACGAACGGAATATATGGCGAATAGTACGGGAAACTTCCCATCCGCAAAACCGAAGGAAAATGAAATCTTTCTTTTCTCCATCAATCGGAGAACGGTCACGTTCCGAGTTCATGTTCGTCGGTGATACTTTTATAATGGATTTATTTGATTCTCCAATTAAAACAGGACCAACGATTCTCTGTTTAATTGGCCCTGTGACGGTCTTCTTCCATAATCGAAACTGTAGCTGGTCTTTCTAGCACGCTTCACTTTTTTCTCAAATAGTTGAAACAGAGGGAAGCGAAAGAAAACATACTGAACAATTTTACAGTTATCCAACAACGAACGTCGTCATTTGGGAACGTCGCCGCAAGCTGCGTCATCGGCACAACTTTC
>CM052118.1:7935770-8020770 GCA_028454245.1 Halictus quadricinctus | reverse complement strand
ACCGACAGCCGGTGTACCGAGTGTTCCACAAATCCCTCAAATTCCAAATCCTGCTACCATCGCGGCACAGCCGCAGGTAGCTATCCCCGTGAGTTCCGGTGTGATCATGCAGCCATACAAAAAGATGAAGACTTCGTAAACTATTTCTTTTTTTGAGGAACGCGAGGGAAGAGTTTCTTCTCTTGCCGTTGAATATCTGGTTCCTTCTTCTGGGCTCTTTGCATTCTCTCTTTCGGTCACGAACGGTGCCCGTCGGTCTTCGAGTTTAGCGTACCCTTCGACTACGACAGAATCATTCGTAGATATAACGCTCGTATGGTGGATGTCTCCGAAAGATATGTCCTGGAAAATTTAAGGAATTACGACACTAGACACTAGATTGCTATATTGGTCTCATTTTGTTATTCGAAGAGTCAGAATCATTATATTGAAATTGACAATTAATCATGGCAGGAGAATGCTAGAATCAACGCGCGCATGCCTGTTAACCTTTTCGCTGTCAGCGGAAACGAGCAGATTGAACTCCTTCGTAAATACCTAAATATCAAATCGAGCCCAGCAGTTTTCGCATGCATCGCTTATTTAGGGTTTTACAGCAAAAGGATCGATCGCAAACGAGCATACTTGTAACTGTATTTTACATACAGTATTATAATTTTCATTTTTCTGCCTTGTCCGTACGAAACAAAATTATTTTGAATAGGATTAATTCGGAACTTGAGCGATCAAACTAGATTGAGGACATTAGACTGTTGGAAATATAAGAATCGATTAAACTTACTTCAGTCTTGTTTGCTGTCAATTTTTAATATACATATTTACAATAGATAATATAGAAAATATTTCTTATATAAATAAACGTTACGTAAAAGAGCTGTTTGTGATGCTGAAAGTAAAAAAAAAATGTTTTCCTTGATACAATACCTACTCATTACAGAATGATCAAATAATCATGCAGCAAAAGGAGATCTGTATAGTATAAGTATTGCGCATACTATATAAACCGACTGAAACCGAGGCGAATAGCAATCCTAGTCTTTTCCCAAGAACAGTGCGAAGATTAACAATAGATTTAAAAAAATTTCTTTTATATCTGTTGTTAAAGACATTAGAGGGATTGAAATACCTAGTAGACTTAAATACATGATACTATAATGAGGAATTGAGCGAACTGTAGAAACTGCACGCGGTTCCCGTCCACGAAAGAGAGAATACCAACCGAGCGAATGCAAAACGAGAATTGAATTGTTAGAAGAAAAGACGAAGAAAAGTTAAGAAATAAACAAGAGTTCCGAAAATAGATTCATTTTCTAGTCAGACATTGTCGGCGAACAGTGCCTTATTGACCCGATTCCACTTTAAAGCGTTTTGAACTATGTAATGACTAACAACGCGAAGACTATTTAAGTCACTCTCAATTTCTTCGTTTTGTTCAACGATTAGCGGGGGTACTTTTGAACAACGTTCACGAAAGGCGTATTTATCCATTGTTTCACGTTTTAATCTCTACGTATCATCGTCTGTTAAAGTGGATCTATGAAGACTTGCCAGAGTTAAAACTTTGCGTTTCGTACAAGTCATCGGGATTTTTCTTAATAATTTCTCCGTTTTCTTCCCATAACGTTTAACGTTACCTAGTTCGTAATCACAATTTTATTTATAGGTCAAAAATTCGTCGATCTTAGTTGGCCTACCTAGCGGTAATTTTACTTTTGTTAAAAAATTTCTATTGCGACGCGCCACACGGCGCGATTTGTTCCGTTTTTCTTTTTTGTTTAGTGTATATTATTTTATCTGTTGCGATGAATATTATTCGAAAGAAATGTTTCTTCAGAATTTTACTGTATTCTTCTTATATTTAAAAAATATTTTGAATATATTTGAAAGATACTGTGTGTATATACATATAAATATTGTACAAATATAATATATGTATATATATATAGAGACATACATACACCAGAATGGACGGAAACCACGCTCGGCCTAAGTCACATATTCACGTGCGCGACACTTGCCTTTTAAATCCGTAGAAGTTAAAACGAATTTAAATCGAGTTGGCTGGTTCGACGTACATTTTTAAGTTTCTCAATCGATTGTTCAATTATTCGTGATCGATTGATTTTATTCACTATATATATATATATATTGTTGGTTTATCGATTTCTCAGATTTTAATTTTGATCGTTTAACGTATAGCCTACTCTAAAAACAAAAAGGAGGGGGGAGAGAGGACTAGAGGAAAATAAGAAAGAGGGAAGCAGAGAAAATTAACTGTAGGAGGTGTTAGACTCCTGTTGATCGTACTTTTTAAATATTGTATTATTTTTATTCTTATTGTAGACTTATTGTAATCTTTCCCGAGATGGTGTTTCCACCGACCTGATCTCTCTCCCTTCTATTTAGTTTTAGGGATTAACTGAACTATAGTAACGTATGTTTCCTAGAAACACCTTGCACATCGATAAGATTGAAATGGAAATGCCGCCGTGTTCGTGGCAGTCCTTTTAATTCATATATATATATATATGAATGTGTGTGTGCGCGCGCGCATGTTTGTGTGCGTGTGCGTGTGTGTGCGTGTGTGCGTGCGTGTGTGTAATTTAATTAACATATGCATAGATTTAGCAGAGACATCGTCCTATCTTATTTTATTTAGGGCTATAATAACGGTAATATTGATAATAGTATATTTATCTAGATAGTATGTAATTAGCATGTGAAACACGAGGCGTCATCCTCCTGTCCTTTTGTGGATTCAATTCGGGGGAGTTTGTTGCACACAGTGAACCTCGTCAATTGCAACTTTCGAGCTTATGCATTTAGTCGAGCGAACAGATGATTACGAGCGAACCTAAGCGGAAATCAGAGTAAACGAACGACAAATATTACATGTATCGACAGGAATTTGCAAAACTGAAAAGAAAAAACGAAAAGCGAAAAGAAAAGAACCATGGAGGCTGATCTTTGAGAGAAGAGATAGAGGAAACATAAGACTAATAACGGATAACAGAAAAATGAAAACGAGTTCACATGCGCATTAAATGACACACGACCGCACAAACGGTTCAAAACTGACACACGAACACTCTACAGAGGGCAAATACACACGCATACGTGTCAATGTACTTTAGTAGTTGTGCATTTCTTACGGAGAAGGGGATAACGTCCGAACGGAATAATGATGTCACGAGTACAATTGCTCGTATAGAATTAATTGCTCTCTTCTTTGTATTCGTACACGTGTTTGCCAGTGATTTGAAAGCCTGTTTTAGCCGAGATGGTAAAACTGACCGAAGATGGATATACATGATATATATATACATGTATATACATACACATATATATATATATTTAGTACATATACGTATACATATATGTATATAATATATGATATACATATGTATATGTAGATCTATGTACGTGTAAATAAGAATTTTCTTTATATCATTAACAGAACGAATGGAACCATGCTAACACGCAAATCTAATCGTAAAATATTTTAGATGTTCGCAGAACCTACTACATGTTTTACCTATACAGGTGGCAGAAATTAACAATCTAACAATATGACTTATCTTATGTTGAATTCACTTAGATTAACAAAGTCAATAATATTACGAAGATAAATCGTTTACATCGAATATCATTTTCTCTGATTAAATGAATGTTTTCTGATTAAAGAAAAGATTTTTAAGCTTCAAGGATTCCTTCGCCGTAAGTTCAAATCTTGAAATCGGCCTAATATCACTGGATTGTAGATTCAATCTTTTTGCTATTTAATTGACAATGTAATGAAACTGTTTAAGCGACAAAAAAAAAATGAACCAACGCTGTTAGAAACAATTATACATTCTGTTACGTGTTTTCACGGTTCCCTTTGTTCATTCGCGAGTGGCAAAGGCATCTTCTCCCCCCTTCATCGCGTAGATACATCGCGTATTTCACAGAATGCGCTCACACGCACAAAGTACTAAATTTGTGGCAACCATATGACTATCCTCTGAGCGTAACATTGTTCAGAAACACGGTCTTCCATAGAGGCAGAGTATACGACGGTTACTTTTGTATCGTTTATCGAACGAAACAGAGCGGAGAGGCTGTCTTTGTTCCGCGCTAGCTGAAATACCTCTAAAGGCGATACGTTGTGATAGTTTTCAATGTGTAACAACCGGATGCATCTATAGACACGACGAAAACCGGTACTCAGATTCGCAAGTGTGCTTACACACACACACACTTTCGATACAGGTACACAATACCGACGATCATACTTCCTTGGCCTCCTAGAACAGACAAATTGAGTTGTGACACGTATTCTTCGGCTTATAAAGACTCGTGCACACGAACTGACGACACCAGTGTTCCTTGACTTGTTGTTCACTCTTGTACACTATCGAGAGGGTGGCTGATTTTTCTCAGATTTTCTCCGGAAACAAGACCCTGCTGGCTCTTTTTACCTATAGGTATAAATGTGTCGAGGATTTTTTGTTTGGTAATACTGATTCCAGTTACCGTTTATTCTCGTACAATCTTTCGGGTAGTTCTGAACAGTGTAATATGTCGTTGTTATACATATTTTTGTTTACGTACAATCTTGCATTAACGCTATTATAGGATATAAATTTGCACAAACATTTCTAGTCTATTCAACAATAATTAAAAGGAGAGGAATGTGATATATATATGTTCCAAGATTCATTAATATTGGCTTAAGTCCCGAAAACCGGTCAAGTCGGATTGAGCTCAAATTTCGCACATTTGCATTAAAAGCCTCATGCTGAATTAAAAACATGTTTCCCAAAAGGATTTTTGGCGATTCGAAAAAATTTTTTTATCATTTTATTGTCATTTCCTACTATACCAACATTACGTTTTCTACCTTTCTACATTTCCGTACCAATTTCAACATGTTTTCGTATCAAACCAATCAATGGGTTCGCGTCTCTTTTATTATCTGGACACATTTCAAAACGATATTTACAGCCACGCTCTACCATGTCTATAAAACAATAAAAATTCAACATAATCGTATCCAAATCTAACTGAGATCTGACCCAATCCGCGTACAGCAATAACAAGTTCAGAAATGGCACCTAATCCAAGCGTTATGCCGGTAGAGTATAAAATGTTGTGTCGTTGAGGTAGAAGATGATAGTAAAATGATACATTTTTTTGGGGGAAACAAATCCTTTCGGGAAACATGTTTTTAATGAAACAAGAGGCTATGTGCAAAATTTGAGGTCAATCAGATTTGGCCGATTTTTGAAACTTCATATTTACTGAATTATTTGATAACCTCCACGATCAAAATCGGGTTCGATAGACAATCAGTCAGAAAGATGAACAGCAGGTCTAAGTTTCTCGGCGAAATATCGAACGAAAAACAGCAGAAGTGCCTTCCCCCTGCACTCATACACCGTCGCACACGAAGAACACACGTGTACTGAAGTAGCCGATTAACTCGACGAGAACACGTAAAAAAAAAAGCACAACGTCTGATCTACTTACATTGCATATATATGTATACATATATATATATATGTATATATATAAATATAAATATAAATATATATATATAGATATATGTATACGCACACATTATTATATTTATATATAAATCTATACATACGTACATATAAATACGACAAAAATCCTAAATACATTATCAGTGTTGCATATAGATATCGTGCAACGAAAAGAGAAAAGTAGCCATAAGTCGCGAAATAATAGACAAATAAGCATATATAATAATAATAATAATAATAATAATAATAATGATAATATTATGTACTAAACTGTTGAATAAGGATTATAAACAATAAGAGAAGAAACAGGTTTCACGACGAAACTACGTATATTACACGCGTATAAATAGTAATTTATAATTGCGTACCGTTTCGTCCTGAATCTTTCGTCTAGACGTCACATAAACGCGGATACGCGTGAACACCATGCTTGCGTGCATACATGCACATATGCGCAAAAAAAAAAGAAAAATAAGAAAGAGTGTGCACAAGATTTCAAAGTGTAACGAAATTTTGAAAATTGTATAATTATGTTTAAAGAGATTTATCTATAATCTTGAACTCTTGTATGCATGTAGACGCATATGCACTCACACATATACACATTCACATTTACACACACGTTGCACGATATCACGTAGACAGCGTGATAAAAGCTGCGTGTTGCGAGAAGACGTCCCACGAGACTGACACGTCGTCCATTTAATCGAAAAACAGATCGTATAGGAGATCTAACCACGTGTAATCTGCGCCATCGACTCAAGGAAATAACAGAATAGAGTTTCAGCAACAAGTTTGAATGATTGTGAGATGATAGATTAACGAAAACAAAAGAATTAAGGAACAACTAAGAAACGAGTCTTCGAAGGTCCCGAAATGCGTTTTCGCGCGTGCACGCTCACGGGGTTTGTCAAGGAGTCAGCCAGTATTTGTAATAATAATGCTTGAGAAATGCATGAATATTTGTTTTATTAATGCTTCTTCTTATTTCATCTCTTTCTATCGAAACAGAACTTCCCAACAACTCGCTAATCCCTAGTAATGCAATCCTATGTATGTATATATATGTACATACATATGTATACATATATACATATAGATGTATACATATTTGTATACATATATATATGTATATTGGGATATAATATAAATATATGTACACATACATGTGTGTGTGTGTGTGCGTGCGTGTGTGTGTGTGTGTGAGTTCTAAAATATAAATATATGTATAAAAAAAAGATATATATATATAGTATTATATAATATATTATATATACTACATATATACTCGTGTATTACTCGATATTGCGTCCATTATTGCTCACAGTCTTAGCCTCGCTTCCTGCTTCCCTTGTTTTATACATATCCTTTGACGGTATCTAGTCGACTTGGTGCTTGTATCATTACTCGCTCCTCTACGTAATATTGGTTTTAGCCTTTTCTCATTTTCCAATTATTTTTCTGTGAATTAATTGGTAACATTGTTCTTAATCCGTTATGAATTGTTGTTGTATATTCTTGTTTTATATTTTTTTTTTCGGACAGATTCAAATACATTGCAGTTGAAGAGTTTTCGGTGAACAAGATAATAGTAAATTGTACGCACACATTTCATTATTTATCGGGAATCGGTTCTGTACTTGCTGAGCGCAGCCAGACATTACCAAGCACATGGTCGTCTTTACAATCTTGTAGATGTTAGCCGCTTTCATTACGAGGAACGCCGTAATACGGGCGTACAACTCACTATTTTCTCTAGTCTTCCTCTACTTCTCTACTTCTTTCTTGTTTCTCTGATCGTAAAAATTATGTTATTTACACCATCACCACCACCATCACCACGACCAGCACCACCTCCCTCACATCACCATACGTACCATACCCCTTTTTCCACACCCGTGCCCCAGCTTTAGTTGCGCTTTAATTGCGAAATTTGGAGGCACGAAGGAGTAATATTTAGGTTTACCCGTATTAAATCATTTCGACTCTCCCATTTGCATCCTATAATTCTTACGAACAATCGCCACATTATATCTAGTTTTACTTCCAATACCGTTTTCATTAACCGTTGAAAAAGATCGATGTTATTAGTTAGACTTTCTTATGACTGGATCTCGAGCGATCTAGTCGCCGAACGCGGCAGTAGAAAGTCCGTACTCGGAGGGTTCAACAAATAATCCATTTGCTCTTGTTCATTTGCACAACCATACGTACAAACTGTAGAAGAGAATATATTTTATAATTCTAAAATTACTGAAGTGAAGGATAAACGAAACATTTTTCGTTGATTACAAATGTATTGTAAAATTATTATGAAAAGTCATTATTTAATCAAATAGAAATACCATACCTACCACCAAAACTATAAAGAAAATAATTTTCTTTATTCCACTACGATGCAGAGGAACAAGATTCTTATTATAATTTAAATAAGAATCGGAAGTCACGAGAAGAAAAATTTGTGTTTTCTTCCAAACAAAGAATTACAGTTTACGGCAATGACATAGAATATTCCAAATAATTCCACAAAATGTGTACGCAAGTCGATCTTTTTCAAAAAGAACCCCCAGTGTCCAAAACTAACCAATCCTGCGTTCGGTCAGCTTCATATCCAAGCTTCGAATTATATTATTTCGCCGCTAATCGCCTGCGTAAGAATTTTCTTATATTCGCGCGTGTGCCTACTGAATTGTTTTGTAACTGCTTGGCACATGGACAAAGACCTTTGCAACACGTCGAGTCTCGGTAACCGGGAGCCACGTCGCACTTGTTACCGATGAATCGCGATTTCAAAGGCAGTGTCGCCGCCGGAAAAAAACGCTGTACATGCATCTCTATTTCATATCAAATAATCCACGCTTCTGATCGCATCAAGTATCGCGCCGAGGCCTACACCTGTTCTGATCGCTTTCAAACTGCCTTGCGATTCAAAAAGGAGAGAAGAGTGCTACGCAGATTGTTTGCTGACGTTCTGTGTCAAGAAAGTAAACTCGTCAATATTCTACGTACAGTAGTGCACGGATAGAATTGCATAAGAAATACACGGTTCAATTTGCTCGAGTCAAGCTCACTTTTCAGTTCCTTGAGCTCAGCGACGCTATATCTCACTCAATGGACAAGGATCGAGAACGAATACAATATATGCAATGCCACGACTGGAAAAACTGAACATGTAATCATTGTAATCAGTAATTATCGTGTTACTTTTATAATTGTAGTACCAACGGACGACTGAGATTCGTCCGATTAGAACGAGTCCAAACACGAGATAAATCGGACTAATTTTGCCGATTTAACATACGACAACACACGTCTTAATTATGTACTGATCGTCCATCGGGAGATGGCAGTGAAAAACTTGTGGGTACCACGTGATATCCCTACTTTGCGCTACACGTCGTCCGTTATTGGCCGAATCGCTCGACGAAGACAGCAAAGCACGTGTCGAGTGTGACTGGAACAGAGCGATGTGGTGACGCTGAGCACCTATGCTGACCGTTCCCACCAGAACCTAAACGAAAGTGTGGGGTCCAGCCGCCTAACGTCAAGAATGGAAGGTCCAAATCACAGTGCTTAAATCGATCAAAATAGTCCGATTTACATCGTCTTTGGACTTATTTTAATCAGAAGAATCTCAAGTACCCATCGCTATTACAATTATAACGGTCAGACGACAATTCCTGAAAATGAAATTTCTTTTATTGCATGTATACAGTGAATTCTCGTTACGAGTCAGTGCCAACCTTACGATTTGGAGTCAGTGAACACCACCGCGGTGAGAGGCGAAAGCAGAAAGACATTTTCTCAGTCTTCTTGTCACTATCGGTTAGTAGTCATAGGTTTATCACTTATAGACGAATGTGACTCTTAGGTTTCCAGCGTGCTCTGTGTGTTTCAAATGCGACGCTCGGCGAGAACATCAGATTTCGTCTAAGAGTCAGTCGCCAGAACCGCTCAACTGACTCGTAACGAGAATTCACTGTATTTTTGTCAGTTGCGGTATCCTGTCGAAATGCCGAAATGAAAAGGTGTCCTGCTCTTGAGAATTTTTATGCTCTCTACCAAACTGATACAATTATAACCGTGCACTACTGTGTACATATATCAATATATCAAGGTCGGTAATTGCATATTCATACATACAAATATATATGTGTGTGTATACATATACCTATGCGTACATATAAAATATGTATGTTTGTATGTATATATGCATGCATGTATATATGCACAGAAGAAAATTCTGTGTATATATACAGAAGAAAACAAAGTGATGAAATCATGAGTATCGAATGGGAATACGCGATTACAATCGGTATTCGAATTTTGATTTGCCCATTCGTGTCGATGGACGGCGAAAGAGACGTTGTATGCGCGAGTGACACGAAACGCGCACCGTCTCACGTGGTTTCTGAGCACGACTCGTCGATGCCATTACGTTTTGTAAATGCGTAAATACATGTTCATGGCACCGCACGAACAGGGAGCAAATTAAGCCGGAGCTGCACTCTCAAATGGCCAAGACTATTTGACCGATGGTTTATCGCCGCACTCTAACGTCCAACGTGTGACGGCCGATAGGTGAATATGAATAGATAGAACTGACTTCCGGTATCCAGCAAAATTTATCCAAGAGAAATCATTTTCAATGAGCTGTTCACTTTTGAGTTCTGATCGATTTCTATTGGGTACCTCGCAGTTCTGTCTTATCTATGTACACCTATGTTATAGAAACCGATGTGAAGCACTCTTTCCGATGTAAGTATCGCAGTAGCACTTTATTTTGTCGCACATGCAAGCTTGAACACTTGGAGCTTCACGATCAATAAATGGTACTCGATCCGATAAAACGCTTCTCTATAGAGTACACACGTAGAACACTTACGGCTTCCACGCAAAATGTTCGTAGGAGGTACATAGTACTGGCTTGTTTCTCATTCATTTCTTTTGTGTATCTTTCCACGCTATTATTGTATGGACGAAATAAATATCTCTTTGTCAATTCTATCTCTATACCTGGTCTTGTTTCTTGTAATCTCTCTTTCAATTTTTGTACGTGCATTCAATTGTAACACAATGTCGACGTCACGATGTTTCTTCACGCATGTGTCTAAAAATGGCGGTTGAAGAAATTGGGCTCAACGGGTTCGAGTAATTGAAATGAAATAGAATTTCATCGTTTTCTATCACAAAGAATTTATCATCATTGCCACCATCGTCATTATTGCTATTTTTAGTATTATTATTAATATCGTTGTTGTTCATTTTATACTGTACCGGAGTTCATGAGAAGGATACATAAATTTTGAGTTCGCAGTGGATTATCCTCAACTCTTTATTGACTCATGGAAATGCTTATCGATAGCAGATTTTATTTGGTGTCGTGTCGAGTCATTCGAGTGTGTAAATACAGTGTTTACTCTATATATATCCCAAATGTCTAGCCGATAAAAGTCCCAGATCCCCACTGCCGCGGGGTGTACTCCGTGAGGGGCCACATAAGGTCGCGTGGATCAAAGAATAATATCTCCTACGCGATATATGTCCCTGGCTGGACCCATGTTTTCGACATATATCGGGTAAACACTGTACATGTTTAGCACAGCACTTGGTTCTTTGTTTTCGCTTGTAAAATGGATAATACAAAACAATAGGTTTACGTTATGAATGTGACAGTGTGTATATATGTACACTATCTGTATGAGAGCCCTCCTTATAACTTTTTCCTCAGATTCTGACACTGCCTATTCACTTTTTATCTTACACAAGGATAGAAAAGAATGACCGAGGAACCGATGTATCGCTTAGCAAGATTGTTCTGATTAAAGTCCAATTTTTTCAGCTTCCGTCAGTATACTCAATACCGAACGAATAACACGCACAACACACGAACACACGACATCCCACGGGAACGACAAAACTTAAGCGCATGCGAACAAGATTGTTTATTGTGTGTGTCTCTCTCTCTCTCTCTCTCTCTCTTTCTCTTTCTGTCTTTCTCTATACATACATATTTTTATAATTGTTATATAGTTGATAGAGAATAAGAAACAACTGTATCTATTAGCTGACACGAATGAAAATGGAATGAGAATTTTCTAGCCACGTAGCTATACAAATTACAGTGAATGGTTCCAAACATGATCCACATACCAGTCTCTGCACGTTTACTCGCCGATCGTTTCATAACCACTCTTTCAACTTTCTGTTTCATGCTTGCCCTCTGCCTGGATATCCACCACGCACGTCTTTCGATCGAAAATTACCACGCATACTGTTTGATCTCGTCCCGTCAACGCTTTCATCCCTGGTATACCATCCACGATACGAACCGACGCAACATCCCCAAAATCCGTCATGGTCCGCCACGCACGTGCCCGAATCACTCTCCAATCCCGAAATTCATCCTGAAACGCCACACGCCCCTGAATTATTCCCCGCTCTTCGGAATCTACAACGACATGCTATGGAACCTCGATCCGCCGATCTTCGATTGATTACATTTATGTGGCGATTGTGAATATTTCCCACCGTCCCGTGCGCTGGGAACGAATCACCGTAAACCGTTACTACCATTCTCCCTGTAATCATTCTCCTTTCTCTCGTCCTTTTTTTTTTTTACGGATCTCCGATCCCCCATGATCTTCACACACGCACACACTAAATACAAACTGTCGCCATTGCGCATACAAACGAACACACATATATGCACACACGTATATTTGCTTGTGATCACACATATTAACGGATTTACGATCGTTTCTGATCAACGAATTTTGGTGACGGATTGGTTTTAATATAACTCTGTTTTTTTTTTTTACAAAATTTGCTTTAAACATACGTATACGCGTTCGCGATTTCTTTCTACCGTGACACGTAAACGTAATCGATATACGTTATACACGTTATACACGTTATACACGTACACACATACGTCTAAATCTATTGATAAATGCTGGCTTGGTATGTGTGCACTGCATTATCGCCGTCATGTTCGCCCCATCACTCGGAAACAACGCCAACGGCAAAACGTTGCAACGAATACACCCTGGTACATGCATCAACTTGTCACTGGACTTAAAAAAAAAAACTACAAATGAAAATGAAAACGAAAATTACATACGTTTACGTGGGAACAACACACGATTTCCGTAAACAACAACACGATGTCGCCGCATGGTGTACCCTTTTATTTTCACGCGATTTACACGCCACGCCCCCCCCCCCCCCCGGCTTTTTTCCTATACCCTACCCTCGCATCGACCACTTTTCGTCTGTACACCAAAATGACAAAAAAATATATACTAAATATAAAATCCGTTGCGATCGATAAAAAAAAAATTACATTCTTAAACGTGCTTCCATGGAAATTTCTTCGATCAACAATGCGACAACGAAAAAAAAAAACAAAACAAAATCATCCTAAAATATTGAAAAACAATACGAATAACAACGAACATACTCGAACTCTTTTTGTTCTCTCGTACATGTACCTGGGTGCCCCGAGAACACGTTTCGACGTGTTTCATTTTGATTTTTGGTGCCCGCTCCATCGAATTCGATCGACTGGTGATAAATGACGATATCATTAAAAAAAAAAACAAAAATACGAATTGAAAAAATATATGTATAAAACTGCTACCAATACTTAAAAAAAAAAAACCGTACCGAACACTGCCTCGTTTGCTGCATGTGGATCGCCTTAGCAGCCTTAGCCACTGTCGGGGCCCAAGTGGTCCCCCAAAACGCTCACTGTGTCGTCTACACAGACAGCTGCGGACAGGTAGACTCATTATTGTAACCAGTTTTTTATCTGGGTCTCGAATCTGCATTAGAAGCGCCCTGACATTCGTAAAATGGGTAAGAAATTGATTTGCCACATCGTATGCTACGACGTAATTTTGTTTTTTCTTTTTCGTTCTTTCAAATGTGGAACGGTTTCATTCGATTTCGAGATTTCGCAATTTCAGAAAATCGTTACGGCGCTTTAATGCAAGCTCGAACCTTTTAATGCTGCTAACCTTCAAGGTTAACAGGGGTGAGGAACGCGTTTGATCATCCTACAATCTCAATTTTTAGCGTAAAGCCACGACCTAACTGTCGATAAGGCATGTACATACATTAACTGAGTTCTTAACAATCATCAATTATGAAGAATAAATGGGTGATGAAGCACTGTTCCGATCCCTCGGTAACTTTGGCTAACACGTAGCTTTTGGGGGCATCTCCCTCACGACTGCTCACCGCAACTATAACTGCGAATAACCACTGCCTTATCTGGTGTTTGTCTACTATTATTACATCAATAATTATTATTATGCTACTTCGAAAGCGTTGTCGTCACCCTCTCTCCTTCCCCTTACAGACAGACCTATTCACGAAGAAAGAGATGCACGCTTCTTCTTCAGTAATTAGCAAGACCTTGCTGTTGAGCAGTTTGCTACATATGTATATGTATGTGTATATGTATATGTAGATGTATATGTATATGTACACGTATATGTATCTGTATATATATACGTATACGTATGCATACATGAACAGAACAAAGTGTTACAAGCTACTTTCTCTCAGGCCTCAGCAGATATCGACTTCAGCTTTCGTCCTGCTGTTAAATAGGTTAAGGGACCCAATTAAAAAATGACATATAACATATATATTAATTGATTTTAATGAAAAAAGTTTAATATCTTTTACCTATTGATACAGGAACAGTAATTGGTACTCCCACAGTAATAGGGTCCTCTACCCTACATCTTATCGAATGAAATAACATTTTATTGAACTATCTTTTTGATCTGCATAGCGAAGAGCACTTACGATCTATCTCTTTGGTAACCACTAGATAAATCTATGGTGGACCAGCTTATGAATACGTTTATCCAAATCAAAATACGTTATGTCAGCCAAAACTGCAGCCTCATGAACGTCTTCATTGATCTCGTAGATAAAATCATATTAAAGAAACCATCTACCTCCTTATTCAACTAAAAAGATGAAGTTGATAATTGCTATTTCTTTTAGTGAAAACAGCTTGTAATATTTTATTTGGGCTACTATGTATACGTAGATAGTAAATACATACATATACAGTATATCTCAGCTAAATGTATAAAACTCGGTTGTTTAAAAACTACTGAAACTAAAAAAAAAGTTTTTCAATGGAAATTGGATGATACGAAGAGCAAACCTGTTTGGTACAGTCAAAAACATGTATATACAGGGTGTCCCGAAAATGTTGTATTTCTTTTAAAAGGGTGATTCCTATGGTCATTTGAAATGACTTTTTCCTTTACGAAACTGTTCTCCGTGGCTTTCTTCAGGAGTTATTGACGAAAAACACGGACCAATAAAGGCGCGGCTATAACTGAGCGTGGTGTTGGCATTAGCCGAGTCGGAATCCGTCTGCTGTAGCCGCGCTCTGATTGGTCCCTGGTTTTCGTTATTAACTCCTTAACGAAGCCGCGGGAAAAATTTTCATAAAGGAAAATATTATTTCAAATGACCTCGGGTATCACACTTTTCAAGGAAATACAACATTTTTGGGACACCGTGTATATTTTTTAAATTATTGGAGAGCGTGCTTTAGAACGAATTCAGCAGCCCATGAAATATACACATGTCTTTATAATAAATAGGTTTCGAAGAGTTGCACGTACTACAAATTTGTGATACAAAGAACAAATATTTTTCTACCTATCTGGACGTGGCAAGTAATTCGTGACTCTTAAGATCCCCATCCACATTGTCATCAACTTCTTTTTCCTTTTGACAGTATTGGTTCCTCTTTTTTAGAAATTTGTACGTACAGCATCTTGAATGCCATTAAAAATCAAGTGTATATTTTATAGATTGTTATATTTTTTTCACACATGCATACACTTTCAGATAGGCTCAATGAAAACGAAATTTTATCAAAGTTCACCAGCAGCTAGAACTTTAAAGTTTTACATTATTTAATTTCCATTTAAAAACTTTCTTGTAACTTCAATAGTTTTTAAATAATCGGTTTTTATTCACTTAGTTAAAACATACTACGTATATTACTATTATCATTATTATTGTTGTTATTATTGTTTTTATTATTATTATTACTACTATCCTTATTATTATTTACATATTTACTATTATATCTATCATGCCATTGTCTTGATATATACGCTTCTTACATTAACATTGCGCGTTTATTGTGGATCCTTTCATTACCGAGATACGTCTGATACACCTGACAAAGCAAGGATAGAGGAAGTTTTACATATCCTAATTTCTTGAAACATCTTTCAGGTTTTTATTGTTTCGAAAATATTTTTTTTATGAAAACATTTTTAAGTTCGCTTTGCTCTATTATACCAATTTATTACAACATTACAATGATACGATATTAGTCTTCTTTTCGGTACATTTATTATACAGGGTGGCCCAAAAATGTTGTACTTCCTTGGAAAGGGCGATTCCCGAGGTTATTTCAAGCAATTTTTTCCTTTGCGAAAATGTTCTCCGCGGCTTCGTTCAGAAGTGATTAACGAAAAACACGGACCAATCAGGGCGTGGGTATAGCGGGAGAATTCCAACTGGACGAAAGATCCCGCTGAGGTCGCGCAATGATTGGTCTGCGTTTTTCGTTAATAACTCCTTAACAAAGCCATAGAGAAGATTTTCGTAAAGGAAAAAGTTACTTTAAATGACCCTGTCAAGGCAGTACAACATTTTTGGGACATTTTTGGGACTAACATCCCGAATAAATTCGTTTTTGAAGCAATAAAATTAGAGGAACTGTTTCAAGTAATAAACTTGGATGAGACATCCTGTATGTATATTTTGTTTACTTTATTCTCAGACGCTTTAATATCGAAATTAATTTATCTCTGTATCCTACCTTTTTTGTGCATCTTTTTTTATCGCACTAGAATTTCCTCACGGTATAGACTGTTTGTTAAATAATGTCCGATATGTATTGCATGTATATTGATATTAATGTTCCTATAATAGAATCGTTGCGTCACAATGCTTCCGTTCGATTCGCGGTCCCTCCAAGTCGATTATCTATTATTATCATTTATTTATTAGACGGATAATGACAATGACAATGGCGTGATTTCGGCCAAAACAATGTTGTGGCTATTTAGAGAGAAAAATAATGTAAAAATTATTCTTAAAATAGAAGAATCTGACAATAATAGTTGATAAACGATACCGTTACCTAGGACCCAGGACATTGTTTTGCTTAAACGTACATTGTTCCCCGCGGCTTTATGTAGAAATTATTAGCGAAAAACATGGACCAACCAGAGCGCGGCTACAGCGCGCTGTGATTGGTCAATGTTTTCTTTTAATAACTCTTTAGCAAAGCCGCGGAGAACATTTTCGCAAAGGAAAAAGTTACTTCAAATGACCCCAGGAACCTCTTCTTTCAAGGAAGTAAAACATTTTTGAGACGCCCTGTATACCGGTTTGAGTTCAAAATTTTTTGACAGATTTAATATTGTCCTTCCGAGATTGGACTTCCAAACATACCATCACCTTTTATCCCGTTTTGTCTGGTCTCGACCCAGGTCATTATTAATTTATCGCTACCACCAAAACGAACACGAAAATTCTATCGCTTACATAGAGAGCTTACGATGCCTGTAGCCGGGAAACAAGCTGCAGAAAATTGACAAGAAAGGGTGCAAATTAGTAATGATTTCGCGTTGTTTCATTAACGAACCGCCTACGAAACTATTGACAAAGCTTTCCTCCATCCTGAATCATTTTATTGCGTTCCACAATCTCTCTGTTCAGGTCGGATAAACGGTTTAACTTATTTCTGTCCTTTGTGAGCATAATCAGCTCTTTTGTTATGGTTGCGGAGTCGCAGTTGCTATAGTGTTGAACTTATTTGCAGTAGAATATTATTAATTTGACAGCTTACGACATCCCATATCCACATTATACGAATGCCAATAATCGCTGACTTTGTTCAGCCACCTACGGCAGTTTCGGTTCGCAGGCGTGGATCAACCCCCCACCCCCCACCCCCCAACAATACCCCCATGGATCTATATCTTTATCTATTTTCCGTAGCTTTAGTAATGAGTGGATGTGTGTGTTTCAAGTCTTGTAATTCACGCACGCGAACCAAAACCCCGCGGTTCTCTCAAGTCGGCTTTTGGCAGCACACGAATGCTTGGGTGATGAAGAGAGGAGAGCTCCGACACCTTCGATAATAATCGAACAAATAGTTATGATTCACGATCGTCCATCACGTCAAACGAGGGAATTTCTTTAATTTTATTTTTAATATTTTCGCCGCTGTTAGTTAAATCATTCTATAAGTAATGTCGTCTTTATATGTATGTATTACATGTATATGCATTACGGATTTCAGTAACAAGTACATACACTTTATTCCAGCTTCGACAAGTTCAAAAGGAACTACAGTGAATTCTCGATATATGTCAGCAACACAGGTCTTGATGTCATTTCTCCTCCAGGAGTCACTATTCTTTGATCTCGACGAATCTCGACTTCAAGCCTCGACGACATATATCGAGAGTTCACTGTAGACAGAAATCGGTAAACCGGAATATTGCCCACTAATACTTGACGTCAGTAGCTGTCAATTTGAATGATTTCAGCCTAAACCTGAGAAAGTTGTCAGTAATTTTCATTTGATTATATGACAAAGTAGATTTGTTTCAGGATACACCAAACTCGTGTAAACAATTGTTGAATTCTCTTCTGAAATAGTAATCAATCTGACTGTGCAAATACGATTCACTTTTGTAAGAGACGTGGAATTTATTATACTACATAGCAAGTGAAAATACGAATTATTGCAATGAAATTACAAATGATATATTTTAAGCTAACACCGTCGTTAACACCTTTCTTAGCATATAAATTTCTAGAGTAATATAGATTGCAGATCAATTTTTCTAGTTTACTATAGACTTTACACACACTGATCCGTTATTTGTTGCAGTTATTTTAAAATATTCTGACAAATACTTACAAATACCGTACTGAACAATATTGTATTGTAATAACGGTTTAGACGATATCTCCATAAAACATTAATGGATATGTCATTGATTAATATATACGATTGTTTAATTTTTTCTAGTTGCTTGCGAAGACAAAATTACTTATTGAGTGATTTGATATGCCAACGTCATCTTGGATAATTTAAACGCGTATGATCACCACCCAAGCAGAAAACCACCCCCTTCTCCCGGGCCATTATTTGCATGACCAGACTCTGTGTTTGTAGCAAATTATCTCTTTAAGCAGTTGCAAGAATTATTTGTTATTATTATGATCATTATTCTTATTCTTAATATGTATATACATATATATGCATATATATGTATATGTATGTATATACATATGTATAATATTATACATGATATTTGCATTAATATTTATATATTATATTTTATATACATATATAATATATAATATATAAATATTGTATATATCATTGGTCATTTTTTCTTTCCCTCTTTTTCTCGTTACCACGGTTGTTCGTATTATTAAGTTATTGATCTGTTGCTGTGTTTCTAATACATTGTCGCCATAACACATGGTAGAACCGGTGACTGCTTGACAAAGAAAGAAGATGATTTAATTTCAGAGACGTATACCTGTCTCTTTCTTTATTTGTTTTTAATACATCCATATATTTTGCACGCTTCTATGGTGAGCCTATGGTATTATACTTTTGCGCGATACGGTTTCGCAAATCGTTTCATCGTACGTACACACTGTAAGAGTAATTGAATTTTTGTTATTTTCTAGTTTAACGGTTCTCTTTTCGTAGGTTGTTAATGCTTTTTCAATCTAACGTTTTTTTTTCCGCTAACCGTCGAGACAGAATTTTTCTCTTTCTCTTTCGCTCACTCATTCTTTCTCTTTCTTTCGTTATCTCTCTCCTTCTCACACTTTTCTGTCTCTGTCTCTGTCTTTCTTTGACGATTTCAATGTTTCATCTATTTGCTGCATTTGTCTATTATATTCTCGGAACGCTCAAATTCGATCTTCCTAAATACGAGTGTACGTGTGTGTTTCTGGCTGTCTGCGCGTGTGTCTCTGTGTGTGTGTGTGTACATATAATATGCATACATCTTTCGCTCGGGGCTAATCTGAGGAACGGGACGATAGCGTAGCTGGCCTGGAGTATTGTACGCAAGTTTTGCATACATTTTGCTACATTGTATACTGGGTGAGCCATGAAAAATAGAATATTTTAGTAACGTTCATTGGATTCAAAATTCGAGATAAATGTGTAGAACACATGATTCAAACAATATTCTAGTTACAGTAACTTTTCTAGCTTCGAATGTTAGTACCAACCGAATTAGTATGTTGCTTCGTCATCTCTCCACTTTTTGTAACTCGCTCGGAGTAACATCAGCTGAGCACGGACATAGAAAAATGTAGCATATAATTAGAGTCAATGAAACGAAGTGTTATTAGCAAAATATCACGTAGAACAGTTGTACCACTTTTATATTATGCGAAACGTTTCACGATAGTGTAGCGACGCTCGCTTGATAAATGTGATTCTAGATTCTGGATCCGTCACCTAGGATTCTATTGTTGTAATTTGAATTATACAAACATAAATTACAATTGGTTTGAAAGATCGGGTTTCCACAGTTTTATAAAAAGGAATTTCGTATATATCTATCTGGATTGTACAAGTCGTGCGGTCTAAAAATTTGTCCACATAGAGGTTTTCTCCAAGACTATTGATTTCCAAAGTTTTTTTTTTTCATACTAGCGTTTGGAAGAAGTAGAGTCGGTAACGTACGGTCTGACTTGCTAATGAATTTTGATTTTTTCGCTCGTGTATCGGACGAATTTTCAAAAATTTTACATTAACATTATTCGAACAAATTTGATTCCATCTCATGCCTCCGTATTCAACGTATTTGTCCTACACATTTTTCTCTTCTTTGAATTCGTCTATACTAAAGTTTCGTGCCTCGAGTCCTGCCCTGTGAATACATACCTACACACGAATACGTACCTATTATAATTTCTGTACGTTTTTTTTTTCTTCTTTAATTTGCTGCTTATCGACGTCCAAAGTATTTGTCATGCAAATCAATATTTTTTAAGAAAAATCGAGTACTCGTTTCCCATTTTTTCCGAGTGAAATGAAAGATTGATCGGTATGCGACGTTCTATTCGCGGCCATATTATATTTATACATGCACACGAGTGATACGATTATTGTTTCTCATTCTTACTGGTCAAGTTTTACATTTTAAGTCACTGTTTAGCAAAACCGTATTTTTCAGCCAACAGCGGAACGTTTTGAACGAGCCGCGACACGTTGCTTCCCACGATTTTTGTTAACACTAAAATTTCAGTCTAGTCATTGTGCTGAATGGCCCGCTGAGAAGAGGGCTTTTGTCCGTCACGTGATTCGCAAATTATGCCAAATCCAACTGTATTTCAATTGTTAACGATGTTGCCGTATGTTTCATCTTCTTTCTAGAAATTGACACTAATAAGACAATCACTATGCTGAATATCTTAGTTGCTTCAACAAAATTTGCGAATCAGATCCTTGTTTACAGGCACGCTCCTTGCACACAGAGTGTCGGGAATGATACGTAACTTATATTTAAAAAAACCAAAAAAAAAAAAAAAATGAAATAGTGATTTGGAAGACATAGTCACGCGTGAATCGTCAAGAAATGAAACAGAATCCTTTGCTCTCGCCCATTCTGTAAAGTCAATTCTTTTGAGTCTGACAACCGTGGTGTCGTATCGTAAGAAAAAAATCAGTGAAAACGAGCTTAACAGCTTGTGTCGATTGGACCGAACCAAACAATCATACAATCGACGAGTAATAGTACGAATAATGAAGCTAGGCAATTGCCCTGTTTGAAAATGAAAAAGTTCTACTGCAAATTTTCCTCTTAATTCGAATTGCACGAACAATCGACCCGTTAAAATCGATTCTCCTCGCACAGATAAGATATTTACCGAAATTTTGTTCCAGTGAAATACACTGTCGATTATTCGTGCACCAGTAGTAATTAATAAATATTCGTATTACGATCCGATTTTTTAGAGCATGTAATGTACCGTGCATATGCTCTAACACTGAACTGTCTGAATGTGCTCGATGATGTTCGAGAGGCAAAATTCATTTGTCTCCTTTTGAAAGTGGTGTGAGAGAATGAATGGATGCTGGTGGTTCTGTGTTCCGTGTGCTTGAGGTGAGATACTGTGAGAGTTGTCCCCTTTTTGTTGTAACTACTGTTCGCGAACACTTAGCAAGTACCTGTTATAAAAGTACCTGGCACATTTTCTTTCAGTTACTGGACACCCTCCCGGTGTGCCAAGATTTTAATCGACAAGTGTGCAACCGTCCCGCCTGCAAGTTTATCCATCTCAGTGACGGTAAGTTTCATTCGTTTTCAACTAGTAGATCAGGCTTGTCTGATCTTCTACAGACGAATAACAAATCGAATGCTAAAATCACTATACACTTTCTTCTAATTTTCACTTATTCAGATTTCTGATACGCCCCAGTTAGCCAAATGCTGGTTCGAACAAATTTTGTAATGTTTGCAATGTTTTTATTTACAAACTAATGAGATTTTTGTATGTAGACCTAATTCCCGTAACCCTAGATAAACAAGAAACTGAATTGTAAGTGGTATCGTTGTTCGGCCATCGTCCACGCTGATAGTTTCTATACAATCTCTTTTCTGGATGTTACAGGAAACGTGGAGGTGATCGAGAATCGCGTAACTGTGTGCAGGGACGCAGTGAAGGGCGCGTGCATGCGACCCCAGTGTAAATATTATCACATACCGGTCGCCTTACCGCCAGCGCCCCTGATGGCGATTACATCACCTGGGACGCCCTAGTTACTCCTTCTCGTTTAGCGGATAATACGACGAGGCGATCAGACAGACAGAGAAACTGGAGAGGAGAAGCACTAGCGTGAAAGTGTGAAGAAGGAATACGAACGAGAGGTACAAAAAAAGAGCAGAAACGAAGAGCGAAAGAGAGAGCGAAAGAGAGAGAGAGAGAGAGAGAAATATGAAAAAATAAAGGGACAAGGGGGAGTCTGGGGATGAGTGGAGGGAGGACGATAGAAAGTATCACAAAAGAACGGAGCACGAGCTTCTCGAATACGCGATTCGTCGGATCGACCTGGTCGCCAAAGAAGATCGAGGAAAAGAGAAAAGAATAGAGCAGCAACGTCGCAAGTTCCAACTGTTTCGTCCTCGTCGTTCACATCGTCGTCCACATCGGAAGAACCGAACTCGATTATTATTTCATTTTGCTCTGCGAATCTCCATCGACGACCATACGTGACCATTGAATGGGTAGGGAAAGATGAACATGCCCAGAAACGGAATGTGATATAAGAAAAAGGGAAGAGAACAGAACCAATACAGATTCTATTTTCCTTTCTTTCTTTCAATCGGAACTAAACGATTTCAACGAGATTCCTAGGACAATCGACTAACCGAAGTCGACTCCTCCGACTTCCAGATCTCGTGGTCACGAGGCGGCCCTGACAAGAAAAGATTTCTACATCGTTGAAGGGTTATGCGTATAAAAATCTCTGTGGATCACAGATCAACCGAGCCACGTTATGTTGACGAGAAAAGGTTGATTGTCTCTAAACGTCTTGCGGCTTGTTAGATAAACGACACTATCGATAGTATTGTGTGTTAATACTCACACTATGTTACGTTTAGTTTTCTAGGCTAGGTTGTATAATTTTCACTGACTAGTCGCTTGTCTTTAGCAAGGCGGATAGTGAAAATTAACTTAGAACAGTCACCCAGGTGATGCTTGATAACGATCGAGCATCATTAGACGAGGTCTTCCTTGAACCTGCCTTCTTATTTTCTTCGGTTCACGTTAAGTACTGAGAGAAGGAGATAGGAAGCAAAATTGGGAATCATCAAATCCGATGAAATAGTCGAGTTTCTGTATTTAGTACGATTGCTCTCTTCCCTCTTTTATTAAATATGAGGAAATTACATAACCGACAACACTCTTTAAACTGCGTTACAACACTTCTGCAGACGGGCTCTGTAACGCTAACTCTGTAACTGTATACTTCTGAGCGTAATATTTATCTGTTCTCAATAATATTGCACAAATGACGCCTAGCTACACCCTGAGTTCTGGTTGAGAGGCTATAACCGTGTACTCTAACGATCAGAAATTAGTGGGATGCAGCTACGATGAAATAATTAAGTATAATCCCTAACTATGTACATACTTCTGGATTTTTAAACTCTTAGAACATACTGAGTTGAACATAATATTACTTCGGAAAAAAATACTTGATTAATCATAGGGTTAAGTTGTCCCGATTTGTATTAGTACATACATATTAATCTCCATGTGTGTTTCGTCAAGATCTTTATTTAACTTTACACCGTAAACTTTGTTCCACCGACTGATTTCTATTATCGCTTCCATCGGAGAGATGATATTGTTTCTGTTCTTCCATGATCCGAACAGAAAGAAAGGGAGAGCCAGTTATAGATAAAAACTATACAGATTAGCAGAAGTTGTTATTAGAAAACAAGATTCGGTTTGGTAAATGTTTTCTTTTTGATAAACTGTTTCGATAATGTTATAATATTTTATAGAAATATATAGTATTTTAAATATTCCTTTACTTTTTTTGTATTGTATCGATACCAATATTTTATAATATTGAATTGTAATCGAATTTGATATCTTCACTAATAATAGATTCGGGGCGAATATTGAAACTTTTTTCTTTCAATTCTGTTCTATTCTTTAGAGATTATATAATATTTATACTTGTAGTACATCTTTCAAAGGCAACAACACAGTTGGGGATTTAAGTACTATAAACGTTTATTCAGGAATTGAATAATTTGCACACAATAATAAATATAAATTGTTTCGATTCTTTTAGGGGAAAGCCTATTCAGAGGTAAACCGTCAAAATTTAAGGAGGGGATAAAAAATATGCGAGATACAATTTAATACGTTGCCTCTACTTTCGTGTAATTATTGTATCTAAGTGGATCTGAAATTAAGGAACTTTAGGAGATTAAACACTATCAAATTATAAATTTCTATCTGGACCAGAAATTGCTTAATTTATAAACTTTTCAAAATAATACGATTGACTGGCATTTTATTATAGAAGAAATTATGCATTTTCGTTGCGCAACTAATATGCATCATTTCATTCTATATAACATTGCAACTTACAAACAAATGTTGAAACTTAATAAAAGTAGAGAATACGTGAATAGAACATTCGCGTAACTATACTTTGGCCAAACAAGCACACTCTGCTGAAACATGTTCTTCGTTTCCTACAATTACGGGGGTTCAGATGTCGAGGATTACAGAATCGTTATTTTCATACAGATGTTGGAATGATGAAATAATCGAGGAAGTTTCTAACCTAGACGAGACTAAGGAGGTCCGGGTGATAAAGATAACTTAACGTCTAATGGAGTTTTTATACACGTATATATTAAACAAATTCCACTTATATTTTGTTTCTATATCAATATATTGTTACGCATGCATATACGTTCGGGTTGATCTACGAACGTACGTATATACATACGTTACAGGAGGACGCTGATCGATCGATACAACCGATTGGTATTCGATCGCAGTCGAAAAAAAAACAAAATGACGAGAAATAATAGAACAGAAAAAGAGGTAACGACCGGTGATCAGAGGACGAAACGATACATACATATAAATATAAGTATAAATATATTATTAAATAAACAAATGATGAAATAAATGAATAAACAAATATGTTCTTCCGTGGGAGGAACAAAGCCTTACATCAAGGTTTCCGGCGGCTCTTTCATTTTGAACGATTTATTTTTTGTTTTTTCCATTCGCGGAAAGAAAACGCCGAAAATCTACACACTTTAGGCAAGTAAACGCTATTTAATTACTAACACGACGAATGTATATGACAAATATACAAATATATATATATACATATGTATATATATATACATATGTACATATATATATATATGTACTCATAAACATATACATACATATGTATGTATACTTACATAAGAAATTATATTTAATTAAAATAATAGAATTTTTGGAGAAGATGCGAGGTTATTATACGACAGAAATAAATTACGAATGAATATGATAAGCACAGGAAGAAAAGATTGGTAACGTGGGGGGGAGGGGAGTTAGCTAAAAAAAATTATTCAGAAAACGATTAACAAGTGACACGGAAGCATATTCGTATGAAAATCATTTTGTATTGGGTACTACTCACGTAAACGGATTCAACCAAGACCCGATTGCTTAGTTTATCAACCGTGTAGCGTTCTTGAGAACGTTGCAGTATTTTTCCCCGATTTGTCGCGCGAAGGACCCATCATCGATTGTGCCTTTCGTCGTTCTTTCATTTTTACATCATCTCTCGACCTTTGATATTTTTGTTTTTGTTACTTCATTGTTTTTCTTTAGCGTATTTGAGAAATGAAAGTAATTGATGCAATCGACGCATAAACGCAATTTTAACGTGATATATACATACGTATTGTTTCGGATACGTAAACAGTTTCATTGGCAATGTAAAGTGCAACGAAAGCAGATCTGGGCGTTATTTGAGAAGATTCCCGGGTGCGTGGTACAACTGCTTGCATTTCACGTCGTATTTCTGAATCTCAAATTCTCATAATTTGTTTGAATGCACGGTAACTCCTTTAAATATTAAGAAACTGTTTCTAAAAGAAAAACATCAACAATTCTCAAGGTATTAAAGCGTAAACCTTAGAACTGAATATTGTCTTAAATCAACGTGGATTATCTCGTGGATCTACTATAGAAGTTGGAATCACACTATAGCACATGGTAGATAAAAGTATTTCGTTTGGTGGAATGTGTATGCCTGATACAAATCTTTTTTTTTTTTAACTATTATCGATATGCTGCGACATCATTTCGATTCTGAACAGTCTCCCGTTGATCCCGAATAAATATAGAAAAAAAAAAATAAATAAAAATAACGAGAGAATACGACCGTCCAGGAAAAGCTTTCAATCACTTCCCCGACCAAGTCTTGTAGGAGCGAGTCTTTTCATTCGTTGAAGATTGCAAATAAGAACCGTGTTGTTGAACTCGTCGTGCGATAGGCCGGGTCCTTTGCGCGCTCTTCTACTACTTGTACAGACGACCACAAACGACCAGAATTTCGTTTAATTAATTATCAATGAACGATCGATTAATTAACGGGCACACGCGCGATACACACGCAGAAACACTTTCAAAATTCAACGATAATTAATTTCATCGATTACAACCCAACGATATCTTCGATTGTTTGAAAAAAAAAACTATATATGTAGATATAAACGAAGTACATTTAACGACAAACTAACTATAGGTTTATCGACGCGAAATGATTGAATAAAGACAAAATGGCAAAAAGAAATATTAAACGAGTGATTAAACGATTACACAAGTAAATGTTCCTGTACAGCATTTAAGAATCAAAGAACATACTTATATCGAGACGATGCATACAAAATAAAACACGAAAAGGTTAGCAATTTCCGTATGTTAATTTGTTGTAATTTTCATTCAGTTTTTGTTCTTTTAATTTTAATTTTTTGGTATTAGAGGGGAAAGATCATGAAAATTCAATGCTGTAAATTATTCGTGTACATAGCTTAGACTGTATGACGAGATAATGAGGGATGTTTTGAAGAATTTTAGATCATCGTAGAATCCCAAAATTGCTCGTGGTTCCGCAAACGTGATACGGAGAACGTTTTTTACCAGTGAGATATATAAATATAAAAATATATATTTTACCGCGCTTTCTTCGCCGTGAAATTTCACTGTTTCGACATTCGAGAATCTAGTCACGAACATGTAGCTATTTCTTTCTCTTCGACGAATATATTTTTGAAGATAAAAGACTGCCTCCTCAAATGTCACTGGCGGATCGCTGATACATCACAGTTAAAGGTGGACACGTTCGATGTTTACTTTACGATATAAGAAATTCGTTCGTGTTCTCATACATCGTAGATAACTTGTTAGAGAGTGGAAGAAAATAACACGTTGTACGTACTGTGCGTGCCGCACAAGAAGTCTCGTAAAAGGAATGCGGGGTTGATTGGTCAGAGTGGAAGAGGCACGCCTCTAGTTGCTCTATTGGCTAAAGCGGTGACACATACTATGTAACGTGTGACGTCAAATATACTGGAGCGTCAACGGAGGCGATAGGCGGAGCGGAGTGCCCTCTTTGCCCTTGTGCCGTCCCGCGAGACTTCTTGCGAGGCACAGACAGTACAAATACACGAATAGCGATATTTATGGAGGCGTTCTTTTATTACTATCGTTTCGCGTAAGAACAAACCGTTTGGTAGAATACTAACGAACAACAAGAAAATGGCAAAGAAGCGAAAAAAGTAGACAGAGCAAGAAAATACGGACGAGTTCCTCGTGACTGCATCTAGAATGCGGAGATGGGACAAATTTTCTTCGAATAATGTACAACGAAGGGAAACAATATTATACCGGCTAATCGTTTACATCATCGAAAATACCTTTTACACGATCTTTATGCTGATTATTCGAATAATTGAGAAAACAAGAGCAACATTTTATCGTTTATGATTATTCGAGATCCTTATCTGAAATTTTGCCCGTCTCTGCCACTATGTTCATAAATAGGATTATGTAAAGAAGAGACGAGTTTCGTCGGTACGATATATCTATATAAAACTATAAGTACAATAATTAACGAATGTCCATTTAAGTAGCGCCGAGAAGAACGATGAGAACGTTTTTAATTGCAATTTTTATCGTGCTCGAATATCTTTCGGATGATGTTTTCTTTCTGTGCGAAATCTCGGATTACAATGGCGTTGTTCGAATCTTTTTTTTTTAAACTTTAAACCGAGGTGATCGTGAGTGTGATATATTCGAATTCGTCCCAATCGCTGCCAATCGTCAAGCAATGTTTTCCGTTGTTTCGAGACAACCAGAAAATTAAAATGATCGTATGAACGAGAACGTTTTTTCGGCCCGAGATGACTTGTGTTACGTATTCGCGTGAACGTGTTGATTAATACTTGTCCCTGAAAGTAAAACTTCACCAATGACTACAGGTCCCGAGAATACCTCTTTTAACATTTTACTCTGAATTAAATGACTGTTTTTATCGTTGAGATTATAATCATGACTCGCAGGTTTCGTAGACTCGTGTCCGACGAGGGCTACTCTTTTTTTTTTTTTATTATTGTTAGGTGAACACGCGACATTCGAAAGCAATTCTGATTTCTGTCCGAAGCGAAACGGATCATGCGTAGAATGTTGAACGAACGAGATCGAGTAGCAGTAAACCCGTCTTTCCCTTCAATACCAAACGTTCTCGCAAATAATACATCAAGTATTACAACTAAATAATTCATAGCTATGCCAGTACGAAAGATGAGAGAAGAATCGATGATAGGAAAACCCGGAGCGAGTGCTACTCCGCTATCGCGAGCGGAGACACCAAATCCGTTCTCTGAATGGGAAACGTCAGAGATGTGTATATATGTGTAGGATATAATATATGTAGATAGGACTAAGAAAATATGAATTAAACTAATAAGAAAAGACGAAACGAAACGAAAGGTAACACTCGACGAAAACGATACGATGAATTCACTGGAGTTTGAGCTTCCCAACTTGAGTCAAGGGTTTTAGCTGCTGAAGCAAGCCATTACAAGGCGGTCAAAAAGTCAAATCAATTATTTGTAAAACAAGCAAAGAGTTCACTCGCTTGAACGCAATGTCGCTGTACTAAAGAATCGATATTTGTCCTGTGCCTAGATGAAGAATCGAACAATTGTTCGGCGACGGCGGGTTCATAGGACAATTTGTATATGCTGTCGCTTCGAAGAGACAAAGAGTGCTGCTTTGCCAGGCCATTGAATGGTACAGATAAGCACGAAAAACGGGGATTCCGAATGAAAATCGGAAATCAGGTCTGACCACCGGTTCTTGCGTCATATATAATATTATCATGTGCCTCGAATATTCTAGTGTCTTCTTATGATATCTCATGATTATCGACCAGTTAATTATAAATATTTCAGAATAGAATCTTCAAACATTCCGCATTTCCATTCGATCTTGAAATCAAATTTATTCAACGACAAAATTCTAAGAAAATTTTCATTGATTCGACATACATATTATTTTGAACAAATCAACCGTTCCCCTACATTTCGAAAAGTGAATATCTACTATTTACCTACATCGATAGAATTTCAAATTGCACAGGCTTCAATAATTACATTCAAGTTACAATCTTTTGTAAGAAGTCTTTTTATAAAGAAATGATCACTACGTCAAATTTGTCCATATAACCACTGATGCAAGACCACAGGAGAGTCGCGAGCAAAAATATTTGAAGAATAAATATTCTGAAGTGTCTCCACGTCCCCGTTTCTCATACGATCTACCATTTCTTTGGCTGTAAAATATATATACATATATATTCGCGTGTACCTATCTAGCTTTTTGTGTGCAATGCATTTTTGACTCTACCGAGAGAATGGAACAATAGAAGAAAAAGGTTCGAGTGAACAGCCAGTCCCGGTGAACACTATTACAAAACTGAGACAAAAATGTGGACAATGACAGTGGACCGAGTAGGAGGTCGAACGAAAAATTTCAACGAGCACGCACTCGTTCTGCAGAGCATCGGTGAAGCTAGAATATTTTGGTATATTTTAATTCGGGTTGTATACTATCGACTGAACCAGAGCTCATCCGAAATTGTCGTCACGAGAAACTTCGATCGGAATCGTTCAGATAACCCGTCCATGTGATTCGCGGTAGAACGCGAGAACGGTTATCGTTGACTCGTATCTGACAGCTGATAGTCGGCCGATCGAAAGCAAAAGTTGGCTCAGAGAAGAACATTAGAGAGAACAAACGAATAGAAACTGTACCGAAATAGATACATTAACAGACCGTCCACACCAGGGACAAGCTTGTCCGATAAACAGAACGAAAGCATGTGTTGCAAGACCAACAATGATTTTCTTCAAGAAGCCTAAGAATTGTAGAACCTTAGTTCTAGAACAGCGTGTGTATGCTGCGGATGTTTACGCGAATTCAGAATTTCATTGGCTAATTTAGAAACATGATTACAATGTTTGCTCTATATATGTCCCATACCTAGCCGATAAAAGTCCCAGAACTATTCCCACTGCCGCGGAGTATACCCTGTGAGGGGCCATGAACTTCGGCGTGGATCAAAAAATTGTATCTCCTGATCGGTATATGTCCCTGGCTAGACCGGTGTTTTGGACATATATCGAGTAGACACTGTATACTCGTACAACAGTTTCATTTCATTAGCCTAACCATGCGATGCGAACGTTATTCGAGTTTCCTCAACATTCTGTTTGCATTTCGTTGTTTTATGTAATTCTATGTAGTATGGCTTGCATAAGCATCCGCAGTCAGATTATAGTCAGGTTTAACAAACAAAAAAGAAAGAGAAAGAGCCCGGACGTATATGCTTCTGAAGTACACTAGATACATACACACACACGTGCACGCACACACAAACACACACACAATGTATATATAATATATATGTGTATGATGTAATCGTTATATACATATATATTGTTATATTAATCATAATATGTTATATACACATATTAGTAGGTACAACAGAACGAATATATATATATGGATATACATATAATATATTTTTGACTTTTATTCTACAGTAACTCGTAAGCGGTACGATGATAATTAACTAAAAAAAAAAAAAAGAAAAAAAAACGGACAAGTCCTCCTTGGTTACAAACATACGTTAGAATCGCGTTCACGAATTTTGGCTGCTTGACACCTTTTCATTCCTTCTACGGATCCAAGTGGTCAACATTCTGATTCCGTCGCATAAACGAGGATTAAGCGTCCTCGAATCTCTGTCAGAGTAGACGCAGAAGTTCGACTTGAAATCCATTCGACGTAGTCGGTCGATGGTAGAACGGGAGAAACTGAAATAGAATAAACTGGAAAGAATGTGGAGAAGGAGGAAGCAAAAGAAAAAACGTAGAAGAAAATAAGATGAGAAAGAAAGTAAAGAAATGCTGACAATGAAGGCAACCGATTTCCTCTGCAGAGCGAAGTGCTCACGCGTGCTGCGCGGGGTGTTTCCCTTGTTGGTGGCTAAAGATTGATGCACAGAAAAAGGGGGAGAGGCGACGAAAAGAAGAAGAACTCGAGCGCGGTTCGGTAACAATACGACAACTGGAATTTTTGTTACACGTGCATACATATAGTGACGACGCCATTCACGTGCGAACACGCGTTCGCACGCGTACACAAATAAAACACATATATTATAAGTGTATAGAAAGAGAGAAAAGAAAAAAACGTATAGATACATAGATATATACATATATAGTTCGAGCAGTTGCTCCCACTTCGAGAGAGTTCCTTTTTATTCAAACTATTGTTATAGACGCGAATAGGTGGCTGATTTTCTTGGAGAACAAGAAACAGTATGACGCAGAAGAAAAAAAAATGGCCGCATCTAACGACGCGATGCTCAACGGCCCGGACAGATCGCCAACGAATGAGAAATACCCCGTGTGCATGTGTCTCTTCGATTTCGAGTACAAGAACACACAATGAACAATTATCTAGGTGAACATTCAAAGAAAAAAAAAAAAGAAAAAGTTAAAACCGAAGAAACATGAAGATGAAACCAATGAATAAGTTTTCGAAACGAATCTTTCTTAGATAAACGAGAAAAAGACGATAATGAGACGTTAGAACGCGTTTATCCGATACTGATAGCTGTCGATGTTAAAGATTTCTCAATAATTAAACGTTCTTTGAAACTAAGCTAACGAGAACTAATAGTATTTTTTGAACTTAGATTATTAACATTAGCAGTACATCGTAGTACGTACACGATTCTAGCAGGTAGAGACAGAAAAGAAAGAAGAAACTTTTACTGGATCAAGTAATTTGCATGTTAGTGAAATCCATCCTATCTCTAGTAAGCTTCTCGTAGTCGGTAGTCATGTGTAAACACCGCGATTACTCCTGAACGAGCAAATACAATTTGTATCGTTTTCTTTTTTTTTCTTTCTACCCTTCGAACTCCTTCAGCTTGCTCCTCTTAACCCACTTAAGAGAAACCGATGGAAGAAGGGACGATTGATCTCGCGCTGACTAACGTTTAGCGTTTAATATATCCTATTATTACCGAAACATAACTAATAAACAATGGAGAACTTCATTAATATGATATATCACTTCGAAAATGGTAGGAACGTATTCATCAAACTCGAGTCGCTACCTTGCGAGAATGAAACGCCCCACCAAAACAACACGCACTCCACTTTCCTGTTTGGTGCGAATCTTTTCAACACACACACAAACACACACACACACAGTCACACACTATATTGGGAGCTAAAAATGTTCACAGTTCAAGGTCAATTTGCGGTAAAGAAAGCACGAGGAATCGATGCCTTACTTTCCGTACTGACTCCACCCTCTTAAGCATTTCAAACGTGAGATTATATCCTCTTCGAATTTTTGCATAAGATGGTTCTATCGACACGTATTCGACATCATCGTTATCCAAGAGCAGTCCAGGCATGTCCTTCCTTAGGTCAGTGTTGTCCCCGAATGAAACCGCTTGATTCGAATCATTTCGTTCGACAGCCCCATGTAGTCTTGTATTTGTATCAAGGTCGTGTACTTAATATAACGCAGAAGAAGAACGTTAGTCGAAATTGAATTGAGTTCTTCACGAGGTGCTTACGTTGATCGGAGTGGCACGGTCCTGAAGCCGAGAACTTACCATAGTGTCCCACGTTTGCCTCAATTGAGGCCCCTTCCGGTAAGCGTCCTTACTATGGGGCAACGAAGCAGGCGTTTTAGGGGCCCCAACCGTGCCCAGCACTGATCTACCACAACACAAAAGAATTGGTTTCGAATAGCGATAAAGTGGAGGACGTGACCTTGACCAGTCGATCTTCCAAGCTCCCATACAATGCAACTGTCTTGGAAACATAAAAACAAACTTGCCGTTCTTAATAACAACACACACGAGGGAGAAACTTGCCAACAGAAGAGGTTTCCCGTTGGAGAATTTTCAAAACTCTGAAAGGAAAAATAATCCATCGCCTCTTTCCAACTCCCCTGTACAATGCCCACCTGTTTCGCCCATTGCCCTAACTTTATTAAGATTGAATAGCCTCGTTCATCCAAACAACACACAACTTTTCCAAGCCCCTTGGCTTGTTTCGTGGTAGTGAAGCACACGTAGGATTTATCGAAGAATTAGCTTTCTCGCCAAGGAAAACATTGTTGATCGCGCATTGATTACCAGGACCGTAGTTAGAATGATAGAATTAGACGGACTGTTTAGCTAATAGTAGCCCTCTATTGTTTCTATATTAAGCTACGATCGTACGAAGTTCGTGGTTCTTTCCTCGCTTAAGCGAAAACTTCCACGCAATTTTCGAAACGCTTTTTTAGATCCTTATACATGTACACGTATACAAGCGAACATATACATATACATATACATATATATAATATATATATATATATATATATATATATATATGCATACTGATATTAGATTAAATGTTCTTTATCCTATATGAACGTGCGCGCCTGAGCTATGCTAAGAATAGCGTGTTATTACCGTACGTATATTTATCTGAACTATACTATTAAAGGTAGTTTTACCCGCTGATGTTAATATGACACTTTTGCTGATCGCTAATAGTGGACTCCCGTGTCGTTGTTGCGTTAAACGTGTTCTTCGCCATTTTTGTGCACAATGAAGGCTAGAAGTTTCAGATATTTTCCGGAACATAAAAATAACATGTTCCGGTGAATATTCACAATTACATTGTCATTGCCATTTAACAGTACAGTAAAATCTTTATCTAAGCCGGAGCTGTACGATCTTAGTCAGTTTGCCTGTCCCTTCCACTGGGGGGCATACCCCATAGCTCCGTTCTTAACATATTAAAATTGCTCAATTCTAAACACGCATAACTTTTGAACCAGTGAATTCCTCGCCTTAAAACTTTGATTTTTGACATTTTTTCTTGAATATGTACAGGATTCTATAGTGGAAAGTTAAAAGTTTCTGAGTTGCCAAGGTGAAGTTTAATCTCCTATTCAAGTAGCATAGCTAGAGGGAATCCCAAGTAAAGTCGTAATATAATATCGTATTAGTATTATTTTTTTCAGTTATAAGTTATAATCGTCTGAAGAGATTCATAGTCTTGAAAGTAAACGAAATTTGTTTGCACGGTGCCACACGATCTTCACACTAAATGGAATTAATAGAAGTACAAAAAAAGAAAAAAATGTTTTTAACACTTCAACGACGCAGCCATAGCGAACAGCTTGCACACCATTAGAAAGCACTTGCGTTCTAAGACTTTTCCTTCGGGTTACGCATTCATATGTCACCAACAAAAGTTAGAATAGTAGTTCCTCTTCGCGGTATTAGTAACCGTTTGCATGTAGCCTCGAAAAAGAATAATTCGGTGTAGTCACTGTACGTCGTTGTATAGTCGAAAGATGGCTTAATCTCCTCTGTCCCACACCTGCCCCTGTCATGTCCTTCTGGTATATTAACACGGTTGCCCCCCTTGACTACAAGTTTTCCAAAGAGAAAAATTCCGAAATCAAATAAAACGAACGAAAGGAACACGTGAAATACGAGATACGAAAGAAAGTTGAATTTAATTAAACGAACGAAGGAAAAAGAAACTCTTTATATTCGTGATTGATTCGGCACACCTGCATAATTCGCGAGATTATCGAGCAACGTAAGCAATATAAAACAAACTACACTCTCTTACATAACATTGTAAGCTCATCGAAATATAAAATGTATTTACAGTTTCACGAAATGAACAGAGAATCTTCTGTGGCAGCATAATAAACAGAAAAAAAATTTCTATTATAGTTCGACAACTTAAACTAACCGTACGTCGGAAACGAGACCGAAAGGTTCCCGGCGGAAGCTTACACAAGCCGCCGAAGACCCTCCGGCACGTTGCGTCTTCCGACAGTGATGTAACTATTAACATGTATCCCTTAACGTTATATTTTTCTGGCGGTAGTCTAAGTGTTCGTACCGAAATTCATTTTACCTGAATACAAAAAAAGAAAGAAAGAAAAGAAAAAAAAATTCGCGGAAACGATTGAAGATCTGCCGTTAATAAGGAGCGAACAGGATGCTTTCGGTACGAACGCAGAGGCTGCGTTAGCCGCCGGCAGTTTGTGATATATTTAGTAAAACAAATTTAAAAGGAAAATGGTTGTTATTCGAATTAAAAGAAAAAAAAAAGAACAAATGAAGAGAAAGGGAAGAGAAGCGTTTTGCATCAACACGAACACACCAAATGGAGTTGGTAATGTGACGCGCGTACTGCTGAGAGAAGCAACACGTTTCACGATAAGTCGATGATAAATTTTATAGGGCATTCCGTGGCGAGGAACGGCTAGAACGGTTGTCCACTATTGTTCTCGTGATTCGTTTGTTCGACCGAAACGAATGTTGATAGTAGAAACGATCGACAACCGGTCTACCCGTTTGGTATACGTAATAATTCATATGGAACTCGAGTTTTGTAACGACCGAGAGATTTGTATTCGTGACTTGCAGATAGAATAATAATAATTATAATAATAATATTAATAATAATTTTATACGACCGTTCAGAGGGACGAACGCAGATAAACGCACGTTGACGGTCCTCTCAGCAGCATCGAGTCGTCGATTATAAACTAATTAATTGTACATTTTAGGTACTACAGCGCGTAAGATAGGGGAAACGAAAGAATGATGGGAATTGCGATAGTTCAGAAGTGTACACTATCGCAGAGGAACGAACGAACAAGGAGAATAACAAGGAAAAAAAATAATATGATAATACACGTAACAACAACACACACCCACCCACCCACCCACACACACACACACACATACACACACACACTCACGCACACACGCGTATATACACATACACACGCACACACGCGCGCGCGCGCGCGTACACACGTACAGACACAAAATATATATTGTAATATTATTTTTCGAACATAGTAACGTAATGTAGAATATAATATATGTATTATATATATTATATATAATATGATACTGTAAACGATGAATTTCGTAATAGCGCCAAGCCTGGACGAAGTATTTCGAAGATTTAAGAGAATTAATTAAGGTGGGCCAGAAGCGTCGGCAAGTCGAGTGGCGCCGGGTCGCGCTACACATATTTTTACCGAGATTTTTCGAATATTCAGTCCCCTTCGATTCCTAATACGACGAGATCTTGAACGGAAAAATAAAAGTGAAAGATGAGACAGAAAGGTGCTCTCACGCCACTATTGCTTCCGCGATGATTTCCTTAGCGTAACAACCGTTTGATCGGTGGTCGATCGGTCGAACTTCGATCCTCGTTGTGTTCACGAAGGTAGATCGTCGAACAAGGGATTTGCTTCTCTCGATTCTTGATTCGCCAACGAACCGTTCAGAATCGACGATAGTCAAATAACGAGGAAAAGAAAGTTCTAGTTGTTTCGAAGAAATAATTGACCCTTCGACGATCGAGCACGGTTAGTTCTCAATTCGTTGGATCGAAGAGTGAAACGATGGGAAGGAGGGGAATGGAGGGGGGTGGGGGATGTAAATCAACGGTCTACACCGATCGACGCGAGAAACGTCGACGATCCAAGATATGCTCCCGTCGATTTTCATTCTCTGAGGCCGACATCACGCGAATCCTAATTTTTCAATGTCTGCGACTAGGACGAATAGTCGATCAGAAGCTTGTACAGTGGGTGTGGTTGGTTACTATAATATGAATAAAGTGAGAAAAGGAAAGTTAGTCCCTCTCCTCCCTCTGAACCCACTTCTCCGTTCTCAACCAACTCCTGATTCCTTTTTTTTTTCTCTTCGAGTTTTGTGCCCGTCACGTCTAGAAGTTCCTCGAATATCGGCTCGATAATGGAATTAAAGAAGAAGAATGTTGAGGAATGGCGATCAAGAGGGTGATTATAAAATGATAACCGATGCATTTTTTCTAATTGTCGATCAAATCGACGTTCAAATTCCGACGACAACTTTTGTAATACGAATGCGAAGTTAACTAATATACTAAGTTGCGTTCTAATGATACGTCCGTGCTCGGATACATACATGTATATATATCTATATAGATCTACATACATATAGATACATATATCTATATAGATCTATATAGATATATATGTATATATATATGTATATATATGTGTGTGTAGATAATTATATATATATACATATATAAATAAATATATATATATATATGTATATATGTATACATACACATATTATATCTAAATATATATTAATATTATAATTATTAATTATTGGCCATCGGAACCACGCAAAAACGAAATTCGTAATCCTGAACAGTTGGCGACTAACAATACATACACTTCTCCACTTTCGTTTTGTTTTTTCATTTTTCCTTTTTCTTTATTCTATGCAGTTGTTATATTCGACGTTTTGTTATAAGAAATATGCTGGCATGTTGAATCAATCGAACAGAATCAACAAAATGCTGGATATAATCTATTTTCTGCGGAGCGCAAACTGATCGTGATCGATTTAATTTACTAATTTGTCGCGTGTTTCGCGCGTATATTCGCATAAGAAAAAAGACGACAACAGAGAAGAGATCTTTTCGTTCCGATGTTTGTTTTATCGATTACCTCGACGCCGAATAAACGCATGTAGCCTGCAATCAAAAATCGTTCAATTTTTTACTGTTAACGTACGAACAGTTTGCGCATCACTTTGAATAGACGGAACAATATAAAAGAAACTGTGTGGGTTAGAAGAAAATTTACAATGTGATGTTTACTGATCAAATATGTCAAAAAAAGAGGAGGCCCACTGGTTGAGGCCCGACATTTCTGAGTACACTATAAATAATAAACATTATGTAAAATTTACTCGTGCATATGTCTCATTTCCCTGCCGCAAATATAATCAAAATATTCCCTTTGTTTGCCTTCCTTCCGAACTCTTTATTACCATGAAACTACAGTGTTTACTCTATATATGTCCCAAATTCCTAGGCGATAAAAGTCTTAGTATCTTCAATGCCTCGGGGTATACCCCATGAATCAAAATAGGTCCCTGGCTAGACCCGTGTTTTGGACATATATCGAGTAAACACTGTATGTATAACTAGCTATCTATATCTACGTTGTCTACGTAGCTGCAGTTTCATTTTCAGTTTGGAACGCGATACAATATACATATCTACAGGGTGTTCGAAAATGTTCCAATTCCTTGAAAGGGGTGATTCGTGGTATTATTCTAAGAAGCTTTTTCCTTTTCGTAAATGTTACTCGAATTAATAACGAAAAGACAAACCAATTCCAGCTGACGCGCTCGGCGCGGCGCGCCGGCTGATTCTACTGAGCAGTCGCGTTGCTGTCGCGCCATATTCGAATCGAGCAAGAGAAGGGGTAGTAATAATAATAGCAGTTTACGCGCGTTTCTAGAATTCTCGATAGAAAATGCTCGACGTATAGTAGTGTTGTTGTCGTACTGTTCCAAATAGTGGATTTTACGGATTATGGATTACGAATTACGGTAGGCCAATCAGCCGTGCCGAACGATACACAGTATACCTTGCCCGTTCACCTCGACGCATGCAATTCCGATATGGCAATGCAATGACAAGCCGCGGCTGCGCACTCTCACCAAACGATCTCCCTGCGTTCTGCACAACCACAGATCGCGGAAAACTTGCTTGAAGTTAGCTGTAGTTTTCCTTACACGTTACGTCACACAGTGTTCGGCCTGTTATGGTTGTCGGCAGAAAAATAAAAACTTCTAAACTGATCCCTCTTCGACATAAGACTCCTAATACGTTTCCAAAGAGGACACGAAGGTGCATCAATTCATGAAAAAAAAATACAATTTTGCCAAATATTTAAGTAATCTTTACTTCTTTTATTAAACAAAATGCTTCTTGTTCGCTGTTTTATTGTAATTTTTATCGTATCATTACTGACCAACTCTTGTTTCAAATTTTTTTGTCAGGTGAATAGACTACGCTATTTTCTTCGATTCGGGCGAAGCTAGCAAGTAAAATCAAGCAGAGAGGTACTTTTTAAGGTACTTATTTTAAGACATGAATCAAACAAATGTTCCACTCCTAACTCCATCACCCCTTTTCGGAGCTAGCAAAGACAAAAATCGAACTCGGAGAACAGAAACCTTTAAAAGAAACAATTGGAAAACGTAAGGGAATCAGTGTCGAACATGAGGAAGATGCATAAGCACCCAGTTTGAATCGAGAGCATGCGTTCTCCCGTCTAGTTCTGTAATCGATGCAACTTCAGGCGGTGCACGACCATGCAGACGGATCTTCCATTGCAAGCTGGTACGCAAGCGTCATAAGTGCATAGTTGGCTTGGCTAATCGTTAGATAGATTAACGATTGGTGCGTATGCCTAGCGCGTGCGGAATCGGCCTCGAAGACGCGGTGAAAAATGTGTGTATGTCGTTGGAGACAGTGGCACCCCGAACAAGTGAATTCCACGCGTGCTGCCTACAGTCATCAGGGACAGCCTCGAGAGAGCGAGGATCGCAGAGATCACACGATCTGAGCATTGATCGGCGGAGTAACGCGCTTGTCAGCGCAATACATACAGCTGCGCGACAACGACAACAAACACGGACCAAGTTACATGGCGAATTACTCGCGAGGACGTTCCTCTCGGCAATCCGAGTGAGTGCAACGATCGAATTAACAAGTCCCAAATTCGACCACAAACGATCGTCTGTTTGAAATGTCGCGTTCCGTCGGGCCGCGTCGCGTCGACTAATCGCTCGACTGCATTGTCATTTCATATCAATGAGTTTTCATAACATTCCAAAAATTGCCAACTAGCTATCCACCAGCAAACAATTTTCTTTTATAATGAACGACACGAATATCTGACCAGAATTACTACGACCGATTGACTGGATGATTCATTGACCGCATAGTATTTATCATTGATTCAGGCGATTGGCCGAGCAGTAAACTGATTGGAATCGAGACTGGATTATGGACTACGAAGCATCATCATATTATCGACTAAAATTATTTGTGAAATTTCATAGAGATCAAAAATATCCCTATGTTAATATTTTTCACGATGATCCTGCAAAACCCCACACATATAGCCAATATTGATTACCACACGTGTTACACAACAGACGGTCCTCCTATTAGTTCAATCACTATTGATTTGATCACGAAACGCATGTTACTGTATACTGTCGTTGTATATATACGTATACAGTTGCTCATAGGGATTCAAAGACTATACCTTTTCAATAAATAAATACGTAAATAAACTATTAATGTAAACAAAAAAAAACAAAATGATATATGTATGTATATATGCAGTAGTAAACAATTGAATTGTATATCAAACAACTATACTTTCCTATACTATCAGTGATTTTATTGGTACAGCTGGTAATACAAAAATTTAAAAAAAATTTTTAATTTTTCGAATATTCGAGAGTTTTCAAAAGTACTTTTCCTTGGAACTTTTCCTTTCAAAGACGAAACTAATATGTCCGATACGTACATTGCAAAATTATAACCCACTACAAATTTATAGATTACTTTATTCTAAGTTTTCATTTATTAACCAAAATTATGTTCAGTGACACAATGGAAGATGACATTGATGACAAAGATGATACGAAGCGGTAAGTTTTCAATTGGAAGATCCTTGTTCGTATTCTTCGATCAGGTTCCATTCAAATTGTTGTTTATCACAATATGATTTCGATTGTTAGGAAATCGAGGAATTTAAGTGAAAAGAAGCGACGCGATCAGTTCAACATGTTGGTGAACGAACTGGGGAGTATGGTTGGTTCAAATATGCGAAAAATGGATAAATCAACTGTATTAAAATCTACGATATTATTCTTAAAAAATCATAACGGTGAGTATAGCTTAATTAATATAAAATTATTATTTAGTTTGATTTTTTTCCTCTTGTGTTATGTTATCTGAATCCTGTAAATACTGCAGAAATAGCCGTCAGATCTAGAGTGCACGAAATTCAAGAAGATTGGAAGCCATCGTTTCTATCGAACGAAGAATTTACACACCTGATATTAGAGGTATTATCAACGTAATCAATATAAAGTAAATTAAACGAATTTCTAATACCTTGCGAATGTTAACGATTATTTCACATATGACTTATAAAAAAACGTATGGAAGATTGTCTGTGGCTTATGTTTTTCTTGATGTCCTTAAATTAAAAGACATTCAATGTTTCTAAAGCAACAGTTATTAGTGACTTCGGTAACTACCATAGATATATTAAATCATAAGAAAGTGGAAAAATCGTAGAGTATAACAGAAATAAATGCGTATTTGCAATGAAAAGAAACAGATTGTCGAGTTTGCCAATATAAAAAATGACAAAGGATAGAGTGTAACGGCTAAAGTTCCGAAAGTCGGTCAAGTCGGATTGAGCTCAAATTTTGCACATAACTTCATTTTGATTTAAAAAGGTGTTTCCCAAAAGGTTTTCTGACGAATCGAAAAAAGTTGTTTATCATTGTATTGTCACTTTCTACCATACTTACATAACATTTTGTACCTTACCGGCATTTCCGTATCAACACAGACTTAAGGGCCAAGGGTAGTCACGTGACGAGTGACCACGTTACAATAAAAAATGGTTGCACGGGAGGAAAGCTTTCCGCGTAAAGCAATAACAGGTTCAGAAACAGCACCTAATACAAGCGCTGTGCTGATATGGGAGAAAATGTAATGTCGGTAAGGTAGAAAATGATGCTAACATGTTTTCAATGCAAACCGAGGCTATGTCAAAATTTGAACTCAGTCCAATTTGACCGATTTTCGGAACTTTAGCCAATGTGACTAATTCGCTAACTACATGCTTAAGATTATCTTTATTTTTCATTACTTATGTTATACAAGAGGATAAGAGTTCGATCGGTAAGACATACATCAGGCTGGCAACTATGAGTACCGATTCCAAAGTAAAAACTAGTTGATATTTTGATTAGAATGATCGAGTCTGAAACTTATATCCTACAGATTACATACATAAGCAACCAAAAAATACAGTGCAATCCGTACGAATTTCTTGATCGATAAAACCAGAAACAATTTTTTCAATGTAGGCTCTGGACGGTTTTATAATGGTATTTTCTTCAAGCGGGCGCATTTATTATGTGTCCGAAAGTGTTACATCCCTACTTGGCTACCTTCCAAAGGAGCTGGAAAACACGACTATTTATGACATAACTTACCAAGAGGATCAGTCACCTTTATACAACGTTTTATTGAATCCTGTCGACACAAGAGACCGGCGAAACGTTAAGAAAGGTAGTTCGTCGATTGAAAATTGAATAAAAAATCAACGTTCGTTAATAATATATATTATTCCCTCTCGTAGAGGACCAAATATGTTTTTCGTGTCATATTAAGAGGGGTGGCTTGAATGTCCCAGAAAATCCTGTATACGAGCTCGTGCAGTTTATCGGATATTTTCGTAAGTTTCATACAGTTCTGTCCTTTGCTTTGCAGTTTTCGTCGACTGTTGCAAACTGTGTTCAAGTACTCGCGGCAGTGATCAATTAACAGATCAAAATTAATTTATTCTCCAACAAAGTTACTTACGAAAAAAATCTGTCGATTTGTTCATTTGTTCATGGAACCACCAGCCTTTATTATTTGCTATGAACTACACTGTATTTTATAATAACACAACGATATTTATAAAGATCTAAAGTTTATTCTTTCATTTATTTTAGGTTCTGACGTCGATTCAGAAGTGGATCATCTTCTCCCAAATACAAAATTCGGGACCACAGGGGGAATGGACACGAAGTAATAGCTTTTGCACACGATAAAAAATATTTTCTATCAATTTTTATAAAACCATTCTATACTCTCCCGTAGATTGATTTTCGTCGGAACAGGACGACTTCAAACGCCTCAGTTGATCCGTGAGTTATCCGTGATGGACAACACCAAATCAGAGTTCACTTCTAGACATAGTCTTGAATGGAAATTTCTTTTTCTGGACCATCGAGCGCCTCCCATTATTGGCTACCTACCATTCGAAGTACTTGGTACTTCTGGTTACGATTATTATCATGTGGATGATTTAGATAAGGTCGTCATGTGCCACGAATCGTGTAAGTACCCAATCAAAAGACAATTACAGTGATTTCTCGATATATGTCAACAACACGGCCAGCGTCGTGTCTCGTCCAAAAGACACTCTTTGATCCGCGCTGAACGTATGTTCGCCCCCGAGGAGTGTAAACATACCTGTCCTACACGCTGCATGTCCAAAAGACGGGTCTGGCAGCAACAGATGCCGCCTAGAAGATTGTACTATTCTTTGTTGCAGTGCCGAAAGTAGAAAAGGAAAGCGAAGCTCGAGCCGAACGGCTCGGGCCTCGGCCGCCGAGGAGTGTACATATAACACGGGTCGGGTATATTGGTGTGTGACTAGGAGACCACTACTAATCCAATTATAGTATTATGTTTACACTCCTCGGCAACCGAGGGGTGAAGAAGCTGCTCCCGAGCTTCTTGGCTTCTCACGGGATGTACCCCGCGGCAGTGGGGATAGTTTCGCGAGGTTTATCAGCCAGACCTTTGCGACATATATAAAGAAATCACTGTATTCTGAATAACTTGAAAATTCTGAATAATTTGAGTGGTATACACAGTGATGCAAAAAGGAGAAGGGACTTCTTGCTACTACAGATTCCTCACAAAGGGCCAGCAATGGATATGGTTACAAACGAGATTTTATATTACCTACAATCAGTGGAACTCAAAGCCTGAGTTTATCGTCTGTACCCATTATGTAGTTAGTTATATTGATGTGATTAAAGAATTACGTAAGGAGTCAGAAGCTTTTGGTAAAGATCAAAACGAAGATGTGTTAATGACAGTAAAACAACAGCAGGTATGATTGCAGCAAAATCTAACTATACCATGCGGCAGAGTAAACCTTCTATGTACCATTGGAACTATTTTGTTTGTTTGGATAAATTTTTGTTGAACGTTGCAGGTAACTACATCTTGCTCAATTCCATCGACACAATGGCCATCAAAATCGTCAAAATCGTCAAAATCAGTGGCTTCCAATACTAGACCGAGACATCAAATCGATGGCTCCGAAAGTTCTTCAATGTCAGCCTCCATGCAAAGCTCGCCACACTCGCAAATAACGCACGCTTCGCGATCGAAATGCACTTCTGCTAATAGTTCGAAAACTCAGATACCTCAGATCGATAGCAGATCACAGCAGCAACAGCAGTCCCAGCAATCTCAGTTAGAGGTTGATCAGAGTTGTATTAACTTTATGGAACAGACGCAATATGCAACGGTTAATCTACAACCTGTGGTTACCACTGGTTTTGCTGCACCTGCCGGTCCAATTCTGTCGACCGTTCCTACTCACGAGGTGAGAAAACGAAATAATCCAACAAAAGTTGCATGGTTTTCTGGGGGACATACAGTGCTCTAATCTGTTTTTGATTACTTTGCTTTCTTATTCGATCAAAATCTGAAAGCCTCGGAATATTTTTAGATGTTACATCAGCAAGGTATCGTAATGACACCGCAGCAGAATCAAATTCAAGATGAGCTGCAGCGTAAACACGAGGAGTTGCAACAGCTTATAGTGCATCAGCAGGAAGAACTTAGAAGAGTCTCGGAACAACTATTTATCGCTAGATATGGAATTTTATCACCTTTGTTGAATGCAAGTGTCTCTGATTTCAACTTATTACGTAAAATATTCATAAATTTCAGCTTCTTGTTAAAGGGGATAACTAACTACTTTTTACTTCAGGCGGGCATGTCATACAGCGCAACGAACGCATGTCAACAGATGAACCGCTGTAACTCGAATAATACAACTGTGCAGCTTCCCACATCGAACAATGTACAGAGCGTGAACGTTCTTCCTCTACCCATCACTGTTCCAGTACCTCTGGTACCCACTGAATTATTCTCTCACTCTTTGCCAGTCAGTCCAGTGCACACAGTGTCGACCACGGTTCAAGGAAATGTGGCTACAATAATCCAAACACCACAACAACCGCATCAACCGTTGCAGCATCAGCAACAGCCGCAAAGGCAATCGCAACCGCAACCACAACCGCAACAGCAACAGCAACCGCAACCGCAACCACAACCGCAAGGACCAACCCAGCAAAACGGTAATCCTCCTGAGCTCGTGCCTTTCCACATCTGTCCTCATCAAGCAAATATACTGTACAATGACATGGAACCACCATCGAATCAACAGCAAGCACCACCCCAGAATTAAACTCGATACCAGATATCAAAATTGACCGATACGTCGAACAATTTTTATTCCACGACTAAGAAATTAGGAACCTCATGGTCGAAATTATAACATGGTGTTGCAGTTATGCTCGAAAATGACAAGATTCACGATGTCAAAGGCCGATTGACCGCAACTTGGAAGAGGCCTAGGCAACTGGTGGCTCGCGAGCCACACGCGAGTCTTCCTCTTCTAATTATTTAAAAATAAATTGAATTTTGAATAGTTTAGTTTAAAAAAATGGACTTGATCACTTAAATGCGGACATGCCGTATATGTTTATGCATGTGTATATGTGTATATAGATGTTTATGTATATCTATATGTACATGTATACATATGCATACGAGTACGTGAAGGTGTATATGTATATGTATGTGTCTGTGATGTGTATGCACATGTATATGTATGTGTATACTATGTATGTACATTACGAGAAAGAAAGTAATATATTTTGTTGTAAATGTATAATAATAGACCTTTCCCCACGTTTTTACGGAAGGGAGTGATGTGTATTATGAGTGGCAAAATCGATATATTTTATAATTGTTATTGAATGAATTGTGTACTGGTAGAAATTTGTATACATTCCATGATAGCAACACGAGAAAAACGTCCGACTACTTTTACATTATGACAATAACTTCTATCGGTTGATTGTACATGATAGTAAAATGGGAAAATTATATACTATGTGAAAATAAAGGAAGTTCCTTAACGACTAAAGAAAATTAAATTACTTAAACATTGTAATGTTTTGTTTAATATATTCCTAACTATTTCCATTAATTTCTATTGCAGGTTGTGTTGAGACGTGTATGTACAGATATTTTCGAAATCTGCATATTTTTACAACCAAAGTTTGCAACAGAAAAATCTGAAAACGTTTCCTAATATGTGGCTTGGTATCCGAAATGTGTTAGTGAATCGAATTATTTGAATTTGAATTTTGCCGCCCCAACACGTGGTTCAAATGCGGCTCGCTATTGGCGCCATTCTCATCCGTCACCGAAGAATGAGTTTGAAAATAATGGAACGATAATGGCGGTAGCGTAGAGTGCACGCATGGTGCTCGCCACAGTTGTACGTAAACCGATCGGTATATTAACGAAAGCTTGTGCCTCTATTTCGAGGAATTTCTTGAAGATGGGACCTTTGGAAAATGCGAAGAAAATCGCAGCGTACAAAGCAGTTGACGAATACGTGAAGGTAATTTCTTCCTCGATTTGCAAATCGAGAAATAGTAGAAGGTTATACACTGATGCACCGGCGCGGCGTTCTACATACATATGTATGTGCAGTTTGAATCATTCGCATAATTGTTTTACAGGATAACAGCGTTATAGGAATTGGTAGTGGGTCTACCGTAATACACGCTGTTCACAGATTGGGTAATGTTACTTCACCTCACACGTAAATACGATTGTTTATAGATTTCAATTATGCTCTGCTATGCTATTATCATTAATTTTGTACATTCCTATTATGAAACACTATTATGAAACGATCTTTGATCTCATCGCAAGATACGTGAAATTTTTTTCTTATTGCGAATGCAGTAAGTGTATTTCGATGCAAAGATATTAATTTTGATTATTGTACACAATATCATCGATTATTTGAGCTTGCATTACATCTGTAATATATAATCAAATAATTGCGTTTTGCAGCTGAACGTGTTAAAGAAGAGAACCTTAACGTTATCTGTATTCCAACCTCATTTCAAGCCCGTCAGCTAACATTAAATAATTGCCTTACGCTTGGTGATTTGGAGACCTATCCAAAAGTAATAAAAAAACTCTTGCATTGTATTACACATAAAATCAATATGTACTAAATTATTTAAATATTGACAGTTGGATTGTGTGATTGATGGAGCAGACGAGGTTGACTGCGACATGAACCTCATCAAAGGTGGAGGAGGATGCTTGCTTCAAGAAAAAATTGTCGCATCCTGCACGAATCAGCTTGTTATAGTAGCTGATTACACGTAGGTGTAACTTTAATTATTGCATATATTCGTTTATTATTTTAATTCCATTTTTTTTTAGGAAAAATTCTCAAAAACTTGGAGAACAGTACAAGAAAGGCATTCCTATAGAAGTAATTCCTATGGCATACACCGCCATTCAAAGACGGATAGAAGACAATTATGGGGGAAATGTAAAAATTAGAATGGCTTTAGCAAAAGCTGTAAGAACACTTTGCTTTCTTCATTCATATTATTAATAATGAAAGCTGTTGAAACTATTCTGCTCACATTGTTTATATACTATATATAGGGTCCTGTGGTAACAGACAATGGTAATTTCATTCTGGACTGGCACTTTCCCGAAGCTCTCAGCAACTGGGATCAAATCAACACAGAGATCTCAATGATACCAGGAGTTGTTGAAACGGGTCTGTTCATAAAAATGGCAAAGAAAATATTTTTTGGGATGCCCGATGGCAGTGTTAAAGAGCAATCTTAACGGAATTAGTCGCGCTATCTTAAATATTCGGGATTTTAATTATATGTAATCGTTGACCAGAAGGTTACTGAACTCCTTTCTGAAGTGATAACTACATTCTCATGTATATTAATTGTTCATTATTCATTTTTGTTTTCGTATATTTTTGTATACGTAACTTCTTTTTACAAACGAATTTACAAGGAAATTGAGTTATACAGACTGAATGTACTCTATACTTGTGTTGTACCTATTTATACATTGATTCGAGAAAGATAAAACGGAACGCTTGACGTACTTAACGCATTCACTTAGTATCAAGCGTCCTGTTCCAACCAAATATTATTTGTAGGTGTGCTATAGATGGTGCTGTGGAAATATAATAAGTATATTTTGTAAAACGAAACCGAATAGATATTAAAGATTAAATTTTTATATAATATCAAATAGTTCTTTTCCTAAACGTTTTTTAAGACTTTATCTACTGGAAGCCTATTAATAGGTTTTTCAATACTTGTTCTATACCAAATGGAATCTTAAAAATCTTCTTTTACACAATAATCCCAAACAAAATTATTAGATTGTGTTATTTAGAGTGAGCCGTTGGTTTATGATTGAAGTTTCTGTTAGCTGTTGAAAGACCTATTAAAAAAATCTTTAGCCATGGACCGGCTTCCAGAAATTATGGGATAATCGCCGTCGGTAGATAATGTGTTGATTGTGAAACATTCAGAATACGTTTCCGTTGCTTTCTATCTTATCGCTGCTCAGTTATTTTGAATAAACAAGTAGACAGCATTGTGCAATTATTTATTTCTTTTTTCTGTAATCTTGCAAGAAGGATGAAACTATTTTATTATAAAATATTTGGTTATAAAAAAGTATCCGCCCGAACAGGGACTCGAACCCTGGACCCTTAGATTAAAAGTCTAATGCTCTACCGACTGAGCTATCCAGGCAAGTGATGTCTTCGGATTTTTTGTAGTATACGTATAGCATGTATTTAATAAATTTGATTTAATGATATTATCGATCATTTCATTCGTCAACGTTTTAGAATCAATAAAGAACTTATTTTCATTTTTTATTCGAACAGATGTAACACAGCCGTCACTGAAAACTGTTCCCCTCTTTTGTTAAACATTCCTTCGTTTCTGTTGCACTTTCATAACATAATTCACACGTGAAGATTTTTTTTATAGAGAGAGAATATTACTTCTCACAGAAACGTTCATTCATTTTATACGCGCGGAGACCTATATATCAACGGTAATACTACTCTCGCAGCATGTCTTATTCATAAGGTATGAACCCGGTTGTGATTTACAATATTAAGTCGATCAACTTAAAATTGGCCATATATTTTCTATACTACTGAAAGCCGCGAGAACGGCCTCGAAATGGAGCAGAACAAAATGTGATATCACACGTGGGTGAAAAAATAATATTACACGTACAGTTACATCCAGTATCTCGAAAATGTTAAAACCTTTTTCAGGATATCGAGGTTGAATAAATGAATCAACCCTCGTGTTGTATTAAAAACCATTTTTACCATACAGTTAAAAACAGCTAATAGAAAAAGATCAGAGTTTACATTATACACGACACGACACCGAAAAGCAGAACACAAAAAACTCGACTCGAACCTAAAACTTGTACACAGTTAAGTTTTTAAATATATATTGAAATTTCTGTTATTCCAAAACGCCGAATTCATTTCAACTAGGCGTTGTTACTTCGTAACATCGTCAAGGCCCCGAGTATCGTTGTTAGCAAGCAAAACGGGATTTACGACCCCGCGAAGTTCGATATACGGACTTGCGATATTTCAGAAGCTTCACCTTTGACGTTTGTAATTTAGTAGGAAAAAAGAATTTCACTTCAATTTAAATGGGATTAATAATATATGTATATTTGCAGATTTTGTTCGAAGTCTTCGTCACGAGTCTGACTTGATATTGTAGTATTATAGTACAAGGGGTTAACATTCTTCCAGTAGGCAAAGCGTTAATATAAAATACCGAAAACAATCAGAACACAAGAAGAAATATAATAGTTCGTTAGCTGAATGACCGAGGCGTAAGATTAAAAAATTTAAATGATCAAAATGATCGAGGGAGAGACGGCCGGACAAGGGTTGAACGACCTTATCGTAACTCAGCGGGTTCTGATGTGCGAACGTTGTAAGTACTTAACCCCGGCTGCTTTCCTCTGATTTACACAGAGGCCTTTATCGGTCAGCCTTTTCTGTGCCGCCTTTTCATGCTATCAAATCGATCCTCGGATCGACCATCTGACCTTCTGTTCGGGGCTGTTTGCATATTTTCCCGATTTCGCCCATCCGTCTCCTTTGTTCGACGGAAACGTGCGAACACTGCGGGTGGTTAAAAACCATCGTGGGGTTTCACAGTGTGTTCCCTAAGCACTTACATCCCTAAACGCGTGTACAAGTTTTTGCAGTAAAAGGGAACGTTAATTGACTTCAGAGAAGAACGCTTCGTTGCTCTCTGAAAACTCTTCCTGAACTTTGATGGCAACTGCGGATCTTTGTGCACTTAGGGCTTCTGAAAATGTTTAAAAAATGTACTAACAATTTTTCTTAAATATTCGACGCGTATGTTGTTTTATTTACCGTTGTCTACATTTTACAGATGAAAACACAGTCCTCGGAGTTGTGCATTTTCACATGGGGAGTCTGTCGGTACAAGGAAATGTCAGACACGGTCGTTTGTTTAAATAATGTATTAAGAGTTCGCGGTTGTCGTTCGTCAGTAAACTTGAGGACTCTTCGCCATGTGACAGGAACGAAGCGCATCATTCGTATGCAGTTCCGGAGGGTATGCAGATCGTAGAAGACGCACGAGGTTAACCGCATCCCCCGCTGAAGAACGGAAAATGTTCCGTTGCGGGGACCATTATGAACGGTCATGCGTTTCTCGGGCGCATGTATTTACGCCCTCGAACCATGACGAAAGGAGGGGGATTGTATTTGAAGAGGCGACGCGCGATTTCAACCCTCATACGTGGACTTGGCTGCTCGTTGCGACCAACAACCCTTTGTCGGAGATCGCGATCAAGACCTTTTCGGACAGTTCCATCGAGGATTTCGAGCGGTGTTGTTTGCGTAAATCTGATCGGCGAAGATACAACATGAAGGTAAGCTTCTTTTTCATCGAATTTCATTCCTTTTCTAGTCCTTTCGCGGGAATTTCCTATTAAAGTGAGAAACGTATCCTTGCGCGGAGTTACTTTCTAGAATACAATTCCAACTCGAGTGTTTCGAAGATTGATTCAATTGCCGATATATTCTTGGGAGTCAGTACAGATCTTGAGAGCACTGATTTTTAATTATTTCTTATCTATTTATGCTCTTATCCACTCCTAATCTCGATAGAGATCAACAAAATACAATTGAAGGCTATGGATGCTGAGTTTATTTAACTAGGATAAATCATTGTACTTTTACAGTGGACAGTTTGTTTTTTTTTTTTAACGAGAATCCCTGTTGCATTGATCTTTAAAATAGTCCTGTCCGACACTTGAAGAAATAATACCTTGACAAATATCAGAGCTTCTAATAATTGTCCACCCGAAATGGTCGAAATAATCGTGCTTTTCAGCGTTCACCGCTATCGCTTTATTTATTTGTAGCTCTCTCGCGTTGGCCGCCGTTTTCATTAAAAGTAATTATTTCCTCAAATGACGAACGTACCGCTTGGAGGAACGATCGACCGGTAGTATAGTTGGACATTAATTAACCGCAGTACAAACCTGATTAAAGTCGTAAGCAGATTACAGACGGTTCACATGTTCGAAAGCTTCTCAACACTTATTACGTAAACGTTGTACGCGTTTATTATAAATTACACGTGGCCCGATAATTATCGAGATATCTCTACGTCGCGTCGTTTAACATTTATGGAATAACGAGGACAATTTGTTCATTAATATGTATATATATATATGTATATATATACATGTATACTATACCTAGCCGATGGTGAATCGACGGTCGATCAATCATTTCAGTTGATCATCTGGATTGCCTGTTTCCTGGGGCTCGCTTTCCTCGCGGATGCAACACGAACGGAGCAACCACAGGACAAGGTGATGACGTTAGGTACCTGCGTTGCATCTCTTCAAGGATAACAGAGCATACATTAGATTCGATTCCGCATCGAAGCTCAATGATCATTGCGGACTGTGAATACACCTTGAAGAGGTTCACAAAATCGAATTTCAGTCGAGACTCTCAAGATCTTTCGATTTCCAGGTCCAGGAACAGGTGCTGGACGTGTTGGCTACGGACGAGTCGGTCAAGATAAAGAGACCGTTTTGCAACGCGTTCACCGGTAAATCCGCTTATAATTTATTTATATACTTGAAAGAACATACGGTACATTATTACATTCGGCGGGGTCCTGTTCACGTGCCGATAGACTGCGGATCTTTATGCAAAATAAAAATAGAATAAATTGCACGAGACACTAGCCAAGTATCTTGCTTTAATGATTTTTTAAATATTTGAATATTTTTTTAATCTGTCACTTAAATCGCACTCGTCCATTTTTCTCACGAATGCATAAAATCCGCAGTCGTACTGGTAATCAATGAAATCCTTGCATTTCTTCAGCTTATTTTTAAAGCTCCACTCGTAGGCTAAATTTTGAGGCGCAAGTATGTGGGATTGCGAGGCCATAGCATGTTGCTCAAACCTGGAAGCTTGCACCGGTAATTAGGACGTAACGAGACGAGTTTACCGGTGAACGAATTGGTTGTAGGATGCGGAAGGAAGAGGAACTTCCCGGAGAATCTTCCGGCGCAGGAGTACGAGCTCGGCGGAACCGTGCGACTTCCGGTTTCTGTGTATAAAGCGTTGCTGAGGGCCGCGTCGCAGAACATGAAAACCGATCGAGAGACGAACGAGTATCAGCTTTCGGAAATTCCGCAGGTGTACCTCGCTGGCAGGACACCTCTTCGCAAAAGGCTGGAGTCCCCGTTCACTTTCTCGGACTAAATTCGGATTAAACCTCGTCGTGCCGGACTGGGTGAAGATGAAAGAACCTTGCATTAATTACCTGTCCCCTTAACATCATTTATTTATCGACACGCTGCCTTACGCAGGTGCTGTTAGAGTTTCGAGGACCAACTCAGACGAACCGGACTTCAGCGGACACTTCTATCGGGTACCAAACAACACCGACGGACTTTGTTAACTCTTTCGAAACGTAACAATTTAATTTATACCCGTTATATATTGAGATAAGATGAATATAAAAAGAGATTCTGTCATCCTCGGTCAAATTATTATATAGTAATCTTCTGTCACCGCACCGACAAAATTCGTAATCCGAACGACACAAGATAGATCGTATGATTTAGAGACACGTCGCATGTACCTTCGTTGAGACCCAATAAAATGTGACGCTACTGTCGGTGTTATTGTAAGCTAATTGTTTGGTTATTTGTAGACTGCGGGTCTTTATGCAGAGTCTGAAGATTGAAAGGATTGAATAGCATCTTGCTTTCGACCTAGTATAATTATTAAAGAATGGATAAACGAATGCAGAACATTTTTATTCTGCATAAAGATCCGCAGTCTAGTAATTTATTCCGTGGCGATATTCAAAGGTACACCGTCAGTTTCACGGTAACACTGCCGTTCCAGAGGTACCTGGTGTTCCTCGACGAGCCATCGCCGACGAACGGTAGCTTGGTGAATAGAACTTGGTAGGGAACACTCAAACCGACGCACGCTGGATTGTCCGGTTCTCCAGTTAATTTTGGACGGCCCCAAAAATATTCCGAGCAGAGGGTGCTCGGATCCCAGGTTCGAGAGCGTCGATCTTGTCGCAGCTGCTCGCCGGAGTGATCTAAAACCTAACGATCTATGCGTTGTACGATCACAAGTAACTTCTCGAGCGGTTTCTCTCCCGCGTTTTATTACCTCGAGGCGAACTTTATAAGGGAACGGCCACTTTAAGATGGAGTCGTAAGCACCGCGAGTTAGTCCAACGGCCATGAAGACAGTGCCATCGGGGAAATAACGTGGTGTCGCTTTCATGTGCATGGCATAACCATTCTGAGTCGTGTAAAAAGTCGGACTGCGCTCGAAACGAGCCACTTTCCAGCTTGCCAGCTTCTTATCGAAGTCCTTTATCTGCCAGTAGTAGAGGAACACGCTCGATGACCCTGCAAAGCGCCAGGACGTACTCCCAATCATTGCGTTTCACGTGATTTCCGCGTATTGGCCGATAGAGCCGAGGACACTTTGAGAAGAACAACCTAATGAACAACCTAATTTATCGATTATACGGAACGAGGGGGTAATTCAGTTCTGCATCTAGCAGCATGTGTCCTCAGTGAATACGTAATGCAATCGATCGCGGAATGGCCTGACATTAAATCGTAGAAAAGAAAGAAACCGTTCGCTGATGAAACTCTCTGCACGGTGTTGTTGAACGCGTCGACCTCGGCTTGCCTCGGAGATCGAGCGATGATTATTCGATCATCCTCGTCGTTAATTCGATAGCTTCCTGGGCTATTGGTGTCGAGCTTGTGCCTTTTGTCGTTCAACAGGCTGCGAAGCATCATCTTGATCTCCTCCAGTTCCCGAGTCAAGTTACTCTCGAAGGATCGAAGCCTTTCGTCGATCGCTTCTGAAAAAATCATTTCAAATTACTCAATTACGGTGCCTTAGTTGCTAATCACAAATAATTGCTTACTTGCGCTGCAAGCTCCAGTAAGCACTCTTGTGACAGTGGCTTTCGCGCTTGCAACCAATTTTTCAGTAGCAATTTTGCAAGTTGCATGCTGTGTCTCTGTGATGTCTTCATCGCTCGTTAGATTCAAACCCGTGAACACTGAAATGATTTTATAAAATTTCGAAATCCTTGCGCGTCCGTTTAGAATCTAGGCCTTAGATCATTTGCGATCGTACTATCCCTTTTAAATACTTACTGAGTTTCGGCGTGCTCGCAATGCTTGCAACACAGCAAGTTAAATAGAGCGTATTCAGACATAAGAACAATAAAACGTACGGCGTCATAGCTTTGAAGGTGTTGGACCTGCAATCATTACAAATCGCTTCCGTCGTCTAATTAATCTTACAACTGTTTCTAGCAGTAAACAACGATCTTTTTAGCTGTAATTTAGGATGAACGATTACTTCAGCAAGCGATTTTAAATAAAGAAACGTTTGAGAGCGAAAATCTTGTTACACACGATCTGTTTCACGACCTGGTCACCACGTAACTGTCCTCCGCGTCTTCTGTGATTTATAAATCATAGCTTGATCCCTACTCCTTTACAACTTCCCTATAGAAATCGTTTCTCTTTTATAAATTATATGTGTACCGATAATCATCGACGATTACTTGTTTTATTCGTAAGAGTACTGAACAAAAGAATTCCTCCATAAATTTTGATTAAAAAGAAATTGTATTTTTAAAAATGATACCATTGAAAGAGTCGTTAAAAATATTAAAAGACCGTAGAGTTTAAAGTCGATCGAATCCCACTTAAAAGCTTTTAAAACGTGTGCTCTCAACTATCGATAAAAATGGTAAAAATAGATGTTGACGAGCACGTGGATTTTTGAAAGTTGCGCCCGCGCAGCGTTTGGCGGTCTTTTTGACAGACGTGGTGGGAACGCGTGCGTCTCTTAACGCTGATCTGGCTTCTAGCCGGTTTTTCATTTTAAATTAAACAGTTTTAAATGACACAAGATGACCGAGAATGTTCAAGGAACGTTCGTGTCGGAGAAAGTTGCTAAAATCCGATGGAAACACGAGGATTTCGAGGAGGCTACCAATTTTATAACCGGCAGTTGGGATGATCCGGTGAGGTTACCTTCGACAAACATAACCTGTATCCTCGTGCTCGTTTTATTCCTACCGCAATTCTAATACATACATTTAATATTTGATACTCAATTGTTACATTTGATATTCGTTCATGTGATATTTTAATTTTATTGTGAACTCTGCTTTACATTATGGTCATCAATGAAAAATTAAATGTTTGATACAGGTGAACAAAGTGACCCATTGGACGTTCCAAGTGAACGATGTCGGCGAATCTTATCCAGCAGTGGTCTCCTCCTACGCTATTCTTGGGAACGTCACTGAAATTAGGGTACCTAATTCTTATTTAATAACAGTAACTGTTTATTTTCTTTTTATTTATCATCCAGTCATTTTTTATAGTTTATTTCGAGAGACTTCTTTGTGGTATCCTCATCCATCGGCAATGTAAGATTATTACAGGTCCATGAAAATCCATATTCACAATTTAAGGAACACATGTCTTGGGATTTCATACATAAATTCAAGTATACATCCTTCATGAACTATTAATCTATCATTATACCATTTTATAGCATATTATATGTTATATATATTTACAGTAAAACATCTAGTTATGCATCGTGCACAGCATTGTCTACCTTTGAACAAGATATAGTTTCTATAGGCGAAGATGGAAGAATTAATCTTCTAACTGCTGGACAGATGAAGCCAGTTAGAGTCATTGGTAAATAGAATAACATTTTAGAAATACTATACTCAGTAGTAAAATATTCAAATCTGTTTTTAGAAGAAGCTGATAGCTGTTCCTTGTACTGTGTCGATTTCTTAAGACACAACGAGATACTTACAGGAAATCTTAGGGGACACATGAAAGTGTGGGACTTGAGAAACAATCAGGATCAACCTGCAACAACGTTTATGCTTTCGGAGCAAGCAAAAGTATAAATGCTAATACAATGACAAATATTTTCTTGCTTTTAATTAGTAGCTTTTACCAACATATTTACGACATAATTTGCGTTAATAGACGGAAGCCACGAGCATCGCGCATCATCCGACACAGAAGCATATTGTTGTTGCCGGTGGTGGTGACGGTAGCTTGACAGTCTGGGATTTGAGACACAATACGTATCCAATGTCTCAACTAAATGCTCATGCCAAGGCTGTTAGCGAAATCCTCTTTCACCCCGACAGACCTGAAAACATATTTACCTGTTCAAACAGCGGCGAATTGTGGCACTGGAATAACACTCAGCATTCGAAATTGAGTCTCGGTAAACTTCGATGATTAGGGAACTATGCGATCGGAAATTCCATTGCTTCGTATTAACATTCTACACTCGTTTCAGATCCTACTAATACACATTGGTTGAATACAATTGGAACAAACGGCAAAGTGAATGTAACATCGCTTTGCAGCGCAATGCACAAACCAATAAACAGTATTGATATAAACAGATCAACTTTACTCTTTGGATGTGATAATGAAGCTATGTACATTATCCGGAATATACCTCTTTAATAGCTAGATAATTTTAACCGCATTTTTCTACTTGTAATATATCGAAAAATAAATGTTTTTTATTCTACATTCATACCCATAGACAAGTAATTTCATCGATCGGAATGAATTCATTTGAAACACAATACGATACGATTACGCGAAGTTTATTCACGTTTTTAAATTGTGCGCGCGAAAAGTACGTTATGGTGCCATGATTCTTTGTAACGCCGAACGCGCCATCTCTCGTTAATTCTCCCGAATACGATTACAGGAAGCTGTAACCAGTTTGCCATTTTGTGACGCCGTGTGTGGAGTTCGTAAACAGATTTTGCTTTTCTTGCCTGCGGACGGACAAGAATTATGTCAAAACGGAGGATCGAGGTTGTGGATCCGTACGTTAAACGGAAGACGTGAGTGAATTATCATACGTACAATCACGGAATTCGAGACATTCGACAAAATATACTGCCATGTGCATTGTTACAAGTTTTTTCAATGCTATCGGAAATCTTATTCAATGACTCTCGCACCCTCGGAATAGTTCCTCTCGAAGGATCATATTTATTGTTAACAGCATCGCGACGGAATATTTCTCTCGAATTCACGTTTCTATATCGTGCTGCGAATCTTTACTGTTGCTGTTGACTTGTTTGGTCAACTCAGGTGTAAAGGTTCTCAACTGAATTTCCTACTGTGTGATTCAGTGTTACGATTAACAATCTTAAGCGAAGTATTCCACCTAAACGATTTTAATGAACATTTACACGTATCGTTTGCCTGTTGAGAAATCGATTGTAACTACATACGGATGACATTACGTCGAAAACTGGAATACCGTTGTTTTCCGTGAATCTGGTTCTCATAAACAATCAAGTGTTCTCAACTATCGTCGCTCGATTTCGTGATGGTGGTGTAAACATTATACCAAGACAATAATTGTCCGTACCGTTGAAACTTGTTAAATATTTATTTGGATATTTGTTATGTCGCAGAGATGGCTCGACATCCAACAGCACAACCGTACCATCAACAGCACCGAAAAGTCAGGTTCAATTGAACCCTTACACTGGCCTGCCTTATACACCAAGATTTCATGAATTTTATAAAAAGCGGATCACCTTACCAGTGTTCGAATACCGTGCTGATTTTATGAGGCTATTGGCTCAGCATCAATGTATTGTACTTGTCGGTGAAACAGGATCAGGTAAAACAACACAGATACCACAATGGTGCGTGGAGTATTCAAAGTGCATCGGCATCAAGGGTGTTGCCTGTACACAACCAAGAAGAGTGGCAGCTATGTCTGTCGCGCAGAGAGTTTCAGAGGAAATGGATGTTGCATTAGGTAAATTGACTGTTGAGAAATCTGCCAAAAACTATGGTCTAATAAATATTTCACAATTTCCTAAACTATAAATTATTTTGAACAGGTCAGGAAGTGGGATACAGTATTCGTTTCGAGGATTGCAGTTCTCTAAGAACGGTATTGAAGTACATGACTGACGGTATGCTTCTTCGCGAAGGCATGTCCGATCCAATGCTAGACGCATACCAAGTGATACTGCTGGACGAAGCTCACGAAAGGACTTTGGCCACGGATTTGCTGATGGGTGTGTTGAAAGAAGTGATTAAACAGAGACCAGACTTGAAGCTTGTGATTATGAGTGCAACATTAGATGCTGGGAAATTCCAACAGTATTTTGATGCACCTTTAATGAATGTACCTGGCAGAACGCATCCTGTCGAGATTTTTTATACACCTGAACCTGAAAGAGATTATTTAGAAGCGGCTATCAGGACTGTTATTCAGATACACATGTGCGAGGATGTAGCAGGAGATTTGTTACTATTTTTAACTGGTCAAGAGGAGATCGAGGAAGCATGTAAGAGAATCAAGAGAGAAATGGATAATCTAGGTCCGGAAGTAGGCGAGCTAAAATGCATACCGTTATACTCCACACTGCCTCCGAATCTCCAACAGAGAATATTCGAACCTGCACCGCCGATAAAACAAAACGGTGCGATCGGTAGGAAAGTAGTAGTCTCGACCAACATTGCGGAAACATCGTTAACTATCGACGGTGTCGTCTTCGTAATAGATCCTGGTTTCGCGAAACAGAAGGTGAACGTTCGCATACATCTCGCTTTGCGAGAAAAATATTCTTCTCTTGTAATAATTGTTATATTCTTTTAACAGGTGTACAATCCCAGAATTCGCGTGGAATCCCTTCTAGTATCGCCTATTAGCAAAGCTTCTGCTCAACAGAGAGCAGGTAGAGCCGGTCGTACAAGACCTGGCAAATGTTTCCGACTGTACACAGAGAAAGCATACAAGAACGAGATGCTAGAAAATACTTATCCCGAGATACTGAGGTCGAATCTCGGCAGTGTTGTACTGCAACTGAAGAAGCTTGGTATCGATGATCTGGTACATATGGAAATTTAACTTCCGATGTTGTACAAGATGTTAAATGGAATCACCTATATAAAGGAGATACTGTGTGTTGTAGGTCCACTTTGATTTCATGGATCCTCCCGCGCCTGAAACACTTATGAGAGCTCTGGAACTTTTGAATTATTTGGCCGCATTAGACGACGACGGAAACCTAACAGATTTGGGGGCTGTGATGGCAGAATTTCCACTGGATCCACAACTAGCGAAAATGCTAATCGCATCTTGCAATCATAACTGCAGTAATGAGATTCTTAGCATTACTGCTATGCTTTCAGGTAACGTATGAGTAAGAATATTCTGTATTTTATATTTTTTCTCTCGAGATACAATATTAGGTTCATAATCCGCTTTGTGTATTTATTTCTTTTACATTGAAATGTTGTTAATACAATAAAAGCTATTGAGAAAAAGTCAGGTTCGTGGTAAGGTAACGTGGTTTTATATTGATGATTGATATTGTATTAGTCCCACAGTGTTTTGTGAGGCCAAATGAATCGAAGAAGGCTGCGGACGATGCGAAAATGCGATTCGCGCACATAGACGGTGATCACTTGACGCTGTTGAACGTGTATCACGCTTTCAAGCAAAGTAAGTATCGAGTGAATAATCAAGTTATGTAAGCCTACGTGTGTATTGAATCTTGGCTTCAACGGCCTTCTTTCTCGCAGACTTCGAAGACCCACAATGGTGTTACGATAACTTCGTCAATTACCGATCTTTGAAAAGCGGCGACAATGTAAGGCAACAGTTGAGCCGAATCATGGATAGATTTTCTTTAAAACGTACCTCGACGGATTTTACATCAAAAGATTATTATATTAATATCAGAAAAGCACTGGTGAACGGCTTCTTCATGCAGGTATCGTCTTCGGTTGTAATTACTACCTCTGGCAGAAAATATGCGATCGAAATCGTGGATGTGATGGTTGATGGTTGGCCTAAATGAATTCTGCCAGGTGTTGTGGTGTTCAATGGAATAAAATTTACGCTACTATTTGTTTTCTCTTGTTTGCATACAGGTTGCTCACTTGGAGAGAACTGGTCACTATTTAACCATCAAAGATAATCAAATTGTACAGCTTCATCCGAGCAGTTGTTTAGATCACAAGCCTGAGTGGGTGATCTATAACGAGTTCGTGCTTACGACTAAAAATTATATTAGAACAGTCACTGACATCAAACGTGAGTATTTAAATCGCTGTTGTATCCTACGCGGGACTGCAAATAAATATTAATAATTTTATTCTTCACAGCCGATTGGTTGCTAAAAATAGCGCCGCAATATTATGAGTTACAAAACTTTCCACAATGCGAAGCAAAGAGACAATTGGAGGTGATCCAAGCGAAGTTAGACTCGAAACAGTATCAAGAAGGATTCTAACCTTTATATATTTTAGATATTTTCAAAAATGATGTCAAACGGTTGATAATGTGTGATCGGCTCCGTTTTTGGCATTATGCCTGACACACACATACACACATATATATATATATATATAATACGTACAACACCATCACACGCATACACTCACTTAAACAGACAAACAGTTTTTTTCGAACAGAAAGCCAAAATATTGAACGTTTTGAGGCACATCCGAAAAGGGTAGTTAACTACTCCGCAACTTTCACTTTAATATGTAAAGATAAAAGACAAGTCTTAATGAACATTTCTAGTTTTGTACAAGCTTCAAAGACTTGTACGTTTTTTAGGCTCGTGTGCCGAGGAACTTCTTAAAGTATTTGTAGACCTCGATTTATCCCCCGAACGTAATGCAAACGAGACGAAAAAAATTGACGTTTAATCCGCTAGAGGCACGCGAAAGGCATATATAGTTGGTTGATAAATGATTTATTTATGTACATTAAAAAAAAAATGTGTAGCGGTTAAGTAATTTTACCAGTAGAGTTTGTTGAATCGACGTTTGCACACTTGGAATGTAATACTAGATAAAAATAGATTAATTTTTGTATTAAATGTTGAACATGATACGCTAATCAAGACGCGTACAATGCCTGATCACGGATAATTGAAGGGCAACGACTACACAGAATTATTGATACAAATTATGTTTCTTCATTTTAAAAAACAAACAAAGATAGTGCTGTTTTACGTGTTACGTATTCCACTCTTTTTTTTTTTCTTTTTGATAAGTACATACAGTCAAGTGCATCGTATATATTTATTGTGATTGTAATGGAGCTAAGCGACTTGCCACCATGCATTCATTTTTGTTTATAAGCGACACAGCAACGTCGTTACTCTGATTTCACACGAAAAAATTCCCTACAAAATAAACGATACTCCGAATGAAGAAAGGAAGTAATTACGATGAAACACGGATAAGAAAAAATCGTGATGTTAACAGATATTTTAAAAAGAACTACACGTAATAGATTTACAAGAAGCGAATCAAATTATTCTTATTTATGGATATTAGCATAATAGAAATGATAAACCAATTCTTCAGGAAAACTATACTGACCAACTTCTAAGATTGTATGCATATTTAACAAAACTCTGAATTTCCCAGCTTATCATTAGACTGCGGATTTTGTGCATTTATAGTATTTTTGATCCTTTGAAACTTAACATAGAAAAATGTTTCGCAGTAAAGAAAATTTTTTCGATTCCTTGTTCTATAAATTTGTGCTTGTAAACATATATTTTAGCATAAAGATTCGCAGTCCACTTACTATAGCATCCAGAAATTCAAGTAGTATCAGAAAATCGCTGTGAAATGAATTCTTTGCTACCGGAGATGCGGTTCCGCTCGTTTTAACGTATTCAGTGATTATTTTAATTTTTGTAAATAAAAATTACACAGGTATTGAAAAGAGAATACGCATATACAGAAATCACAGAATTAACAATCGCGAACAGTTTTCATTGTATTGTATCACTTCATTCCAATAAAACATTGAAAATATCACGAGTCGAATGAACAATCGTTAATAAATATACAGTAGGAAATATAATAGCATTATTATAGTGTGTATATATATATATGAGGGAAATGAAACAAAAGTTTTCTAGAATTTGTTCGTAAGAAATCGAAACGTACATATATAGTTTCATTTTCGTTTGGCTCCGTAAACTTTTGACGAACAATATATATTTTTACAATTCGTATTCTTAGAAGTGAAAATGTTGAACATTGAAATACGTTTACGTAACCAGGAGAAATGTTATGTAGCATCGTATTGCTATGTTCATTGAAAAGGAAAAAACGTTTGAGAACCACTGAGAAAGCACGAGGATCGCAGCGATTCACAGCGATTTCATCATTCATCGATCTCACTGTTTTTTCGTGAAATTCCGAAGAATGGCATCGATTGTGGCACCGGTTGCACTAAGAATTACTCGTATCACGGTTGACAGTTTGCACAATATCAATAAAAATATTTTACTTAGGTAAGGCATAGCGTTTCATAATTTGTTATGATGCCAAAACGCGTGTACAATTCGACACACGTTTTGCAACTTGCATGTAGAGGTTAGGATTATTAAGTAACGCTTATTCTCTTCCTGATCGTATTATTATAGATTTGTATAATAAAACAGTGATATAAGTAACGAAATCTACCTTTGTTACTTTGCGTTTTATCTTCCAAAATATTGTTACCGGGTTGTCGCAATGGAAATCGACTTTAATGTTTTATTAACCTCTTGCCCTATGATTTATTTTACAACTACAGTAATTAGAACTTCTTTATCGTTCATAATTTCGTATATTCGTTACATAAATTGTTAATAATCGTTCTGCGTTGATTTATAGGTTATCCCAACAATCGTATATTTCGCGGCAAGCACACGAATACAGTACGATTACAGAAGAAAAGAAGTCTGATAATACCCCGTTGTCGGAGACCGCGGAAAATGAGAAAAAATTGAGAGCTGATCTGGAACTCATTAACAAAGAATTGACAGAGTTGAGAAGTGACAAGTGCGAATTAGAGGACAAATACAAAAGGGCGCTCGCAGATGGAGAGAATCTTAGGATTAGATTAATGAAACAAATCGATGATGCAAAATTATTTGGTATTCAAAGTTTCTGTAAAGATCTCTTAGACGTAGCTGATATCTTGGGCAAAGCTACAGAGAGTGTACCAAAAAATGAATTGACAAACGAGAATCCACATTTAAAGACATTGTATGAAGGTTTACGGATGACTGAAGCACAACTACATAAAGTAAACAGGAAACTATAATAGCATCAATTATGTACATTAAAAGAAAATATTGTATGTGTTACTATGATTCTTTATAGGTGTTTAAGAAGCATGGTCTAATGTCGCTGAATCCAATGAATGAAAAGTTTGATCCTAATCAACATGAAGCATTATTTCAACAGGTAAGAATAGTCTTTGTCACATATATTGAGATCTTAGTTTATTCTTTGATACTATATTTATAATTCTAACAAAAAACATTTCTACATAGGAAGTTGAAGGTAAAGAGCCAGGGACAATTGTAGTTGTATCTAAACTGGGATATAAATTGCACGAACGAGTAGTGAGACCAGCATTAGTTGGTGTTGCTAAAGGATAATTTATTATTTTGTATAAATTAATTGAGAAAAAGGGAAAAGGACACAATCCTTAGCATCCAGACACTATCCACTTGACTAAGATGTTAATGGCAATATGATAACTAAAATTGAAATGTAAACTACAGAAAGTGAATGTTATAAATGAATACTGAAAGTGAGCAGAATATACTGAATTCCTGATAAGTATATTTGTTCTCACCAAGATTTAGTTATTAATTGATCGTTTAAAAATAAATGTAACATAATTTTGATGTTTGTTTGATTACTGCACATAGATTTATGTATATATATATATAATTATATGCATACTTAAAAGCATCATTCCTTTTATTATACTGTCTTTTGTATCTGTTACATTTCATTACGAAAATATAACTGAAATGATCTGTGAGTTTAATTAGTAATTAAAATTATCATCTTGCAGGCTGACTATAACACTTGTCAAGGATAAAATCATTTTCGTAAACATTTTAGTATTGCTCACACGTTCGTCTCGCAAGCAAGAGAAATAGTTATCTGTAATTTACTTTGTAAAATAAACTGTATAAATGTCACTAAAAAAAAAAATTGAACTCACGAACATGGTCTAACATCTTTCGAAAACTTTGTACAAATCGGGCAAGTTGGCTATCTGCAATATCGTTGAATCGTGTGCAAAATGTTTAGGGGGAAGTAAACTCTCTTTAATCGCAGAATATAAAACATGTTCTGTAATGTACTTCCAGTCGTGAGCGTTATGCATGGGATTCATTTGACTGTAGTACATCGCAGTTTCTCTGCAGAAACTTTTGAAACAAGCTTGCTCTCCTGACCATTCGACTTCGGTTGCTAAACGTAGTATATACAGAGGAAGGCCAGCTTCATATGGAAAATATTTCTCTGGAAGAAAATGAAAATAAACGATGGATTATATTTCGACGGTAGTTTTATTAAAGTATTTATACCTAATAGCACTGGCAAAGATTTCAGATTCCCCTTCTTATCTATGACAATCGAAAAGTATTCCTTTAACATATCTGCCTTCTCGAACAAGAGTTCTTTAACGCTTGTTGCTAGGTCTTCTTTTTTCCCATCATCTTCCGTCCAGCCAGCCTCGCTACTCTCCAGTCCTAACAAAGCTAAATCATACACAGGGATTGGATCCTAAAAATAAGTAAAAGTTGATACGCAAAACAGTTTTTAATGTGGGTACTCGTAGATCCCATAGCAAGAGCATGCTCTTAACACTTACAGAGAATTTAATAACACCGTAGTTTGCAAAGTCATACAGCATAATTTCGTAAAATAGTTCCTCTCTAAAATACAGGAGTATATATAATTATTTTTGCAATTTCTTATAGTTTTATAATTTCTAAAAGTTTTCTCACGCTAATTTCTTTGTGTTGCAAAGATATAAATTCACTCCACTCTGAATGAGCGCAGAACGTTCATCTATGCAACCTACAAAAATTAGGTCCGACAAGATTTGTTTCAATCCTTCGTGCAATTCGTTCTCCACTTCTTGCCGCAACTTTAACACACTCGTTAGTTTCACTTCTCTTCTGAAATTATTTATCGAATAAGATTTGAACTCGTGACTACTTTTGGTGTTAGCAGTCTTATTACTACCAGTTTCCATTGGTTCGTGTGATTCCAGTGAGTCTACATTAGGTTGATTATCAGTCTTACTTATTTCTGTTTCGTCCTTAGAAGGACTAGGTTTTTCTGCAGATTTACTTCCAAAATATTGGTATACTTGTTTACGTGCCTTGTCTGCAATTTCATCAATGCACTTTTCTTGTTGTATGGACTCGTTTGCTGTATTATTTAAGTCTTCAAAGCTATCTAGAAGGGTACTGTCTAGATTTCTTTGATTTTCATTACTATCAAATGTGGTGGAGATTATATTATCAGGTTTTACTAATTCTGATAATGTAGACTGACTGGGTTCATTTATTATATTACTCCATGGTGTATTTGGTACTGCTGTTTTTAATTCCTCTATAGATGACAATTTAATTGGCGTTGATTGTGTCTCGTCTGTCTTTTCTAGATCCTTATTATCTATTTTCAAATCGTTTACTTTGTCTAGAGAATTATTTTCGGGCTGATCAGGCTGTAAAGTATCATCGTTTCTAGCATGTTTCATTGCTGCATGAATAGTAAAATTGAACTTATCCAATTTCTGATCAGACGAGTCGGTTCTAATCATTTCCTGGGGACGAATTTTCTTTGTTTTATCAGTGCTTTCCTTTTCATATTCTGGCAAAATTTCCTTCAAAACGTCTTTAGTAATATCGGCCTTCGGTAATCTTGCTTGCAAATAAAATGTTCTGGAAGCACTGTTTCCAGATAATTTCTCATCCAGAGCAAATTTCATTCTTTCAATGATAGAATTTTCGTGTAGAAATCGAACTTCGTGTTTGGTTGGATGTACATTTACATCAACATTTTGTGGATCGATTTCCAAAGAGATGTAACACCAAGGGTGGGTCTTTTTTGGAAGATAGAAAGAGTACAGCTCTTCCAACATTTTTCGAATTGCTGAAATCGAATGCTTATAAATTTCATTGTACAAAAGAGGCTTGATTCAACATTCTGAAACTTACAAGAGGATTCGACCAATCTATTATTAATGAATAGGAGTAACGTCATCCTTTTATTCTTGTAATTCGGATTTGTTATTAATGTCTGCATTTTGAATTTGTAAGCCTCATCTGTGTGGTTAACTTCCATTAAGTCTCTGAAGACAGGGTTACCATAAAGTAACCTTGTATTGCTCATCTTTGTGGAATTATGGGGCGTTCTGACCTAATAATGTGGATCATATTAATATGATAATGTTCATATAAATTTATATTTGATTTCTGTTTATGATACCTGGGGTGTAATTTCACCAGCTTTCTTTAATACAAATCCTACAGCTGGATTATGTACTGCATACTTTGTGACTACATCTGTAATTTTGTTGAACTCCTCAGTTATGTTTGATAGAGCCTTCCTTCTTGTTGCAACATTATAGAACAAGTTCTCTATTGTTATTGTGGTTCCTTGGTTCCCAGCACATGGTTTCGGTGGGGCTTTCAGTTTGCTATCAATGTAAGATGCCCTAATACAAGATAAGAAGCTTAATGAAAGAACAATTTAGGTGTGACCATTTATACATAAAATCTGCATACTTATAAGCACATTTTTCATCGGCTGTTTTTGTTGTAATAGTTAAGAGTGCAATGTGGCTGATACTAGCCAGAGCTTCTCCCCGAAATCCAAAAGTTGATATAGATTGAAGATCTTCGAATGTTTGTAGTTTACTCGTTGTAAATCGTTCGCAAACGATTTCCATGTCATCTTTTCTGATCCCTGTGCCATTGTCTTGTATCTGATAAAAGCAACAAACGATACATATTTTACAATCGTTTTTCGACGTAAATTGTACTAACAAATACCTGTAATAATTTCAAACCGCCTTCCTTCGCAAGGATTTGAATGTTAGTCGATTTTGCATCGAGACTAAAATGTTTATAATGAATGAATATGAGCGAATAATCATACGAGACAGTGTACGGTTTTGAATGTCTAACCTGTTCTCGATTAATTCTTTTAGAGCATTTGCCGGCCTTTGAATTACTTCACCAGCTGCAATTCTGTTTACCACAACTTCGTCTAATTTTTTTATTTTCCCTGGTACATTCATGTCAGATCACACGATATTCAATTTTCGGTCGGAACTACAAGAAAATATCTGCGATCGAATTACTGCGATAGATTATTTCATAACATGACTGATTGTTACATTAAATAAAATACAAAGTAATGAAATGAAGTACAAAAGGAAGAATAATAATAAAAATTGGAAAGGAAATGCTTTCTCTAATTTTGCTAGAACTACGCCGCACTTTGTGCAAATACATTGAATTTTGTTTTCGCGCCAAAATATGGAATATGTATACAAACGTGAAGAAAGATGATGATGACGTCATAATTTTTGTGTTCGAACATTTATTTTAATAATGCTGCATTGTTTATCAAAGGCACTTTAATACACATTGTGCATTAACAATTGTAAATCATGACGCGTTTAATTAATAATTCTTGCATTAGTTAGTTGGATATAAAAAATAGCGTTACCATCTACATATACAAGTATGTATTTAGTATCATATTCTTACCGCTAGATATTGCTACTTTCCCCTTTCGCGGAAATAATGCCACTGGTTTCGTATTACCCGCCATAGTTTGGTTCACCACGCGCGTTTTACTTGAAATTAATAATATAACCTGTTGGCGGAAAAGCACTGCGAAGCATGGTTTCGTGCACGTGTTAACAGTTTGACGGAAAGAATGCAACAGTGCAAGCTTTGTGGTAGTGCAGATTTTTATAAGGAAGCAGGATATTTTTTCTGCCAAACCTGTCAAACACAAAACGAGGTATGACAATGTCATTTTCTCTCTCGAAAGGCTACATTTTTAACTATGGTGCTTTGCACAGGATATCAGGGAGGAGGTTCTCGAATTACGAATAGACAATTCAACTAGATTACGAAAAACAAGGATCAGACAGCTGAGATCTCAGGGCTCAGGTAAAATATCATTTTTTAACTCACTAACCAGTGGTTGTTAACATATATTTTAATTTCCAGGTGAGGAGCTTGGATGGACCTCATGGGAGTTGTACAATTTCATTTTAATTGGACTAACAAACGAACTTATAGAACTTGGGGTTCCAGCAGATCTAAAACTAACAGTATTACAATTATGGGCAACATATTTAGGAAAGTTAGAAGTTGCATTCATTTCAACAAAGAGGAAATGTGTGCCAAAATTGGCTAAAAGATACAACAAAAGGGATGCAGAAATTATTTATGGTAAAATACAGTTACAAAAAAGGAAGAGAAAACGTAGAAAGACTGGTAGCAGTACAAATACTTCTATGGTATCTGGTAATCAAAGCGAGGGAAGTTCTATGCGAGAACTTAGCAAAAATAAAGTAAGTAATTTGGATTTTATGTATTTATAGTATGTACAGGCATTATACTATATGTATATATATATGTATTGTTCAAATTTTTCAGAGACTCTTAATAAATGCAGATTACGATAGGTTTCTTCAATCTCAAGCTAGTTCCGAAGGTGATGGCCTTAGTACGTTCACTCAGAGTGCATATAGCGTTCAATCCAGTTCAGTAAAGTCTGCGGACAATGAGGGAAGGTAAGTGTTCCCCAAATTGTTCTTAACAACAATTGTACAATGTTGTATTTTTTCAGAGTACAGTTCAGTTCCCATGCTAAAGAGGAAACAAGGAAAATTAAGAAGCTGTCCAAAAATGTACCTAGGAATAAAAGAGTTAGTTATAAGGCAAAACACATAAGTACTCAGTACAAAATAGGACCCCATGTAATCACACCTATGAGACTGTGGGCGATCATATATCTAGCTCTTAGGATACATAATCAACCCATACAATTAGGAGATATGCTCAGGTATATAATACAAAATATTCACATTATTTTGTTCTTAATTACAGTTTTTTCCGGTTACAGATATGGTAGGGAGGGGCATTTATCTTACTATAAACTGGACCATTTACTGCCACCAGAAGTGTCTTTATCGAAGAGTGAGATAAATTTTTTGACACAAAATGTGGAAATTACTCATAGAGGAATGAGACGTCTTACCGCGGGCATAGCAAAGTTTCTTCATGTTTGGGATGTAACGTGTCCAGATCTTTTGCCTCTGGTTCATAGATACTGTCAAGAGATGGGATTACCAAGTACCTAAAATATTTTCATTAGCTGCATGCTTTTAATGTATAATTTGTTTTTAACGATTTTACATTTTTAGAAGGTATACGGTTGTACACTGAAAGACTGATAGCTCTCACTGCTCCAAAGATGACATTCACCATAGAGAAATCATACATTCCAAATTACGAGGGACGTGCAATGGCATTCATCATCGTTGTACTGAAAACATTGTTTGCACTGGACGATGTAACTGAGTATCAGATTAGCAGGATATCAGAAAAAATCAATAGGTGAGTGAAAAAAAGTGAATGTCTACTTGTCTGTCAGATTATATTTCATGTATCGAACCTCAAAATCCAGAATTATATTATCAGCTCCTTTTGTAAAAAATATTTTCGGTTCTTTTGTACATTTCGTAACAAAATGCAGCTTGAAAGCTATTGTTCTCAATTAGAACCGTATAAACACAACCTGCACTGTGATACATCAATTAATGTAAATAGAAGATTAGGGACCAGGGAATGCAGATGTTACGAGAACAGTTATCCGTGCATAATCGTACACGGAGGTGCAGGAAATTTTAATAATGATATAATCATCGAAAAAATAACAGGTTGTAAAAAAGCTGCCATAAATGGATACAAGAAATTACTACACGGCGAGAGTTCGATAGATGCCGTAGAGGCTGCTCTATGGTGGTTGGAATGCGACGAGTTTTACAATTGTAGTTATGGGTCTGTATTAAACGAAAGAGGTATTATAATCCTAGAACTATAAATTACGCGGTAGCTGCAATGCAACATCAGAAATGTATATTTTACATACCAATGCACTCGATGCAGGACAAGTGCAAATGGATGCAAGCTTGATGGACGGCTTATCGTTTAAGTGTGGATCGGTAGCAGCCGTGTCAGACATAGAGCACCCTATATCGCTTGCAAAATACGTGCTGCACAATTTCCCCAATGCAATTTTTGTGGGTGAAGGAGCCAAGAATTTAGCAAAGTACGCTGGTTTAAATTGGATATCCGACGGGAACATGGTAGCACCGCTGGCACGATTAGAGTCGTCGGAAGAGGATGAAAAAAATGACATAGACAATCTAAGTTTACTAGGAGACGATATGGTAACAAGTAAATAAGTTGCCAATGATATACATACTACTCGTCTACATTTTAAGGAGGGTGGACAAGCGGTTTGGGAGAAACAGCATATTTATTTAGCTACCATTTGTAGACAGTAATGACACCGTCGGTTGCATAGCATACGATGGACGCAGCATTGTTGTTGGCAGTACGACAGGTGGTCTGAACAAAAAATTAGTAGGAAGAGTAGGGGATACTCCGATGTTGGGTTGTGGAGTTTATGCAACTAGAAACGCAGGTTGTTCTGTGTCAGGACACGGAGAGACTCTAATGAAACTGGGATTATCGCGAGCCATCGTGGAGGATATTGAACACGGTTTCACCGGGGAGGAGGCTCTGTATAAACACTTCTCTTTCATGTCCCAGAAATTTGATAAAATCGGTGGCGCGGTTGTGCTCGAATCGAATGGTAGTTGGGCGACTTATTTCACTTCCGAAAAAATGCCATACGCGGTGATAGAGAACGATGTGATTACGTCCGGGGCCAGAATACACGAAGAGAGAAGAGAATTGTACAACGATACCACCCAAAATTGCGGCTGCGAATGTCCTGTTGTAATTAAGTTTGCATTGCGGAGAACAAGAAAGTCTTTGCACGTTTTACGAACGTGTTTATATTTTATGTTACAGCATGGCTATTCCACGGGGCTTGCTGAACGAAAAGTTGTTTAGTTTTCGAGAATGGCAGGGGTATATCGAGGGCAGGAAAACGATTCTAACGCACTCGCATTTTCCGACGAAAATCAAGTATTGTCCAAACACTCACGGCATAGATGATTTGTACATAAAATTTCTGGAATTTATCACTTCCAAAGCGGACAAGAAGGAATCAGAGATTAAGAATTCGAAACACTGTTTGTCGGAGGAGCTCGTGCACGCCATGACCAGATATATTTGTAATTTAAGTTCCAACGACGGCCCACCGAAAGCGATAGACATTTTCCCACCTTCTTTAACTCCGCTTCGTTCATATTTGCAATATTTGTTGGACAATCCTCTGTACGACATACCCGCTGTCTTGACAACTGATTTTTTCCGTACGAAAGTAGGCCACATGACAAAACCTGAATCGTAAGTAGTCTGAGGTGATCGTTACGTCGAGTCACAAATAATTTATTTATCGGAAAGATTCTATAATCTGTTTAATTTTCAGTCTTGTACAATTAACGATGCAGTGCGGCATTAAATTAGATATTATAGACTCGCGTTTGCACTTTATCGACAAGATCGTGCCTCCTTTTGAGCAACCAAGAATGCCGAGTGTAGAAGAAATGAAAGAGCTCGTCGACGTAGAAGACGATACGAAGAACGAGCACGTGGAGAGAAATGAAAACGTGAACGATTACGTGTACAGGAAGATACCGTGTAAAGTGGTGGTTGACGTTCCCAAGGAATTGTATTACAACAGTATTACATCCTCCGTAGAAAATTGTAATGTTAAATCAGAGGATTTTACATTCACGGAAACGCTACCGGATGGTAGACTAGCAATTCCTGACGACAACGGCGACGAAGAGGAGGATGAAGACGCGGATCTACTCCACAGTATTAACAAAAAAGATATAAAATTAGAAAGCAATTTTCTTGGTCGACACAACTTGAGCTTAACTATAGCGGAAAAGGAAGCCATAGAGAAGCCACAGCTTAGTTCGAGGATGCGCTTCAAGAAAGAAAAATTGCAGTTTATGCGAAACCCTAAGGGTCAATTCGTTAAAGGACCTGCCACAATTGTGAAACTTGAAAAACGAAGGGAGGATTCTTTCTCCGAATTAAAAAATTTTAGTTTTAGTAGCTTTGATCAAATAAGTATCACGGATGAGAATTTATTTCTGTCGAACGATATAGATATCAACAATATAGACATAGATAACATAGACATAGACAACGATTTTCTAAAATTGAACGATCCCATAAATCTAAGCGAAATTCCCTTGTTCCGGGACAACAATTTCGTCTCAACGCCAAAAACCGAGAGTAAGCTGAACGTGAACGACACCAATAGCAGACACCAATTTTTTAGACCCTTCAAAGACTATTGGATGTACCATTGCATCTTCAGCCGCGTGAAACCAAAGAATTTCGCAGTATTCGAAAAATCTTTACCACGAAGCTTTCGTTGGCTATTGAACGAGTGCTCACTTGCTGTGGAAATGTCTGTGGAAGATCTTTACGAAGAAGTATGTTTAATAGAATCGTATCTTACTCATATTTCAAAGAGTTCGCTCAATGAAGACAATTGCAGCGACGTGGATTCTGCATCGAAAAATCAATTAAATCTCATTTTGAAGAAGTGGTGACAGGTTGTCATTTCGACGGATAAGGACGACGGTTTTGCAGAATGTAACGCTAACAGTGATAAGTTTTAATGTACAGTACAAAAATATATACAAAGTCATTATTCTCATCTTTCTAAATGACTGCATTAAAAATCTTTCAGTATGTCTCCTCTCTTTCGTTCAAACTCGGCGCTAATTTCAATTAAATTTTGATAAAAATTAACGATCGATAGTTTTCATTGCGTCGTTAAAAATTTTAGTATCAAATGACCTGAGCTCCATACAAAATGTTCGACAATGAATTCTTCTCGATCGTAAAACCTAATTACTCAATTAAGTAATAAAATTTGAATCGATCAATTGCCTGTGCTATGGACATCCTCGTCAAAAATATTCAATAATGAATAGAATCATAAAAATTAATTGCTCGATCGAATAAAAAATTTGAATCGATCAGTCTTCTGTTTCGTGGGCAAGGTAGGGAGCGTGTCGAGTTCTGTAAAACTGCTTTACCGACCGCGGTGGAAGAGTGGTTCGAGTGGCAATAGTGCAGCGATTGACCGATGGTGGGCATGGGGATCGAGCAACTGTTGCACTCTCTTGTAGGGCCTGTCGGCGGTTCCCGGTGTGTGTGTGTTCCTCGTCCCGAGCGAGCCTTGGGCTCGAGGGACGACGCGACGGACCGTTCCGCCAGTAGTAAACACACCAGCTGGCGTGAGGCATTGTCGGATGGCTGTCGTCGTTCCACGATCTCGCCGCCACGGTACGTGGTTCGTGTGTACGATCACGCAGCATTGTGCACAAGTACAACAATCCGGTCGCGTGTGCATTGGCGATCGGTCCTCGAGGAACTCGCACGGGATATTCGTGCATACTTGCGAGTGAAAGACAGTTGATTCCCGTGGTGCCGGAGTGTTGGTCGGCATCGTTGTCGTCCGCGACGTTCCCCGTTATCGAGAGTTTATCCGAAAGTGCACGGCGTTTCTTGCTCTCTCGCGCGTTCGTTCCACTCGACGTCACACCTGCTCTCCCTGTAGTCCTGGCAATCATTCATCGAGAGAGAGCCGCGCTGTCTCCGCTTCCTGCCATCGTAAGTCTATTTCAAATATGTTTTAAATTCACGATGGTATCCGGGCCCGATAAATCTCATTCGATAGTCAACCGTTCAGGTTGCTAGTTATTTCTTTCATTAATGCCCAGTGATACTTCCGGTTGGTTAGTATCTTGTCAGCGTTATTTACCAATGCGACGTAAAGGGGTTGCTATGCAAACATGTAATGGGCGTCGAAGGGACATGTTCGAAACAGGAGATAGACAAGGATTCGAATGGACCCGGACATCGAGTGTTTACGATGTCGTTCGACATTCCAGTATTTCGATATACGATCAGTCCGTGCGACTCAAAACGAGCGCATACGACAGATTTTCGAACCTGGTTTGGTTTACTTAACGGGATGTAGTGCGTGCCCGTAATTCGCGACGTCGCGTCATCCCCTCGGAACTGACTTCGTATTAATCGCGTTACATCGCGAAGCGTCGGATACATCGATCCCACTTTACAGCACGTAAGCACTCGATTGTCATCGTGGTTCGTCTTTCCCGAATTATATTTCGCGAGCGAATCGAACGTTTCGTAGCTTCGTGTTCTTTTTCGCCGGTAGTCATTCTTGAAAGAGCGTAACAGGGAATCTTCTACAAATTTTCTCGATGCCGTTGAAGGAACCTGTTGGTCAACTGTCAAAGCAACCATCCATCAGTCGTATCTAATACAGTTAACCCTTCTATAACGCGATTAATTCTCGCCGCGTTATAAGAAACTTAGAATTAAATTAAACTCGATACAAATCGAATCGCAATTTTTGCTCCGCGTTATAGAAGTTTACTGTATTACGTGTTACACTACGTGTCGATGGACCGTGAAACTTTATGTAAAATTTGTCACAAAAAAGTTTCAGGAAATATGCAGGAATTTTTACCGATTTGCATGCCCTGTGAATGCACAGAGACGCGTAGGCGAGATAGCAGATGCGTCTCGGCTATCGTGTCTGGTCATCGCGGCCCGTTTCTACTTATTGTCGGCAGAAGTGCGCGCGTGGCGGGTCGTTCTTGAAAATGAATTGTTCGCTAGAACTTCGTTTCACCCTTTTCCATTTTATTCTCGGAAAATCGTTCTCCCGATTTCAACAATTAACATATTTGTCCGCGTGCACCGTATGGCGATACTTATCGTTCGATAAATGTTTAACAATGCCGTACCTGTGAAAAGCTATGTGCGATATTGTTACAAAAAAAGAAGAGAGACCCTTAGACCACGGGAGCGGGGTCCACTTAGACCCAACGTATCAATCAGTTTACGGCAGTCAAATGTTGGGGGCAATGAGCAAGATCACTGCATATAGGGGAAATGAATTTAAAAATAGAAAAGGAATCTAAATAGGATGTAGTCAAGAAAAGTCTTGTTTTTAATTTTTAAAGTTTTCATTTAGTAGATTCCGTTTGAAATCCAACCCAATATTATAGTGCAACGTCGAGGAACTTTTCACCCTTAACCGTCCTCAGCCGTGTTCGCGACTTGTCGGAAGCACCTGACGCGGCATCCTCCAAAGGAGACGACTTACAAAATCGTTTCCCTGTTTCCCTCTCAGACGCGTATCGCAGTTTTTCCTGGCCGTGACAACCGACCGCAAAAACGGGCGGCTGTATTTTTCGAGTGGATCCGCGAGGTCGCGTCTAAAGAAGACAATTTCACTTCTTCCTTCGCTCTTCAATCCTACGTTTTACCGCTCTATCGGTGTATAAAGAAACGAACGAGTTTACAACACGGGACAACGTCGAATCAGAGATATTCGAAGCTTCCTGGATTCCGGGGATGGTACAGTTCTTATTGCCCGGGGCTTTCGGATCATAAGTTGCGACGTTCTCGACAAAATTATGGTCGGGCTACGGAAGCTCGTTCGAGAGTTCCGATACTTATAGGCCGAGCCGCGAGAACTCGAATGAAAGAAAGTAATATACAGTGACTCCCACTAATATTCAAACGCTTTTAAAAATCGTATAACTTTGTTAATATCAGACCATACGACTTGGATTTTTTGAAAGAAGTTAGCACAATTGGTTTGCTACGGTAATAAGGTAAGCAGGGAAACAAATGGTAGCGAACGCGCTAAAGCCTGAACATCGAAGGTTTGCTAAAGTATCGCCTAACCCTAATCGACGAGAGTCTCCAGCAACGGAAGAGACGATGCGAAAACAGAATGGAACGACGAAGGGCTTGTCGGCTGCGCATTGAAAAGTATCGTTCCCCGCGTAATGAACCGTTAAACGGTTCGTCGAACCGTTCCCTTCGAAGAGCGATCACGCGTTCCGACGAACATGCATCATCGATTGCACATTGTTAACAAGATGAACGTGGCCGCGGGCCGCGGCGGGCTACTTCGTATTTTTTCCCTACAACCGGCCGCGGCCGGGTTCCTGCGGTTGACCCAAAACAAGAGACGAGCGTCTACTTCGTCTCGGAAACACATAACTTTTCTACTCCCCTAAACTCTTCGGTTTTGCTCGACAGTCAGCAGATAGGTCATTTACTAAACAACTTACATAACAGATTCAATAACCACGGCTTCTGTACAGATCATTATCTATTGTAGTCAACATTCAACATTTCAAATCGTTCATATTTATTTCAGAAGCATACCTCATAACTCCAATTGCGACGCTTTTAAAATTGAACAGATTATTAGCAGACAAACTTTCTACAGCAGTTACCGGAAGCAGGGACCAAATGAACATTATTTTCTTTCTTTTCATTCTTTCAATCTTTCTGCTTTTTAATGGTTACGGGCATACAACATTATTACGTTCATTCTTCGCTAGGATAAATAACGACGCGAGTGTAACCGGTGGTCGATTATGCTTTTCGTATCTATTGTTACGATTAGCGTCTCGAACAGTTCGGCGGGCGTTCTCTTAACAACGCGGCTGGCAATCGGGCGGCCGGAGTCCAGAGATTCGCGAATGAATATTCAGGTAGAAGATTACGCCACGCGAGAGTGTTGGAAAAACAAAAGACAGAAGGGCCGACGCGTTTTATATTTAGTCTGGCGGCACGCGGGTCGATCGTTCCGACGCGTCTTTCGGGAAACAAACAGTTCGTCGCGCGGCGCCCTATTGTTGTGCATCGTCTCTCGTCGTCGGCGATCTTGCCCGGAAAAATATTGGTGGGGACGGTTCTCCGTTAATTGGTGCAGGCAGTTATCGGTGGATCGTACCGGTTAAACGAGCCGACGCGCGATGCATCGAGTCGCCGAATCGTTTACTACGGCATTCGCGTCACGTGCACACCACTTGCAACAATCTTGTTGAGCGACGACACCGAACAATTTGTCCTCGACTTCAACCCCGAAACCACTATAATTGCATCCCCCTCGCGCGAACACCTCGGCCGATTCATCGTTCATTTTTCTCCTCGGCTCGCAGATAGCCAGTGGACTGTAGAGTTTATGCATTTATGACAAGAATGAGACGGTGAGAACTAAATCAGTAAAAACGTTGCATAATGTTAGTTCACATAAATCTATAGAAACAAAAAAATTGCCTGTTTTATTTCTGTCTCTTGTAATGTTATTTCGCCAAAAGATCCGCCAATAAAGACTGCGGATTTTTACAACTGTAACTGGAGCCGAGTAAAAATTCCTTTCTTCGAATAACGTTAACAAGCTGACACCGATGCGTTAATTTTCTTAAAAATTTCGATCTGGCCGCTGCTTTAAATTGCAACTACTCGTTCGTCTGATAAATGCGTAAAATCCGTGTACCAACAGTAGAGATAAGTAGCGATCCAACAAGGAGTCTGCGGGTTCTTCGAAACTTGTAAATCGCGAGGGAAGTGGCACTCGAGTCCGGGGTTATCGAACTTTGGTTTCCATGATTGGGAACGAATTGTTTCGCCGCGTCGTCGCTTCGTGGGAATGATCGCGAGCCTGTTAGCGAAATTTCGAGGGGGAGGGGGGTCGGTTACGAAATATTTATGCCGCGGTTACGGAAACGAGCAGACGCCACTCGAGAGCACAGTGGTACAAGACCTGGCACTCGAATTATCTAGGCCACCGGCTCGCGGAGTAACTGGTATCCAGCGACGACGACGACGACGACGACGTCGACGTCGAGCCTCTTACTTCGCTGACAGAGCGCTGATCCTCGTCTCCCTCTGCCTCTCTGTGCATGTACGTACGTAAGCACTTACGAGCGTCAGCCGAAAAATAAAAGCCACCCACACAGGCACAGGACACGGACGCTCGGCCGTCGTTTCGCGACCGTCTCTCGAACCAACGGGTTAGGTTCTTCTCCACGGTGGCCTGTTTTTTCTTCCGTGTCGGCCCTTTGTTCCGCGACCGGCCTGAAATCGGGTTACTCGAAGATCGACTCGCTACCACGTTCTGAAGGAGGATTGCTCAGCCTCTAACCCCAATCGCGCGGTACCATTTCTTGAGGATGTTCCTCCCACCGATCGGTACGTTATTGATAAAGATGGGAGAGTATAGAGGTGGTCAAGTATATTACAAGAAGGTTCGAATCCGACTGGATAGATTGACTTACGAAAAAAATGTTTGCTGCATTTTTAGGAAAAAATGGTTCCTCAGTTTCCCGCCTGCCAGAGCGTATGAAAATATCTCGGAGGAAAATGGACACAGCTCTGTGAAAGTAGAGTCTTCAAGCTTTAAAATGAGTCCATGCTTGTGGTTGTCCTATTTGTTTTTACGAAATGATCGCAATTGAGATGTCAACAATTTTTCGAGAGTCGGAAATGTGATGTTTAAATACTTAATTAACCAGCCCGTGATCCGGTTCAATACAGGCCGGTTAAGAGACAGGCTATTGTATACTCGTTGAAACATTTTCTTTTCGAGTAGGGATCAATAACCGTGAAACGAAACTTGGTTGTTGAAATTGCATTCATAACTACATATCGATCGCACCCCTAGTTATTGGCCGGTTTTCATTTTCCGAACGTTCCGCAACAGGGCCATACAGACGGGAGACAAGAGAAAGAGAGGAAGAGAGAGAGAGAGAGAGAGAGAGAGAGCAGAAAATGCATTACGCTGTAACACCTCGAATTTCCATCGTTCCCCGCTAAAAGGAAAGTCTCGTGTCCACGTGTCAGCCGGGACACGATGCATCGGAGTAAAGCGCACTCGAGGACCAAGCCTCTCGGCTGCCCGAAAATAGAGTGCGCCCCGTCTATTTCGGGCTGTGTGTGTTGTTTCAAGGTGAAAGGTCTGTTCCTTGCTCCCTTTCCTGGAGCACATACATTCCCCCCACCGCCCATTCGTTTGTCGATCGACAAACAAAGAAAAAGAGAAAAGATCTCGCCGTGTCCGGTCTTTCTCTTTCTCTTTCTCTTTCTCTTTCTCCTGCTCTTGGTCCGCGCCATACCACTGCACTGCAATCTGGGGCAGCTTCCGACCGAAAGCCTGGACACATTTCCGAAGGCAATCACAGTAATTTCAATTTTTTCCAATCCCTTGAATAATTCTCGCCCCCTGGAATCGTCATGGTCATGTATAGTGTTACCTGATCCCGCGAACAGTCGACGTCGATTTATACTCTCTGGAGACAGCCGTGTCCAGGTCGGAAAGTTAGATCCTTCGTCCTCTTTTTCCTCCAGTAAATTCCTTGGTTTAGTTCCCCGACAGAGAGAGAGAGAGAGAGAGTTCAGTGTTAAATAAATTCTATAGCTCGAGAAAGGTCACGGCTTTTCGAAACATGGGATTAACCCTTCGCCGTCCGAACTATTTTCTCTCTTTTAATTTGTAACTCTCACATAATTCAATTACATTCCCATAGGCTTTGCTAGCCTACGGTAGGATAACTGAGAAATACTGAACGCACCGTAAATTAGTAAAATAACTCGAGTTAATATCGAGTCTGACATCAGAAGGTACTAGACGTTGTTTCTTGTCGATCGGAGGGCCGAACTAGAGACTGCAAATAATAAACGATAATTAATGTTGCGAGCGACGGAGGACTCGATGCGTTCCTGAAACTTAGACTATTTTATATTTGCAGGTGAACGGCTATCGGAAATAATAAACGATAATTGAAAGTAATAATTGGCGTGACGAACGACGAAGGGCTGAATCGCAAAGTTCCCCCGTGCAGCGAGGAAAGAGCGAAATAAGAAGGATTACTCAGGAACCTAACGCTTTGTTCCGTTATCGACGTCGCGTCGACGCCGATCGAATTCCCATTAACATTGTAATCCGTTAATGGCGTCTAGGAGCCGGATAGAAACTCGTGAAAGTTCAAAGGTGCGCGAGAGAAACCCGAGAAATCCAAGAGAGAGAGGGGGGGGGGGAGGTACTATCCACAGAGTTCTCTCCGGACGAGCTGTGCGTTTTCCGGTTGCGGAACGTCGACGTTTCTCGATCTGCTCGTTGGCCGGGCTATTCGCAACGTCCTCTTGATACCGAGCAAAGTTGAATCGCGATCGGACAAGTGTACAAAGGCGACCTGGGACCAGACGAGTAGTTATCCAATTGACGGAAATCCACGGAGCCGAGCCGAGCCGCGAATATAATTGCGAGCTCGCGGACGCGATCCTCCGGGATTCCACTGTCGGCCACACTACGTTCCAACGTTCATTCGTTAATCCGCGCCGCCGCGTCCAAGTAGTTGTCTCAACACCCAGAAACTAGTTACCGCGGTTTCTGTGTAGTTTCCAGGCGATTGTTCTCCGCGAAAGTCTCTTTTATTTGGTCGAGATCTTCTCCTCTTCTTCTTCTTCTTCTTCTTCTTTTTCTTCTTCTTCTTCTTGCTGGACTCCGATCGAGAAACTTCCAAACGACACCGACGAGTTTCACAGTTCTCCACCGGCAATTGCTACAACCTCTCCGAACTCGGATTGATAGCGACCTGTGCTCCGGAACTTCGGGAACCGAGAATGATCTTGTTTTTTTTTTTTACGGGAAAAGGACCGCCCTGACGGTTAGCGACCCTCTAAATCTTTGAGCTGATAGTTACGATACTGCGGAAAGGCGGCACGAACCATAGGAAAAGCATAGTTCGAGACACGCGCACCGAGGACGGGTTTGTACGGCGCATTAAGATTTCCTCGAGCGCATCTGCTGCTTCTCTGTTGCTTCTGAATTATCGCGGAGATTCGAACTGACTCGTCATCGGCAGGGAACAATGCCCGCGCGGCGCGGCGCGGTGGCGCGAGGCGCTCGAGATAAGGGTCGCCAAGATGAAACGAATTTACGGGTCGTTGGTACCCGGAGACGCGAGAAATTCTCACGATATTTTCCGTTCACGGCTTGGCGAGCCGCGCAGTCAGCTGAATTTCACTTTAACACCGAATGTAGGGAAACAGTTCATATCCCCGAAAATTTCTTTGCCCGAGCCAACCGTGAAACTGTATCGGTAACGGAAGGTTTTTCTCGATTTTTCTGCTACTGTGGAGCCTCCGTTATCCGAATCTTTGTTATCCGAATTCTTCATCATCCTTGGATCTGTTCGTGCGAAATGGTTGCTGTTCGGTACAAGTAGTTTTACTGCGTTCGTTCTGTCACGAATCTGAGATTTACCTCTCGGGAAAAATTTTGAATGATCCGTTCTTTGGTTGATCGATCAGTTTCGGCGTCGTTTCGTGCGCGCGATGCGATTAACTCGTGCCTTTCTTAAATAATGGAGCCCAGCCCATCGGTGTCGGCGCCAAGGATCTTCGATCCGTTTGCACGGGACGACGCAACGCGCCGTGTCTATCGGTTAGCTAGAAGCAGGGGCGGAGACGGTTCTTCCTGAAGGGAATATCGGAGATGCGATCGCTAATGCGAGAGGCCAATCATAATGGAATTTGTCGTGGGTTCGACGGGACTTCCGACCGGTCGGATATGAGTTAAGTTAGAACACGGTGTTGCTGTGGTAGGGCCGTTCGCAACGGGATCCTTTTCAGCCCAGGTTTCCAAAGGCTCGATCCAGTAACTTCGAGACGGATGGCAACTCGGAACGATTCCCCGTGCCTTTGTTAGGAAGTGATGTGGGTGGCCAGCTCCGTTCGGTCGCGGGAGTTACATACACGAAGAATCGAAAGTGCTCTTCCTCTCTCCGACGCCAAATTTGGTCAACCACGGCGATCCCTTCGGCGTACACGAGCATCGGAAGCCAGCTGATCGGTGGAAACCAGCCGGAAGGTGTGCGCGTTCAGTTCGGTCACGTATTTCCGCGCGACACTATGCACGGAATAAAAAGTCGTGTAACTAATGTAAGTTTGGCCGGGCAAATCGGTGACTACACATCGTTTCTATTCGGACTCGGTCGTAGAAGCGTTTCTCGAGAAAAACTGGCACAGTCTCGATCCGGATCTCGAGTTCGGTGCTCGGTATCGACCGTGCCCAGGTCCTTGGTCTCCAATTGATTCTCTCGATCGTGTCGCCTCTAAATCGCTCGTCGACCTTGCGATCGTTCCTCGAAGACGTCGTTAATCGTAACCCTAGAATCGTAGCACGTGCCTGGCAGACGCGATCGTACGAATCGCGGCCTCGCGAATTCAAGGCAACGCACACAATAAAAAAAGAAAGTTTCTAATCAAATTAGCCAACTTTGACAATGTAGTTATTGGTGTAACATTGAACTATCGTGCACATCCTTCAACTTCTGGGAGGCTCAACTTCACTGGAATGCTGGGTTCCTCTGGTTCATTTAACGTCTCAAAATTTGAGGGTCACACGTCTGTGTTAAATCACTTCACCTCGTAATCTTTTCAGAACCCTTCAGGGACGACGTCAGTACACCGTACTGACTCTGAAACATGTTTCAAAATTGATTACGCGTGGTTAGACTATTAGACGCGATGTGCTTTCATCATTACTGTACTGCGGATCTTTATGCAAAATAAAAAATCTTTCTCTTCTTAATAGCCTTCATAGGTTACAACCGATACAAGAACAGTTGTAAATTATTCTAATGCTTATACTGTTTCTCCTATCTATTTTTATCGAAAGCACAAAAACCGCAGTCTAATGCTTGCCAATGTTTTCGAATTATGAGATAGCTATAGAAAATATGAAGAAGTCAACATCAGCAACATCGTACAATCGTACAAAAAGAGATCAACACTCGAGCGTCGTCCCTGAAGGATTAAACTATCGCATAAAATATGATTAGTACGTTCATGGTACACGGCGTAGTATTTTGTTTGGGCCCGGGGTAGTAAAATTGAATTTTTCAAGAGAGTTTAAATCCGGAATGGTCCGCGGGGGACGCGATGCGCAGAAAGACAATGGATTCCCACGGGCGGTCTGCGTTCGTCGGTGGAAGATACGGCCGGTAACAATGAGGCTGCGTGAAATGGGAAGAAGATATTCCAATTTTTCGGGCGGCGTATTAAGCTTCGTCTGGCTCGGCAATAACTGTCTGCGTCGAGTCGAGTCGAGTCGAGTCGAGTCGAGTCGCGCCGAGCCGAGCCGGCTCCGCTCGGTTGTTTTTATTTCCGCGCGAGGATCGGCGGTCACGCGAGATTTGAACAAAAGAGGCCCCCGTCGAGATCAATAAGGAGAGAAACGAGAGAAACGTCAGCGAAGACCAGACAACTGGGAACTGCGACGCAACGATGTGCGCTCCATTCCCCTCTGCGCGATTTAATTAGGCGCGAGCCCCGATTCGTCGACGGACATTTTCATAAACCTTTCGCTTCCTGTTCGCCCCTGATAAGCATTCGGAAGTGGCTCTCGATGATTGCGTCGGCGGCTGCCCGTGAGTTGCTCCATTAGGCGACAACCTGTGCGCCTCCAGCTGGACTATCCTATTAGCTACCGGTGCTCGGCGAAGCTTGTTAGAAAGATGCCTTCATTCCTCAATGTTTCAAACGCGATAGGAAATCTTGAGGAAGTGTTTCGGACTGTGTCGAGTACCGATTCAATTCGGAGGAATCGAAGATTTTTCTCTGGTTACGTAGAGGGCAACGGTGCCACGCCTATTAAGCGCAAACCACGGGCACTCCACGCCTACTCCACGCAGAGGGAATTTAATGGATGTTCCTTCGATGGAACTCTCGCGAGATTCAGAGGTACAGCTTCTTCTAGACCAATCTAGACCTAGACACA
>CM052118.1:7921065-7935670 GCA_028454245.1 Halictus quadricinctus | reverse complement strand
TCCTGCCCCTAATTTCGCCCGTATTGTCATACTAGAAGCAGGGGACAGGAATAGAATAGAAAGTCAGAAGGAAAACGCATAAGAGATGCAAGGGCGTGGCGTGGCGGCGGCATAGTCCGCAATACTATGAGCGTTCCGCAAATTTCTTCGCCGGGAACTTGGTGTATCTTCCTCGGAACAGTTTAATGGTCCTTCCGGTGGATCGATCCGGTCGCGTTGCTACAGGACAAGCCCTCGCGAGCGAATCAATTGACCCTTGCTCGTGTCAAGGTGATGTCGCAAATCGTTCCTCTTGTTAACAAATTCCTCAAGAACCGAAAAAATATTGTGAATTCTCTCTCGGAATTAATTACCCAACGTTTCGTAAGCGTTGCAACTGGCTTCGTCAATTCTCTGGCGCTATGTTATGAAACGCTTTCAATTGCTCGGCTGAAAAATGAAGAAAAATTGAAAAGATGAGCAGCCCAGTATCCTTGTCGATGTTAGGGCGTTTTAGCGTTTTAGGGTTCGCTTCAGATCCTTGGACTCCTTGGACGAAGACTTTCGTCTTCGATCGAGGTTCCCAGACCGGCATTGTGTGCAGGGCTCGCCTGCTATCCCGCTGGAAGATCAGCGGACGTGGCCGTTTCCACGGTGAACAATGAGAGCTAATCCGGTATGCGGGGCAGCAGGAAAATCGAGGGAAACTAGCAGCGTTCAAAGAAGCAGATACTTTTACTAGCACGCTTTGAACGCCGGAAACGGCCGGTTGCGAACAATGCACTCGTACCGATACACTCGCTGCTAAAATTCGACGTGTACACGATTAGTACAGTCTCCTCGCTTAATGGACTCGTTTTTCCCTGGCAGTTCCTCTCGGGTATCAGTTCTGGAACCGCTCCAAACCCCTTTCGCCATTTCGATTCTCGGATCGCAGCTTTTCTAATAATCGAGAGGCGGTTCCGTGCCGGTTGAAGTAGAAACGGTGAGTCATGGTCAGACGAGGCTAGACTCCTCGATAGCGGACATTAAGATTCCGTTTGTTCTCTTATTTGTAAGACATTGATTTATTTCTGTATTACAACCTTTGTGTGCCGGATCGGACAGTGAGCTTGTGCGTTTCTTAAGTGTTTCAAGTTGTTCGATTTGTCTGCGCGACGCATTATTTTACAGCTCTTTAAACGCCATTTAGCGTGTTGAAACAATAGTTATTTACTCAAATGGAGTCGTAGAAAATTGGACGACTTCGGCCGACGTCTTCGCTTTTAACCTCGCAGTGCTCCAACTGCTTTTCGACATAACAGCGATTTCGATATAACTAGACTGCGGATCTTGCTGCAAATTGAAAATTTTTACGCGTTGAAAATAGCGTATCTTTATCGTTCAATTATCTCGATTTTTCTCCCGTTTCAAATTGCACCAACCCATCCTTATTATAAGTCAGCAGTCCAATGACTAATTTTGATCGGTACAAGAATTATTATGTTAGTACATGGAAGGACGCAGTAACTTATGGCTCACCCGAATTCCCGTGATCGCGACGCAACAGAGGTCTTAACCGCGATTTCGGCACCGTTTCCGGTCTCGTCGGCTTCCGGAAAAATCTACGGAGAGAGGAATCGAGAGTAGAAGAGAGAGAAAGAGAGAGAGAGAGAGTGTGTGTATGTTGCCTCTGGAAAACCTACAAAAACGCACGCCCAGCGGTCGTACGGATTCATCGGGATGGCCTACTGGTACGCTTTTACGATCCCTTTAACATTGAGTGTTGACCCACTAATCCAGAAGAGGACGTTTATGTCTGTCGGCCTCCGGGCGCTCGATCCCCCTCCCCCACCCTCGTTATTTTTTAATACGGTGCACGTTGGTTGCGCGGAACCAACCATCCCGTCGTGTTCTCCGTTATTAAAAAAAAAAAAAAGAAAAAAATAACGAATATCGGCGAAACGTTCAGCCACAGGTCGGATCATTCTCTTCGGAGAAGCATCTTCCGTTGTATGCGATGAGACTCGTGCAAGACGATCGAACTGAGGATGTACTACATTAGAAAGATTATCGAAACGGTTTCGTACTATGATCACTGCTTAATTGATATACAGAACGTTTCGTTTAACTTTGAACACCTCAAATGTCTCACGTAATGTTGACAATAGAAAACAGTATCAGAGAAAAACATGATACGGTTCCGGGGAGAAATATTGAGGTAGGTAACCAAATTTTCTCGAAGTCAGACTTTGCAATATTTCAAGGTTTTCAATGTTTCCGAAACAAAACTAAGATACTTTTATCGGTGTCACGTAACTGGCAACGACCAATAACATCGTGACCATCGTGTAGCCTTCGCTGGATGAAGTTCGAGAGGAAAATCGGTGAAGAAAATGTCTTCTATAGCAAATGCTCGAATGTCCGTTAGCTTCTATATTGTTGCAGACGATAAGGGAACGGTGATAAATTTAACTGATTCGGTTGATTTTTCTTTAGTACGTTTCTCGTTCGATTCTTTACGGAGATTTTGATCGCGAGGCAGTTTCTCGGAGGAATTGCGGGGGCGGACAGATCGATCTACGCCGGTTGAATCCGGCGCACGACGAGTATGCGTGGCGGAGCGGTATTCCCGGGTTTAATAAATGAGAATTACTGGCGAGCCGACGCGCGACGCAACTCTCCGGGAAAAGATTGCGTCCCCCGTGAGTGCCAGCCTTCGTCTTCTCGGGGCTGACCCTTTTCCAAGGTCGGGGAACGTGTGCGGGTGACACACGCGCGAGCCGGGAATAATGATACCGGCGCGGTGTCTGGCAACCTGCTCGACATCGTAATAAAGACAAGCAAGTATGCGCGCTGCCGCGTCGCTAAAAACCTGAAAACCTGCTGCGTTAGACACGTCTCGCGCGAGATATTCTCGGGTTACTTTGATACTGAAATGGGAGCCAATGGAAACTTACTATCGTCGGGTCTACAAGCTGGAAGCTCGAAAAACATAGACAAACGAATATCCATATAAAAACGAAGCGCACGTTCCCGGATTAGTACGCTCTTCAAATTGAGGACAAATATTAAAATGTAAAGACTGGTTAATAATAATGTATTCGTAATTACACAATTTAAATCACCCCTGGTTGTATCCAGCTTGTTACATAAATCAATAGTACGGTGGAATTGATATTGTAAATTCATGTCGCACTGTTCTCTTTTTCTTACGCACGTTACACAGCCAAATTCATATTCACATTTGTACGCACACTATTTCTTACAAAAGACATTACAGAAATATATAAAAATACTCTGGGGACCAGGTGCTATTGAATAGCAGTCCCCTGACGCGTCTGGCCATGTCTGGCTAATTCCACTTTCTCGCGAATGCTCTATTATCCCCTATACGAACTTCCACATTGATTTTCTAAAAAACGGAGCCCCAATTTAAAAAAAATATTACTCCAAATTTTCAACTTATTTCTTCATGTACCTCCTTTCAGATTGTTCTAAGAAGCAACCTCCCTTTACACTTCCGGATCAGTTTTTGAGAGGTTCGTTACCTTCTGGCTACGAAACGCGTGAATACCGGTCCTTCCATCGACTGGATAAAACAAGAGTTTCGCAACGATTAATTGATGCCCGCGCGACCGTGAGCAAGGTAATTACAGCGGGTCGCAATTAACAATCGCGGGGAGTGACTCGAGATCGAGTTAACAGTTACGTTTCAATGGTGATTATTAACGCGTAACCGGATTACGTTTCTCTCGAGTACGAAGCTTGCGCGTAACTCGCGAACGTGAATCGTGAAAGACGACTGTGAACGGAGCTCGTCAATTTCCGGTACGAATTAATATCGACGGTACACGTCTACGCACTTCCCGCCTACGTTTTATGATGGACGTACAAGTAACGCGCATATTGTATACTTCAACAGCTTCAATGTAAATCAATCGTGAGATTCGTGGACGGTGATATCGACGAAGTATAAATGTACTCCTGATCTAGAATTATGATCTAGGCATCTAGACTGACGTAGAAAATTTGAGGGACGCCTTATGTTTTATTTCAGTGGTCCTGGTATTAATTAGTGGCTGGTAGACTGCACATTTTCATGCGAAATAAAAATTGTATTGACTGCAAAAACGTGGTTCTAATATTTTTAATTTAAAATTATTAAGATTCCAAGGATGCATACGTGAGTTATTTAGCAAATTTATTTCTTTGGTTATATATTATTTCAAAAATATTGCCAAAAATGTGGGTAGCACGTTCCTGTTATTTCTATAAAGTAATGCGAAATAGTCACTATCAGTGCTCCGTAAACCTAGTGTTAATAATTTTGTTGACTTGAAAACAGTGCAACGGTATTTTGAAATTGTTCAAATTCTTTTACTGATTTGATCCACACATTTTTGTTATAACTATGACGGGATATTGACTGGTGATTCGATTAGAAAAATCCTCCGAAAAATACTGAACAGTAACGAGCTGGAAGCACTAACCAGAAAGTTGGTTACGGTGCGCGATTCTTCTCGACGGAATGAGAAACGAGAGACAGACAGACAGACAGAGAGAGAGAGAGAGGGAAACGGGGATTTGTAGAAAGAAAAAGTGGTAACGTTCCGCACTGTGACAGTGGGGCTCGGCTTGTATCAGAGAGCCAGGAAGAAAGAAAGTGTGCGTTCGCGGAGCAAAAACGTTGATCGGACTCTTGACGGGATCAAGCTCTCGTCACGGGCAATAATTAAAGTGGCACGGCGAAAGGTTAAACCGCGTGCATGCGCGATTATTGATCGTGACGGGTTCACCGTCGATGAGAAAACCGGGAATTCGTTTTGCGTCACGGTCGAATGGCTGTGCAGGCGGTGGCGCGAAGGTTCGAGTGCCTTTTGTGATGATCGCTTTGATCCTCGGGAAGCACATCGGCGCGCACATACCGGTTTCGTGCCGTTTATCGTGCTCGGCGACGCGAAGTGAGGCGAGGCAGGGCGAGGCAAGGCGACGAATTCTGCCGCGGCACGCGCGGCAAACGTGATCGCAAGTAGAAAAGTCTCATTAACGTCGAGCGAACTCGCCCAGACCTACTCGAAAGATCTCCGAAGCGTTTTCGGATCGCTACGCGCCGCGACACGACCGCACGGATTACAGACTTTCGAACAGAGTCCCTCTCGTCAGAGCTGTCGTCGCCCCCATTCTTTCCCGGCGCGGATTTTTAATCAAGATATAAAACGAGGAGGGAGGGAGAGACACGCGTGCCCGACCTCGGGCGAGAAATGTCTTTTCCCTCCGGTGATCATCCCGCAATTACTTAATCCGTAACTAGTCTTCTGTCGCGTGTCGCGACGCTCGCCAAGAAAAATTTCATTCTGCTTGTCACGTTCCCAACGCGCGAGAAGAGCTGCCGAATCCTCAGCCAATTTGGACCTGACTATAAAACTGAAGACTACAAAGTTCACAGTGAATTAGTACCGCTAATAATACCAGAATAATCGGAGACCTCGGTACAAAAGCTCAGCGAGTCTATTTATCCCTGAAATTGTACTCGTTCAAGTTTTGCATATTTTTATACACACATCCCTGATTGATTGGTGCAAGGATTCCACAATTTTCAAAGCGAGGTCTCGCCTGGTTTGCCTTTCATTTGGATAAAGTGACTTACCAAAATGGGATGGTTGTAAAAATGAGTGGGCGAAATGCAAAACAATTTTAGCAGCTCTTTGAGAATCTCTTTTACGTAACATTCGTTGCCGTAACGAGCCCGGCGTCGCCGTTCGACGACGTCTGTCCGGAAGGGCTAATTGTCACGCAATTAGGGGAGCCCTGCTCGCGTGCTCTCGAGGGCTGTCCATTTAACTCAAACGCGAAGCATCGACGATTATCTTGCGGACGGCGCGCTTCCTCGTTTTATTGTCAGTCTTCTTGGAGATTCTCGTGCAATTAGAGTACGGCGATGAAAGCTGTGTCGTCTTCAAGGCGAAGGCTTTCATTGTAGAAGATTAGAACGTATTCCTTCTAGCATCGCGGAGGAGATTCCCGTTCTGCGGACTAAGGAACGCAGAATATTTTCCAGCGGAGAATCCACGAATGCAGCGACTCGTATCGACGGCGAGGGGTGTCGAAGACTGTCTCGATTCGATCGTTACCGTCCGCGTGGCCCAACCACCCTGAACCACCGAGTACGTTGAACTCGAAGGAGACGCTGCGTGCTCCCGTCTCGCACGCAAAAGGAATTTTCGGGCTTGAGGAGTGCTCGGAAAATCCTCTGGCCAGACGCCAGCGACCTCCAGCCACCGGTGTGCTGAGCTCGGTGCCGGTTCAACAGACTGCCGTCAGTCTGTAGCCACCCCTCTTCCCGAATCCATAGTCGCGAGACTGTCCTCGGGACACGTTGTCATCGAATTTTCCCTTATCCGACCTTCCTCGGACATCCCTCGCCCACGCACTAAAAATTCCGAGCTCGTATAATTTATGAGCGAATCTTACCTCCCTCGAAGATTAATCGCTGTTAGCCAGCCTGTAAGGCCAACGAACAGACGTTCCCCGCTGGTAATTTACAAATAAATTATCCCCTTCGTTCTTTGGGGCAACGAATAACGTTCGCAGGCGCGGTGGTTGGTTTACATTGGGAAAATTAAGGGAAAGGAAGCGCAACGTCTCGAATTTGCCGTTCGCTTTAATCGTTGAGGCTTTAAACGCCGTGCGATTCGGAACTCTCGATTCCTGCGGATAACATAGCAATCGTTATCGACTGCACCGAGACACAGGAAGCCAAATGGAAATTTCTTCGCCCCTTTAACCATTTCAACGATTCCCCGGCTCAGAGATTTGGGAATTTCAAATGGATCAAATCTTCCGTTGAGTGATCGAGCACTGGGTCAATAGCAGAAGCAGAGTTTGACATGGTAATTCGTAAAAGTTTTTTTTGTTAAAGTCTCGTCCCCCTAGCGGCCGGATCGAACGATTTCCAACCCCCATCATCCAGGTACACCGTTTCCCCGTTGAAACGGTACAAAGATGTTTGCAGCCGCGGCGTCGCGATTCCTGAGAGACGAGGGGAGGATCGTTTAACGTGAGAATTTGATCCGCGCCGCTAGCAAATTGCATTCGGTGACCTAGAGCGCGTTTAAATTGCGAGATTAACCGGCAGTAGTGATTAGCGGTAAAGATTTAACCTTGCTCCATTCCTGAAGGCACATTAATTCCGTCGCGTTCGTTTCAGTGCGCGGAGAACGACTCCGGAGCCGATCGAGCCGGCCCGCAAATCGTTCGACGAACCCTTTCGGGGCAGGTGTTGATCCGTCAAGGTGCGAAATTTCTCTCGTCTCCTGTACTCCTTACCCGAAACAATCCTACTTTTACGCAATTCTGTGGAAAAGAATTTTAGAGGGTTGATCTTCCGAAAGAGCAGCAGCGTAGAATCGCGTTGGATGATTGGCGAGTGAGCAATTGGTCCCGGAATGGATCGTCGTTTTGATGATTGTTTCGCGAGACGCAACTGGTAGCCTCATTAACGAGGAATCCTCCCGGTGAAAAACAAAGGTATTAACGGTCGGGGTCTGCGTGCACGCGCGTCATCGTGCCGAACGATCAGCTTTATCACAGCGACCACGTGAACAAACTGGCCCGAAGTCTCGCGCGAGCATGAGCGCGGCAAATATGTTACGCAGTTAGAGGCGATGCCACCAATAGCCTGGCCGCTTACACCAGCTCCGCGAAACGTAATCCGATTACGACGTAATTTATGCGAACGATACGTGTGTCGCGTTCGGCCGCCGGCACACGCGACTATCCTGGATTACTCTCGGTGCAGCAACGACAGAGGGATAGCAGCAGAGGCAGAGGCCGCACACGGGTCTTTTGTTATTCGCGAGCGTGTCACGTACCGTGCCACGAGCGTCGGTCTTTCGATGATCAAACAACGCGAATTCGAAACGCTTTCATTATCATCCTCTCTCGAACACGCGTCGCGTCCTGCTGCTGCTGCTGCCGATCACGAGCCGCGAGAACGCTGTTTACACGCCGGCAGATAAAGCGGCCGCTACTTCGCTGCGAATGCACCGCACTGAAACGTTGATACTCTCTCCGCTGCGTGGCAATTTCACCCCTCGGCCACTAATTTTACACGACGAACCGCGATTAACGCGATTGCCCGCAAATCGGCGTTAACGGCGACGCGGGTTGCTCTCTACTCCTTGTTTAAAAGCTACATCCGCGATGATCAAGCTGTCCTCGTTCGGCTAGAAAGCAACTCTGCGTCGTCCAGTAGTTAATTTTCAGCGGAAGATTCCTACGAATCCCAAAAATCGGAGAAAACTACTAAAAAGGAACTTCGTCCTCGGATAAAAATCTATGTTGGCATTAAAAGAGAATTCCTCGAAGATCCACCTGCCTGATTTGTTTCTGAAAACTTTTCAAGATAAGCAGCAAGTGCAACACAAAATTGTACGGAGCAGAACCTCCACTAACAATCGCCGATCAGCAAGAACCATCGCCTCTAATTGAAAAGCTCGATGCAGATATTCAAATGCGGGGTTACATCGTGGCATCCATTAGGCAACAATCTCCTGCCCGACACTGGCTGTCATCGTTCACGATGATGTCGCGAATCGATGACTGGGATTAACCGAATTTCAATTTCCACCGATGTGACGGACGGCTCGATCGCGTCAATCGATTCCGATGGATTAAATAGATCGCGGGACGCCTGATGCACGGAGCTCCGATAATCCGGCCAGGATTGCGTCGAGGCTATCGCTCATCCGAGGCCAGGTGGATCGGCCTCCGCTCACGTGCATCGGAGCTGATATATATATCTCTCTCTCCCTGTCTTTTTCTGTCTTTTCAACGTTCTTTCGGACAAGGCCGCGATTTGCGATTCAAATCCTCCGCCGCGGCTGTTTATTCGGCGCATTCTTTGCCTTCCTCTTTAACGCCCGTACATCTGACGACCACGCACCTTGGATGCGATGGCAGCGATCGCGGCGAACCGGCACAATGCCCGTAAACACCGGTCGCTCGCAAATGAAACTGTAAATATTCGAGGATGACGCGAGACCCGTGACTCACCGATCGATCCGACGTTTCACCGCTTCCTCGCCCCTCGACCAGTTTTCGATCATGACCGTGTGGACACTGTCTATGTTGATAGCGATAATCACCTGGAAACGGCTGGGACCGTCGACGAATCTTACAAATTGTAACGAGGAACACGAACGACGAGCTAAAACTATAATTCATAATCAATTAGTACCGTTGATAATATTGCAGGTATTCTTCTTTCTCAAGATACACTGTGGCAGCTTTAAATTACATAGGAGTGAGCCTAAATTAGGCTACTCCACACTGAACCTACCACTGTCGGTCAAATGACCGGTTTCAGATTTTTAATTCTACAACTAGTAAACTTGTAGCTGCTTCGATTGGAAATCATTTCTACACGCTTCTTTATTCAGGCACATATTAGACTGCGGATGTTTATGCCAAATTAAAACCGTCTGCATCGATTGCACAAAGCAGTAGACATACCGAAACTTCTTTCAATCAATTATCTTTATTATGGAAGGTCGAATCACAGCCCCTCCGAGCGGCAACCGGGCAATGGAACCGAACCGTGCATAGGCGTCGACGCAGCGAGCGGGATCTTTGAACCCGTGCGTGTTTCGCGTTGCCCTTCTACCGTGCGTCAGCTACCTGTTGCCCCCTTTTCAACCTTTCTCCCGGTCCTCCGGCGATATTTATGCATTTGCACGTCGAACAACCGTCTCCGGGGGTGCACACCCCCACACCCTGTTCGCGAACGCGAACGCATTCATGCGCGTTATTCGAGCACCGCTTTCACGGCTGCGATATCGTGCTTGAAAAAGATGAAAAGAGACCATGGACCTTCAGCCCTCGGGTACAGGACGATTCAAAGATCATGGCAACGCACCTGTTCCTCGTACAATTGCACCGAACCGCTTGTAATCAAAACAAGTAATCGATATTGCGAAATTGAGACGACATTACTTATTAGGGAATGACGTGCTCGGTTAAATTTACATCGGTTCGGGAGCTAGTAAATTCTCGCGAAGCAGAACGTCACTCCTGTCTCCTTTCTTTACATTGTATTTTTTCTTGATCCGTATCTACTCGAGATAGCTTCGTCAAGCTCTCGAAGCACTGACAAGTGAAGCGTGGGACAGGAGCGGGGCTGACACGTGCAAAATTTAACGAAGCGATTTCCATAGTTAGCGCGAAACTGCAACGATGCAACCACCAGTATCTTCGGAGCAGCTTGTACACGTTTTTGCGTGTTCTTGAGGCTGCTCGCAATGAGGATTTTCACGGGAGATCCAACAGGTGGAAGCGTTTGAACCACGGGGGAAATCTTCGCGATTAAAACGCAGCTTCGCAAGGGGGGGGGGCGTGGGGTGTCCCATAATCCCTGTAAGGGGCGTTACCGTCACGAACTGATCGAGCACGCGCGATCATTTGATTGTGTTCCAGTGTCGTCGAATCGAAGGTGGAGGCTCCGGTCGGGAACGGTTACGAGGTTAACAGGTGGAGAATAATTGAAGTTCCCGAGATACCACCACGCGTCACGCAGGGGTGGTGGGTCTATGGGGGGCACCGCCCCAGCGGCCCCCCGGCTCCAGTCCAAACGGAAGCTGCCGGAACGGTGCCATCCTGGCAAGGTCCAAGACCGCCCCGCTTCCGGTACCACCGTCCAAACGGATGAAGAGCCCTTCCAACATCATGAGGCAGTCCAGCCTCACCAAGCTTGGCTCCATGATCAATACCGCCGTGAACAAGAGAGTCGGTGAGTTCTATTTTCCTTTCTTCTTTCTTCTCACCCTTCTTTCAACCCCTCCTCCGACACCCCCTTCCCGTTCTTCCATGTACCGCCATTTTCTTCCGCGAGTCTCTTGACACGATTTATTAGCCTTCGAACGACCGACAGCCAACGCGAGTACCCCTCGAATAGTTAAGAATGTTATTTATCGTCGACAACGTCTGCCAGTCCGACGGCTGACGTCGTTTGCATGAAACGTTTAACAAATTTTAATTCGTTGACGAATCGTCTGTAACTTTATTTTTACCTGCGGTACTCTGCACACCGAGTCGTCAAAGTCCATCCATCTTGTCTTACGTCTTTTTGTTTCATTCCAAAACATTCTTGAATACTCTTCCGTGTGTTTTTACGATAACATCCTATTATTTCTATGACTACCTATAACTTACATCTTCCTAAGCGACGCAGAAGTTAAAGAAACATATGGAAAGAACGACAGATTAATGCTTAATGCTTTGAGTGCCGTGGCTTCCAGAAATCTGAGGCGGAATTATTTGTCTGGATTCACAAATGAATTATTGCGCTAATATATCGAGTGTAGCCAAATTTGTTTAGCATCTGCTAAATGCAAGAAGGTTGTAAGAGTACTTTTACCCGTCATAAATCCTAACATTTCAATATTTATTTCGTTCAATAAATTTCTCTGATTTTATGGAATTTTTAAGGCTGACAGGCGGCTGGTATTCGAAGTGTTAAAAACTCGTAACCGATTGTCAAATAAACATTTAGATTTGTTGACGCGTTCGATATCTGGAAAGTCAAAACAATTGCGTCTCCTTCTATTTGAAAAAGGAAGTCATTCTCCTCCGGCTCGTTGCATCATTTAGCCACAAATTGAAAGACCGTTCGGCTTGTGCAAATGTTATCACAGATGAGAAAGCATTTGCGGATGATTTATTTGTCATTGTTATTTTCAAGTAAAGATTGCCCGAGAGCCCGGTATCGTGCAACAATCTCTGCTCGGGCAAATATATTATTTGTAACGCAAACAAACGGTTATCTGACGCGGATAAGTCTCAAGGCTTCTCGGTGTTCTAATCCCCCGTCCAGAAATCCTTGACTCGCATGAACGGCAGCGGAGTTCGAGACTCGCGCGCAAAATTCGGTGGCGCCCGGGAGTTCGCTGCGCCGCGCGCCGTGTACACGCGTGTCGAACCGGTTGCCTGTTCGCAGGGGCGGCCGCGCTCTTCGCATTCTACACTTACACATGCACATGCATCAGCTGAAACATTTTACGACGCGCGTAACGAGTTGCAAATTAAACGTCGTTGGATAACAGGTCTCGAGCGTTCAAATCGGGTGTTGTAAATGTTTTTTCTTCGAAGCGTCTCGGTCTAAGGTCCCCTCGATATCGATCTCCGGCGACCGACGATCCTCTACCGATGGGATCGAGCAGATCTACAGAATGTTCCATCGTGCGTGTCTCACATATAAAAGATACTACGATTCTGCAATCACTACAAAATATTTTAAGTCTCTATGGTTTATGGAATTTATTTTGAACAATCTACTGAGTCTATCTTTTTAAAATTATAGAGACGTTTTACTGCGCTATTAAGGTACCTGAACACATTTTTGTTCATCAGATGGACTACTGTTTTGAGACAGAAGAATGTAAAAACTCGTGTATGCGTCGTCTCATTGCGAAACTGCTTATGAATATTGCACGGTCGAGTTGAAGTTTGCATGGAGAATGAGAGAAACTAATATGCACCTGTAACATCCTGTAAAATTTGTTTTGCTCGGTTCTGCGGGTTCGCTAATATCGAGGACATCGCTATCGGCAAAGGGGGCCGCGGATCGTTCGCGGTTAGGCGATCAGTTGGTAAACTCGCGGGGACCCGGTGTCACGTGCCAGCAAGAGTATGTTGTCGTAGCCGTTTATCGACGAGAAACGGTTCCCGAGTATCGTGATCTATCAGGATGAGTTTGAGGAGCCGTATCAAGTGCCGAAGACACAGCATCGCGAATCTGGACGACACTATAATCGAAGGGAGCAGTAATATTCACGTCGTGGAAGGTAGTGAGTAATAGACGAATGTTGTGCCATGAACGGGCCCCCACATTTTATGGTAGATCCTCCCATAGACAACACGGTAATAGCCTAGTGTATCAAACGGATGCAGCGTTAAGTATATTTTAAGTATTTCGAAACTGAGGCCGACCGACAGTTACGCTTGACCGAAAGAAACGATCAAAATGACTTGTTTTGTTTGTCTCCACTGACTCGACTCGTTGGACTGATTGTAATTGTGTGTTCCGAAGTAAAGGTTTCAGCTGGGAGCTCCAAGTCAATACAAAAATATATGCTAAACGTTAGATATAACCGGTGGTGATTCTACATGCAAAAGCAAGTCGATAAATCGAATAACATCGAATTTGAAAATTCATGACCTACCGGTTCTACTTTATGTAAATACGCGAACGCGGCGAATTTTCAAACTAATTTTCCTGAAAACGAAAGCATCATCCTTTCTTTTCAACTCGTTTCTACATTACGCCTTGTGCAGTATCGAATATATTTTTGCAAATATCTGTAAAAACCAAGGTCGACCGATACGTACGCGTCTGAGAAAAGTATGTTCAGGATATTGACCTTGACAACGTAATCGAAGGTCCTAGAAATCGGTGGTGTGTATAGAATCTGAAAAATTGTGGAATAATCGTCGTGTTAACAGTTATTTCGGGGATCGTTTCAAGCCCCAAAAGGTTCGTTATCGATCGGCTGTGCTTGACTGGCGCACGGCTGCGTTTCCACGGGTCGGAGACACTTCTTGAGGGGCTTCGTCGATGCCGGACCCGCGTTGCGATCCGATCGATTCACCACGGACAAGCCAGGAATCCAAGGCACGCGAGTTCCGAATTCGAGGCGCTTTTTCGCGTTCGGACGCCGAGTTACCTCTATTATTCAGAGGTAACGATCCGGGAACCTGGCAGACTCGCCTCTGCCGTAAAAAGAAACCCTCCCCTCCGACGATCAACGCCGCTGTCCGACGAATTCAAACTTTCCGGAACCATCCAGCAGACCCTTGCACCCGTACGTCAATGTTTGTCAACGTTTCAAGATCCATGTATCCATCATCTTGTTACCCTGTCCGTGCCGCGCAGCTAAATCGATTCGAATTTATCACTAGACTAGATTTATCGCGATAAGTGCAATTTAAAAAATATAATAATAAAGTTTCTATTCGGCTTCTGTTTCATACGATTTACGCAGACAATTTTTCTTTTGCACAAATATACGCAGTATTCAGCCTTCGCAACGATCCACAGTGTCTCGGTCAATTGTTCGAATACTCTTTGAATCAGGATAACTTTATCAAGATTGCGCTAAACGAGGAGAAACTGACAACGTGACGTCGTTCAGTCCAATTTTAAAGAAGTTATTCTGATTTAGCGCTTGACCAATTAGCCGTGAGTCACGATGTTTCGCTGCGATGATTAAACTTCCCCGAAGAAAAGTAACGCTTCTATTCCCCCGCGGCGAACAATATTTCGTCGATAGCAATCTTCCTCGTGGGACACGATATCGTATCGCAACGGGTTAACGATAATATCGCGGTGAGTTTGCCAAACAAATAGGCCCCGTGTATTGACAGTGGAAGATCGATCTCAAGTGGCCGCGAGTCCCTCGAAATTCCGCTCGGACCGGTTCTAAGCGTCGTTTGGAGACGAAAGAGAAGAAAAGAGAGACGAAGGAAGTTTCCGTTTGTTGCACGCTGGTTTGCTAACGAGTCGAACGTCGCTCTTCTCCGCAGGCTTTTTTATCTCCCTCTTTCCCTCTCTCTCCCTCCTGCAACCATACGCTCTCTCTCTCTCTCTCTC
>CM052118.1:7898572-7920965 GCA_028454245.1 Halictus quadricinctus | reverse complement strand
TCTCTCTCTCTCTCTCTGTTTCCATTGGCGTGCTTTTTGCGGCCGCAAACATTTCAGCGAGGTGAACGCTGCGAACGTCTGGTGTGCAGACTCGTTAGAGCGGGCTGATTAACGCGGAGCCTCTAACGCGTTCGTGCAATGAGAGTTTCGCGTCGTTCGAACTGGTTCCCGTGCACTCCCGTACCAGTTCGAGACGGTGTCCTCTATCGTACGCGGTTCCGTGCCGGGCAACAAACAATCGCGTCGCTTCTTCGCGTTCATTTGTTTGATCTGTCCACGTTAATTGTCCCGGTCGATCGGAACGACAGAAAAATCGATCGTTTGTTGACAGACGGGCCCTGGTAGGGGTACGGGGGAGCCGGTAGAGTCGGAGTACCGATCAATTAATCAATTAGAGTGCGTGCGACGCGACTCGCCGCGCGACTTTTGTCCGCTCGAAAAATCAGTCGGAAGACCGAGTCACGTACGAAGACCCTCGTTTCCTCTCTCGTCGTGATCGGAATCGGAATCAGCTGTTTCGACAAAACTGCGCCCTACAGTCCTCTTGGCCCAAGGACTTGTCGGACTTCGATTCTTCCACTCGATTTTTTGAATCCTAGCCTCGAATACTCCCCGTTGTTTTTAATACGACTTTACCCGTTTGCCATGCAAAGTCGAGTCAGATTCGCGACGGAGATTTCGAGCGTGCATTCCTATTATCGATACTGAAGCACTGAAGTAAACTTGGATGTATTATGTTGTCCCGAAAGTTGCCTTTGTTACGTGCACAGGTAACATTGCTAGACATCGCGAGCGTGTACAAACAACGCGATCATACGTTCGCTTCTTTAACACATTGAGTGCCCACGGCAATGCCCACTAAAGTCACACGAAATCAAAACAACTTATTTGACGATAGAGAATAGAAAAGACAAAATTGATCGTAACAATCTTTTTAATATTTGGTTTATTTAATAGGTTGTAGTCAAAAGTGATTTTTAAATTTAGTAAAAAAAATTGTGTCGACCGACGTGGCGCTTAAAGTGTTAACAAAATGCTAATGGAAAGTGAAACGAACCTTCGGGACAAACTAATACGCTGAACACGAATTTCCCTTTCGTTCTAGGAAATTATTGGAGTCGAGAAAATTCTAATTATCCGTGGAATAAATCCTAAGGGGTTAACAGGTCCGGAAAAGATACTTCTAGCTCGGTAATCGTACAGGAAATTTGTGTTTTGGAAAAACGGTCGAGGGCGATCGATGAACGGGTAATCTTCGTCGAGAGAAGGATCGCTGGTTGATTCGAGACATGTGTTCCCAGTTAAATTGAAAATCGATTGTAACGTCTTTGCCGTATCCCCGCGGAGCGTAATTGTTGCCGGAGGAAACGAGTATTAACTTTTTCCGTGCCGTGGGCGTGCATTCCGACGAATGACACACCCTGCCATTAATAACTAATTTGATCGCGCGTTTTATAAACGGCGCCGCGCGTCCAGTTCTCAAATATGTTTTATCCGACACGATAAAGGTACTCGTTCAGCTGGTGAAATATTGTAGAAGAATGCTCGCGGTTCGTTTATCGAAGGCATTCACCGTCGAAAGGGTTGACGTTGAATGCTCGCCGGACGTCGGGTCCGTATCAAGAATGTATCGGCGAGATCTGTTTAAAGCGAGACAATGAGACTTTTCGACGTTCGAACGCGCTCGAGGCGAGTCACGTATTCTACGGTTCGACGACGTATCGCGCGATACTTCGACCGGAGGTCACGGCCAGAAATCGAAAAAGGATAACGAGCTCATTTCGAGTCGGAGCCGGTTCAGCCTCGTCGAAAATGGATCGGTCGATGACCGACTTTCGCTCGACGCAGAGTTTCGCGCGATCCAGGAACGTGCCCCTGTTTTCCTCCCTGGAGGACCTGCACGAGAAACTGACGGAACTTTTAGGTAACGTTCATCACATTTTACTGCAAAAAGTACGATCCTGACGCACAAGTATGTTCGTCACGTGGAAAAACCACGATTTTGAGGGACTCGTTTCCACCCTAGTGCAGGCAATCAGGCTCAGTCAGAAAAATTTTTCAGCTTTCAGTCATGTATACATTTTGGTTGCCTGCACAAGGGTCAAGGGGTTCAGATACTTAAAATAAGTCAGCAAAATAATATTTTTAATTTAAAAGAACCTTTCGAACCCCACTTTGAGAGACAACTTCATTTAAATTTCATTAAAGGAAACTAGTATATACAAGCTATTTCCTTATCGATCGATAATACAACGAAATAATTTATGATAATATATCAGTCCGTGAAGAGAGCACGAAATGATCTGTACGAAAAGTAGAAGAAAACCGGATCGGCACGCACCGCGTCAAGTATCGACTAAAAATTTGCGTTCGAATTTCGCGGGCAGACAGGTTCGCCCCCGATCGTATCAGCTCGTGGAGCATCGCCGGCGGTCGGTTTTCGCGTGCAAGATGGCGGTTCTCGTGGAGCCAGCGAAACCTAGCTGCGGTGTGACGTCACGGCATAGTAGTGTTGTGCGGTTATGCGTTCGTGAATTCCGCCATTGAAACCTCGGTGTACGCGTTCAGTTCGATGGCGGGCTAGACGGACGAATATGTGACAGGCTAAAACGAGGATTAATTCGGGGGAAAGTGTCCTGTTAAATCGTGAGGATTCTGCCTGGTCCGTGGTGGCCGGCGTGGGGCGCCGCGCGCGTGTGTGTCGTGTGTCTCTCTGGTCGAGTGGTAGATCGCGGTGTATATTGGACCTCGCACCGGGTGTTGTAAGCTCGCGCGTGCGAAATATCTCTCTGACCGCGGTAGTGTCTGATGTGCGAGATGGCCGGTAAGTAAGCGTGATAAGGCGAGAGCGAGAGTGTGTCTGGCTCCGTTCGGCATCCCGTGCGCATTGCTATCCGCACGCGATAGGAACGTGCGAAACGAAACGATACGGACCGAGAACCGAACCGAAACCGAAACCGAAACTGTACCGAACCGACGAACATAACGATACGGTCACGATAAAGTACGGGACGGTGCGTCGCTCCTGCTGGCCGCCTCGCTGTGCCGCGGCAACCTGAACCTTGACCCAGATACACTATATCCACGGGTTCACGGGTATATCCGCAGCGCTCTCGGTACACACGCAACGGTTCTTCTTCGTCAATTCCGCATCCTCAAATATAATCACCCGTACCCACACTCTGGATACTTGCCGTGCGCGGGGCCAGATGCGCCCGTCGCCGGCCACGGCGACGGCGACAGCAACGGCGGCGGCGGTGGCGACGGCCTAGAAGCACGATGGATTGCACCGGAACTTCAAGTAGGCTTGCATTTACCTTTTCTCCCGTTCTACAGGTCCCGTTTCGCACTTTTCCCCTCCTCGTCCTCGTCTCTCGCTCGCTCCTACGCGTTCTTTCGACCTTTTCTCTCTCTCTCTCTCTCTCTCCCTCTCACTCTCTTTCTTTCTCTTTCTCTTTGTACGGAGCAGCCCGGAGACCACGCTTTTCCATTGCTCGCCAGCTACACGCACCGATAGAACCCGCTGCTGCCACACGTTGTTTCTGCGTTACCGTGGCCCGCAGGTGCACACACGCGGGACCCTTACCTGCCTCTCGCACCTTTCTCCCCTGTATCCGAACGAGTTGAAGACGAACGTTATATCCTTTGTATTGATTCGCAACGCTTTTCGGCCTCTTTTGAAACGGCGATCGTGTACGCGACCGCCTACCGAATTATACTTGCAATTTCGAAGCGAAGTTTTGCGCATCGCTTTTTTGCCACTGCACACCGCGAACCCGGTTGTTCTCTGCACGCTGGGAACAGTGTCGCTCGGACGACGAGCGTTATCGGTTCTTGATCTCCTCCACCGATATGACGTTTCTGTATAAGCACGTCGCAAACCAGAAAAACTAACGTGGGATGTAATTCTGTTTTGTCGGGGACTAGGCGCTCCGCTTCTATCCCAGCTCACATTCGCTCCGAGTCTGATTTCTGTCTGGTTTGATTATCAGCGGTACGGTGTTTCTGTTACAGGCAATGGCGACATACAGTGGTGTTTCTCGCAGGTGAAAGGAACGCTGGAAGACGATGCCACCGAAGGTGAGTTATATCTTAGGCTTGCTCGTATCTTTTCGATTCAGTAGCCTCTGAAATTAAGTAAGAGATTGATTTATCGGTTAGTAAAGATTGTTGTTACCTGTGTTGTTTTATCCTGTTCCAGCCGATATAATCTCGTGCGTAGAATTTAACCACGATGGAGATCTCCTTGCGACAGGGGACAAAGGAGGACGGGTTGTTATTTTTCAAAGAGACCCCATTGTAAGTTATCATTGCCTCTATCCATAAATGAAATTTGCAAAAATCCATTTCAATCTGGCCTTATACAGATGAATATGGAACATATTTTTTTTGTATTAATAGGATGTATGCTTATCTAGAGTATGCTAATTCTTGCGTGTTCGAATAAACAGAAACATGTCCTTTGAATAAAAATTGTGTTTATACCATGCTATTGGAGAACTGCCAGCTTTCATACGTACATTGCATTTCTCTATCTTTAGAAAAGTTCTAAAGATAATCGCTGAGCACAATGTAAAGAATCTTAATCGAGTTGAATGGCTCCGATGAATGTAAACGAAAAATCTCGATAACAAGACGGAAACATGGAATAATCGAGTAATATTGTTTGTCATTTCCATAGAGTAAAAACAGTATACCTCGGAGGGGTGAATACAATGTATACAGCACCTTCCAGAGTCATGAACCCGAGTTCGATTACCTGAAATCGTTAGAGATAGAAGAAAAAATTAATAAAATTAGGTGGCTAAAGAGGAAAAATCCTGCACACTTTTTACTTTCCACAAACGATAAAACGATCAAATTGTGGAAGGTGAGCGAGCGGGATAAGAAAGTAGAAGGGTATAACACGAAGGAAGACAATGGCTCGATCCGCGATCCGGCATGTATCACTTCCTTAAGGGTGAGTGTTGAACACAAGAGAAGGCTGCATTCATTTACAACAGCATTCTTCGTTCTAAAACGCTATGTAAATGGTAGAGTAGCATTGCATTAGGTCGTCCCATTTTAGGTCACGCCGTTTTCTGGTGTAAAAAGCTCCATTTCGTTTGCCCTTTCTAACTTCGTACAGCACGCGATTCCCTCAGCTTGTTAGGATGCATACTTTAGTCCGATAGGATAGTTCTCAAAAGACACAAGAAGATCGCCTAAACAAAATACAGAGATTTATATACATGAAGCGTGATAAGAAACGACGCGACTTGCGGGATGACCTAATATTTCTAGCAAAAATGCTTACAATAGAGATATGGTCGCGGAGTTCAAATATGCACATAACATTACCAGACTCTGGCATCGCGACAATGTAAACTATTCATAATCCTCGTAAGCGTTCCATTGAACGAGGCACGTTTACATTTTATGTTTACCTGTTGAACTGCACAGGTACCAACTATAAAACCAATGGAGCTAATGGTGGAAGCATCACCGAGAAGAATATTTGCCAATGCGCACACCTATCATATAAACAGTATAAGCGTTAACAGTGATCAGGAGACATACCTCAGTGCTGATGACCTCAGAATTAATCTTTGGAATCTTGAGGTCACAGACCAGAGTTATAGTATCCTTTTTCTGTCTCATATAATCGTTTCTTCTCGGTACTATTTTCTTGTTCCTTTGTTGGTCGCGTTCACCTATCGGGCAGCATGGACTCGTACACATTTAAAATGCCTGTGCTTTTCTTAACCATTTGGTACACAGATATAGTAGACATTAAGCCAACTAATATGGAGGAATTAACAGAAGTTATAACCGCCGCGGAGTTCCATCCGGCGGAGTGTAATATTCTGGTATACAGTAGTAGCAAAGGAACGATTAGACTTTGTGACATGAGATCTGCTGCGCTATGCGACCAACACAGTAAGCTTTTCGAGGAGCCGGAGGACCCAACAAATAGAAGTTTTTTCTCGGAGATAATCTCGAGTATAAGTGATGTAAAGCTTAGTAATTCAGGAAGATATATGATCAGTAGAGACTACCTCAGTGTGAAAGTGTGGGACTTGCAAATGGAAACGAAGCCTGTTGAATGTTACCCTGTACGTGAATGGTTTGATATCGAATTTACGAGTCACCGGTCGCGGAAAAAAAGACCCAGACAACTCATTAGATTGCATTGTTACAGGTACATGAATACCTAAGATCAAAGTTATGCTCGCTATATGAGAACGATTGTATCTTTGACAAATTCGAATGTTGTTGGAGCGGCAACGATTCCGCTATCATGACAGGCTCGTACAACAATTTCTTTAGAGTATTCGATCGTACAACCAAGCGTGATCTTACGTTGGAAGCAGCACGTGACATTGCCAGACCAAGAACACTTCTAAAACCACGTAAGGTTGGTATAAATCATCTGAACTTATGCAAGGTGCAGCAAGTCGTTGGTTGCGCCTCGGTTTTCTGTGGAATGTATAATGCAACCATTTATTGTTCATATAAATTGCTCGAAAGGTATGTACCGGTGGAAAACGAAAGAAAGATGAAATTAGCGTCGACTGCCTGGATTTTAATAAGAAGATACTGCACACCGCATGGCATCCATCTGAAAATGTTGTAGCCGTGGCTGCTACGAACAACCTCTTCCTATTCCAAGACAAACTCTAGCACATCTGTATGCAAGTACGTTCGTCGGAGACTCTGTAGAACGCGGAAAGAAGCATGCGCAATCAAAAAGTTCCCAAGACAAATGCAGAATAAAATCGAGACTTCTATATAAACGAAATTTGGTGTTATTGAACATGCGTCTCACCTTTCTGAAAACAGCCTTTGAAATTTAATCTTTTTGTTTGACCATAATTTACATAAAATTTTTTTGAAGGATGGACATTAGAGTAACGATACTTTTAAATGACTGAAACGGTGAAGATGGATAGAATTAATATGGGGGGAAGAAAATGAGTCACAGTAACTATACCAGTTGGTAAATTAAAGATACTACTGTCGATATATTTGAGAAAAATTCAGGGAACTTTCTGAAGGCATGGTGCATGGTAAAATGTTTACTGGGTGGAGAATGATGTTCTATTCTGTTTTGTAGATTATTCAACGGTATATATTGACGTGAGCAAGACACGTTGAACTGAAGAGTACCAGTGGAACAACGAGTGTCTGAATAATGCTGACGAAAGTTGACTATTAACGCGTCAATGGTTGACTGACCGAAGAGTGGTGTACGTAGCGCCGTCCACGCAGCTCGCATATTCATACACACTATGTATACACGAACATACAGAATTGCACGTAACACCTTGTCGCGCGTATATGTGTATATATAAAAATGCATGCAAGCAGATGCATATGCATAACTCTCCAGACTACTAAAAAGTCCGCTTGCACGGTGGAATCATTTTTGCCCACAGATAGAAGAGATTGTACAGTTCAACCAATCAACAGACTCGTGTTGGCGGTTATTGTTTCACGGGGTTTTCTTTTTCAAATAACGCGTCGTCAATGAATATTCTCTCGGTTCGGTTGTGTGTCGTTGAAAATGATTGTGCTAACGCGCGCACGATCCACGATGCTTCTAACTTATACGATCTATTTTAGCGAACGGAGACGGTCATTTAATGTCTGCGAAACAGAAGCGCGTTCACAGTAGGACCAACTATTGCGAAAGAACGGGAAATACACGTGCGCGTAGCACACGATCAATTGACTTAATTAAATTATTCGCTGAAACGTAGAACGCCTAAACAAGCGGAGCAATCAAACGGTAGTTTTATGGTCGCGTGTGCCAATGAGATTTATGTGTCTATAAATTGTCGCTATTTTATTCGGAATTCAGTATTGTTCTTCGTAAGATTTTTTTTTCTCGCGCGCGCGGTATAGATAGTCGAATCGGAATTATAAGATCGAATTCTTCTCGAGCAAAAGGAACTTCCTTCGTTCGTAGGGTGCACGCCACATGTTCTCGTAAGTTTTTTAGCAGTGATACTTGTTGCATCGAGGACTTAACAATATGTATGGAGGAAGCAGAGCTTTTGATAATACTTCTGAATTTAGTCTTTTCGATTGTCACTGTTCAGCGAAACAGCCAATGTTAAAACGGATATATAGGCCTACACGTTCTCTCATATTTTTATTTTCTGAATAAAAGGATTTGATCAAGTACAGCTTCGCGTGACATATATGGTCAGTTGACAACAATGAATAATATATTCGCCGATACGAGTCGTTCGGTTTCGCCAGCAAAAAGCTCGCGGAAGGAGAACTTCTACTGTCGACATATAAATTGCATACGTTTAGCAATAAAACAGCACGGGTGCGACGTGTCGTTCGTCGAATCGCCGCTTTCTAACGAGAAATTTCCTCGGCCAGGAGAATATATATTACTGAGAGCTGTGGTAATTATAGAAACGGAATACAGATTTTCTAAATATTTCTTATCGATAAATTATTAACACTTATACACTTACACATATAAGCAGCGATTTCGTACACGAAATAAAGGTAAACGTTTCAAAAGAAGAGAAAGAAAGAAAAAAAAAGAAAAGAAGTGCATTTGATGACGGTGAGCTGGGCTTGCAGAGTTTATGTAAATTAAGTATGCGCTGAGTAACATGTATATTAGCAAGAACATAATTTTAAACAGATCCGCGGAACCAGATAGGGACGAAATTTCGAACTCGTAACAAATAAGAAGAATCGAAACATTGCACGCGCGGGGATCGTCGATCGCGATCAAGGTGAATACGATTGAGAGATCTTTTCTTTTTCTATCGATGCAAGTAGCAGTGGTTTTGACCTGGTCATACAACTACACGCAGAGGAACAGGTACACATACACACACATACACATGAATCCAAGATACCCTATATCGGCGACTTAAATCGTACATGATTGAGAATTAGAAGTAACGATTTTCACGTGTACAAAGAAGAATTCTCAAGACATAGGTTAACGAACGATTTTTCGAGGTTTCCTACCGGTACATAAACAATCATATAGTTTTGTAAAAAACAGAAAAAAGAAGTATATACGGCCGCTATTTTAAACAAAGATTATTGTAGAAGGCACGCTCGGACTTGCCGATCGTCCGTCGTCGATTCCGTATAAATACTCCGAAAGATCTGCTACATCGCCAAAAACAAAACAAAACAAAAAAAAAAGAGGAAAAAATAATAAAACGTGACGTGAAGAAATTCTGTTTTCTGAAAGTTCATGCGCTTCGATTAGTTTCCACCGTTCTGTAACGTTTAAGCTATCGTTTTTAAGTTCTATGCGTCGAAGATTCCCGATCATCTTCGAAACGATCCATGCGTCGGATTCGTCGGTCCAACCAAGTTGCATCGTATTACGTTTCTTGCAGTGCAGCTTAGCGAATTTCATGCGCACTACTATTACAAAAAAAAGACACGCGACCGAGAGTTTATTGTCGCGAGTCTCGGTCGCGGAGCTTCGGAAACTCGGTTAGCATGTAAACGCGCGAAAGAGAAATATGGCGAGAAACATTTAGTTGACAGAACAAAAAAAAACCCGCCACGCTCCGATCTGTCCCGGTGAATGTTCATAGCAATGCGTGAAACGTAATGATCGAGTACCAAACCAAGACTTATTACCCGATTATCTTTGTAACGGAACGTTCAAGCGATTGTGTACTCATGGAGTAAGAAGGAGGTGAAAAGACACACGAATAAATCACGCAAAATCATAATCGATATTGCTGAAACCGTAACACACGTTATGCGAGGGAGGATGCGCAGGCTGCACCGAAAACTGTGCCATTACATCGACGCGCGTGTCCTGTTGCTCGTGTTTTAAACGTAATTAATCTTTGAACTCTCCCACACTAATCCTCAACACTGCTCGATTAAACTCAAAGCCCTTTCAATTCAATACTACATGGATTTCGACCCGAGACCAAAGAAACTATTAACGAAATTAAAAATGTTTATTTTCAAGATGAAATTACACATAAAATATAAGCGACATGACTCGCGCATCAACCGAATACAGTGAATATCCGCTGTAAGTTCCTACAAGCCTCGCGTTTTCCATTTCTTGCCGCCGTCGAGACCCGAAAACTAAAATAAACAATAACAAAACTAATTTATTTTCAATTATTTTTTTATGGGACTTTCACCAACATATTCGTGGCCAAGGGAATTACAGCGAATATTCACTTTACTCTCCGGAAGGGGATGAGTTTTCTCTCGCAAAATCAGACCGTCTTTCTTCGGTGTGCATCGCGATTCTCGATGCAGTCTGCAGAATGCGCGCACGATGCCGCAAAAATTCGTTCCATGCTCGAGGAACAGAAACGTAGATTTACTTTTACGAATAAGTGGACGATTAATATTATTACCGCTATTATCATTATTATTAATATTAATCTAGGGAATCTGCGTTAGTCTGTTTTGTTAACTGTTCTGCGCAGGTTTAGTCCCGGTGACGATTGGTTCTCGCAAATCGGAATTCACATAGAACAATAATTTCTTTTCGCAAAGTAAACAACAAAATCTCTGCTCGGAGTGGAGCACGATGGACGCGGTACACCCGGTTGCACTTTCGAAACGTTCAACAAAGAGCTCGGGGCTCGGTGCAGAAGATTCGCGTGTGCGTGCGCGCGCGCGCTTTCTCCGGACCGAAGAAGAAGCATTATTATTTGCTCTGACTGTTCCAAACGAAAATGAAAACGAAACGAAAATGCCTTACGACACACCTCGTATATCATCGCTGCATTCGTGCATCGGACAATCCGAGTCGACGCGAGAAAGAAAACGAAACAGATTAAAGACTAACGAAGAGAAGAGAAAAAGAAAGAGAGAGAGGGGGGGGGGGGGAGAACAAAGAAAGAGAAGCAACAGAAGAAACGCCGCCGCGGAGTAGAACTTCTGACAAGCAGGACCTGTCTCGTTGTGATAATAAACGTCATTGTATTACTAGCCGAATGTCGGAGCTCTATTTTTCTTAACGTGTACCACATGTATTATTAGTCCATACACCAGCGTTTTTATAGCGAGTACTGTAGGCGGGACTCTTTTTACCTATTTCGCGTCGGCGAAAAACGAAAATCCAAACGGGAATCGTGGCAGTACCGCGAGCGACAGTCTTGCAAGCTGGTCAAATAACGGATGAAATCATAAGTAATGGTTCTGATCATTGGAAATTTTACAATAATACTGTCCAACTAATTTTCTCGTTCCGATAACCCTTCGTCTTCAGACTGAAACGGTGCACCGCTCGCTTCGAACATTATCTAATCGTGCTTAAGTGTTTGTAATGTTATAAAAAGGTATATCGTTGCACTCGGGAGAATCTGTAGAATCGTTTCGCGCAGGAAACACTCGTATAGCTTTGACGATTGAAGTCGACGAAATTGCGAAACTACGAAACATCATCCTTGGGTTATCGAAACGTATAGCAAGCGTTGCACGGTGTAATTTGAACCGCTACAAATTTGATAACAATTAGCATAATCGACAAACGAACGTGCTCGAGAAGATCGAGATTGTTCGTCTGCTTTTCATTGGTTATTTGACGACTCGGCTTAGGTAGAGAGAAAAACCGTGGTGTTCCCAACGTCGATGTAAGAGTAATCGTGCCATAGTGCGTCACGGCGGACACGTTACCCTTTTTACTCTCCATTTTACATTGTACCTTGTAGCGTTTCAGCGAGCGAGCGAGAAAGAGAGAGAGAGAGATCGGAGATCGTTTCACTCGCGAGACGAAGCCCGCAACAAGATGCTTGTATTTTAGCGTCGAAGAAAAGAAAAAAAGGAACGAAAAACCCGGACGGAAGTAAAACGAGCACCGAAAGCCTTTGAAATCCTTCGCAGACTCTTTATCTTTGAGTTTCACGGTTTCACACTTTGATCGTGATCGAATGTCGATCGATAAAATGAAAAAGAGGACCGCGGGCCTCGCCGCTTCCGGTTCGCGGATCCGACAGAATCTTCGAGGTCGTCTCGGACTTAATTTTGTATCACGTAATGTGCTTTTCAAGAGATATTGTCAGTGTCGTCTGGAAACAGAGCTATCGGAGTTCGGATCGGTTCGCAAAACAGATATCACGACGAACGAGAAAAACCGGAAACGAATGGTAAACGGAAAAGAGAGCAAGAGATCGGACAGTTGTAGACTGTTATAGATTGTTCGTAGATCGTCGGAACCGTTCGTTCAGGAGCCAAGATAGTATGGAGACGAAGCGAGACAAAAGCAAACGGACTGGAAATTAAAAAGACATTTGTACTATAACGTAGCGTTACGATAGCCAGTATAAGCGCATTAACGATTTATTTCGATGATTAACGGAGACCCGAATGAGCACTATGCGCTGAGATCTAGTAACGAGTTCTATGGTAGCTAGTAATGGACGAATGGCAGTATGACTATTCTGTACTCTGCACGTTTGTGTCGTTGCATGCCCTTAAAGGGACGAGGAATCGGTGTACTCGGGGCAACGGTATATTGTCCCTTCAGTGGATCACTTATTTAACGTTAATTCTTATCAAATTCATCGATTGAGATCAACCTTGCAAATTTCTAAACATTCAAGAATCATTCTAAATAAATCAGGACTGCTGCAACCCTAACAGGACACTCTAAGGTTTAAGCAGCAAACCCAGCGAGATCGTGTAAACGCTTTCAGTAGTTCGAAACGTTGTCCAGTAATTTCAACGTTGATCCAATTTCATTTGCGAAATATGAATGCTACAATTAGTTGACACTACGAGAGCTAAAAGCAAGCTACAATATAATTTAACAGTTCGAGCTTGCTGGGCTTGCTGTGCGTATACCGTTGCTTTCGAATACGATTGTTTAATTTATTGTCTTGTGTTTGGGACGAAACGTTGTTACACGCGTTTGGATGTTGGACTACCTACGTCAGGCGGACACGATGTAGAATGAAAATTTTCTGTCTTTACGAACTTTTTGTGGAGATTCTTGCGAGAGAACGATCGCACACGCCGTGGGGAGGGGGCAAAGACAGTTCGAAAAGCAACGCGTTTCCGGTTAGCTCCGAGATCGAACGTATGCTTCCAAAAATCGCTGAAAATTTCGTTTTTCTATCTCCTAATTCCCGTTCCCTCTCCAGATTTATCTCGTGATTGTAACGTTGTCACTGTTTTTACCGTTTCCTGTTTCTGCGAGCGAACGATGGAGAGTACGTGATACTATTAACGAATAAAACTATGAATTTGCATAATAAAATTCACGATATTGACTCCGTAATTGCAAGAATGTATATGTATGTCTACGTGTATATACGTTTTCGTCGCATGCTAGTTTTTCACTGCAATACGAGAATCGAATTCGTTCAATTTCTTTTTTTAGAAGGAACGTTGATGTGTCTCCTTTTCTTTTTAACTCTCAGATAGGTTGAGGGACCCGATTACAGTGTCTATATTAATTATACTTATTTTTAAAGCACAGTGAATATTAAAAAAGAGATATTAAATTTTTTCTTGTGGCATAATGCTTTAGAAACACCGGCAAATGTTATAGACGGCAAGACTTGTTCTTTTTAACGCGGTTACAGTTTCTGAAAGTTTTGTTGGTTGAATCGATACAGGTTGAATGCATTTAGTTTTGCACGTTTTCTCTGTAGCCTTGATCCGTTCGAAAATCCCTGCGGCAGAGTTATATTTCCTCTCTGGCAACCGTTACTTTCAAATCATCGTTTGAATAAGGACCGTATTATAACGGTTCAATTTCGAAAGATTCCGTTTCTAGAAACTCGATCGTGATTTCAAGTAACCGTATTTTGGCGCGACCGTATAAGGAGCGGCAAGCGCCAAAATTTGCATTTAAACATATTTAAACTAAGAATAAAGACAGGCAGAAGTGCACGGCATTCTCTCCTCTTTTTTCCGTTCGTTTTACTGCTCTTAAGATGGCCGCAGCGTTGGAGCTTATTACAGTTCAATTAAAAACGATCTAACTCATTATGCAATGAACGCAAACGTACATTTATTTACATACATAAATTTCTATTAATACGAGTAAGTATGCATTTTGATACGACTCGTCGCCAAGGTCGACCCAACGAAATAAGTTGCAAAGACGTTGGAAAATATAGGGAATCCGTAGCAGCAAAATTTAACCGTTCTTCAACGGATTAATTTCGAAAAGGAATCGCTCTAAATATTTTAACGTCGAATTAATCATTGTCATTCGTACACGTAGTCGGAGAATGAGTTGCGCGCAGCGCCATCTGTTCAAATCGTTTAAATTCTTCGTGCATGTTCTTCCTGTAACCTCAAAGAAATACGTGACAGTTTTACCATCGGGGAAAATTACGTGGTAACAGGGAAACGTAATTTTTGTTTAAATTTTGTGTCGGTTGCATACGAGGTGTCTGCAGTTTCCGATTAATTTGCATAAATGACGGAAGAACTGTGAGGACGACTCTGCGGTCAGCATCGATAGAAGCGAAACACTAAATAAATACTGACAGAAGTTCGAGGACCGAAAATTCAACGAGCTGCTACCTGTTGTCGCTATATTCTCGCACGATAACAGAAGACTTTTTCTTCGTAGTATTGTAAAAAAAATACGGTTGCCGTCGTGATCTAGTTAATTAGGCGAAGGAAAGTCAACTGCTCCATCCCAGGAGGTTAATGTTTTTCTTTCGTGTGGCTGGTTCGGGTTCGAACGCGTCGATCTTTCAAAATTTTGAAACTCCTTTGTGTTTCTTGCCACGGCATCCGTTGCGACGTCATTAATCATAATTCCAAATTGCAACCGAGGGTCCTGGATACCCGATTTCGATTTAACCGGTTTTGTGACAACAATCGCCTTGGTTGCGTGGACGAGATAACAGCGACTCGAGAATGTGATAAACGAAAATTTGTATCAAAGGTAAGCTTGCACGTGATTCTGCATTATTCGGATAACAACGAGATAACGCGGTTGCATTCGTATGGTTCATCTAATTAAGTATTTTTTTCAATAATTTTGATTCAGGTGCTAAACAAATCCAAGTAAATCAAGTCCACTATTGCTATCCAAAAAGTGAGGGACTGTTTTTGCAGTTCATCCAAAGGGAAACATCAAGGGAAAAATGGAGAGCTCTATACACGACAGGCTTTCTAACTTTGTGGACATTATAATTAGGGTTCCACCCCTGTTCGTCATAGATGAACTGCTTAAAATTGACTTTGGATTGTCGCAAGAGAGCACGGTATCGCTTCCCTCTACTATTATTTCGTATACCGACGCGACCAGCACTCCTACTCCGATTCAAATAGGGCCATTCGACATTAGGAACCCTACCTATAAGATATATTTGATCATCATATTGAAATTTTTATGCTGCACTTTAGGTAAGACAACTATATTTTAATTAGCCCTGTAGGGAACATAATTGAAGAATGTTTAATGGTAGAACAGCACTTTCCAAGTGGCAAGGTTAATTTGGGGGGTCATTGTATATAAGCGGGAGGTGGTAACCTCTTCTTACGCGATCAAAGCATAATGGATATATATTCACCAAAGTATGCAAAGTTAATGTGTATTTGTACTTTACTCCTTGATAGTGTCTATGTTTGAGTTCATTGCGGAAGTGTATAAGACGGAATATAAGAGTTACCGAAAACATTTTTGGGTTGCTACACTTTGCAAAAAATAGCAATGTATTGATAGATTAAATTGCAAAATAAATTAACATGGGTATATGCTGCTGTTTAATTGGTTTTTCATTTTTTCCAGGATGTATAGCCGCGATGTGTACATTCATGTTATGGACGAAACACTTGATAAAAGTGTATCTGTATTTAATATCGGTGGGTGTAATAGTTCTGTCTCACTGGGCAAACACCAGTACAATGAAAGCTATCATAGCATATGTGAGTACGCACGAGACCAGAACCAGCATATTGGACGATATTCTTTCTCTCGACATAGAGGCTATTCTGAACGAAGGACCTGGATTCTTTATGATCCAGAACTACATACTGCAATGTTTACTGGCAAGCATTTTCTGCTACAATCATCAGGCGCCTAAACACCCGATATTGCAGAAGCTTCTGGTGCTGTCTTTCATGGCGCCGTCTTTCTTGGGAATTTATCCTTTACCAGTGAGTAAATCATAATAAACCAGCTAAAGTTCCTGGGAAAGAAAATTAATCTAAAAATCGGAACATCTTTCCAGATGCAAGTGCTTCATCACGCTCCGATGTTCGCTGCGCTGCTGCCGATGATAGTGTGCAACTTTGTGCTCTGCTACAACAGCGTGGCGATGCTGAGTACGATCTACAGGGGGTACCAGCACGCGCACAACTACATCAACGACTACGGGTTCGCCTCGTTGGCCGAGAGAGAGTGGATCCGACTGAACGTGCCGTGCGTGCTGCGCATGTTCTGGATGTTGCGCGCGGGTCGGCAAGTCATACAGTTCTTCGCGTACGAATACAGCGAAGAGACATTCACCTATTTAGTGATGCTGAAGACTTTGCTAGTGAACGGCTGCGAGACCTTGACGGCGGTCCTGGGGATGACCAGCATAATCTCGTTCATCTGCCACTACATCGGCCGGTTCTTCCAGTGGGTGTTGCTCACGGAGGACGAAGGCGCCAACAGCATCGGCACCGTGTCCGCAATTCTGTTCTACATCCTAGCACTGCAGAGCGGTCTGACCAGGCTGGACGAGGACAAGCGTCTGGCCAGATTGTGCCGAAACCTGTGTCTGCTGGTCACCGCGATACTGCACTTCGTGCACAACATCGAGAAACCGTTGCTGATGTCGTTGAGCGCCTCGCACAATCCCGCGCTCCACCGGCACGTCCGAGCGCTGGTAGTCTGCGCGTTCCTGATCCTGTTCCCGGTGTCGTTGCTGATCTACCTGTGGTCCCACTTCACCCTGAGCACATGGCTGTTGGCCGCGTCAGTGTTCAACATCGAGGTGGTCGTGAAGGTGCTGGTCTCGTTGGCAATCTACTCGCTGTTCCTCGTTGACGCGTACCGCAGCGCATACCGGAACGCTTATCGGAGCGCGTTCTGGGAGCAGCTCGACGATTTTGTCTACATTATACGCTCGTTCGGGAACACGGTCGAGTTCGCTTTCGGCATCATACTGTTCTTCAATGGGTTCTGGATCCTGGTATTCGAATCCGGCGGCGCGATCCGCGCGATCATGATGTGTATCCATGCTTACCTGAACATCTGGTGCGAAGCCAAGGCCGGCTGGAGCGAGTTCATGAAGCGGCGCACCGCCGTCAACAAGATCAACTCTCTGCCAGAGGCAAACGCCGAGCAACTGCACCGATTGAACGACGTGTGCGCGATCTGTTATCAGGAGATGCACAGCGCGAAGATCACACGGTGCAACCACTACTTCCACGGCGACTGTTTGCGCAAGTGGCTCTACGTGCAGGACCGGTGCCCCCTCTGCCATGATATACTGTATAAAGTCGAAAATATGACGCAGAACAAGACCGAGAACACCGCTGTCCAACAAGTGGAAACCAGGTGAAACGACCGGCTGTAAAGCCCGATTGTGATATATGACTGTACACACAGAGAAGAACTATCGAGAATTTTACAAAGTTAAATCGTAAGGCGTGTCGATATTCGAATAGTCTTGCCGGGAAGGATACTTCATTCCTCTTTTTCTCTCTGCCTTTTTTCCTTCGTTCTCTCTCGGCGTCGCTAGAATCTAAGCATCTCGAGATGATGTACCATTGGTAACTGAAAAGTTGGCAGGACCGAAAACTTTAATCCACCTCTATAACATCTCTGACGCTCTCAAAGCACTTGGACAAGGCACAGTGTACTTAGCATGTACATAGTACTGATACAGTCCTGAAACTCGTCCTGCCTAATTAGCGGTATCTTTTCAGTTCCCAATAGCACTCGAATCGAGCGATCGCAGACTGTCTAACAGACAACAATTGCACTGTCCAACACCGGTTTTACCTCCAGATTTTTCCTTCAACCATCTCGCTTCTTCAGAGATGAACCAAGTACGTTCGAATCTGTAGGAGTCCGAAATTGGTGTTGGAATCGTGTTACTGTAACATGACCACGCGTATTCTTCCGTTTTGCAACTTGTACACGCGTGCAGCAGACACCGTGTCTTCTACGGTACCAAAAAGTCTTCGGTTTAGAGTTTCTTCACGTCCACGTAACCGTGCGTTATATTTTTGCAAGCGTTTACACCCAAGCTTCCATCACGGGAGTTTACTCTTCCATTCTGATGCCAGCTTTCCTCCCCCAATTCCCTTGCGTTTATGCTCGCGAAGCTTACGCCGCTCTTTCCATTAACAAAGAGAGAGGACACAGTCGCTGGGTTATCGATTTTGGTAGAACTTTTTCTGGTCACTGTAGAGTCTATATTGGGATATATGGACCTATGAATTCATTCTATGAATCCGTCAATATTTATAAAGATACTTTTCATTTAATATTCACGATTTCCACAAATACTGGATTGATAGAAACTTATTGAAACAGCTATGGTAATAAAATGGTAAATTCTTAAATCACTGTTCCGATGGTTCAAATTCCGGAAGATGAATATTTCTCTAATCTTAGCTACCCTAGCTATTGCAATACGTTTCTATCGATTCAGTGTTTGTGGAAATCGTAAAGATTAAATGTGAAGTATTTCATAAATAATGAGTACTGACGAAAACGGTAAAATATGGATCGGCTTATTTTTGCTCTAGATTCATCAAAGAAAGTTTAATTAATATCGACGACCGGGCGACTGTGACTTCTCATTGTAAGATACAAACTTGACCGTGCACGAGGTAACAGTTTCTTTTAACCTGTTAACCGGCCGACTTTTCTACCATGATAATCTACGTAGACGTAAGCGAGGATAGACGATAAGTATACTGCGGATTTTATGCATCTGTAGCGTCTCTGCTTTGAAGCTCAGCGTCCGAACGATATTTACAAAAGTTTCACGAGATTTTTATCTGTTTTGAAACGTGATATATAATATTGACGAAAGGGAATGAATCTTTCCTCGTTTCCGATTCTTATTAATTAAGCGACGGAAACCTACGTTTGCATAAAGATCCGCAGTTCGATGATAACGATCCGAAGCGACGCGATTCGCGAGATGAAACCCTGTCGAAGGATCTAGATGAACACGAACGAGGAGATCGCTCGTCTTCTCTGGTTAACAGGTTAATCCTTCGTAAGACTGCAATCGTTGATTCCTAGTAGTCTGCGGATAGCGGGTGTTTTCCTGATTCCGGACTGCGGACTTTATGCATTTATGGCAGAAATGAACGAAGACGAGAGCAAACAAAGTAAATAGAAAGGAGTCGTTGGAAGACAATGGGTAATACCCATAATATTATTATTTTCTGCTCAAAGTTGACGTAAAGAGCCGACAAAATTTATGGAACGACTTGACGCATTTTTATCGACTTGTTGGAATGATTTTTATATCGAACTCGGACATCTCGCGTTTAGAAGCTTCCCAATCTGCATAAACGTCCGCAGTCTATTCCCGATTCGTCTTATCTCCGATGATCATCACTCGGACGATCATCTCTTCATCGGACTTCCGCTGTTCTCTCCATCGTCGCTTCGAGTTCGGTTCCACAAGCCATTGTGATAGTTAGTTCGTTAATCGCGGAAATTATCCAAGTCTTCTGCTATAATTTGTCGCGTCGAATGCGTACCATGATATATTTATTTACCAGGATCGAAAAAGGAAAAAAAAGGAAACAAAACTGAACAACGGCAACCGTATACGTACATGTATATAGACGTTTGATTTGTATGGACGAGAGAAATCCTCCGACAAATTTTCTGTTACGTTATATAATATATGTGCAATAAATGTTATATTTTTAAAGCGTGGTCGAAATCAAACACGATACTCGCACGCGCTCCCGCTCGCGAATCCGTTTGCTCGCGGAATGCGCGTGTAGCGGGCACAGCAAGCCATCGCGTAATTAGAGCAATTTCAACGTGGGTGATGTAACTGGGTGAAGGTTGTATTATCTCGTACGTGGTCAACGCGCCGGCCACGTGTTGGATTTTCGATTAATTAACGCGCTGCGGTTCCCTCGGAGGCGTCGCGATCCTCCTCTTCTTCTGCGCTCGATGCTCAAACATAAGTTCACTCTTTTATTATGCGCTCGACGCATCGCACCGGCACAGTTTCTCTCTCGTAAACGATAAGTGCACACGCACAAATCTTGGCACACGCGTTCATACCCTATGTAACTGGCACAGTGGCTCGCGAAACTGATTGAGTACCCTTTGACGCGGAATAATTTTTTTAAAATTGGACCAAACGATTCGAATATTTTCGAGAAGCCAGCAGGATCAATGTGTGAACAATCTTTCGAAAAACTTCCACCCGGTCTGAACCGCGAAGGAAATAAAATGTCCTATCAAAAAAAAAATTGTTGGGAAGCAGAAGACAGATTTCTTGATTCCTTTGGTGATCTTAATAAATGGAAAACAATATATCGAGGTCCTGATTTAAATTGCACCAACTCGTTTTTCTCATAAACGCACAAAATCCGCAGTCTGTTGACAACAAGCTCGGTATTCAGGCGGTTGCCAATTCTGTTCAGAACGCTGTTAAGCATCACAGCAAAGCCAAAGATCGGCTTTCTTTCTCAAAGAATCTCGCCAAGAAGCAATACCGCGTTTTCCATTTATTTTCGCGTGTTTACCGTTAACAAGAGAAACACCGACCACGCAACAACACCATGCTCGAACACCCTGTGCAAATATCGAGATTCGAGGATTGTCGAGTTTTCAGATCGGCAGGATCGACGGTAAACCTGCGGGAGATAGTTTCGAGGCGGTTCGCTTGCAGGCTGCGTTGCACTATGATAACCAGTTATCAAAGTTAACCCTGGGCAGCACGCGAACGAGCAAGCAAGCGGACGATCAAGACACGCTGCGAGAAAACGAGCAGCTGGAAATTCGGCGTTGATAAACAGCGGCGCGAGGAGAAAGCAGGATGTAGACGACGCAACGACGACGACGACAACGCCGACGCCGCGATAGACAATTTTCGTTCGCTTCCCATTTTTCGATAGCGGGCCGAACAGGCAGGCGAGTAGCTCACACGTCAGGTATACACTTTCCCCTACCTCCCACCTTCACCGTCACAACTCTCTTTCGCGTTGCAGCTGCAGGCCGCCGCCGATTCGCTTCATCTTCGAAAGTCCGCCGGCTGATCGCAGTTCCCAGTCTAGCGCGCACCGTCGTCGAGCGAGGGTGTTGCACCGTTTCACCGAGACACCTTGTACATCGGATCGAAACCTCGAAGCAGCAACAGGTAAGCCTTCGCTATTCTCCTCATAACCCTCCACCACTGACCGCTAACAGAATGACCGATCGATGCCTCCACTTTGCCACGATCATGATAAGCCTGTCCATTCAACGGCGAAACTTCGAAACCTCCGCGAAAATTACAACACTCTGGAAGCGTAATGCGGCGAGGATGGGGCAACTCGAAACGCATATTTAATATCGAGCGTATGTTAATGCGATCGCTATGCACAGTGGTTGCACGCTGTTGCAGTCGAGCCTGCATCTGAATCTCTCCTTACTGCGTTCTTAACGCGTCCAAAACAGTTGCACTACGATTTCTTACTTGTCTAAGATTACGCGGATCTTTATGCAAAATCAAATATTTCTGTATTTGTTGTGGGAAGAAGAGAATACAATTTTTTCTTTTTTGCATTTTTCTTACAGATACATCAAATCTAGATTAGAACTTATTGGACTCGAAAGACAATTTATCCATTTCACTAACGAACAATGATAGTGTGTGGCGTTAACGCGTTTCCCACCGTGTGAAGAGAGTGATGCACGCAGGATGCAACACCGTGCTGTTTTATGTTTCCTGTTGCCGTCTCGTTGTTTCGCGCGGCACTATGCTTCACGACAATGCCGAAATCCACTCTACTTTTTCGTGGAAAGCCCGTGGAAAATCGTGCACGGTTGTCGCTCGATTGTTTGCCCGTGGATCGAAGCCGTTTCCACGCTAATTTCGCTAATCCCGTTAACGAGCCGCGATACCTTCGCCGGTCAGATAACAGGACGATAATGGTATTCAAACAATAGCTGATTAGCGCGAGCACACGACCCGTTGTGCAAGATTGCTCGCGGTTTTTGCGACGCAGCAAAGAAGTGGAACAGATCGGAGGTGTACTTTGAGCGCTGTCACGACAACCGAGTAGCGAGAGTCAAGGATTGTCGCGGAGCCAATCCGTTGCCAAGAGAAAAGAGAAAACATTTTTCTCTCTTCGAACGAGGCACGGGCGTCTCGAGCCTTCTATTTCTGTTGTTTCGCGATCATGGCCACGGAACAAACTAAATTCGACCACCAAGCCATTTCGTACGAGCTGCACCGATCTAATTTTTACAATTCGTTCCAGTAACGAGATACGTATTTTCAAAGTT